>CALSCE010010686.1:21582069-21594825 GCA_943593645.1 Bovichtus variegatus | reverse complement strand
CTGCTGCCTCTTTCTCTTCTGAACTGGTGGTTACAAAGCGGAGGGGCCACATAGAGGATGAGAAGGCAGCGCTTTAATGTGAAGGCTGTCAGCTCCACTCCCCTTGGTTTTCACCCTCTGAAGAGCACAAGGCCTTATCGGTTTAATTGACTCTTTATCTTTTTGCTAATTTCCCCTTTAGTGCAGTAGCTCTCGTTCTACCTTTTGATATGTCATTTTACATTGGCGTTTGCTTGACTTACAGGACGCGGCTGTATAGATTACCATAATTCATAAAAAAGATTTCTTTTTAACAACACTGTTAAGGAGCTCAGTTGCTTCTTAATTGTCTTCATTGTCCATTAACCTCTTTGATATTGTCTGTTAACCTTTTTCACTTGAAATAAATGACATGACTTTGTGTCTTTGAAAGTAAATGCAGTAAAAGTATTTTATTCTTCGAACATCTTTAAGCTCTTTTTGTGCACAGCTATTAAGGAATGTATAATAATGTTATGTCGCTGGCAGGATTTTAAAGACTGGAGTCTTTACAAAGACAAACAGAGGGGACTTAAGAGGAGCAGGATTTAACAGTTTGATGCCTGTCGTCTTCCTCCTGGTGTATGTTGGTTCTCTTTCCATTCCAGTACACTTGCGACTGTATAATGAATTATGCCGATGTTGAATTAGCATGTAGCTGTCGCTTCGGCGCTGGTGCCTGCCTTGTGACAGGACCACCGTAGCACAGGCTGGCGTCGAGAGAGGGGGCTTCTACTGTGATTTATTAACTGCTGAAGCCACAATGAAGTGTGCCCACTGAAGCACCAATGCAAACAAATAGGGCCAGGGCTGTCACTGTAAATTCAAGCAGACAGGCCAACCACAGCCTAACCAGAAAGGGTTAATTATGCAAAATCATTTGGCTTTCATCAGACACACTGGACTGTCTGTAAGGATGAACTGATTATTCGAGGCAAGATTACATCATGACTCAGTTTGGTCAAAGGTATGACCACATGCTGACGGTAAACATCGGAGATCAGACACATTTATTTCACCATATGCTAATTTTATTTGATAACTACAAAATGCGCTAATATGATTTAAATATCTTGTGCTTTTTTTTTTTTAATACACAGGAAGCCATAAAAGCAATAATTATTCAAATCTGGTGATACAAGATTTTTCACAGCTAAGTCATGCACTAGTGTCAGCACTGCATATTTTAGCATTTTATTTTCGCATTACAAAAAATAATGTATTTGCACAGTAAGAAATCCTTGTTCCTCGCCAATCTACTTCAAATGTATCAGTGCCACAGCTGATGGTGACGTAAAAATTCGTAACGCTTCTTCACATTGTGTTTTTGTTGTCGTAATTATCTGTTCAGCACGGCTTGCTAGTGGTCACCATTGTGCGCATAGCCTAGCTTGTACTCTGCAAAGAATTGCAGCATTACAGATTGAATATTAAATCTTTCCCCATGTTTGGACAGTAGTTTGAATTTCAAAAAGCAAAATGACACCCCTGTTGGGTACTATCATTTCCTTGTATTTAGCAGTGATGGTTGCTACTAATGCTAACAACATGCTCATCTCCTTTTGTTGCTGCTACGAACACAGGAAACATCTCTTCCTGTGCGCTCGAGGATGTTTTTTCTAAGGAAAGACTGACCTGGCAAATTAAAAGTTGTAATAGGCTGTATATGTGCCTACTATTGGCTGATTGCACTTGAAAGTTTCGTGCCCTTTGCCTTTGTACTCAAAGTGCTCTTAGAAATGTCATGCCAGGCATTTGTTGATCTGCCTGGACATGCTGTCACCTGACCGGCATCGCGTGTCACTTTTGGCCGGCTCTCTCCGTGCTGCTGCTACCTGTGATGTAACACTGCGGATCACATTTCAGCGTCTGGGTGCAGAACGGAGGGCCTCCAAAGGTGTCTGCCAGTTTGAACTGAGGCACCCAATCTCTGTCAGAGGCCTTCATGTTTGACCGTCCATCTCGCTAACTGTGACAGAACAGCCCAACATCATTAATTAAACATCAGGCTTTCCCCCCAATCACCAGATCGCCACGACAGGCTGCCATGCCAACAGTCCCTGTCGACATGCCTTCGAAATCTAGAAGGGGATTACATATGGTAATGGTTTTTGACAGCCTGCCATTTGCCTCCGTTAATCTGATAGGATAAGATATCTGGACTGCAGAGCAGGGTGTGCTGTAACTCTTTGAGTCTGATATTGTTACGCCATGAAAAAAAACGGAATCATTTTGAAGATGCGAGCAGTGTCCTGGAAGAAATCTTAATCCCCTGACAAGCTTTTGATACGATCCCAAATATTGTCACTGACTCAAAAGCGTATTTTTAGACCTGGATCTTGCTCGTATTTGCTGTCAATTTGAATATTTCTCACATTTATGAACTTCTGTCATGTATGGCGAGATAATGTGACAATGTCTAATAGACCTGTGTCCTTCCCCACTGATAACATTTCTCCAAAGAGGCTAGTTGCGATGCTAGCCCCAGGCTACTAACCCACTTTTGTTTTGCAATAGTTCATTCCCCTTCATAGAGGAGACGGAGTTTATTCTCTGGTCTTTGTTAAGTTAGGACTCACCCCAAAGTCAGAGCTGCTCTGAAATGATGTATCTCTGTTGCTAGTAGTTCAATTAATATTTTAATACCCACACCCATCTTCATATGAGGATGTGAGCCAATCTTCTCGAATGACTAATATATGGAGAACAGAGCATGTTACACATGTGCTTGCTGCAAACAAGCAATGAGGGGGGAGAATAAAGGGGTCTGGGCAAGCTGCTCTCCCCCAAATAGGGGCGTAAATCATCTCCGAGCATGATATCCCGAGCTTATCCTCAAAGAGCTTCTTCACTCAGTGTGGAAATGAAATAAATATTCCCAGATAAACAACCAGACAGTTAAACATCCACCTATCCAAAAGCCGATAGCCCTTCTAATAAATATAGATTTGATTTGTAAAAGGCCATGTTGTGATTTTTTAATTAAAGTTCGGCCATCCTGACCCAATTCTCTACTTGCATAATGTAGCGTGGCGTTTATCCGTTATACGAACTATCTGTACAGTAACATTACCTTCACTTAGTGATTTTTCTTTCTTTTGTTTGTTAATTAGCTTTTTCATAGTTAGCTTTGTACAAGTTAACAGTATTTACCATTCTGTTTTCTATACACTGTTTTGATCATTTTGATAACCACCTCAGTGTTTAGATAACCGTTAGCTAACGTTAGCTTAGGTTACTTTTGGAATGTAATACATTACAGATTACTAGTTACCTTGTTAAAACTGTTATAGGTAATGCAACTATGTTTAACCTCACAATAGTTCCCAACACTGGTTACTCAAACTTTAATAAAAAATTATTCAATATAACTTGAATTAAAATTGTAACAGAGCATCAGGATGAATGTTTTTTGCCAAAAAGAATATATTTTGATGCCCCTTTGTCATCACCAGCATTTTGATTAGTGACTGTAATTGGTCACTCAGTTTAGTGCCAACATTAGCCTGATGTTTACAGTTTAGCTAACGTTAGATTGCTAAATGATTGCTTCCCACTTTGCCCTAAGATCAGCATCAGCTGAAAAAAAGAGTGAAAGCAAATAAAAACTTTATCAAAACTCCGTAGAGCCGGCCGTCCTCCTCGTAAACTTGACGGCACTTTTTTTGTTTTTAGTAGCCAGCTTGGCCAACGTAAGCTGACCGCCTAACCTCGCTATTTAAAGAGACTGAAGTGATTATTAAAATGATCAAAAACACTTTCCAAAAACAAACGGTAAATACCATTAACAATATGTACCAAGCTAACTGTAAGAAGTGAAATAACTAACTTGAGGAAAAATGACTACCGTTAGAGGCAAACGTAGCGTTACTGTTACTGTCGAGTTGACCGGAAGTAAACAGACATGCAGTTTGTAAAACAGATATACGTCACACTACACTGTGCAAGTGCCATCCTTAAAGAGATGCATTTTCACTGTAAACACATGTAGAGGTTTCCTTCCGACACCACACCACAATCCTGAATTCGTTTTAGTATTCTATTAGTGAATTCATCAGCAACCACAGCCAATGTAAGAATCCCATGTTATTATTCGTCTTAAAGCGAAGAATAAAGTGAAGCAATAAAGCGCAGTGCATGCCTCCTTGTGAGAATTGCTTGTCAACAACAGGAGGGAGAAATAAGGCATCGTCTGACAACAAGCCATCTTTGAAACGCCTCCAAGAGGGAAATGGCATCCATTAGAGACATACAGAAAATGTGTGTTCACTGAGGGGGGGGTGGGGGTGGGGGGATCACACAGACACACATACACACAGATAATTGTTTATCCCTGGGAGAACATTCAATGTTTGTCTGCGGGTGGCTAAGTAAGTTCACCAGCACTATTGGACAGGGAGTGCCCAGCAGACCCAAGGCTCGAAAAACATTAGGATGAATCAATTAGGCTGCCATTAGCCAATAAAGTGGCCCTCGCTGAGTCGTGTAATTATGACCCACAGCAAAGCCAATTTTATGGAAGCACATTATCCCTTTCTTTTCTTTATTAATTTTATTTGTTTGAGATAATCCCTCCATGGTTTTAATTATGTGCTTTCAGTTCAGGGTGGAATAAATAAATCATCATTTGCTTCCATCACCGCAGGTTTGCAGGTTTTCCCCATGTACAGAAACACTGCGATGCAAGAGATTGTTACCACTATGTCTGTCATTGTTATAAGGATCAAACTGATTAGTAGCTCGAATTAAAAAATGAACACCGTTGAATCCTTTTCGTGGGATCCACATTAACCCCACTCGGATCCCATCAGATTGTGTGATAAGAGGCGGCGGGGAGAGCTGATATTATAGGCAGCAGCTACTTAGCTTGTTCCAAGCTCAGAGGACACTGTGTAAGTGTGACAATGTGCTGTCAATGAGGGATGACAGTACACAGCCAACATGGCGTAATGCATTGTTCCTTCCTGGGTCCCTCCTGACAGATGCTCTCCAAGACAGCTGGATCAGCAGCAAGAGTGGAGCTGCGATCTGGGCTGCGTATGAGCGAGGAGAGGATGTGATATGCGGCTGATTAGTGAGGGTATACACGTGTCAACAAGGAAGGCCTGGGGATCATGTTAGAGTTTGTGTTAATTGCCAGTTTAATACACGTTTACCTATTTATTTTGAGCATAATGCTCGTCTTCGAATGCCCAGCCCTGTTGAATGTAGTCATTTGTTTTCCATGACCTTTTCTATTCCATCTTTCTCAACAAAAAAAAAAAAAAGGTCGGCCTACGAGTGTTTTTTTCTCTTTGCCTTCCGAGAGATCTCCTAAGAAATGACCTTCTTCTGCAACAGCCGCTGTTAAGACTGATGCTGCGGAGGTGCTTCCAGCCAAGTAAAATAAACACTTCATGAATGTTAAGTTGGAACTTGGCAGACGTGAATCGAAGCGTTTTTTTTTTTTTCTTCCTTTGGACACAGGGAATTTTTGTGTTCCATTTTCATTTGACAGTCTAGACGTTTTATGAGTTGGGGAAGAAATCTGGCCTTGGGTTTTTTTTTTTTTCGGTAGAAACATCTGACAAGAGCTTCCTCCCTTACATCGGTGTGCTGGTTCAACTACCTACGTATTCAAGTTGCAGGGTCTGTGAATCTTCTGAATCTCGTAACTCGTTCAATACACCCTAAAAAACTAAATGTAGCTTCTTATTGTGCACTTTTGTCAAAATTGGCAGTTTTCTTTCTTCTCTTTACTGGTATGACTTGTTTTCCTACTGAAAATTACTTCCAGAAAGTGCAGCTCGTTTTTTTCCTCCATGGGATATTGTGGTGTGCTCTCATTTTAACACCCACTTTAGTCTGGTATTTATGAGGTGGTAACTATAGAGAAAAGCCACCTCTCCATGCTGAGTGTTCAGGAGCCGGGGAGCAGCGGGGGCCTCTGCTGATGCACGTTAACTAAAGCAGACAGGCGGGTTTAGAGTTTCTGATGGAGCAGGTTTGATCGGGTCATAACGCGGCTGCAGTCGTGGCAGTGCGGTAGGAAGGCAGCGGGTGTGAAGCCATCCGAGATTTTCCCCTCCAAGCCCCGTCCATACATTACAGGAGTGATGAAGGAGTCTGGGTAATGAGACAGGATGTTTGTACAGTCCTGCCATCCCAAGAGACCCCCCCCCCCCATCAACCCTCCTCCACCTCCAACACTCCTCCCACACTCAATCTACCTCCCGCTGAGCCTGTGGCCTGAACCCCTGACCTCTTCCACTCGCCAACAGTTGCCATATTTGCATTTCCAGTCCACTTAAAGACAGGGATGGGGGTGACTGTGGGTGCCCCCTCCTCCTTCTCTGCTAGTACAGCAGGCCTCATTCTCATCCCAGTGACCCCCTGCCCGGGCCTACCAACCCGGACAGCAGTCTGGGGTTAATGCACCAAGCACTCCCATTGTCTCTGAATTAATGAAGTGCTCCCTGCCTGTCCCTTCTCATTCAATGACAACGAGGCAAATGACAAATGGTAGCGTTTTAAATGGCTATCGACACACGCGGGGCGTCAAGTCACAGAGTCACAGCTCGTGTTTGCACTGCGGCCGAAAGGCCCTGTAACGATAATGCCGGCCCACCATCGACGCACTTTGGGCGTCTACTCTGGGATCAATTTGGAACCAAGCAGCAGCACGCTGCACACAAGAGAAGGTGTTTAATATTGAAATGGATGGTTCTCAGATGGAGGAGGAAGAGTCAGCCTGGAAGTATTTTCGCCTCAGAAAATGGAAGGTGGAACTTGAATCTTTTAAAGAATGGCAAGGGAGACCTCTAGTGGCCGGCAGAGGTATCCGTCCAGACTGTTGTTGATGGATCTCAAGATTACCATTTTCTGCACCATGTCATGAGGATAAAGAATGCCTTTCATCAGATCACTTCATATATTTAGTATACACAAAGTTCCAAGTACATTGTGTCCTCTTTTCCACAAAGGAAATCGAACAAGGTTTTAGAGAACTTTATTTTTACATTTGCTTTTCAAATTGACTATGAAAGAAGCACAAAATCACATCCAAACAGACATGACAACTCTGGCAGCTACAGGAGTACCATAAAGATTATATAATAAGTAATAAGGCATAACTGAAAGAGCAGAAAAGTACAGACAAGGAGAGACAAAGAAAATGAATGGATTATGAGAGTGACCCAGCAGCACTAAGGAAGGAGGGGTGGGAGAAAGATTCCCGTACAGATAAAATATTCTCTGCCTTGTAATCGCTGCAACGCCTTCTTGGGCTGCAACTAAAAAATATTTAAATTTTACATGAATCTGCAGATTGTTTTCATGATTAATCAATTGTATTGTGTATAAAATGCCCTAAAGCCAAAGGACATATCTTCTAATGTCTTGCTTTGTCCAGATCGAATTTACAATGATATCAACCAGATAAAGGCAGCAAATCCTCACGACTGTAGAATAGAAAGGTGTTTGTCATTTCTGCTTGAAAAATGACTTAAAACTATCTTTTAAATTGTCAAAATAGTTGGCAATAATTTTTCCATGGATCAAATAATTGATTAATCATTCCTGCTCTTTATAAATGAGCCAAGTTCAAATGTTTTTATTCTGATAGCCTTTGATATTCTGCTCTATCATTTTACTCTGTAGCACTTTGAGTTGTGTTTATTCAAATGAAAAGTGCACTTATAAATCAAATGTATTATTGTTATTATTAATATTATTTTAGAGAATCAGCCGCCTGGCTTATGAAGTGCAGGAGGCCGGAGTATCATCATGGGGACCGGAGAGCTTTGTGTTTTTGGGTTAATTACTGAGGCCGATGCCATGGATGGGATTAAAGATATATTCCCAGAAAGAAAGCAAAGAGGGGCAAAAACTGAACGACTAAAACATCTTCCCACTCATCATCATCATCATCATCATCATCAAACCTGTGATCCAAATCAGCCTCCCAGTCCTGTCTATAGTCGATGAGTCGATCGGCAGAAAAATAATCAGCAACAATTTAAAAAAAATAATAATAATTCATGCAAAAATGTCAGAAATGTCTGTTTCCAGCCTCTCAAATATGGAGATTTCCTGCTTTTCTCTGTTTTGTATCATATTGAAGTGAATATCTTTGGGTTGAGACTACAACACATTTAAAAGCATCACCTTGGACTTTGAGAAACTGGGATGGACATTTTTCATGGAGACACAATGATAAATCGATTAATCTAGAACATATTTTAGTTGCAGCCCTACTAAAACGTTGTGGAGCTCTATTTCTGGATGAAGTTGTGCGAGCTGGATTGTTTTCTCCTTATTCCCCTTTAATGTCAGAATATTGTCATTTAATAGGGATATGTCTCTGCAGTGTTGTTTCAGTATTCAGCCTCCACCTTTATGTCCACACACTTACACCAACAGTCTCTGCTCCAACATACTGCCTCCCTCACACTGAGCTGGTGGAAGTGTGGGTGTCAGTCGTGTACTCAGCCAGCAGCTTGTTACGGTGCATCACGCCACTGTAGGTGTGACCTTTTATGGCTGACCTCTGACCTTCTCCTGTCATTGCAGTGCTGAGTATCCGCGGCGCCCAGGAGGAGGAGCCCCCGGATCCCCAGCTCATGCGCCTGGACAACATGCTGCTGGCAGAGGGAGTATCCGGTCCGGAGAAAGGCGGAGGCTCGGCGGCCGCCGCAGCTGCAGCAGCCGCCTCGGGAGGAGCGGGGGCCGACAACTCGGCGGAGCACTCTGACTACAGAGCCAAGCTGACCCAGATCAGACAGATCTACCACACAGAGCTGGAGAAATACGAACAGGTGAGACCCGGCCGCATATATCATCACATCTCCTAGATCTTACAACTGTATTAATTATACTAAGAGTAATAATAATAGCACAAATAGTAATAGTTATCTTATATCTTTATCAAGGGTTAGGGGAAGAGAATATGTCATATTTGTTAAACTCCGCGTGTTGAAACTAAACTTTTGTTTCACCATTTGAGACTTTGCTCTGCTTTTTAAGGCCAGACACTGCAAGCGAAAACCTTGTTTTTTCATGCACTGGTCAATTTTGAGAGTTTGGGCAATTCTCCTTAAACATGTCTCCTTTCAGACTAATGGAAAGAAAACATCTAACGTACACATTTAGGTGTTTATTTGACTGATTTCTCCTAAATTCCCCAGAAGTTAGCGTTACATAAAGCCTCATTTGCATATGTAAACATAACATTTCAGAAAACTTGTTAATAGAAAAAAAAGAATTGTCTTAATGTAAGTAATCCACTGGGTAAGTTTCATGGTGGTATCTGTTAGTTAAGATAATATTTGTGTACAGTAAGTCACTTTTTTAAAGTAAAAACACAGAACGTTCCCGAGTTCTGGCCCCTCAGTTGTGAGGATTTGCTGCTCTTCTTTTTCTTATTTGGTATTAAATTAGCATTTCAAAGTTTTGGACTACTAATCGGACAAAACAAGAAATGAAAAATTCCACATGGGCCTTTTTGGGAATTGTGATGGCCATTTTTCACAACTCTCACTCACAGTTTTTCTTCTGCTCTTTACACCCTCTGCTACAACCAAAGGATGCAGTCATAACACAAAAAGGCAAAGTCACTTAATGGCTGTGTTAACATATATTTCAGTGTTTTGTTTTTTTATCATCGCTGAGGTGATCCATCTTCCCACTTTCCATTCGGTCTTTTTTAAAACAGGCTTTTAATCTTCACTGAGGCAGGATCAGCCTTAACCCTCTGAACTGTTTTAGGGCATTTTCTGCTCCTGTTACATTTCACTCACTGTGGCCTCGTTTCCCAATATATAAGTCCTGCATCTCTATGGAAACAGATGCAGGACACAGGCACAATACTAGCTAGAAGGAGAGAGAACTCAAAAATGTCTTTAAAATGTCCATTAATCATAAAAAAAAAAAAAAATTAAACAAAAAAGATTAACATGCAAGTTGATTCCTTTGATCTAATTTATTTTTTACAAAAATTGGAAAAACATTTTTTTTTTATCTATATATCCAACATTTTCTCACAAGTGTTACCAATATTGGAAAAAATGGGGGCTGCACGTGAACTATTTACAGTTGTATAACCTCTGCTGTGTGTAAACCGCCTGCAGTTAATTTCAAGTTTCACGGATTTTTTGTCCCGTGACTGTTGGTCTCAGCAGTCATTCACAGCTTCCCATGCGCTTCAACGTTCTTTACAGAATCCGGCTAGTAACGCTTTATTTTTGGCAAAATTTAAAATGAGATTTATACAATAAAGTGATTTTGATCAAATATCACTATTTTAAGCTTCCGTTAGGTTATTGTCGGAAGCGTTCGTCACACATGATGAGTTCAAGGATCGTCGGAGATGTGAAAATCCGCCAATAATTCCCTTTTGTAGCTTTTATTTGAAGAATCAGGCTGGTTGAGGGGTGGCAACCCTTGTAGGGTCAAATGTTCCCTCGATACATATAAGTCTCAGTAAAGACTTCACTTTACATTGTTTTCAGAGCAGAATTGTCCAGCTCATGCAGTATGTTGTGTGTCTCGGTGTGTATTCCTACTATAGTCTTGAAGGAGGGGGGATGATTTCCTCTCATTGCCTTGATAACCGATGTGTTCACGACAATAGCATCCCTCTCAGATGAATGTGAGTAAGACAGATGAACACGCAGATAGACAGACACAGACAAAGCCTGACATGGCTAAATCCAGAGAGGGATCGACGGGAGGAGAAGAAATAAAGAAGAGGAGACAGTAAGAGACGCAGAGTCGGAGTGTAATATCGTGGCAGATTCACGCCTGGTGTCACACGGGGGGATGAATGAAACGTCGTGGCATGTTCGTCTCTCAGGGTGGCTACGCTGTGAAAGTGTGTGTCTGAGAAGGGAACAGCTGTCATTGGTTCCTCTCAACACACTGCTATCACCACTTGTGTTAAATATGAAATATATCAACGCTTGTATTCCCCATTGGCTCTGTGGGAAAGCTTGCCCCAGAACTACATTAAGCAAAGAGCTGGATTTTTTTATTTAAGATTTCTCTTTCATCTGTGACTTTTAAATGCTGTATGGCATTGTGTGTGTGTGTGTGTGTGTGTGTGTGTGTGTGTGTGTGTGTGTGGAGATGCTTCTGCAGTGGGGAATTTGATGGTAAATCGACTGCATTACATAGACAAATTGAAGCAAGACTTCACCCCCAAAATGATCATTCGTATATAAATTCCTCACCCCGCGTCTCGCATTCTCCCAGGAATCCAGTAGAATGAAGTAAATGGGGCCGCGTTAAACAACAGCAAAACTATATCCAAACATCAGTTTACAAACTCTCACGCAACTCGTACACTGTTTATAACATTTCCGCGTGAACAGTACTTGCACGGGCCAGTAGCGCGGTTTAGAGAAAATGCAGTAGTCGTCAGCGTACAGCTGGATAAATGACGCTGATGGTTTGATGTAGTTTTGTCCGTTTTTGGATTCTTCGTTCATCGTCAAGGTAACACGTGGAGCGTTATTGATTTATAAAGGGTCATTGTGCGGGTCAAGTATTGCTTTCATTTCTCATCCACAGTTTTATTGACCTCAGAGAAAGTGTTTTTGCATGTTTTGATTATTCATTGCTGTGTGTGCAACCTTCTTTACAGGCCTGTAACGAGTTCACCACCCACGTGATGAACCTGTTGAGGGAGCAGTCGCGCACGCGGCCAATTTCGCCCAAAGAGATTGAGCGCATGGTGAACATCATCCACCGCAAGTTCAGCTCCATCCAGATGCAGCTCAAGCAGAGCACCTGCGAGGCCGTCATGATCCTGCGCTCCCGCTTCCTCGATGCCAGGTGCGTGTCTCCGTGCATTTCCACACACACCACGCTCCGTGCTGCAAATAACCTCCCAATTTAACAACATTGCAAATCATCATGTGCTTCCCTCTCAGCCTGATATCCATATGAATGGCTGATGTAGGAGGCCTATCATGCTACAACCATGTTGTAACAGATGCTGTTTTGCTGCTCACCACAAACGCTGGGCTGGTTTGCATCTCTGGATGCCATTTGGACCAGCATCCCCAGCAACACTGGCCAATAAGAGTTCCACAACGCTAACTGTTTCCCTTTTTTAATGTAATCGCTTGTTCCTTTTGATGCGTGCTTTGGATTTGCATACATTTCTCCAAGGATAAATGTCACTCAAAGTCTGGAGTTGGAGGCACAACATTTAAATGAGGCATGCGCTTCCTTACAAAGCTCCCTATCTATTCTCTTGCAAATGATTGTGGTGGTGCAGAGGGGAAGGGAGAGGGAAGCTTTCACTGGTTGAGAGGCACTGCCACGCTCGGCGCCGCTGATTAATCTACTGGCTGCTGGAGCTCATGCTGTGTGCATTTACATATTCTCAAGCAGGCTTTGGAGTGCGGGACAGAGATTTTAGCACAAATCTCCTCACCGGTGGATTCATGCATAGAGATTTTACAGGGTTCCCCTGCAGCTTATGTAAAGCCCTCTTTAGATGTGGCACATGCAGACGTGACCTGATAGGTGCAGGAGATAGAGGGTCAGTCAACTCATGGGCATCAGCATGTGATATCTGTCTGCTTTAAGGTGTTGTGTGTGTGGGGGAGGGGGGCTTTCAGATGGCTCATTTTCATGTGGAAGCTTTGAAAAATGTGTATTTCATGTTTGATAAATGCAGCTTTGTAGCAGCCACTAATGTAATACTTTCCTGCAAATGTAATGACATTTGCAATTAACCTCAACACAAATGTA
>CALSCE010010686.1:21524076-21582059 GCA_943593645.1 Bovichtus variegatus | reverse complement strand
ATATGACGCATTATCCCCTCAACCCAATGTTACATTATCAGTGAATAATGTATTACAATACCAGTCAGGACATGTTATTACATTATTGGTCAAATTATCACATGACTGGGTTTTATTACACTTTTGTTCAGGTTTGGTGCAAATTGTACATTAAAGCCTTGTTTCTGTGCTGCCGTGTATTGTGAACATGCTGGTATGCTAAGATATTTACTTGGATTACCTTCGTGTTTACAATTCAACACAGTTATTCTGTATGTCTGAAGTCAAAAAACATACTGTGTTTATACAAACACAGGACCCTGCTGTTCAAGTCAACAAGGACTTATCTTAACTTATGTACGTAACATAACAAATGCACTTATTTTAAGCCAAAATTCTGATCTCTAAATTTTAAACGAGCAAAATCGGTAAATATTATTACTAAATATATTATACTATCTGATCAAAGAATAAGTTCAAACAAAAATTACAAATCTGAACAGACGTTCAATGCAAACCTTATGCACTTTGTGATCTGGGTACATTTGGTTAAGTATTATATTCAAAAGTTACATACTGTACAGACTTTAAATTGTTTTGTTTTTTTAACAACTAATAGCAGATTTTGAGTAGATTATAATAGCTCTCTATGTGCTATTATTGCTAATAGATGACACTCTATCCTGCAAAAGTTTGTTTTTTTTTTACTTTATTTTTTTACTTATTTAGTTTATTTACTATTTTTTTTATCACTTTTGGTTTAAAATGTAAAGATTTTACTCAAAGGGTTAGGTTAAAGGAGAGGGCGGTTTTAAACCCTAACTGGTATAAAAGAATAAAAGGACAGATGAAATAAATAAAAGTGTTGTTCTTAAACCCTAACTGGTTCAAATAAATAAAAGGACAGATAAAATAAATAAATAAATAAAAGGTATTGATTTTTTATTTCTTTTTTTACCCCTAACTGGATAAAAAAAAGTAATAATTATGGACAAAAGAAATAAATGTGTTGTTCTTTAAACCCTAACTGGTATAAAATAATAAAAGGATAGATAAAATAAATAAATAAAAGGTGTTGATTTTATTTTTTTATTTTTTACCCCTAACTGGATTAAGAAAAAAAAAATATGGATAAAAGAAATAAAAGTTGCTGTTGTTTGAACCCTAACTGGTTTAAAAGCATAAAAGGACAGATAAAATAAATGAAAGTTTTTTCTTTTTTTTTTTTAACCCCAACTGGTTTCAACGAATAGACGGATATATATAACAGAAATAACTCTACGGTTGGTGTATGCACACCGCTATCCACTCTATGCCGTTGTGACGAACGTAAACCAGGTTCCAGTCCTCTTTTAACTTCTGATGTTTCTTTTTGCAGACGGAAAAGGCGAAACTTCAACAAGCAGGCAACAGAGATCTTGAACGAGTATTTCTACTCGCACCTCAGTAACCCCTACCCCAGCGAGGAGGCTAAAGAAGAGCTGGCAAAGAAGTGTGCCATAACAGTTGCCCAGGTACACAGACCAGTGCATACCACATCCCACACCACCTGTAGGAAAACTACTGAGACAAACACCATTTTTAATCTGAAGCAGCTGTGAGCGTCTCAGCAAGTAACCTAATAATACATTTTGTGACTGTCATGAGTACAGACAGCTCCTCTGATCTTTCAGCAGAACCTTTCATTGAGACAACAAAGGACTCAAAGTATAAATATGCCATGGCATTAGTTTGTTGTCTTGTAATTCAAACCAGACAAAGCTATTTTTGACCAATGACTCTCTGTTTCTATTGAAGTAACGCAAGTTAAAGACAACACTGCTGTCATAGTTCTGATCTCATCATATGGTTTTCTTATAAAACACAAAATGTACAAAATCCAGAGTCGGTAAAAAGTACTTCTGTGAGCTGTGGTTTCATTTCATTTTGATAGTTGACATCAGAAGATACTTTTCTTTGTTTCATATGACTATAAAGTGAGTGTTTTTTTGGCTACTCATCAAAAACATTTGACACAACTATTAATTGATTAATCAATTAGAAAAGATGAATAGGTTAATCAATTATGAAAACAGTTTCAGCCTACAGTATATGGAAGTAATTACCATTAGCCCATTTGACCATTAGCTCCTGCAAAATTAGCACTGCAGTCAATTGAGGCATTTACAGTGCAATGATGATTTACTATGCATCTTACAGTAACTTACCCAACATCTAAAGACACTTAAGATGTTTGTGCCAATACTGCTGACAAGTAATAAGAGTCAAATATTTAGGCACCTTGTTTTTTTTCATCTTTGCATTCTAGCGCTCAAGTTGTTTCAATTCTGTGAGAATTGATAATAAGGAAAACAACGCCAAGGTAAACAGCAGTTTGTGTTTTGAATCCATCATTTGAGAATGGATTGTTTTCTCAATTGGTTTCATTAATTTATACCAAATGATTGGAGGATGCATCTGGGCCTGATTGTGGAAGCTGCTCGGCGGCGGAATGATTTGTCGAGTTTCCGTTTCTTGGCCATAATAAAGGAGAATGTTTACCTACTCTGTGTATTGGAAACTTTGCAGGATTGATTTGGTTTTCATTTTAATGTTGTTTATCATTAGTGCTGGGATTACCCCCCTGGCTTCATCTGGGAGTCCATTAGCAGTAATGGGCGTTAGCGGATGTTGACTGATTGGTGCTTGCGTGAGTTCTGATGATAGCTGCAGTCATGGTGACATAATGAGACTGTTATTGGCAATCATTCCATTCTGGCACTAATGCAGATTCACAGCACCAGTCTATGTAGCCCCTACCTCTCTGCAGTGTAACACATGCCATTAAGGCCATGCAAGCTAAAGACTACCATCATATCTCTGAATGCTTGCCCTCATATGTGGAGAGGCTCTGTATGTTCTGATTTTGTGAGCATTAATCTACATTCCCTTGTTTGTCTGCTCAGGTTTCCAACTGGTTTGGGAATAAAAGAATCAGATACAAGAAAAACATTGGTAAGTTCCAAGAAGAAGCCAACATGTACGCTGCGAGAACTGCCGTGAATGCGGCTAATGCATCCTCACATGGAAGCCAAGCAAATTCACCCTCAACTCCAAACTCTGCAGGTGAGACAGGAAGTCCCTGGCTCTGCTCAGCTATTAGACATGTACCTCCTCTCTGTGCATTACTCCAACTAAACAAACTATTGCAGTATATCAGTGTGAGGCCAGGCTGGTGTAGGTGATTTGTAAGGAATGAAAGAATTAGGACTAACAAAAAGGCAGTTCTTTTGCAAGGGACGTGCCTATCACCTGGTAATGCACCGTCATTATATTGAACAGGTTCACCATAACAAGAACAGCTACCCCTCTAGAGCAAAGCTGTGTCTGAGATTAGCCAACCTGAGCCCCATGCCAAGCCTCCCTATGCTTACTGTCCTTTTGTCTTCATCTCAATTAATCATATTCTTCATGTATGACTATTTAACTCTGTGTCCATCATGTTCTGCTGTACTGACATTCAAATGATAGGTCTGGTGATATTCTATACTTCCTTCTTATTGTCAACAAATCACAAAAAGATCAAACTAACAGTGAATTGACTCTACTAACCTACTAATCTACTAAAAGTACTACCTGATATATTTTCTTCCTCTTTTCCTCTGTGCTGTAGAGCTCCATTGCTGCCTAAAAACTAGTGAAAATGCATCAATGTCAAGCTTAAAAGATTTCCACGTTTTTGTTTTATGACATAAAATATGTCAGTAAATACCCCACTCGTGAATTTTAGAGCTTTTAAGTGTCTTTAAAAAGGTGGTTAAATAAGTGTCTAAATAAGACTACAGAGGTTGTCATGGACATTAAACGTCATCACGCCGCGGTGTAGTTCTTTTATAGCCTGGTGTTCGCTTTTTTACTTTCAATTGCATTTACGCTTTAAAATTCATAAAAGTGGTGTTCATTTGTGAAGATTATCTTGCTGAACAAAACATTTAAGTATCATAAACGTTTATTTGCCACAGAGCTTGTTTTCTTCAATTATCTAAAATTCAAAGGAAACATCCCATTGGCTTTTCTTCTGTTCGGGTAACATTTGCAAAAAGAACTACAGCGCCCCACTGTTTTTGGAAATGACTCAACCTTTTTAAAACTGAAACTATGCATTTATGACCCATGACCCAAGACTTCAGTAGAAATGAATGGGCTTGGCGCTAAGTACCACTGACAGGGCAGCAAAGTCAGAAAGTACTTATTTTTTAATTCATTCATTCATTTAGTTTTTTTTTTTTATGAGACTTCTTGACAATAAGAAAAAAACAATATTGCTAGCCTTATCTTTTAAAGATACAGTCCATTATTTTGAGAAATGTGGGTATTTGTCGTCTTACCAGTGCTGTGCCTCAATTCGGATACTTTTGCTAATACACTTCCATGTAGTAAATTGTGTATACTATACTTGCATAGTGCGTGAATTTCTACAGGAAATGACGATCGCCGCCGTTAGCTAGCTAGCTAGCATTGGCGTTATCGTTTGCAATACCAAATACTTACAGACAGCTCGATGAACCCAACATATGTACATACTGGTGGCTTCTATCCGACAACAGAATAGTTGTTCACTTGTATAACTTACATTTGTATAGTGCAGTGTTCACCGGAGCAACCACAAGATGACGACGGCGTTCCACACTCAACTTTTTGACCGTTAGGAGTACACCATCCGGGTACTTGTCAGTATGAAAACACTTATACACTCACAGTAAGTGTAATTATGGAAGGACTCGAATTGAGACACGGCACAGGGGTCAGAACAGGAACATGTTTAGCCTAGCATAGAACAAGTATGGGAAGCAGATGCAAACCTCCTAGCTTTGATCCGTGAAAAAAAAAAAAAAGTGGAGGAAAAGATATTTCCTCTTGAATCACTCCAAATCGGATTTGTTTACATTTTTGATCCTGTTGTACCAAGTTGTCACCAAATAACAAGTTTCGTTACAAGGGCCTTAGCCATTTTTGTCAAATGTGACTGAGCTAGGCTAGCAGTTCCTACAGTGTTTGCACTAACCTAGGCTAAACACATCCTGAGCCTACGTCTGTACTTAACTCTGAAATGATATTGATAGTTTGACCTTGGGTTAGACAGCAGGAAAGGGCATTTGGACTGCTTTTTCAACCCTTCTTTTTTGCTAGATGTAGCTTAGCCATGGTAACATCTTCAGAGCAATAATATAGAAATGACTGTCTTATCTATGTTTGGAGGTAAAAACTTGACACACCCTGTTGTGTCGGTTTACAGCTGTATCTCTTCTGTCCTCATGTGTCCATTAGTTTCCTCTATGGCTCCATTCCTCTCATCTAACAGAGCCTGTGTGGCTGCTAGCTAACCTCCGCATGATGCTCCTTCGACCTGCTTACCCTGCTTGCTCTCTGTCTCTCTGTGATGCGACTGCTCCATCTCTCCTTTCAGGTTCTGCTGGCTCTTTTAACATGTCAAACTCCGGGGACTTGTTCATGAGCGTGCAGTCTCTCAATGGGGACTCATACCAGGGGGCTCAGGTGGGAGCCAACGTGCAGTCACAGGTAGGGCCGCGAGCAGTTTAGCAGATAATACAGAGGCAGACCCACTTCACTTACCAGTAGACATTTTGACTTGTCATGCATAGGTGTAACTATTATCATTAGCAAGAGCTGAAACGAAAAGTCGGTTGATCGATTCGTTGATTAATCCACTTTTCGTCATTTTTTTAAAGCAGAAAGAGTGAAACAACTCCAATATTCCCTGATTCCAGCCTGTTAAATCAGAGGGGTTCCTGATTTCTTTCTTATATAAGATTGTAAACTAAATATTTGCATTTTAAGACAACACTTTTGACTCTGTAGAGTTGTGATGGCCACATTTTACATGGACTAAAAGATTATCGATTAATTGAAAAAATAAATTAATTTCAGATTAATCAATAATAAAAATAATCTGAATTTGCAGCCCTAGTCTTATTTTTTAAGTAATATCATAACGCTTAACTCTTTTTTGAGTAGAATTAGCTACTTATTTAGCATTTGGGTGTACTTGGTAACAAACCGCTACAAATCTAACACATTAAATCAAGCTAATGTGGCTTATTTCCTGAATATGGTGTGACTGCCAGGCTATCAGTGGTGGTAACCATCTTGGAACAGTGCGTGAACGCTCCCTAGTTGGAATAAGGCCAGGTCTTCCTGTTTATTTTTCCATTCCAACATTGTGTGAATGCAGAATTAGTCATGTTTTCTTGATTTTGTCTTTCACTATTAAACTTGCTTGATGAATTAATTTTACCTAACATTTTATTGTGCTGTCTGAAAATATCTTGCTAACCTAAATATTGCAAGCCTTGCTGCCATATTTGTTTATTGAAACCGATTGATTCAACTTCAGTTCCACTGCATATGTTTCACCCTGGTCATGCACACCCCCATCGCAGTACTTCTACAGCCTCAAAGGAGGCTGTTTTTTTATAATTACGGAGTTTAGGGAGGGAGTAATATTCCGAGAAAAATTAAAGTGGATTGGAACTTTAGGGGGAAAAAACTTACAAATTTACGAGAAAAAAACTTGAAATATCTAACATTAAAGTCATAAATTTGTGAGAAAAATTGTGTTTTTTTCATAATGGCCATTTAATGCTATTAATTATACCTGTTGGTTTTCCTGCTATGGCAAGTTAAGATGTCTGTCGTGAAAAAGGACTATACAGGCTTTTACAGGCTCCACTATAGAGCTTTTTCTCAGTCCTTAGGGCAGAATATTACTCACAGTGTGTTCACCATGGGAATAGTTTTTATTTTAACAAGGAAAAAGCAAGTTTTTATCCTAAATGTCTTTTTTTGTTTGATTGGACCTTGTCGTCTCCAAAGATGTCCTTGCAGCAGTGTACTCTTCGTCTTGTCACCCCTCTCTGTTCTCTTGTGTTGACTCTGACCTTGCTTTGTTTGTTGTTTCTCAATGTTTCAGGTGGATACCCTTCGCCATGTTATCAGTCAGACAGGCGGATACAGTGAAGGACTCACAGCCAACCAGATGTACAGTCCGCAGGGCATCAATGTAAGGATTCTTTTTTTCTTCTTCTTCCACTCCCTACCAATTATTTCAAAGCCATAGGGCTCAGAATGCCACTTAGTGGGACTTGTCTCTGCTCCATGGTCACCTAGTTGATTGCTTCTGTATCGCTCGCGCCATGGGCAGCACACTGCCCGGCGTACGCAGGCATGTGGCCGGCCCCACACATGCAGGGCCGCCGTCTGAGCCTGTCACGTCGGATCAGGTCTGGTGTAGCACCTGCAGCCACGTACAGTCAGCCGTGAGCGAGCTGCACAACCAGGTGACACCTCCTGCACTGGACTTCAGATCCCTCTGACCACCTGACCCGTGATCAGCCGCCCCGCGGCCAGAAGCTCCCATTAAAGACAGCGGCGCTAAAAATAAAACCTCACGCCACTGGGAACAACTCCTCATGTGCCATCGGGGTGTGTTCCTCTCATGTTTGTCTTAGTTTGCAGCAGAGTTCAGGGGTAGAAGTGGGGGTTGTGATCGAGTGGGGGGGGGGGGGGGTTGGGGTTTGCTTGCTGGCGGCTGCAAACAGTAGGGAAATTCACAGCGACAAGCCGTGTCGTAAAGGGGAAAATCGATAAGACAGACACAAGGAGAGCAGAGTGTGGACTTGGGACAGCAATCCAAGCGCATTGCTCAGATCATGTTCCTGCCACACTAATGGCCCTGACAGCGAGCCGCGCTGAGAGCACGAGGACGGTCACCGGCGCGGCTGGGCTCCTCCGCTGTTGTCGTCGTGCCTCAGTGGCCATATGATAATCAGATGAAATGTCTCCCGTATAAAAACATGTATGTGTATTCAAATAAGCTCCCCGGCTGCTCCGAGCGCATCCCACAGCCAGCTGTACGAGCCCTCAGAGGCCGCTAACGTATTCAGGCCCTGTTCTCTCTCAGTCCTTTGACCTCACAGATACGGTTCTCCTTGGACGCCTGCTTGCTCTACCACATCTTACACTGCCACAATATGCTGTGTTATTCACTTTTATACCCTGTAAAGAAGCCCCACAATGCATAATGTAAGAGCGGGATATCTGTCTGCCAGGCTGTTTGCCTGTGATTTATGTAGCTAAGGCTAGTAAGTTACGAATGTTTGGCTTCTTCACTCGCAGTTTTACTGCGATATGTGCTCTGCAGTTTTCTTCGATAATGATAGTGTTATTTTCCGTCTAAGTTGTTATCTTGTATGGTGTATATATATATGTTATCTCAGGCCTTTCTGGCCTGTTTGAGCTCCCAAAATTCAGAGCAAAGAGCTCCAAATGGATTATACTATGGAAATGTACACTTTTTTTTTACTCTTTTATTTCTACAAATAAAAAAGTATATCTAAAAAATGCCAATATATCAGCTTTAGATGTCTCCTACAACCGGTGGAAGAAGTACTCAGATCTAGTAGTAATACTACATTATAGAAATACTTTGTTACAAGTTAAAAAACGGTCCTGCATTCAAAATCTTTCTTAGTAGGTATTAGCATCAAAATATACTTAAAGTACTATATAATTTATATTATATTATTGGATTATAGTTATTGATCAATCTAAATGTACATTACTTTAATGTTGCAGTTGGTAAAGGTGGACCTTTTCTTTTTTTTTTTATACACACGGCCGGTTAGCTTGTGAATTTAATCAAGGGATCAATAAAGTATTATCTTTATCCAACTACATCATAACTAAGTTGTTCATAATATTTTGTATTATTAATCTGAATCTATAAAGAGCGCTAAAGTTTTTAAAAATGAGAGTAGAAGTCTAAAATAGCAGAAAATAGAAATACTCAAGTAAAGTACAAGTACCTTTCAGTTGTATGTATGTGTATGTAAGTAAATGTACTTAGTAACTTTCCACCTCTGGCTAAATGATGAGAGAGTTATTTAGGTGAAATTTAAAAAAAGCCTGGATATTGACTGAGCGGATACATAATGCATGCTGTGGATGATTACAGCCGTAAGTACAATTGTGGAACAGGAAGTCTGACTTTCTACATTCTGACCCCTCCACTTTTGATTACACACTTACTGTCTGCCGTCTTAAATAACAGGCTTTGAAGTGAAAGGCTGTCGACGACCATTCCCCGTTTTTCTGATGGCTTTAAACTTACTATTAATATCCCCAAATGCTCTTTAACAGGCCTGTCTGTGGCAGTGTAAGGCCCTCGCAGCTCTTATTGTATGTTAATTCCTGCTGTCAGCGTCACAATTAGTGCATATGACGCTGATTGTACATGTTTTGTTTCAGAGGTCTTTTCATACAATTTACATATATTATTCATATTTAAAACGAAAGTGACAGGCACTTATTTCGAGACAAAAATTGTTGTATTTTCTTCATTATGTGAATTTGCGTATGCAGCGTCTGATGGGGTGGAGACTGTAATTCAGTCCATTTATGCTTGGTTGAAAACACGGTTTTATATTTTGTTATGTCAGTCTTATTCTGTAATATTAGCCGTCATTTCAGCGAGCTTTTCCTCTGATCCAGGAGGCAATTTTGCTTTAGGCTCAAATGATATCCCAGCATTCCACGCCGCGCTCATGCACTGCCTCGCCCTCAGGACCTCCATCCGTTGTACCTCACTGTGTTTGACCCCGCTGCATTGAGTAATGAATATAAAAGTAATATAATCCCCCCCCCCTCTTTCTTTTTCCTCTCAGGCAAACGGTGGCTGGCAGGATGCTCCCACCCCCTCATCGGTGACTTCGCCCACAGAAGGACCCGGAAGCGTTCACTCTGACACCTCCAACTGATCCTCCACCCTCCCCACTCCTCCATCCTCTGCCTCCTAACTTCCTCCTAACAGTGCACCCCCAGGCACATCTCCCAAAACTTAAAACCCCTCGGGGCTGTACGTGACGCACTGTACGTCGCCACGCGGCGGGACACAGCTGGGGTCTGGGAAGACAATTACGGACAAATATTTCACTTTTCCTATCTGGACTACCGTGTATGGGGACTCATATCCACACTTCACAGTTTGTACAGTTTCCACTTGATGTCCATGTTGCCTCTTTGTATTTCTCTGACATTATATATCCACACAGTAGGCTCACAGCTAGCAGCATACAGCCCCACGTCTTGTAAATTGAAATGCTTCCACACTACCTCGATTCGAAAAACAACAACAGAGAAAAACAACAGCTTGGGTTCCACCAAAGTGGTCGCACTTTCTATGACTTTCCATGCCTACAATGCACTATAAACATACTTATGATGCATTATAACCTGCTTATAGCTTATAAACACGCATACCAGACATACATATTCATAATGATTCATAACAGTAATCATAATGCATTAAAAAACATTTTATAATGATTTATACGTTAAAGTTTCATAATACTTCAAAATTGCTGGTCACTCACTGACATTTTTTGTTGCATGGATCATAGTGTATTATAATTCCCATTGTTATAATACATTATAATATTTTTATAATACATTATAATCATTTTAGAATGCATTATAATCTTTTCATAATGCACTTTTAATGTGATTATAAGTTACTCTAAGTGGTCATTGTTTGCGTTAAGTAAAGTGAAAATTAATTTTACAACTTTTTGTGTGTTTTTGCATAGATTTTATGATATTTTTTCACTTTACTTAAAGCAAACAATGAGCACTCAGAGTAACTTATGGTCACATTGTAATGCATTATTACAGTAATCATAATGCATTCATTTGTTATGATTATTGTTCTAAAGCAGATTAGAAGTATAGTATAATGTAAGTATAATGCATTACTGACATGGGCATCATAGAAAGTGTTACTACAAATGTTTTATAATTATTGAAATTTGACTGTACACACACCATGCCCTGTCATAACCCCTCTGTTTATTACTGTGTTCACACATTTTTGTTTGATCTATAGTGCCAAAGTTCAACCCTGGAGGTGAATTTTGATAATGTTATGTTTCCATTTTTCATGTATTATTATGTTAGTCCAGTCATATTAGTCAGGTAATATCCAAGACTCGATTTTTATAGTTTGTATTCAGAACTTCTACAGCAGACAATGACATGCAAGGCATTTTATATTGTATCGCCAGAGAAGCAGGTTTTCTGCTCATGTGCAGAATGACAATGCGAAGAATTCACAATTGTTTTGCAACGGATCCAGAGCGACTCACAAAGAGAGTTGAAGATCCGTCATGCGTGTTGGCTGCATCCACAATATTCAAAGAAAAATTGACCTTAAACACTAAATCGGTGACAACATTAGCAGCGATTATGTTCGCGTCAATATGTATTAAAGCACAAGAACACCTAATGATTGAACTCAAAAGGTAAAATTTGTAGATGTGGAAGAGAAAACGATATTAAGAGTCATATGTGGAAGAAAAAGAGTGCACGTACAGTACATGATCAGACAGTCAGTGTGAATCAGTGAGGTCAATATAGCCAAATACTGCTGGTAACCAAATCCAAAACAACAATTGTAATTCAGATTTTAAGGTTCCACGTCACATGTCTTTTTCTCTGAATTCACTTTTCATTTGCGGAATTATGTTTTGTGTGATAATCCTGAGAGTGCTTTGGGACATTTTGAGCAGATGTTTGTGTTTTTTTCTGAAATGAAATTATTCTTTACACAATAAGAATTTTCAGGATTGCGGCGCAAATATAACTCCATACGCAGTCAGTGACCTATCCCGTAACCCCTGTTCTCTGACAACATTAGGCAGAATATTTGAAAGAGAACTTTGTATTTTCCGTCTCTTTAGAGTCTCTTTACTTTTTGATTTGTTTTAAAATGACACTAAAATCTACACATCCATCGACAAAAAACAATCCAAAATGTGAAATTACATTTGTGATTTTTTTTTTGTTGTATGTACAGTATAGTATGTGGTCTAACATGTATACATTATTACAATAGTCCTCATTTGCATACTTTGATACCAAAAAAAGGCAGAATTTGTATCCTCTACATTGGGATCAGCTTTATCAACGTTTTCTTTTTTCCTCTTTTCGTAGGATTTTATTATCTACGGTACTAGTGAGCGTCTCATAATGCTCTCTGTATTCAAAGCCAAAAAAATGCAGTTGGAATACAGTAGTGTTTATATGAAGTAAAACAGAAACAAATACCCTGATGGCACACAAATCCAGATAATGTTTGGATATATTTTTATGTCTCCATTTTGTGAATAACTCTTTTTTTTTTTTAATTTTCATATTATTTCGCTTTGCTACAGGACTGTTTCTTTTTTTTATGCTACCATTATATGTGAATTAGCCCAAGAATGCTCTATATACAGTATGTAGATATGCACCTTTACTCTTTTTTTTTTTTTGCATCTTTGAATTTGGACAGTAGCCATTTTAACACAGCCTGATGGAGTTGGATTTAAGGGGAAATCCCTGCTATTATTTTCTACTCAGACCGCCGAAACAAGCCTGCCTCCAAGATGGCTGCTGTCCGAATGAAGGTGACGTGAAAAGTTATTGTTAACATGGCCCTCTGGCTTTGTTTTTTGGCTGAACTGAACCCTTACGGAAAACTAAATTCAATCCGGACATCCCGACCGGTCACAATACAGCCTGAAAACCACAGGATTATTTTTTTTTCTTTAACAGTTGTCAGTGTGTTTGTATTTATTACACATGTATGAAATCATGGATGTTTCAGAGCTGCTGTCTGGAGGTCAACCGCGGCATGATTACACCAAACAAAGTCATTTGGATCCCTCCTCCACTCACCTGCTCAGTGTTACAGCGGAGGCCGTGTCTTCTCAAGTCATTGGAGTGAACTGACAGCACCGGCCATGCAAGGCAAATGCAAGGATTGTTTTTGCAGCCCCCTCGAAGGAAAAAAAAAAAAAAAAAGGCTTAACTCTACTTTTCACATCGCCTGTCAAATATTATCGAAGCTTCATGTAATGATGCTTTTTAGTTTTTGAATATAAAAGGAAAAGAGACATGAAAAAGAAAAATGAACAATTTGTAAAACATGAAATGTTTTATTTGTTGCATGTCTTTTGGTTCTTCAATAAAAATAAAAAAAATAACGTACTGCAGTGTTTTTGAATGTTAACTTCTTTTTTATAAGGATTTCAGAGTGAAACCGTGGAGCCTTTTTCTTGACAGGTTTTAACTTTTAAGATCTCTGCGTATGTAAAAAGGTATCAAATGGATAACTATTGTCTTTTTAATTCCAATTCAAAAACCTGTTTTTTCTGTGGAGAAAAATAGCTGAAAGGTGTAGGTTTTATGGTCTCTTAATTTGTACTGGCAATGCGTATCCCAAATAAATTGTTTCTTTTGTTGCATACATTGCAGTTTTGTCATTTTTTTGTGTCAAAGTTCATGTGCTCTCAAGTTTTCCACAAATGCGCAGCTGAATTTCATCTGAAACTTGTTGTGGTTTCTCCTCCAGACTTTTGTAACAGGGTCAAGGTCAGGAGTCACTGTAGGATACAAGTTTACACGTCGTACACTTGTCAGGCCAACACCTCTGGATAACATTGCACGTCTCACTTCCAACTACGCCGCTGCACGCAGGCATTTCATCACCACTAACATAGCGCCGGAGCTCGGCCGAGCTGCCGAGGGTGTGAAGGGGACATTTTCACAGTTTTTCGAAGTGAGTGAAAGCTGTGTGCTCCCGGCAGACAGACACCCCCCCCCCCCCCCCCTCTCTCTTCCACACACCCAGCTCCCTCCAAGGCATGGTTAATGTGCGTTCCCTGAAAGAGGCGGAATCCACACTTATCTCTCTCCTCCAGATAAACCAGACAGGATGTCTGATTTCTGCTCCTCCAATTCATCCGTCCCTGGGAAGAAGAAAAAAAAGGAGGAAGAGGCTGAAACATTAACTTGTGGATTAGGAATAGGTTCCCATGAGCATCCAAAAATCAGTGAGCGTGACAGAGACTGTGGGAGTGACATATGCAAACATGATCAAGTGTAATTACATGGAGGAGCCTCCTTGTTTCTATCAAAGGGCTACTGTTTAGAGTGCATGAAAGGCAAGAAGTGCTGGACGTGTTTAATTTATTCATGTGCTCCGGAGAACCAAAAGGCATTGTGAGGCTCATTCAGTCATTACATGGTGAAAAGGTGTAAATCCCATTCTGAGCGAAATCACTGTACGCTCTTTTTGAATTTCTGATTGCTTTAACCGTGACAAATGTTACGGAGGTTCTTAAGAAGACTACGCTGATCGTAATCCACTTTACAGGGTGAAAAGGAACAGAACCAGGACTATCTGAAGTCTTTCATCATTAACAAATACATGGCTGAAATATAGGTGAAGACTCATGAATAAAATGTACTATAGAAAAAACACAATATTAAAATCGAGGTGGATAATATCTATTTTAAAAGAAATAAGAATCAGATGGCAGGTGTTATTTTTTTTGATCCACTACTACAAGTGCAAGCCATTCACAGAAATTACTGCTCTGATGATTTGCAAGTCAAAAGATGCCTTGAATTCTCTTGGTTTAAACCGGGGTGTAGTTCGGTTGAAAGAAAATAGTGCCGACATGAACCCACTCACAACAAGGTCTGAGGATAATCTTGTGTAACCGGGTCATGATTTCTGGAACGAGACATTGCTGTTGAGCTTTTCAAATACATTTCTTTTTGTGGTTTGAGCAGCACAAGCCGAGTGGCATCCAGTTCCATTATATTGGAGAGAAGACGGACATCTCCGCGGTCGATTTATCCAACACTCTGCACCTCACACCAAAACAATCTACATTGATAAATAGCACTACAGGTAAGAGGAAAAATATGTATTTTAGATTTTGGTGTGAACCTCTGCACTTTTTCCCAATCCTGAGGCTCTTCCTTGTAGAGGAATCCAGTTTTAAGAGAGAGTCGAAGTGAAAGCGGTACTTCCAGGGTTCTGTTCCAGAAGTAAGAACAGCCCACAGCCCACTTTAGTACACAACAACAGGCTGTATTGGTATGGTTAAAAATGGCAGTACATACTTTCTGATGAATCTACATCTAGTGAAAAGTCGCTCTTTCTGACTCGTTAAATCAGGTACGGAAGCCTTTAGAGGCAAGTAAGAAAAAACAATTCTGGTGATCCATTTTCTAAGTCTGATCTAAATTGTTTTCTCTCCTGTGTCCATGACTTAAGAACAGATGGGAAAAAAAGGTTTTGACAATTGTTTGTTGTTGGTGCCACAAGACCCACTACCACACTACCCCATGTTCTAAATAGGACTTAAAGCGTTCATGTTTTCTTCGAGGTGACTTTTAATCGGCATATTAGCGCATATTAAAATACATTTCTAGCCAAAAGAAAGACATGACAGTAAAGTAACGTAACTTGCTAACACAAAAATTAATGTACATTGTATTTAGAGTGCATGGAGAAACTCACCTGGAAGAAAACATGAACGCTTTAAGTCCTATGTATAACATGGGGTAGTGGTGCACTTCAGCCTTTTGTGGTTGAAATTAATATTACAACAACAATACACTTTTTTTTTGTTTTTTCACAGATGAAAAACACATTAAGGAACTTAGAAAGATGATCCTAGCAAAAACCTTTTTTTCCGCTTTTCTTAAGTCATAAACACAGGAGGGGAAACAATCCCGAGCAGCGTTGAGAAAATGGATCACCAGAATATTCTTTTCTCACTTGCTGTACAGGGGAGAAAGCATCAACATCATTTCATTTTTTTTTTCGAAACTAATAGACGCCTCGAATAGGCCACGCACAAAGAATCTAAAGTTTTCTAGATTTTAGATTTTCAAAATGCTTTATTGCTGTTTTGCAAAAAGATTAGAAATTCAGCTTTTGGCAAAAACAAAACATCTGACCTCTCACTCTGAGGAGAGGGAAGACAACAAAGCAGTGGACAGTACCACTGCTACTTCTGTCTTCTTCGGTTTGTACGTCTGAGTCTTCTCATCACTGGAGTTTAATATCAATCATCCTCAACCAGACCACAATGCAAGTGGCACATACTCACATTATATCAATGACAATAACAAGGCTCATAACAGGGCTGGCCTTATACACAACGCATAATGCGCATCAGTTATGTCAACGCCTGCCAGCATGATACACACACACGCACACACACACACACACACACACACACCGAGGCCACACACATGTGCCTGAGGGAAGGGCTACTGAAGCAGACGATGTAAGGTCTGAGGTCTGAGGTCTGGGGGCACAACATAATGGAGAGGCTTTGTCTCAAGGAAACCCTCAGCATTAATGAGATGAAACAAGTCTTCTGATAGATCTCATATGAATCACGTTGCAAAAGGACTCCAAAGAAACAGGTTGTAGACGAATGGGGTTGAGTAATTAGTGACTGTGGGTGTGTTGCAGTCAGCGTTGCAGATTTCAGATTTGGACACAGTTCAGTTCGGCAAAGACTTGCCAACTGGAAAGCCTCACTCTCGTGTTGCCGGTGCCACCCACAGATCTTTAATGAATTCCTCTGATCCCAACTTTCATAAAGAAGACATTTGGAAAAGATTTCACAGATCAGCGTGCGTCATCATAGCCTTTCAAGTTATTTAAACCGTGGAACATTTGAATTAGAATCTGCAGTAAATTTGAGCATTTGGGGTGTGGGAGTTTAAGGCTGTAAACCGCTTCTTTATATTTGCCTAAAGCCTCCATAATGAGCAAAATGTGGACCTTATCATGTCCTTCAATTATAAGGGGGGAAAACCCTTTAAAATTGTGCCAGGAGATTCTCTTATTAAAGAATTGAGGAAGTTATCTCTCCAAAACACGAATCAAAAATGAAACAAAAAAGTGTTGTTGTGCTGATGATCAAGGACATTCAGATACACTGCTGTTGCAATAATTATCGCACTAGCATCCGACAACAAAAGCACGAGCGTTCATGTCGACTCCCATGCAGCTGTGAGCTAATTTGTTTTGAGTTTGTGTCCGTGTTTTCATCTTCTTAAATGTTTTCCTGCATTTCTGGACATGAAGTCATTTGACACATTTGGTCACCGCAGTGTGTCGCTTTAGAGGGATATCCTGTCTTTTCATAAGATAGCAATGCTGATTATGTTGTCAACATGGATTTATGTCTGGTAAAAGAAAACTGCCCCGTTCCCCCTGTTCTGTGTACCCTGCTATATACTGTATATCGTAATTTAGGAGGCAGCTGTCATATTGAGTTTTCCTATTATCCCGTATGTACCGTGTGGCTCAGACAGACTGAACGCACTGGGTGTGACTATCTCTCTCTATCTCACACAAACACAATCTTAAATTATGCATTCAAATTCATATTTTAATTAATAGTCAAAACAGAAAGAGGTTCAAGAAATGCGTTTTTACAGAATGAGCCTGTGGTAGGTTGCTGCCTCCCAACAGTGAAACACTGCTGACCCCTCATGGTCTGTGGAACTTATAGAGAGTACGTATAGTTATAGAGAGAGCAGTAAGAGCAGGAACAGGGAAGGGTTTCAAAGTTTGAAGGCTCAAAGTCAAACTGTGTGATATATATGTTGTGAAACCTTCATTTTAGGTCTATTTTAGGCATATTATTAATCATTGTCGCAGACCTTACATTAAAGCTAAAAATCTAAGGATCGCAGTTGAAAGGTCGACTGTTTCCATTTAAAACTTGTGAAGAGGCTGTAGAGATGGCAGTTACTGTTAGCTTTTAGCTTTTAAGCTGACGTGGTGTTACTCCATTATGATTTAAGATGTAGCCACGGTCTTATTTATGTGGTATGACAAACTCAATCACTAAGATGTTGAAGCATTCAAATGGATTTTTTTTTACAACAATAGAAAAACTGAGGAAATTAGCTTAAGCTAAGGCTATCTCACAAGCTAGCCTTGTCTCACGCCTTGTCTCACGTGCTAGCCTTGTCTCACGAGCCTTGTCTCGCGTGCTAGCCTTGTCTCACGAGCCTTGTCTCACGTGCTAGCCTTGTCTCACGCCTTGTCTCACGTGCTAGCCTTGTCTCACGTGCTAGCCTTGTCTCACGCGCTAGCCTTGTCTCACGAGCCTTGTCTCACGCGCTAGCCTTGTCTCACGCCTTGTCTCACGTGCTAGCCTTGTCTCGCACGTGGAAGTGCAGCCACTGTGGTTTGTTTTTTTTTACCAGTTTTGTAGTTCTTGTAATAAACATTGTTCATGTTGTTTTCTAACCCAAAATGACACATTCTATCGTTACATTTTTTCTTTGATAAGCTATGATGACAAAAAGACCAAATATGTAGCCTACTGCGTTTTGGTTTTGAAGTGCAGCATGAAAGGATGGCATTCAGATCCAGATGTTACATGCTAGTTTTACGACAAGGAGTAAATTAATATTCTAATTGCATAATACAGAAGATACACAACTGTCATGAGCTCAGATGTGGCTGTGGCAGCAGTGTCAGGGCAGTGATGGTGTAACATTACTATATGTGTCTCTCCAGGGAGAGCAATTTAAATCACTGACAGCATCTGCTCTTATACAGCTCTTAAAGGATGAGCAGATCAATCATTGTTTTCTTTATTGCACGTCATTAATATTTATTATAATAACATGTGAATTACGTCCAACGAAACTCGAAATTCTGAGCAAAGGCTGTAAGTTTCCTCAGGCCACACCTATATGGGTCATTCCATGTCAAGTCAGGTCATGTATTTGCTATTTGAGACCAACAAATAATTTCTGTAAAAATTCAGTATTTTGGGCGGAATTTTGAAAATTGCATAGTTTTTTGTGCTTGACAATTTGATCATTTTGGAAGCCATTTTTAGTGTTCAATATCTTCAGACACATGACTCCTACAGCCTTGAAATTTGGAGTTAGAGTGCAACAGATCCAATTGATTGAAAGTAAATTTCATATATGCGAGGCAGTCACAGGCAGTCCTCCAAAGTATATACATATGGGTGTTTCCATATTACCTGCAAGATTCAAATGTCAGGGGCTGTAACATGAACAGAATAATCAGATATATGGGAAATATAACAAGCTAAGGTTGCAACTTGTTTCCATTTTGAGATGCCAAAATGGCGACGTGGACTCTTTCCTAGGATGAAGAAAAATGGTGTGAAAAGTTGCAAGTTCCTTCCATGTTTAAAATACAATTACCAGTGGCAAAAAAAAACTATGCATTTTTCAAAATATTTCACTGTATAAATGTTTTGGTCACAAATAGCATGTATATTACATTTTGAACAAAATGTAAACATGTAAACAAAAACCTGATATGATTTGACACAGAATGACTTCTACAGTTACAGCCAAAGCAACAATTCAATTCTGCTCTGCTTTTTAAAAGCAAAAATACAAGAACAAAACTGTACCTTAATAGTTTTGAGGGGACACATTTCTATTAAATATAATCAATCCCTCACAGATGATTGACATTTGACAATTAAATGCATCCATCTCATAAAAAAAGGTGCAATAAAATCATCACTTCAATTTTATACATACTGCTGGAAATAGGTAACTGCAGTGGTGAAAAAAGTATTCAGATCCTTTACTTAAGTAAATAAATACTGCACTGTGAAAATAGTCCACTATAAGTATTGCTTTGAAAACATTACTTAAATAAAAGTAAGTATTATCAGCAAAATTAACTTAAAGTATTTAAAGTAAATATAGTCATTTCGCAGTCAAATGTTCGCTGTCAGTGCTTTACTAGTATATATGATGTTTTGGGATTAATATTACTGTTTCACTTTGTTCATATATGTAAAAAATGTTTAATGTAAAATGTTTTTCACTGGACAGGAAGGGTATGAAATTGTTTTAAATCTGAAAGGTAAGTAAAGCTGTCAGACAAATATAAATCTTTCTAAATAAAAAAATATACAATATACATATTGTATATATATATATATACATACATATTGTATATATATATATATACATGTGGTATATATATATATATATATATATACAATATGTATGTATATATATATATATATACATATGTATATACAATATGTATATATATATATATATATATACATATGAGATGTAGTGGAGTGGAAGTATAAAGTTCGATAAAAATGGAAATATTCATGTACCTTGAATTTGTACTTCAGTACTTGAGTAAATGTACTTTGTTACATTCCACCACTCAGTAATCGTACAAAAAGATCATCACATATTCATAATTGAATTATATGGTATGATCACTCAGTACGTTCATTTTTTAATGAAAACCATTTGCTGCCTGTAAAACAGACTTCATAAATATAAGAAGCTTGCTCTAGTTTACTATGAAAATGGCCAGCTTTATTGTGAACTATACGATGTGGTTTGAAGAAAAAAAAATAGTTTGAAAAATGCAAAAACAGCAGAATCCTTTTACCTTTGGGTGATAGTTTGTCAGTAAACTCCGCTCAACCTTTTGTGTTTCCTGAGGTTTGCAGGATGCTGCCCGTTAGGTCTTTGTTTATAATTTAGACTTCATCTGTGGACGCAATAAGTGTGACCTTGTGCAGCTTTGAGCTGTCTCAGCAGAGCGTCTGACCGCGGTGGCTGACACAGCGAGACGTCTGCCTGTTCGGGGACAGAGGGTGTATGTAGGTCAGCCATGGGCCCGCATGCTGTGACAGCGGCACGGTCACTGTGCTGTGCAGCAGGACAGGGATTGGAGTGGACAGAGAGAGCCGGCGTGGAGAGAGGGCCCCCCTCACACGTCAGCACCGATACTTCCTTATTTACCCCCTTAAACACTTTGACATTATCAGGCCACACAGAGCAACGTCCACCCTCATTATTCTCACCTTTGGTACCGCAGCAAAATGGGCAAAGAGCAGTAAGAGGAGAAGAAATACTGAACAGACATCAGATCATGGTGCGTGTCTGAAATGTTGGGATGGTCATTTGATGGGTGGAGGTCCCGTCCGTGTCAAGACACATAACACTAGTGATGTTCAATTACAACAATGTTACAGGTCTGACAATGCAGAGCTGTGTGAACACCACCCGATTGTAAAAAAAATAGATACTGGTAAAGCACTGCAACACAGTTTACTTGTTCAGGATTTAAAAAGGCCAGAAATTATTAAAGAAATGTGAAAAAATTATGACTTTCCTCAAGTACACAAACAGAAGGAAAGATAAAGTACTGATTTAAATGTATTCATTGCACAGGCAGATAGTTCTTTTAAACGCATCTTTTATTGAAAGAGTCAAAAGGTACAGCTCCAAACACAAACTATGATAATCCCATAAATGATGACATACTGCCATCTAGCGGCTCAAACGCTGAGGCTCAGATGATTTCTCAAAAATGAAAAATGTACCCTAATGGTCACTAATATTCACATTTTATGTTTGAGATCACTTCACCCTCAGGTCAGTGAAACAGCTTGTGAGAGAACAGAAAAATAACTTCGTAGAAGTCGTTCCATTGCATAAAAAATAATGGGTTTATATAAGGTTACAAAAGGTGAGGATTAAGAATGTTTTCATTGCTGTAGGTAAGTCTCTGAAATGTAACAAATAAGAAACAAGGAGCTCATCGGTTGTACGGATGCATTGAACCGGATGCAGATTTGATGTTTGTCTTGATGCTGCTCGGCATTTTTCCTGAGAAAGATAAAAAAGGGAGAGAATTAATGCTTGGTAACAATGTTTCACACGTGTACTCAGACCTCTACAGAATTCAGCACACAGTGTTTTTTTTTTACACTTTGTGCACACACATTATTAGTTAGTAGTTCCCTTGAAATATTAGGCTCATTTGACATGAACGTCGGTCTGGTTTGGACCGTGGAAGAGTGAGAAAAAAGAATCATGTAAAGTGGGTCAGACAGATTCCAACAGCATCACCACCATATACAGGCAGTCACATAAACATTTACCCTGACTGAATAAAATTTTATTTGTTAGATCAATCTTTTCTGTTTTTAATGTCCGATAATTGTCGTTTAAACGATGCGTGTAAAAGAGTATCGAAATGTGGTGTAATTAGTACCAAAATGTGAAGATTCTATTGAGCCATGACAGTGAGCCAAACATGAACAGTAGCAGGACCCCGAAGCAGCTAAAACATTCACTTTGTCATTTTAATCTCTACACACACACACATCAAAAAAACATGTTATTGTGGCTTTAACTTGATGGACTATCACATCAGTCCAAGTTATTTTCTTATAATAATTTGGAGGTTGTATAAGGGCAGTCCATATTTGTACTCGAGAGTGAATTGTTCACAAAATGTACCATCACATGGTCACTTTTTTGCCCCCCTAACACCACACGTGCACTTTAAAAAGCTTCCAGATTTCCAGCAGAGGCTACTTACTATATGGGTGATTCCGGGTCAGAGAGAGGTTTTTGTTTACATTTTAGATTTAGAATGAAGCTTCGAAAGTCTTTTCGTCATATTTTATGATGTATTAAATAAATCCTCAAACACAATCATAAAGTGATCATCAGATTAAATGAGTTAGTCTTTTTAAAATTTTATTAAATCAACTTTGAGTGCTTCCAAACTGGCGATTTCTTCCGACATCTTTCTACAGTTGTTGGTATGAATGTGATGACGAGCACCAAGCGAATGCAGATACACACACACACACACACACACTTGACTTTGACTTTTGGACTTTACAACGCTCTGGAGTTATTGGAAATATTTGGATCACACATGTCTGTAACAATCCTCCACAGCCACTGCTGGAATATCATTCTACAAAGAGTATAATATTAATAATATTAGTGTAGCTTAATCTCAAACAAACTAAATAAAGCTGCGCAGCTTTCAAATGCTGATCCAGAATTCAACTGTCAACGTTATGAATGAAGCTTCGAACTACAGCTCTAGGTGGAATCACTACAGAATGTATCGCTTAACCTTCACACCGCATTCAGGTAATTATTTTACATAGAAATGTGATGTGAAGATCCTGTCCACCTCAAACTCATTCACATCCTATAATAGAGACATTTAAATCATCAATTAATTGTACAAATATTTTCAAAATTACACACATCTACATGAGGAGCAGCAAGGGCTTAACATCAGTACAAAAGTATTTGAAGAATGCAACTGGCCAACAAACAGAGTAGACAGACAGGTGGAATACTAACCCAGCTCTCCAGGTCTCCTACCTGGCTGCCCTTGCTGCTGAGGAGCCACAGGTCCTCCCATACCTGCTTGCTGGCTTGAACCACCACCGATGGTGACCTGCTGCAAGGTCGGACCTCCGCTCATCATGGGCCCTTGTCCTGGATGTCCAGGGGCCACTGGACCGGGAGGCCTACATTTAGAAAGCCCCTTTCCAAATGCAACAGCTCCAACCAGTGCGTTAGTGTCCGCAGGGTTGAAAGAGGGTTTGTTCTGTCGTATTGCTGCAAAAACGAGTCGACATATTTAAATGTATGAATACATTTGAGGTGAATTATTTGGTCAGTGAAAAGTACAACATACCTGCACTTTCTGAATCTCTGTCATCACGAGGATTGTTAAGCTTCTCCAGCAGATTGGAACACAGTTTATTCAACGTCTGGATCTGTTTCTGTTGAGGAAAATATAACCAGGAGGGCTTTGAACAATGCAAAATACTCTACAGCTTTAAGCAATGTAAGGCAAAGTATGGTTCTACATTTTGGTAGAGATGCACTGATGATGCAGTTTTCTTTGCTGATTCCAATTATTTATTTATTATTATTATTTTTTTTTTAAACGTCTGACCTACCAATTCTCTCTAAAGAACTATAATTGACAGCATACACAAACAGTGTTTTCTTTCATGGCAAGTTGGAATTCAATTGTATGTTCAGAATAAAACATTGACATTAACTAATTAAAGAACTTACACTTCCTCCGAAACCACACCAAGTTACAGGACCTTCTCGTTATGAACACCGTGTTTTTAAGGTTGTTTCTCCACGGCTTATTTTGGACTTGCAGGTGTTACAAAATGCAAGTTGTATGTCTTCTTCACTCACACTCAGCCGACTACCGGCCAGTTGCGACCGGGCGATCGTTAGGTGCATCTCTACATTTTAGCCCAGCAAAACCGCTTGATATTTTTGCGTACGAGTAAGGCAGCATTGATGCACTCAGTCCATGAGATAACTAACCGACCTGTGCCACCTCTGGGCCAATCCGTGCTGCCTCTACACTCAGCTGTTTCTCCTGCTCCTCCACCTCTGGATCAGGCTTGGTCCGCAAGTAGTCTGGTACAATCTCATGGCTGAACACTGGGACACGCTGCTCTGTGAGTTTCTGTGGGGGAATGAGCAGAGGTTGGAAATGGACAGGTCCGAAAGATTGCAATAAAAAAACTCCCCAGAGAAGCAGACACGTCAGTCAGTGGCTTTGATGCTCACCGCTAAATCCTCATCTCGGTCTGGAGACAGAAGCAGTGGTATTATAACTTGGTTGCGAAAGGATGGCGTCTTCTCGTTCTTCAGCAGTTTGTTGATGGTGTTCAGCTGACCAGATAGCAGAGCGAAGTTGTCCAAAACAGACGGCCTGAAAGACACAAACACACGTCACAGCATCCGGGAGGGAAACAAACACTCCACAAAGAACATCTTTAAAACTGAAATCTGTACATTTTGAGGTCCTAAACATCAAAGCATCTAAAGTAACGGAGTTGTTTCACCTCATTGCTAGTACAGTACAGCGTGTTCACTACCCTCCATCATATAGACAGATACAATAATAATGACAACATTCCAGATTTTAATATCATAGGGACAATCCACACTAAACTATGATTCAGATATTATATCAATCTGAAGTTGACCAGAGTCAAGATTTGTCATCCAGAGATGGATTTTGAAGCTGGATGTGAATAATGGCTCTCTGGACACTGTGGCCGGGGTAAGGGAGCTCTACATCAAATATAACTCATTTTTGAAAGATTACGTCCAATGAAAACGCTTATGAAATGTCAATCATGCCATAAATCTGTCGCATAAAGTCTTGATGTAGTTTACATGTTGGCTATGGTGATAGATCATTGCGACAGACTTTTATTTTCCCTTTCAATATAACGGCACAAACTATGAGCTACTGTTTAGTAACGTGCTTAACTTACCATGTTAATCGCTCGTATTCATTTTCCAGTTTATAAATGAAACTGTGAAGCGCGTTTTTGACGTGTGCTACCCGGGAAATAAGAGACTCCACCGCCGCCTCCAGCTGCTTCTCCTCTCGCTGCTGAGGGAGAGGAGAGAAACGCTCCGTCAGATGAACTGAGACGCCAAATACACAGTGAACACAGCAAACAATCCCAACGACAGTCTTCGTTCGTCAAACTAGTATTAGTTCAACTTCATTAACTTCATTAATTTTAACTAACGTTAGCTAGTTTAAACGCGAACTAATCTAGCCGTTACCTCATATAGCAAGCTAGCTACTGCTATTTCTACAAACCAGAAGCACCGTATACAAGCGTATGCAAGTACAACTTCAATAAAAACACAAGACAAATAATATAACAAAGTATCATACTGTAAATGGCAATGTATGTGCTTTCAAATAGAATTACCTGCATTGTTAAAGTACAAGCTAACGTTGAAATGCACAAAAGTAATCAAGTCGGAAACACTTCCGGTTCACGATGCCAAAATAAAAGCATTGAATTTATAAAGAAACCATAAACTGTATAAGAAACAGATTTTTTGTTTTCACTACATGGAAATATACACACACTAAAAACGCATTTGTGGAATAGATAAGAATATTTATTCAAGTACTGTATTACATACAAATTTGAGGTTCTTGTACTTTGCTTGATTGCAACTTTATACTTGTATTCCACATCTCAGAGGCAAATCTTGTATTTTTTTACTACACTACATTTGACTGACATCTTTAGTTACTAATTACTTTTTGGACTACAATTTCCCAGACCTTTCCTGTCCAGTGAAAACCACATATCTTCACATTTGGTGATTTTAATTATAATATTTCAGATAAACCACACGATTTAAAAAAAAATGTTTATGGCTGTTGACAGTATTTTCAGATTTATGGAGTGAAACAGATATTCAAAACTCCCTCTGTAAAAACCTTTGACTCCAATATGTCAACAAAATGAAAAGATTTCTGTACCGGAAATGTATGCAAATCAGCACATATTTAATGTTAACATAACGTTTCAGAAAACTTGTAATACGAAAAATTATTCTCTTGATGCAAGTTAATTAGGTAAAACGTTTACCCTATTCACCCCATAATCATAATTCATCTTTTATTCAGAAGCTACAAGTAACCAGGAACAGAGACATTGTATCTGAAACGTTTTATTTCTGACAAAAAGGCACAGTGCACTACACACATTAGAAGTTGTAATTGAGACGCTTGGTTGTTCACACAGACACACACACCAGCAACATGTGTTCTCTTTTTAATAAGCGCTTAGTTTGAATTCAAGGTTTGTGTTTATTTACTTGGTTAATACTAAAGTAGGTTCACTTGTTGGGTAAAGAAAGTACAGTATTCACTTCTTACATGAGCATTTAATACACAACTGCCTCTCCTAGTATGCAGCTATAATGCACAGTAGAGAATGTACTCATGTGTGGTGCATAGCACATGACTGTATTTCACAGTTCAGGCTCAGCAGTGTAAAGTTGCAGTTTAGAGTTTAGAAGAGGCTCTCAACGTCGCCCATTTCCACGACCACAGTCTTCAGCTGGGAGTAGTACTCGATGGTCACCTGGCCGTTCTCCCTGCCAAAACCTGGAGAAGCACAGGAGGGATTGTGTTAACGCCGTCTGTTAGTGACTCCCCCACTTCAATTCAGTAAAGATTATTCAGGTAACTCTAGACAACATTGGACAAAAGCAAGATTTTCTTTTTCGGACCCTCCTTACTTTGAGTGTGTGTTGTGTGTTGGAATGGGGTGGAAATAGTATTATCATGTCTTTCAAGATTTCTGCTAAATTGCGAAATAAAATTTAAAAAAGTTCTGTTTTAAGAAAAAAAAAAACAGAAGGGAACAATTAGTTAATTTTCCTACTGAAAAAAAAAAAAGATTCAATTGTAATTAATTATTGAGCTGTGCCAGAAGAACGTTTTTTTTAATAAAGATGGTTATAAACTATACATTTACAACATAGTAAATTGCTATAAAACCTAATAGAATGTTTTTTTTTTGCCAACCAGATGTAATTACAATCAATACATGGAGATTGAGCCTTTTATATTATACACTGAAACAGTATATTGCATCAAAATTCACCAGGGACAACTACAAGCATTCTCTCACCGGGCTTTGAATACAAACCACCAACAGAGGGCGACACAACTCGACTATAATCTCTGCTTTCCTTTATATTTAATTTTATTTCCCCTCTCCCTTACATTGTGCTGCTCATTTCCTGCCAACTTATTCATATCAAATGTGAACTACCACTGCCACTGACTGGCTGTATGTCTCACAGCAACTTTCTTTATTCAAGTCATTTTGGGACTAATGTATGGATTCGGAGCCATCTAGGGGATCCATCTTTAGGTAAACAGTTGATGCAAGGCCTTGTTTTAGGATAAATTTCCAGAGAGAGAGCAGCTGGTCATCATCTGTCCTCCTTGATCTATTAAACCTTCAATGTAAGACATCGCTTCGGTCTGGCTGCAATAAAATGTAACACTGGATGTATTGCCCTTGCATTTACAATGAATAAAGTGGTAACTCTGATCACTTTAACCTTAAAACACCCTACCTGACATCTTGTATCCTCCAAATGGCACTTCCACAGGGCTGATATTGTAGTTGTTGATGAAGCAGGTCCCTGCCTCCAGGTTCTCAGCCACACGATGGGCTCGAGAAATGTCCCTGCAGGCAGAGGAAAGGAACACATTTCGGACTTTAAGCACACATATGAAACTTGATCCCGCAGTTAAAAGCTGCTTCTTCTGCCCTCCAACTACAGAGAGAGAGAGACGACTGTTGCGCAACAAATTCCACTTGGTGAATTGCAACATTTTTATTGAATGCAATAACGTACTATCTTCAAGAGCAAAGCGTCAACATAAATCAGCTGTTGCAACAGACCTGGTGAAGACTCCAGAGGCCAATCCAAAGGTGGAGTTGTTAGCCCTCTGGAGCACTTCTTCCTCTGTGTCGAACGGCAGCACGGACATAACCGGGCCAAAAATCTCCTCCTTCACACATGTCATATCATCCCTGCAGTTATCTGTGCCGGAGAAAGGACAAGGCTGTAACATATCACGGTGCATACTGAGACACAAAACATGCACGTGGTGTGAAAGGTGGCACAAGAAATCAAGACATCCTGGAGAATGTACAAAGACACTTACCGAGTACACAGGGTGCCATGAAGTAGCCCCCTTTCAATTTGGGGTCACTGGGGACAAAAGGCTCTCCTCCACAAAGCACTTTGGCTCCCTGTAATGACAGACATATACCAACTATGATACGTATAATTTTACTTCATAGAACTGCTCTGAGTGGTCTAGTGAAAGCACGAGTGGTGGTGCTATCGGCTGATTATTTCTCAGATAAATGCCTCTGCACAGTTGCTCCACAGGGGATCATTAAAGGTCGGAGGATTACAAGCACACCTCTTTCTTGGCCTGACTGACATATCCCAGCACTTTCTCCAGCTGTGGCTTGCTGATCAGCGCTCCCATCCGGGTGCCGTCCAACAGGGGGTCACCCAGCGGGATGAGCTTGGTCCTCTTCACCACTTCTTCCAGGAACTGGGGCATGATCTCTCTCTGCACATACACTCTGGTCCCATTGCAGCAAACCTATACAATGCAAAAAAGACATTTTAAAAGCTGTCAAATAATGTAGTTGATCAGATCGAGCTCGATACAACACATGAATGATGCGAGTGCTTCACCTGTCCCTGTGTCAGGAAGTTAGCCATGAGTGCTCCCTTCACTGCGTTTTCCAGCTCACAGTCTTTGAAGATCAGGAGGGGAGATTTGCCTCCGAGCTCCAGAGTCACCTGCTTCACCCCCTTTGCAGACATTTCCATGACCTGAGGGCAAGGAGAACACAGTGGGCATTAACAACGGGGACAACTGAAGCCTTGTAGAAAGGTTAAAAAGCTTTTGAAATACATTTCCCAAAACTGCTGTTTTTTTTTTTATACTTTGCATGGAGGTTTCCTGCTGCCCAGGCATCCACTGGTTTTAATTAATTTCAACATGGTGTAAAAATCATGCATTGTCCTGAAAAGTTTAAAAGGGATATATTATATTATGCTCAGGTTATACTAGAGCATGTTAACACGCAACACAAAAAAAAAAAGAAATGCACTGATAAACTTGCTTTTAATTACGCGTCTACGTGCGCATGATGGCTGCCTCCCATATCCTGCGTGCGTGTTGGTTGTGTATACACTCCGAAATTAACGCAACGCAAATCTGCATCAATTCTAATTAAAGTTGCAGTGCTATACATTAGTATTGCATGAAAAAAAATAATAATAATAAAAATAATCACTGGAATGGTCTAAATAGAAGGATCGTTTATGACAGGCGTGGTTATGGGCTTGTATGACACCGTTGTCACAGCACTGTGTTGTCTCTGTACCTTTTTGCCTGTTGGCACACTGCCAGTGAAAGACACTTTGGCGACCTTGGGGTGATGGCAGAGCAAGGTCCCAGTGTCTGCTCCGCCTTGTACCACACAGAAGAGCCCGTCGGGTACGCCTGCCTCTTTGTAGATCTCAGCCAGAATGACGGCAGTCACAGGAGTCATTGGCGAAGGCTTAAACACCATGGCATTACCTAAACACAAGCGCTTTTTAACACTGCAGCATGTGCTCTACATAGCAGGTTATGTTCAGGGGACATATAATTGCTGAACAAACAGGGAGAAATAATCTTTTAAAGTCTTATAATAATGTGGTAATACACACGGTTAGAACTCACCACATGCCAGAGCAGGAGCAGACTTCCATGATGCGATCTGGAAGGGGTAATTCCACGCACCGATCCCCACACACACACCGAGGGGCTCCCGCCTGGTGTAGGCAAATGATCCACCAGGAAGCTGGATGTGCTGGCCTTCAGTGAATGAAACACAACTTTAAAAAAAAAAAAAACTACAACAACACAACACTAAGTTTTGAAACTTTTGAGAAAAACTAAAAATTGTTTTTGCACCCACCTGCAAGAGTCCCAGCCAGACCAGCATAGTACTCAATGCACTGCCAGGCAACATCAATATCCACCAGCGCTTCAGTGATGGACTTGCCGTTGTTGATCACTTCCAGTTTTGCAATCTTCTCCCTTCTTTCCTATTTTTATTGTAAGGACAGAGAAAATGTTGTAAATGCAAACAGAACTATTGAAAAACATTCAGTTTAGTGTTATGACCTCTATATAGCCCTAAAAGGGATAGGTGGATCGTTTGATATTGGGTGTGTGGGGTTATTGTGCAACTCTAAATTGTTAGTTCGGATTCACCAAAGTCACATAATAACACAAACTAACTACAGGATTGAGGCAGCGGTAGACCAGCAACTTCCATACTCTGTGAGGTAAAATGACTCTTTGTCAACCCCACTTTGAAAATCCAAGCAAATACCATTAAGATTATATAATGACTCTGAAGAATTCAGGCTGAAATCATAACCCGCATGACATCAAAGAGGTCACAGACACACAAGGTTTATTTTGTGCAAATGTAGGCCAGCAGTAGCGAGAGGGAGGGGGGGGGGGGGGGGTCTGTGCTTGTAATGATGCTTGTAATGAATAACTAGTGTATTACTGCCTGCTTGCAACAGTCTGCTCCAATTTTATCTTGTGGAACACTGAAATCAGACTGGCTGGTTTCCAGACTCACCCTGATAATGCGGGCGGCCTCCAACATCACCCGAGCCCTCTCCATGCCTGCCATCTTGCTCCACTTTAGGTAGGCAGCGTGGGCGCTCCGTATGGCCTCGTCCACCTCCTCAGCCACACAGGGGACCATCTGACACAAGACACGGCCTGCACATGGCAAGATCGACATGTTACAGAGCGGCTGAGCTCCAAGATTAAAACACAAGAATAAAAGAATTGTGGGAAAATGTCAGCTAGTACTTTATTTTAACATTTCATTATCGAGTGTGAGCTCCCACCTTTAGGGGACATCTATAAAGACTAGACTACAATAAAAGGGCCTTCAAGATTTAAAAAAGGACCCCTCTCACTCAGCCAACAACTTTTTACATTTTACTTCCTGCTCACAAAAGACCAAGAAGCATTAAAACCACAACATCCAGTTTCCAGAACAGCACATATGTCCTGAACACTACAAACAGCATTGCCTCTCAAAAGGTTCAATACCTGTGCAATAGGAGAGAGGTTTTTAATGCACTTTATGCACAGGTGCTAGTGTTTAACCTACGGTGTTCTTGTGCGATTTGATTTGATACTTTTATTATTATTTTATGGGTACGGATATTACTTGTTTGTTTAATGTATTATGTGCTTTACGCATAAGTGGCTCACCTATTTTTGGTCTTTCTCCATCTCTAGTCCTGCCCGACACTCACGCTAATATATATTTTTTCCGAGGCACTGGGAAGCTTTTTATTGACATCCTCCTGGATCCATCTTTTTCATATACAGTCGCATCATCATTTCTGTCACATGCATTGTCTATATTGTATTTTTACTATGTTGTTTGTTCTGTACACAAGTCATCTATTACAGTCTGCCCGTCCTGGGAGAGGGATCCTCCTCAGTCTCTCCCTAAGGGTTTATAACATGTTTCCTCTTGATTTGTTTAAGTGAGCTCGGCTGACTACGTTCCAATGTTCCAAATGCATCCATGCAACTTAAAGTTACTGAGCTCCACCAAAGACGAAAGAAAGAAAGAAGGGAGGAAAGAAAGAAAGAAGGGAGGAAAGAAAGAAAGAAATAAAGAAAGGAGGGAGGAAAGAAAGAAAAAAATAAAGAAAGAAGGGAGGAAAGAAAGAAAGAAAGAAAGAAAGAAAGAAAGAAAAAAGAAAGAAAGAAAGAAAGAAAGGAGGAAGGAAGGAAAGAAGGAAAGGAGGGAGGGTCAGGGTTATATAACAGTATGTCCACATATTAACCCCGCTACACCAACACATCCACGTGCGACACAGGGTGATGTGCCACTATCCAGCAAAACGCCAACATTTTTCCACAAATGTAATTATTCAGAGTTAGGACATGCAGCATTACTTGTGAACCAGTTTTACCACCTTTAGTGCGCTGTACTGTACTTACCAGTCGCGGGTTCGAACACGGGCTCTGCGTTGGCCTCCCGTCTGGGCTTCACTCGCTTCCCCCCCCAGAAGTTCAGCGGGTCTGTGAGCACTACGGTCCCCGTCGTAGCTCCGGGCATGCTGTCGAGGATTGACTGGGACATTTTCAGAGGGAGGAGACCTGCAAGCACACGGGGAATGCCATTACATTAAATGAGCAAAGTCGCTGATATCGAGGAAGCAGAACAGCGTTTAGGACAAATGAATCATCGCAGCTAAACTTAGCACGAGGGAAAAGCAGCACGCGAGACCATTTGCAGGTCATTTTTTAAAAGCAGTAACTTTAGTACCAAGAGAGAAATATGTGTGGACGTAAGGCGCGTACATACCGTGTGTGCTTCAGCAGACGGTCTGGAGTGAATGTGGACACAGGACACATATGAAGAGTATTACACGCCCCCCGACACAGGACAGGCCCCCTTAATGCTGATTGGACTGCATCTCATTTCTGTTGTTTGCCTCCTTGCCCGAGAGGTCAAACGAGGTGTTCTCTACAGAGCCAAGCCAATGGTTCATGTATAACGGAAAAGAGGAAGTGCAGAAGTTCACTCATCCATTCATGATCCCATCTATCTTTTTTCCCCTGAATCAATTCAACTTTATTTAAAACGAAGAGGTATAACAACAAACAATTGTCATACAAAAACACGGTTTATCTTGAATATCATCATCTCCAAAAACATATGCCCTCGAGCTAATAATGGTAATTATTGTGGGATTACAATTTTTTTCAAACTGAAGAGAGCATGTAGAAACTGCATCAAAATTACAAGCATATTCTTTGAATGTGACTGGTACCTTGCGTTATTTGAGGAAATTCTAATTTTGACCAATTGATCAACTTACACAATTTCATTGTCAAACCATGAGCTATAAAACAGTGATTTAACTTTGTGTAAAATATACGTATTATTTCAGATAAAGTATCTGTGAGGAGTGAAATTGTATTAATATACTAATGACCAGGCTAAAAGAGCTCAACAGAAAAAGCACATTCCTGAGGGAAAAAAAGGCAAGTTTCCTCAAAATAATTTATTCACCATGTATTCATTAAAAAAAATAATTAAAAACACTACTAAAGAGTTATCATAAAACTTTATTAATATGTAAGAAATAAGGATACAGACAATGACATACAATAATACTGATAAATGGATCAGATGTTACTGTGCCAATTAATCATTAAAATCTCAAAACAATGTATGGCATGTGCTGAATACAAGGTAGACTTTTGTATCCTTTGGTAATCAATGTCATTAAGAACTCATTTTCTTCCTCTAATTTCAAAGTAAGACAATGTTAAAAGTTAAATAAACAAAACATGAATGAAAAATCCAACAGAAGGTAGTGATACAGTAGCTGCAACAGAGAATATGTTTGTTCCGTGCTCGCATGAGGGAGGCATGACTGCAGGAACAGCACTGTGTGACCCGTCTGATGGTTAGGAAAACTTGGCTGCTTGGGGCGGAGGTCCCAGGAAGCCTCCGGCCTGCTTAGTTGCAGCTCTGGAGGGCGCGAGACCGAGCATCTTCTGAATGTTCTGGAGAAAAGACACAGAACAAAATACTCTCTCAGAAACCAAATATAGTTGTTTTTTTCCTGGCCAAAGTTCATTTAATGAAGCTTTTATAACAGCATGAGCTGAGGCAGAGCGGGTGTAAACACACACACACTCAACCCAAACCTGAGAATGTGCATCTACAAAGTCTTCACACGGTGGCTGACATGTTCCTTCAGTATGATGAACATAGGCACTATAGTATCGAGTCAAACTCACATACACCATTCTACTACAGTAGGTACACACTAGAACACTAAATGTTTATTAATCCGCAGATGAGACTGTATGTTAATTATTTTTTAAAGATGCACATGTTAAGTCAGAATCAATGGGCTTGGGGCCGTGTGCTACAAAAGGGGGGGCCCACATTGTTGGGTTAAAAGTTTTATATTGGTAACACTTTTATGTAGACAAAGCATTTTAAAAAATTTAAAAATCCACCACAAAGCTTTTAAAAAAAAAAAAAAAATCAAAATGCAGAATAAAAGTATTGCTTTTCCTAAAAAAAATTTTTCATTTTTTTTTTTAAAGAAAACATGACTGAATTCATTAAAAACGTTGTCAGTGTCGTCTGTGAACAAAATCCGACGTGTGTTTTCCAACACTGCCGTTGCCAACAAGGCTCATGAACCAATAGTACAACAGCATTGGTATCACGTGGTGTCTCTGTGGCGTCCGCGATCAAGAGTCTTAGTAGTTGCCAGTTGGTGTGTAAAAAAACAGAACAATTTTCTGAGTTCGACGTATGCATGTGCCCGGGTTCACGCTGGTACCAATTCCAAGTGCTCAGTGACAAAAGAAGGAATAAGACCAGAGTGAACACTGGCTCTGCTTTTGCTTTTTGGAGTCAGCTGTAGGAGCCATCTAGTGGCTGAATGTTATCAATTGCACCTTTAAGAAAAATATAGAATTCCGCCAACTTTAACCTTTTGAAGATGCCAGAGAGGTGACTGTCCTGTCCCAAAGCACAGCATGGCCGTAATATACTTTGAATACTAAGGATTTTTATAAGGTTATTGGTTAATAACAATCAGAGATGCACCAATTGCAATTTTCTTGGCCGATTACGATTTCTAATTTTTTTAAAGTAAGACCTGCAGTTTCCGATTTTCTTTCTTCCTAAGAACTAGAATTTAAAAGCATAAACAAACATTTGTTTTTTGTTTCATGGAAAATTTAAATTAAAACGCATGTTCAAAATAAAACTTAAAAAGACTATTAAATAACTTACATTTTCCCCAAAAACAACACCAAGGTACAAGGCCTTTTAGTTGTGAAAACCTTGTTTAAAAGGTTGCTCCTCAGCTTATTTTGGACTTGCAGTGGTTATAAATTGTGAGCGATATGTCTTCCTCACTCACGCTGAAGAATGTCTACACGTTACTGTCTGTACCACTGTGTGTGCCATGTAAAACCATCGGTGTTTTCTTCACTAAAGGTGCAATTAATAACTAGTTTATGCATTGATTATTTTTGCTTAAATTGTTTGATGTTCAAAATATCAACAATGCTGAAATCTACATCGTCCGTTGTGCCCATTACACATCAGAATGAGCAGGCTAGGAGAACATTTCAAAGATATCATCTGCTATTCTAAATGTCTTCGTGGAGCGCAGACTGCTCGGCCTGAGGTTAACCAGAGGAAAAATGGGCAAATTCAAAATCAGCTGCACTTAGGCTCCCCCTGGAAAACTACCTGATACTTCTCCAGGGGTTTCTCATGCTTGGCATGTTGGTATGTTAACATGCTAAATAAGCAGCTTTTCAAGTAAGCATTCCTATGAGTTTTGTATGACTGTTTTGTATTTTCTAAGGAGGCTCTGCGCACGAGTTTACAAATGTACACACATGCATTTTCTACTGTTGATGTGTAAATCAGTCGGTCACTTATGAGGACTGTTGCAAGAACAGAATAGGACATATTTCTTCTTACGATTTAAAAGGTTTCTTGCTACTTTGTTTTGATGATCTGTGGCAGCTGGCTAGTAATCACCAGCGGGCTTAAGAGGGCTCACACCCACTGACGTCTCAGAAACACGGAGTGAAGCCTAGTTTTCTTTCTGCATCATGAAAAGGTTTAAATACTTCTTTGCAAGAGCCGACGACTTCATTTGCTGATTGTGATTTTTGGGTCAGCACCTACTGTACTCTAAAGACAATGGAGTTCTTTTATTTAAGTGTAGAAGTTACCTGTCTGATGGACATGGTGCAGAGGATGTAGAGGAAGATAAAGGAGCAGTCAGTGTAATCCTCGCCCAGCAGGTTGCGATGAGACAGTCCCTGGATGTAGGAGAGCGGCGTGAACGGCAACTTGGCCACAACTCTTCCATCAAAGCTGAACAAAACACACACACACACACAAAATCAGTGGTTAGAGCTTGCGGGCATGTTTAAAGTAGTGGAACGAAGAAGTCTGACACAAATATAAAATATGTACTTTTGTCAAACGCAAAAAATCTCTAAGTGAACAACAGATTTAAAGTAATCACCATTTAAACTTTTATTTTGGTTGTTTGTTTTTTAAATTTTTTTATAAAAAAGGATGAAAATGTTAGATCAACTCGATGTAACTAGGCGCAACACTTACATGGAGTTGAACATGCCCATCAGAGCTGTAAAGCAGAAGCCTATGGCGAACATGGACTTCATGCGCACCTACGAACAAAAACACACAACATTAAAAATGCAAATTTGTATTTATATTGATAATGTTAAAGTGTAGGTATGGCTGTTAATGTTGTCAAACTATAGTTATTCTAAACTACTTCCAAAACAACCAAAACCCCCAGACATGATCTCATTTCATATGACAATATACTGATGGATTTAGCTGAAACATATTTATTGCCTCTCACCATAGACAAGTCTCTGTTGTTGTTCTTCAGCTTCTCTTCTTGCCTCTCTGTAATACATTTAGATGCATACATGACTTTTCCACAAACACACGTTTTTCCTTTCAATCATCATCAGTGTTTGCTTAAACGCTTCTTACCAATTTTCTTTTTCTGCTGACGTCCTGCAGATTCTGTGATGGTTTCCTTTTTCTTCTCAACTAATATCAAACAAGCAACAGAGAATGCATTAAACAGTCCAGAGGAAAAACAATCCATGCAGAAATTACAGTCGTATGAAGTTCACAATACGAGTCACTTACGTTTTTTGCTTTGTTTTTCCACTTCAGCCTTTAGCCTCTTGTACTTTTCAGTACGATAGACTAAAACCCAGGTAATCCCTGAGGAGAAATCAAAAGAAGATTTTTTGTCAGAATAGAATCGAAAATCAGATGCTAAACTGCATTTAATTAACAATATATGCTTTTAAAATGTCAAATGCACAGGACAATCAGCAAATATAAATGAAAGGGATATTGTTAGTTTGGGATTTTCCTGGATTACAGAGTTTGTTATTTAGCAGCTGATTTGAAAGTATTGTAGTTTCCTAGTTTCCCACTGCTCCCGATTGTCAAGAAGGGGCAGGTTTAATAACACATTTAAATAAATAAAATAAAATAAGTCATTTTAGAATTTTTTTATTATTTTTTTTTTAATGACATTCATATTAACTTGTTAGAACAATAAAACTTTGATGGGTCAAACACGGAGGACAAGTCTCCCAGAAGGAATTAATAAAGCATAATGTGTACCACCATAACAAAAAGACTGTTATTGTGAAAACGTAACCGGAAGTTGAATTCCTTGCGCTGACTGACTTGTCAAGCATTAGCTTGGTAAGCTACATTCCCTGGCTAGCAAGCACACCGCTCCTCAAAAGCACCAAAAGTAGAAATGAATTAATATTATTATTACAAATATTTCACCACTATGTAACCACGAATGATGTACAAATAAATACTAATCGATGTGTCTTTTGGACGACAGTAAAATACATTCCTGCCTCAGCTGCCTGTCGAACTGTCAGCAGGATTTCACTCACCTTCGGCTAACAGGGCTGTGCAAACAGAGATGAACACGATGAGAATAGTATCTGCAAACATGGTGCTCATGGTGCTGCAAGTGTCCCGTGTACTGTCCCGTTTGTCCGACCACACAGAGAAATAGTCTGCTGTTAACAGAGGTTACACCATGAGCACATTACATTGGTCTTATAGGGTTGTGTCAGCATTAGTGACGAGGCCATACATGCGGAAAGTACTTCCGGTTCAACGGGCTAACCAGAAATGAGGTTAAATATTGTATTAATACAAAACAATGCAACTGTTCTATAACAACATGTAAGTATTTTTATTTTAACACTGTGTCGTGGATCTGTGTGATGGTGTGTGTCAGGGATTGAAACACATGTTTGCATCTCAGATATTGTAATAGAAACAAGTAATGAAAGTAAAGCCGAGTTTCTTTGATATCTAACATTTCAAAATAAAAGTCCCCCCTTTATTGTATCATGTTTAAGCCATATACCTACAACAAAAATACAAGTGTACAATTCAACAAAACGATAGGACAGGACAGAACTATACACACAAGGGTACCGTGTAACACACAATAAAGACATTAAAGAAAAAGGCTTTACAATGCTACTGTTTTCATTGCTTTACTATTATTCTGTCCATTTATTGTTTCAATATAGTGTCTGATTTCTATTGGCCATGTGTGGTTTCTTTCTAGTGCGTTTGCATTTTTTAGCATAGTATTTTACATCACAAATAAAGCGGTTCGAAGTAAAGAATATTTTACGATAAATACCATTCTTCTCAACTTCATCATCATCGCTTCCATGGCCATCACCGTCAGCCTCATCACCGTCACCGCCATCAAGTGGGAGGAGCGCACGAGGAGCGCGTGTGAGAGGGCCGCATCCTCGCGCTGCTGCAGATGAAGCATGGCAGGCGACAGCGAGACAAAGCCGGGTGACCAAGCCGAAAATGAGAGCATCAATCGGCAGCCTTTCCTCATTGGTGTCGCTGGAGGGACAGCCAGCGGCAAGGTTGGTATTTATATCATAATTAATTGAGGCGTTTTTATTTCTCGGTATTTATTACGCGTTTGTTGTATTAGGCTAGGTTTGTGTGAACCGAATAAATTAGTTTTGGGGAATTTTGAAGATGACGCGCATTTTTTTTTCTTAAAAAAGAAAAAGAAAAAAAAAAAAAATCGTATGTTGTTTATCACGCTACTGTTGGATCAATTAGAGTGATGAGTAATGAGCGTAGTGCAGGCCGCCCCACAGCACACTTGTCAAAACAAGAGCATGTGCATTGTCAAATGTGCCCTTTTATTAGAGGGTTGATAAAGTAGTGTGGCAGATGGAAATCTGACTTAAGGACTCTCGGATGCTTTCACATTTTTCAACTAAAGGGGAATATAAAGGGTGTCTAAAAGATAAGATTCCACTTAATTAGCATCAGCTGCACCGGGTCTGCCGGCTATAGGCGCATGACAAGTAGAGAATAAAAAAAATACAAACGCTGTATAGATCGTGAAAGCTCAATAGACTCCCTATATTTATAGATGTAGTGTAGGCTAACCCAATGTGGCCTGAGGATAATTTTCTGTTATGATGATCTGCTCTGAGGTCATGACCTGGATGTGTCTTCTCTGTGACACTCCGGGAACCTCTGTCCTCAAGCTCCCTCTAGATTTCCCCTTCATCTCACAGGGTGGCTCACTGGCATTACTACATGTCTTCATTGTTCACGTCTGCTTTATCATTCCTGATTCTGTATTCGATATTGTGCCGTGGGGTGGTCAGTGAGTGTTCTGTCTTTTGTTGATCAGAAATGGATGCATTATATTTCGTAGCACTGTTACTTTGCAGAGCAGCTCATCAGGATGCACACAGCAAGGCTACATCAAGTCTTTCATTTCTTCTTCTCAATGTGCGGTTATTGTTATGTCAGAGAGGTATTGTGTGACATTTTGGACACTGTATCAGTGTAAACCTGGAAGGTAGTTAAATGTGTTTCTGTGTATTTATTATTTACAGTGGCAGAATGTGACTTAATATATTTACTCAAGTACACATTTAAGGCACTTGTACTTTACCCGAGCATTTCCATTTCCTGTTACTTTATACTTCTACTAGAGGGAAATATTGTACTTTTTACTCCACTACATTTGTCTGACCGCTTTAGTTACTTTACAGATTACAGCCGCTCATCTCTTTCCTGTCCAGTGAAAGACGTGAATCTCCAGATGCGTTTATTTTTATGTGTTGAGGAGATTCCCCTCCTTCTTCAGCTAAATAAAGTCTTTAAAAAGCCTCTCGGATCAGCTGGAAAACGCATCGTCATAAAGCTGAAAACGGGCCGTTTTTCTGAGAAACTCGTGAAAAGTTGACTTTTTAGAGCCACGTGGTTCTCACAGGACAGAGACAAACATATGAGGATCTTATAGAATATGATGCATTGCTCTAGATTTAACCCAACAGGATATAAAGGAGTTAAAATGAGACAAACCTTAAACATCTACAGCAGTAAAATGCAACATGCACATTAATGCAGCCGTAATAGCCGTAAAAAAAAACATAGTAAAACACAGACAGGGAATATTTTACTGCACAACTGATACTTTTACTTAGTAAGTTTTGAATGCAGGACTTTTACTTGTAGTTGAACAGTAGGAGTATCATTACTTTTACTCCAGTCAAGGATCTGAATACTTCTTCCACCACTGATTTTAAGTAGCCTGTGCTCCTTGACGTCAATTATGTAAGCGACACTAGGTTGGTGTTTATAAGTGGTTAGATCAACGAAACTCGGTGCAGCAGACAGTTGTTTGTGGGTCTGACTTCCTGGTACTCTGCCCCTTTTTCCCATAAGACAAACTGCACACCGAACCACCTGCTCTCCCACACATGTTATCTGAATGTGGAGTAAACCACAATCTTTTGTTTTGTTGTGTGACTGTCTCTGAGTGTATCTGTCTGCCAGGTTCACATGTATCAACAATCCAAGTGTGCAGCCTTTATAAATGGATACTTTTATTTCTAATAGTAACTATGCTTCCTAGGCTACGAAGACATGCGCGTAAACTAAATGCAAAGAAAATGAAAGTTGGTCTAATAAGATAATGGGGGGGCCAGTAGTTGGTCACACTACTTGTTTTTGTTCTTTTTGGGTAACTAGTCGTCGGTGTGCAGCAAGATCATGGAGCTGCTAGGCCAGAACGAGATCGACCACCACCAGCGACAAGTGGCCATCCTCAGCCAGGACAGCTTCTACAGGGTCCTCACCCCGGAGCAGAAGGCCAAGGCACTCAAGGGCCAGTTCAACTTCGACCACCCAGGTGTGTGGATATCATTATGTATCATCTGGCAGCAGCGCAGTCGAGGGTGGCTGAAGTCTGCTGGCTTGAAACAGCTGTGTGTGTCTCCTGCTGGGAACCATGTGACTTGTTTATTCAGCAGTTCATCTTTATGTGATTCAAGGTCTTGGTGTGAGGTTTGCTTGGTGATATTTACATTGGTGCATTAGGGCCATAGCAGGTAAAAACATTTTTTTTAAACTGAGCTGGGGGAGGGTGTAATATTCCAAGAAAAAAAGCCTCCAGAATTTCTAAGATTAATGTGGTACATTTACAACAAAAACTCACAAATGTTTGAGAAAAAAACCCTCAAAAAATTCTCTGAGATAATAAAGTTAGAAATGTGTGAGAAAAATCTCTGAGATCACAATCACAAATGTATGTGAAAAAGTGTTACCATGCTGTTGCACCACCTCGCTAATGTATGCGTGTGGCATTTGCAGTTCATTGGCGGCGTCTGTGGTGTGATGAGGTTCATCGATTCCATGCAAAGTGAAGCAATGTTGTTCCTAGACAAAGTTTTTTTTTTCTTGGAAATTTGAGTTTCTTCCCTCCCTAAAGAAACCACTTTAATCTCAGAGATTATCCTCGTAATATTCCTCGTAAATTTGTGACTTCACAATATCAGAAAATATTTTTATCATAAATTTGTCAGGTTTTTTTCTTGTTAATTAGCCACTTTAATCTCAAGGATTGTCCAGGTATTTTTTGCGTAAATTTACGACTTTAAGCTTGGAGTTTTTTTCTCTGAATATTACCCCTCCCTTAGCTCCGTAATTTCTTTTTTGAAAAGGCCCGGATACGCCATTGTAGAGATTTCATTCTCCTCGAGAACTAATTTAAACTCTGTTGTGCTCCTTTTTTCTTCTGTATAGATGCATTTGACAATGATCTCATAATCGCGATTTTGTGGGACATCAAGGAGGGAAAAACCGTCCAGATCCCTGTGTACGACTTTGTTTCCCACTCCAGGTGAGTCTAATCGAGGAGGCTACATACAGAGACGACATAAAAGGAGTATTTGCCTCGAAAGCATCATAATGCGGCAGTAAAGTTAACTTTTAAAAGATGACATAATGTCCACTGTAGTGGACTACTATTTTTACATACATTGATTTTCATAGTTCAAGTGAAGTATTGTCAATTCTTCTGTGTGTGTGTGATAGACGGGTAGATCAAAATGCCATTTCTCAAAGTCCCAGCAATAATAAAAAAATATTATAATAATAATTATATATATATATATATATATATATACACATACACACACACACACACACACATAATTTCACTCATACACATGTATACTAGAAACATATACACAACAATAAATAGATAAAATAACAATATACACACACAGTGTCTGGTGCTGGATGTGGTTGTGGGGGGGTGGTAAAAACCACGCCCACATAGCATAGTGAAATAAATGGAAATGAATATTTGCCAGAAAGAAAAACTGAAACACCAGTGTTAAGGAAAATGGTCATCAGTAATGCAAATGATATGTCAATTGTAGTAAATGGACTAAAACATGCATAAGTAATGGTGTGGCCCCTTTTTTTTAAAAACGTTAGTTCTTTTCTCAAGTTATTGCTCGGTTCAATACAGTCTTTAGTTTAGCAAAATTTTACAGTTTTACACACTTATGTGGGTTTTTTTTTTTCAAATGTTTTTATATTGAATGTCTTTTGTATGGCAGGAAGGAGGAGACGGTGACGGTGTACCCTGCTGACGTGGTGCTGTTTGAGGGCATCCTGATGTTCTATTCTCAGGAAATCCGAGACCTTTTCCAAATGAAGCTGTTTGTGGACACGGACGCAGACACGCGTCTATCTCGAAGAGGTGAGACATGCAAGCATGACATGGCAAATCCCCTCGGTTTCTAAACACAAGAGGCAAGACACTATTTTTTTTTAATTCTCAAAATGTTGTTTATTGAAATTTATATATATATTAATATAGATAGTAATGGTTATAATAAATATTAAGTTAAAAAATAAACAATAATTATAAAAATATAAAGAGAAAAATATATAAATGGAATAAAAGAGATGGCAAAACTGAAATAAAAATCTAACTAACAATGTATTCATTAGAAAAAAGTAATAAAACGTTTTTTTTTACAGTAAAAGAGAAGATTGCAAAACACTTCATTTAAGTTATTTAGACATTTTGGGATATATGTTTTTTTCCTTTCTTGCTGAGAATTAGATGTGAAGATTGATACCACTCATGTCTGTAAAGTAAATATGAAGCTACCACCAGCAGGTGGTTAGCTTAACTTGGCCCAAATATCGTAAAGCAGGAGAGAGCGGCTAGACTGGCTCTGTCGAAGGCAATAAAGTCTGCCTACCAGAAGATCTTGAACTCAATAATAAACACATTATATCTGAAACAAACCGACGGAAGCTTCATATTTACTATACAGTCACGAGAATCATGTACAGAAACTCTTGGCAAACAAGAGTTCTTTTTCCAAAATGTCAAACTACTGGTCTTCCTTTTTTAAAGCTAACTTTTCCCTGGTCTCGATTTCCCCCAGTGCTGCGTGATATTGGCGAACGCGGACGGGACTTGGAAAGTGTTCTAGCCCAGTACATTACTTTTGTCAAGCCTGCGTTTGAGGAGTTTTGTCTGCCAGTAAGTGCTATTCAACGTGTACCTAATAATTTGCATGGCCGTGTCTGAACATTGACTCATGGTCAAACCTTTGTCTTCTTTATTGGTGCAATTTAGACGAAGAAATATGCTGATGTAATCATACCGAGAGGAGTTGACAATCTCGGTGAGTGTTTGCGCTTTTGGGGCTCGGAGATGATGGTAAATAAATTGAAACCAAATGTTGGAGATACTAGTCTCAACAGTGTTATCATAAAGGACACAGCTGGGCTTATTGTTGGCCTCTGAGCTGGGAATTGTGCTCTCAGAACTAAGGAAGCCAAAGCGTCTGCTGCTGGGAGAACAAAACAGCTCTCTGTTGATTTGAGAAAAGAACTTTAAACCATCCAAAACAAAGTGCAAAATGTAAAATATACTCTAGTTAGTCTAAATATGTGGACGAAGGATACTTGCCCTGACCTCGCCCCAGCGTCTGCCTCATGTATTATAACATTACAGTGACGTCACAGAGCTAAGCCTTCAGTTCTTTGAACAATAAATACCCAACAATCTTTGAACAAGACTGAATCCACAGCCATGCTAGCAGTGAGGCTACATGCTAACGTCGTCATGCTAACATGATCACAATGACGAGGCTAACCATGCTCGTCATCTTGGTTTAGTATGCTCTTTAGCACAAGGCACAAAGAACCATGCTTTTATATATTTTTTAAAATAAAATGTTTTTCAAAACCATATAAATGCAGCTTAGCTGCTTCCAAGTTTACAATTCATGACAACCACAACTCCAAACTAATTCAGGTTTGGACATGTTGCTCTTTTTGTACAGCACAAGCAAAATATTATTGCATTATTTTGTAATACAAATACAAAATATTGGAAACATCAACATATCATTTTGATTCACATTGTACACTTTTTTTTAAATTTCCTACTATCTTTGTTTTGGATTTATGGGTTGAAAAAGGTTTTTCTTTTTTCATGCAGTGGGTGGAACTGCAATTTTTTTTAGTCCCCCCCCTCAATGTATTTATTTGGCTTTCAGCACACATTATCAGTAATATGATAATAAACATAGTCCTGTTTGCAAAAAAAAAATTCACAATAAAAAAATGACAAAAGACAATAATAACCAAGGGATGATAAGTTAGACAACGCTGACAAAGTCACACTTTAAACTGATTTGGCAGAAGATACCTTTACAACTGGTTACCAAAGTATGTGATAGAAGCCTGTCGTACTTTAAATGATTTCATTAGACTGGTGAAGGAACAGCAGTAAGTTTTGTAAAATAACCTTCTGGGTTTTTCAAAGATCACTTGTGTAGGCAATACTTCAGACACACACACTGGAGCTAACCCTAACCACACAATCTCTTTTGTCTCGTTATACAGTTGCCATAAATCTCATAGTTCAGCACATCCAGGATATTCTAAACGGTGGTTTGACCAAACGGCTGAACGGGTGGTTTAACGGTTATGGAACGACAAAGAAGCAGCCAAACATGGAGTCCAGCAGTCGGCCTCACTGAGTTCAGCACGCCTGGAGCGAAGAGGGGACGGAGGGTCCATCCGTACAAGCCCAACGTGCTCTACGCTGTGGCTAAAAAGGCAGGAGCATCCAGGGGATCAAAAGGCCAGTTTGTGATATGATTGTTTGGACTGAGGAAATGAATAAGAAGGGAAACCAGTCCTTTTGTGGAGCTGGTTTGAAAGGTTGTATTCAGTTCTATTTTCTCTCTTTAGTTTGTGTGCTGTACGAGATGGCAGGGGGAGAATTACAAACTCTTAAGGGGCTAACTTGCAATTTAATTCCAAACTGATGCTTGCCTTTACCACAGCACTGAAACTTACAGCAGCTATGGGTGTCTAAAAAAATAAAAAAAGATGTCCGAATACTTGACAGCCTTTAACCATACAATAATGACTTTTGTGTAGCAACATGCTGTTTAATGGCAGGCAGGGCCTTTACCCTATCTCACTGCTGATAAAGGTGCACCATAATTCCTCATCAATGCAACTTGACATATTTTTTCATTTAAATGTTTTGTTTTTTTCAAGCTCTGTATAAAGCATATTTTGACTTGTACAAATAGTTTTTTTGAAATAATGTACTAATGTATTGAGACTTCTGACGCTCGTGTCACGTTGCCCCGAGCTGCACTTGCTGTCTCGTCTAAATCTAACGAACTGAATTAGTCAAATGACACAACCGATTCCCACCTCAAATCACCTGATGTATGACATCACCAAAGATCATTTTCCATACAGTCTTTGTGGACTAATTGTGTAACAATTGATTTTTCTTCATTTTATTTCAACGTGATACGGACATTACTATAAGTCATTTAATAAGATGTTGGTAACCTAAAGAACAATTACTTATGTTGTTATAAAAGAACCACAATGTATTATTTTTCTTTAATTCCCATAAACTTGAATCCTCAGATGCATATGTATGCAAGTTTCATTTAAAAAGACACGCTGAAGATGGTGTCACCAAATGCATTGAGTTGTGAAATGTCCTTAAGTACGAGACAGCCGATGTAAAATGTGTTCTGTAAATGTTGTTTAATGGAGTTTTTTCCTGTATTTCTCATGATAAAGTTCTCAGGTACTCTTTGTTTGCTCGAGTTGACGCACCCGTCACTTACAAATTCTTGTTTCATTTAAAAATATTAATTTTTTATTTTTTTTTAAAGACTATTCTGTTTTACTCTTAAATCTACACATTAAAAGGTTCAATGTGTAATTCCGAGCCACATGCTCCAAAGAAATAGGGCGCAGTATTTCACCTCTAAACTGGGTCCACACACTCTCTAATGTCCGTCCAACACTGTCACCTCGTCACACTGTTCATAATGTTAGTTCAATGTTGAAATTCTGGCATATCTTACACATTGAACCTTTTAGGAGAACAATGCAACATGCTTGGTGCCATAGTGTAGATGCCAAGAAAAAGTTGGACATTTAACTTGCTTGTTAAAGGGATAGTTCTGCTTGTTTGAAGGGTCATATGAGGTGCTTCTCCATAGTCCTGTATACAGTAGATGACGGTCGACACGCCTCCAGTTTAGAGAAGCTAAGTGATGTACCGCTGTGGACGGAGGCAGCAGCAAAAAATATTGTAGACACCTTAAAAAAAAAAAAAAATCTTAATCAGTTTGAGGGAACACTATTTAGATTTAACGCAAAAATGTCTGCTATGAAAAAGGCCCATCAAGTATTTTCATCCTCATTTAAATTTGACTACTTTTTGGCCAACGCATAAAAACCTTAACCGCTTCGTTGTTTCTCCACCGAGTTTTATTCCTGGCAGTGTGGCGAGTAAACATGTTAGACCTTCGAGTTGAGACTGAAAAACAATTACAGAAAATCCAAATGAAATTGTTATTTTTGAGACATTCTTTCAGGTGTCTGGTCAACATTTGGGGTTAAGGGATCCACTGGGGGAACTGTGGCCATGTAATCCATGCAGATGTGTCCCACACACAAACTGATTCAGCAGGTTTTCAGTTTGTAGAGTGGTATAAGTATAGTTATATAGCCAGCATGTTTCAGTATACTAAAAAAAATGGATTTTTGAGTGTGCTGTTGATTGACTGACTGTTCTCCCACAATGCACAAAAGGTCACAACTTGAATCTGTTTTTAATTATTTTAATTGTGGACTAGTGACAAAACAAAAAATTAACTACATTTTTGGGGAACTAATTTTGTTTTTCTCAGTGATATTGGTAAATTCCAGTTTGACAGTGAAAAGTATTTTATCATTCCCTGTTAGTATAAAGCAGTGAAGTGTGTTGATTTCTTGTATACTAACTGTAAAAACTGTATACTATTAAGAGAAGTATACACTCAATGTTGTATGGATTTGGGTCACAGCATAATGTGAGGGCAGTTCTCTATTTAAATAAAAGGCCATACAATTTAAAGAACACACATTTACTTAAATCATGAGACTTGGTTACAGAAGAAAAAAAAAAAGTACATTAATTGTTTCCCTTCAAATCCACTTAATACTTGAGAGCTGAAACGATTAGTCTACAGAAAAATAATCTGACTTTTTGATGATCGTAATAGTAATTTTTAATGAAAAAATGCAGTTTTCAGCCTCTAATATGGAGATGTTCTTTTTTTTCCTCAGTTTTATATCATATTAAACTGAATATATTTGGGTTTTGGACTGACGCAACAAGACATTTGAAGGCATCACCTTGGACTTTGAGAAACTGGGATGGACAGCTTTCAATATTTTCTGACATGTTATAGTTCAAACAATTTATACATTAATGTAGAAAATAATTGGCACATTAAATCGACAATGAAAATAATAAAAGTTGCAGTCATAAAACATATGTTTTGGTGGAAACACATGTATTACATTTTTTTTTTTTAAAATCACAAATTGGTTATGAGGCAACAACACATACAGAACATTTTACTCGGGTGAACTTTTATGAACTATGTAGTCATATTCTGTCAGGCCTCTCCTGACCCGGTCTCTGTCCCAACACAAACTGCTGCTCAGCATCCTTCCAGGAGATGTGGAAAAAGGCACTTTTTTATTTGTACGTTCCGACACATGAGCACGTCCTTCACGTCACTCCCTGGCTGTGGAGTTCTGCCCAAAGAGGCCACGGTACAGTTCGCTGCGTGCTTCGTCGCTCACCAAGCTTTGGTCAACAGGAGCCATAAAATTCACCAGTTTACTGTGGATGTGGAACCTGACTTTACGGCCCTTGCTGGCTTTAGTATCCACCTTCTTCTTGATCTTGCTGCGCAGCTTCTGGATGGCCAGCCACTGCCGGCCCATGGCCACCTGGTCATTGGGGTCTGCTGCACTCGTCTTGCGTTCAATCAGCTCTCTGAGCAGCTGGTGGTAGAAATCATCGTCATCGAATATATCCTCATCCAGATCCTTGAGATGTGCGTTTGCCTTCAGCTGCGGTTCCACCTCCTCTCCCTCTGTACAGACGGGCTCAGAGGTGAGAGCAGACACCTCTTTTTTCCCCAGGACTCTGTATTCGGTGCGCCGGGTTCGTGTGCGCCGCACCAGCCTCTCATTGTCCATCAGCACCTGCTCCACCTGGGTCAATATGTTCCTGTCGAACGCCCCGAAACCCTTGCTGCTTTTGCCCAGAGTTAGTCTGGTTTTGTCGTGCCACTTCTGCAACGTGGCGTTGCGGTAAGGCTGGAAAGCGGCAAAACGTTTAGCCATGAAGCTCGGGTACTCTGCCATCTCTAGTTTCCTTTTAGGTGCTCCACCCTCTCGCACTGACACCTCTTCGTCCGCGCCGCTGTTTATCTCCTGGTCTTCATCCGTCTTCTCCTGAGCGATGCTCCTCGTGTCGGTGTTCTGCCACAGCAGCTGATCGTGCAGCTCCAGCAGGGATCTCTGCAGAGCTTTCAGAGCTTTGTGCGTGTTCTTCAGCTCCCCCGCCATCTCCGCTCCACCCCTCCTCCTGAACTCCGGGAAGGTCTGCGGCTGCGGGAGGTGGTTGGCGGTCACCAGAGCTTTCTGGATTTTGATCCTCCCCTCGAGCAGCTGGTCCCACAGGGCCAGCTGCTCCTTCACGGCCTTGCCTCTCTCCACCTCCTCGTCCACTTTCTCTTGGGAAAACGTGCGGACGGTTCCCTCGTCCTCGCCGTCTCCATCATCGTCGTCGTTCTCCATCTCAGAGTCCTCATCTTCGTCGCTGCCATCGGTCTCCTCACCACTGTCATCATCGTCTTCACTCACTCCCAGGTCATCCATGCCCTCTGTCAGCTTGTGCAAGTCTACTCCCTTAGGAAAGGTTGCGCCCTTTTTCTTAGAAGCCAGTTTAGCGTCACTGTCCACCAACTCCTCTTCATCTTCTAAATCATTTTCATCATCATCTGCCTCTTCTTCATCCCCTTCTAGCTCTTCTGTGCTGCCCTCCTGTTCATCATCATCCTCCTCATCCTCCTCCTCCTCCTCATCATCATCATCATCATCATCATCATCAACCTCACCCTCAGTATCCATCAGCAGCTGTTGACGGGAAACTTTCTTCCCCACATACCGTCTGTCCGTCTCTGACAGCAGGGATGTGTTGTGCTTCCGCAGGGCACTGAGACTGAGGCCGACCCCATCATCTTCATCTTCATCGTCGTCCTCGGTGGATCTTTCCGTCACTTTGGCTTTGGTCGCCTCGTCACCGTCATCCTCTGGATCAACGAACTTAGGCAAAGGGTTCAACAAATCCTCAAGCTCCTGGGAAAAGGAGCCTGCCATGGAGAAAGTTTACAACAACTGCACGTGCACTGTAGCCAGGACCGTTGATCTGTGCGCAGAGTGATGACGTTGGTAATTTCCGACGACCCCTATCGTAAAGGATTAGGATTCCCTGAGTAGAGTCTTTCAGGCAGAACCTCCTTTTTTTTAATTGAACAAAAGAATAAAATTAAAATAATGACAAGAGCCAGGGGTATATATTACACGAGACAAAAATATTATAAAACACACAGATATTGAGTGTATTGATAGCCTTTTTGTCAGTCAAATTAAAAAGTAGTTTCACATATTGTTCAACATCCTTCGGTAAAAAATAACAAAATACGTTTTGTTTTTTTATTGTTACATTTACACTGCGAATAATTTATTTTTGCCAATATTATTATCAAATTTATTCTACACATTATTTGTCTTCTTTATTTTTTTGTTTTGTTTTCTTCTTTTTTAAGAAACCAAATATCACATTTTCCCATGATAACTTGAAGTCTTTAAAGATATAGTCAATGACAAATCTTTCAAAGCCACAATTTCATAGGTGTGAGAACAATGGAACTGTTTCTGAATATTCATTACAGAAAGAGCCGTTTCTGTACATTTCTGTATGTGGTGGTCTGTCACGCAGGAATGGGCAGAACCAAACCTGGGTATTAACAATCAAATGCTGAATTAAAGACAAATATCTTGTTTCCAGAATAACAATTGGGAAAATAAGGAACACGAAAAATCAGACCAGAAAACTAAAATATGTAAAATATAATATCTACATTTAACTCAGCTTAATTAGACAATTTGAGTCCAAAAGTTAACTAATTAAATTTAAAACAAAAGATCATGGGACTTGTTACCAGTTTGCAGATGGAACAGGGAAATGTCGGGCCTATAGTTGCGTATGAATTAATTTCGGGGATAGTGGTATAGATAGAACTTCCTGAAAGACACGACTCGGGGCAGAATGGTATAACTTTATCGGTGACCCTCTACGCATGCGTACATGGGTAGCGAGGCTCCAGGTTTCTCTTGCTAGCCGAGTTTTGTTCCGCAGGCTTCACCAGAAAGACTACTTTCTGGAGAGTAAAGATGTCAACAAGTGACTTCTATTTGAGATATTATGTTGGGCACAAGGGAAAGTTTGGACACGAGTTCCTGGAATTTGAATTCAGACCTGACGGTAAGTTAAATTTGGCGGTAATACAAATGTGTTAGTCTTCCCATGTCTGAGCTAACGTCGCTAGCTACCCGGTAATGGCTAACGGAGGCTAGGCCGCAGCGGACTCGAAACCAGTCGCGAGCGCCAAATGATCTTTCTGGTTTCTACTCTAATACAAATTATAATAGTTCCTGTGTAGGTTGATTTAATACTGCAAAAAAATATATTATATAAACTGTTATGTCTTTAAGCATTATACCAGAACATTTAAGCGCCATGTGGCCAGTAGGGATAGGAACAAACTCCTGAGTTTTGATAAAGTGATGCATTGTTTTAAATGTCTATTGTAACGTTAATTTGAACCCGTTGTTTCAGGTAAACTGAGGTACGCAAACAACAGCAACTACAAGAACGACGTCATGATCAGAAAAGAGGTAAGTTGTGTTCATAAACACGTTACTGTTTGTGAGTAACTACTTAAAACCGGAATAATGTGCAGTCCATGCTGTGTAGGTGTATTTCATTGTCGTCCATTGATACCGTTTAATGACACTGTAAACATCAGAACATCATAATAAGATCTCAATGTGTTTCGAATTGATTTCATGTAGTATTGTATGTAACTAGTGGTGGGTGTTGTGGTCATTCATTACTCAACTTTATGTAAAGTTAGCACCTTTCATACAGTCATGAAGACCAACGTACTTCACAGAGCCGGATTAAACATAAATAGCCAACAATAAAAAATAAAAAATTTTTTGCAAGACTATAAATTACACCAAGTAAATGTTGAAAATGATCACCAGTATAAATAAGCAATTGTATTAAAACAAGTTATTAACACTTAAAAGCTAAGGCAACAGATGGTGAGGCACTTTAAGTCAAAGCCAGTCTTAAGGTTTCTTTTAAAAATGTCCACAGAGGCATATATATATATATATATATATATATATATATATATCTTAAAAAGCATTTCTAAAAGAGAGGCTGCTGGCAGGGTTTTCGGTGATTTTTAAAACTAGTAATAACATCTTAAAATTAATTGTAAAACTAATATCCCACCAAAGCAATAACTTTAAAATAGGAGTTATATATGCTCTGGGTCAGTACTCAGGCTGCGGCGTTCTGAGCAAGTTGTAGGCGACCAACAGCTTTTTAAAGTAGACAAAACATGAAAGTATTGCAATAGTCAAGTGTGCAAAGTGTGCATTAGTTTTTCTGTGTTAGCCTGAGAAAGAAAAGGTTCTATCCATCATGGCAATATTTCTAAGATGTTAAAATGACACTTTGCTTCAGAGCTGATGTCAGAATCCAAGATGACCCCATGGTTTTTGTCCTGGTATGAAGTGCTAATGACTGAAGGTGTACAGACAATCTGTCTCTCTGAGCTTTTGCCCCAAATATTATCATCTGTCTTGTCTTGATTCAGCTGTAGAAAGTTGTGACATCCATACATTGGTCATATAAATATTGAACCAACATATCATTAGGGGCTTGATCATGATGGTCAACCGAGCAGACACAGTACTTAACATACAATTCATTCATGTTTTGATAGCAAGATAAACAATCTCGGGAATGCATATATATTGCATATATATTCTCACATCATGTGTTTATAAATGTACTGCCCCAGCTTCACACATTTACAAAGTTTGACATGCTCCACCTGTGTTCTGTGTACCCACCCAGGCATATGTACACAAGAGTGTGATGGAGGAGCTTAAGAGGATCATCGATGACAGTGAGATCACCAAGGAAGATGATGCTCTGTGGCCGCCTCCGGACAGAGTTGGTAGACAGGTTTGTGACTCAATTCACCCTCATGAGCAGATTATTTGGCATGTTTACCCACGATGTCTCTTCCAGATCTGTCATTTTGTTCCGATGCTTCATTTGTACAGGGCCCACTTGCAGCTTTTCAACAGTTGTTGTTTCACTGCATTCTAAGAAATTATTTGTTTATGTATACGGCACTTTTCAAGTTACAAAGGGCTTTCAAGACATAATAATACATTTAAAAAATGGTAGACAATGTAAAAAATAGTCTAAAAGTAATACAACTTTTACCAAACTGAGCTACGTGTGAGAACTTAAGAACAATATAAAATGACCAATAAGAGTTAAGAGAATGCCTTTTCTTTTTAAATGGGTTTTAAGAAGTGATTTAACATTTAACAGCTAATTCAGGCCACAAACCCTGTGAAAGCACTTATAGAAAGTTTTTAGGGGTGGTTTATAACATGATATTTAAATAGTCCTACATATTTTGATAGCTAGCTATGTAGTAATGCATTGATGGATTTGACCAAAAACCTTCCTGGTTTTGTCCTCATTTTCGCAGGAACTGGAAATCGTCATTGGAGACGAGCACATTTCATTCACAACTTCCAAAATTGGCTCCTTGATTGACGTCAACCAGTCAAAGTGAGTACTTCATCCAGGAGTCGGGAAAGTAGACACTGTATTTGCCCGTGACAACAGGGCTTAACTTTTCAAATGGCTCTGTGTTCCAGGGACCCTGAAGGTCTTCGTGTGTTCTACTATCTGGTGCAAGATCTGAAATGTCTCGTCTTCAGTCTCATCGGCCTACACTTCAAGATCAAGCCTATCTAAATGTGGATTTTGCTCGTTTTAATTTCTTTAGCTAATGTTTCTGTTGTACTACCGCATTTGTACATTTGCTTTTGGTGGAACTGTTTTTTATTTTAAATAAAAGGGGTGAAAAAAATGTTCTCCTTGTCTAAGTGTCCCTGGCTGGTATCAACACTACGGCTTAACATTTAATTAAAATGTTATGGCCTATTTTCTGTATTATATTCTAGTGTCTAGAAATACCTTTTTTTTTTTTTTATTATTTAAAAAAATAATAATAATAATAATTTAATGTATGGGAAGATGTTGCATTTATGAAAAAAGAGCAAATTAAGTTTCATTTCAAAAACACATTCAAACATCAATGAGGCTGTAAATGACACATGATGGCAATTAACATAATTTATTACAGTAACAATCTGAAATTGCGCTTTTAAATTCACATTTTGATAAGGCACAGAATGTGACTCCATGCACAGAAGTTCTACATCTGAAAAGCCCTGCTGCATAAATAATGACCAGCTCCACTCCACTCCCTGTGTTATGTTACACTAAATGCACATGAGGCTACAGTACACTGCTGTCAGAGTGGATTCTTATTAATTCATTTTCATTTTAGAAACAGGTCTTGGAAAGCCAGTGGTTTAAATCATCTAAAGCTGAAAGCTAGCACATTCCCCCATATTTTATGTTCAATGATGTTTTCATACCAATTATTCTATTATTATTTTATCAATTTGGATTAACAGTAATGTCTAAATTTATATTCCCAACCATTTAATTCCTGAAAAGAAAGTATATTTAAGCACTATGATTTTCCTTGTATTTCTTTTGTGGTGTACAAAATATATTGATCTCCCTTTTTGTGAAATAATTATTTTTGTTGACAAACCCTTGTATCTTAGAGTGCCTTTCCTTCCAAGACAGTGAAAATGTCCTCCAAGGACTTGTGGACACACTGCAGGAAATCGTGGACGTTGCGAGCGGGATAGCTGGACACATTGCAGCCGATCCAGTCGTCATGGACACCGTAGCCGACACCAAACCCGTCGGGCACCACCGGGGCAAAGCCCCCGAGGTTCACAGCTGGACTGGTGAGGGTGCTGGTGGAGAGGATGTTGTGGTTGATGGCGACGTAAGCCGGGTCTGTGTACAGGCTGTGCAGAGCCTGGCTCTGGGAATTGGCCAGGTACCTCAGAGCAAACAGGTGACGGTCAAAGCCTTGGCCTGGTGAGAGAAGTAAAAGAAGTGGTTAGTACAGCAGATCAGATCAGTACAGTATGTGCGTCATTCTGTATGTGTTTCTTTGGGTTTTTTTGCTTGTTTTCTGTCTGTACATGTACTTTTTGTCTTTCTTTTTGGTCGTTTTGTGTCTCTTAGAAAGTTTTGCATACCTTCGTGTTCAATGCGTCTCTTTGTGACTTGAAGTGTAATACATCAAGTCACAAAAAAAATCATTCAGGGCATGTTTTCAGAAACAGACGGTACACATCTGCAGGACAGTACTTTAAATATATGTAGAAATGTCTCAGACTCACCCATAGCAGCTTCCCTGGTGAGCTGCCCGTGATATTTAGAGCATTCACTCAGCATCACCCGTAGCTGCTCCACACTGTGTTGGCCTGTCTGGCAAACGAAGGCGCGTGCACATCGCTCCGTGTGTACGGAGGCTGGTCGGATGGTCTCTGTGCGTCCATGCCTGAATGCCGCAGTGCTGCAGGACTCATATGTGGCGACAGTCTGTCCATACTGCCTCAGGAAACCCATTTGAAAAGCCAGCTGGGCTACTGCATCTGGACTCAACTTGCTCTTCTTTAACTGTTCCTTGCCACCTTTTTTGAACTCCATGGCATCAATGGTGAGTTTCGATACAGCGGAGTCAAAGTTCTCCTTGGCTTTTTGGATGCCATGCTCCAGCTCGCTGTCCAGGTTGAACTGCAGTCTGCGCACAGCAGAGGATGAATCCACAGCAGCAGCAGCAGCAGCGGAGCCCGGGTGGACCAGCGGCTGCTCTGTTGTGTCTTTGAAGATCTCATTCTGAAAGCGGAGCACGGCTACGCCGTCGCCCCAGGAGTGCTCAAAGTTGATCGCTGCCTGTCCATCTTTGGTCAGAATGACGCTGAAGGACTTGTCGTACCAGCGGTTGCAGCCGTCTCCGTGCAGCATGTTGTGGGAGATGTGAATATGGTCCCTCATGCTTTCTTCGTCCAGGCTGAGACAGAACAGAGCGCTGTCGACTACCCGTAAATCCTCCGCGTTTCCAGAAGCTACCAGCTTCTCCCGCAGCCCGGCCCACACATCCCTGTTCTCACTAGTCAGGACCCCAAGAGGAAAGGTGGCCGCTGGTGTCGGGTCAGACAAAATGTACTTCAAGTGTGACTGGATCTCTGTGGGCTCCAGCAAATTCCCATCCCTGTCCACAATGTCAAACACATACATGTTGCCATTCCTCATAACCAAGAGATGTCGCGCTTTCTCGTCGGTGAAGAGCTCATCTCGGCCACTCTTGGGGATGCGAGTTGAGTTGAAGAGGCGAAAGTACTGAGACATGTCCAGGGGGTAAGCATTCACCATGTAAGCTCCATACCACGACAGTGAAGACGGCACCCAGCGGATGAACCTTTTGAAGCCGTCCGTGTCGCTCTTTGCCGGGTTGAGGTGGAAAACCTCTGGCTCCAGCAATCCAGCCCGCAGCGTTTTCATGAAGCGCACCGCTGAACACACCACGTTGGTCGCCCGCACAAGCTGCTCATTGTATTCCGTCTTAGGGTCCGGATTGAAGGACATGAAGGGGTTGAAGTTGAGCACCACGGATTCGCGAGCAGAGAGATACATGTCAAACCAGGGTCCTGAAAGAAAATACCTTATTCAACCAGATTCATTGACTGTATGTTTTTGAGATATTACATTTTTAGGGTGTTGGTGGTCCGAAGGGCACATTCACCTGAGATGTAGCTTGTGTGCTTGTTGTTTTTGTCCTGAGCAACCAGCGCCTCGTGCAGCTGTTTCCCCGCTCCGTTTTGGAAATCTTGTGCAAGTTTCTCTGTCGTTCTACAAGTACACACAATTAAGATTGTTGCAGGTAAGATTATAGTAGTTAGTATTGACCAGTAAGTTTCAAATATTGAAATTAAAAAGGTTGATTTTCTTTCCAAAAACTTACCTGAACTGGTCATCATCCAACAGAGGCCTCTGGGCGGCTAAATACCGCCTGACAGTATCCTCCAACTTTGGTATGGGTAACCTAACAAATAAAATGAAAACGAGTGTTAAGAGAGAAAATAATAGCGTTTTAATAGACGAAAGGATAATATATGCATAAACATTCAGGAAAACAATAGCAGCACATATATAGAGTGATACAAATACACAGGAAGAGCATAAAACGAGAGAAATCATAGACGACATACAGGAGTACATACGTATACAGATATAAACATTAGAGGTAGGGGGAAATCAATCAACTTATTGATTAAAAATCTAAACGTTAAACTCTCAACAGTTGATGGTAGATGTCAGTAGATGTCAGTAGATGTCAGTAGATGTCATGGCCCCCTAGTGGTCATCGACCTGAACTCAAGTGTGCACTTTCCCCTACATTCATCCACAAGCTTCGTGGGTCACCTTCTTCAACTTGGAACACCTTGCTACATACACCTGACATTTCCAAAGTAGCTTCAAATTCAAACCAAAGTTGCGTTTGAATGAAAGCTATAAGCTCGAGTAATGTGAAGAAAAAAAAAATGTGTCTGATCAATTTGCCATGTAGCTCCTTACCTAGGTAAACTCTTCTGGTAGTGCATCGATGGCACAACACTTTGGTGCAAATACTCGGCTGAAGACTTTTTGCTGCTGTAGTTTCGCTTATCGATGCCCAGAGCAGCACTTCTTAAATTAATTAGGTTTCCGGATTTCCTCAGAGAGGCTACGCACTGCATTGGTAGCATGGTGCTGACCAGTAAACTGAATACCTGCTTGGGGTCTATCGACGTAAATCACACCGGTTAAAGCTAATGGACAAAGAACCAAAGAGACACCCGTGTCCCAGCAGTCACTCTAGGTAGGGCAGCTAGCCGACATTAGCACCTAGCATTAGCTGACAAATAGCCTTAGACGACCTGTTTGTTTCTGAATCAGTTTGACACTTCAGCTGCGTTTAGCGGAGAAAATAGTTGCTTCGCTTATGAAAATGCACTCCCGACTTGTTGCAAAAATACAGTGAAATTATAAATTAGAGTAAAAGGAAATAATTATGAACTGCATTGACAACAGGAAGTTTAGCCGGTTAAACCTGTCACGTGACTTCTTCTTCTGTAGTTACCACAGAATGTAGGTAGTTACCGTGCAAGGGTTGTTCAGTA
>CALSCE010010686.1:21479664-21506674 GCA_943593645.1 Bovichtus variegatus | reverse complement strand
AACATAGGACCCTGGGAACATAGGACCCTGGGAACATAGGACCTTGGGAACAAAGCACCATGGGAACATAGGACCTTGTTTTTAGCTTTAGCTAAGGCTTACTTGCTTAGCTCACTAGCTAGCTTTCACTTAATATATAGTTCTCTTGCTTTAATATTACCTGTAGGGTTGACTGTGGTAGAGTGCAGTAAGCGCATTAACAGTTACTGCAAATGTTACATACTGTTTCAATGGAAATTAAAGGAATAGTTTAATATCTGAAAATACGCTTATTTGCTTTCTCGCCGAGAATGAGTTGAGAAGATTGATACCACTCTCATGTTAAATATTAGGGTACAGCCATCAGCCGGTTAGCTTAGCTTAAAGAAACAGCTAGCCTGCAAACAGTAGAGACTCCAGGAAATCACTGCTCCTGGCCAATAAATAGCAGGCTTTGTGGACCAGTCCTTTGTTTTAAGCCATTTTATTTGAATGCCTTTCAACAAACAACTATGGTAGTGGAGATTGGAAATGAGGAATTAATGGTCTCTTACTCACAGATTGTTGAAATAGTTTTTAATCAGAATCATAAGGTAAGAAATGAGGTGTAAAAGGAAGAAAAGAAAATGGACAAAAACAAAAGTTTGCCAAAGCATGTTTTAACTATCTACGGTGATGAATCATCCCAGAACAAACATGTAAAGTTGAAGTTCAGTGATCTGTGCTAATACATCATAATGGCAGCAGATGTTCACACACTTGGCCTAATGGGAGATGGGCCTGTTGAAGAAGAGGCCTGATTCAGAAACACGTGGGACATTAGATCATATCCTGCTGCCCCTTTTTGGCAGGCGACTCTTCTACTTTTTGATTTATTACTGGAATATTTAGGACAAAGTCATTTGTCTCGTTCCCAAATGAAAGTTATCTCAGAACGTGTCAACAAATAGAGTAACAGACACTTTTTCAGATAGGTGACATCTTTTATCAATAATCTCCTTTTTGTACATTGGAAAACAAGACTTTTTTGCTGTTTTATTCAAGATACGCCGCATATTTATTTGAAGTGATCAGGAGTGCAATCCCTGGTCTATGGTTATTATCTCACTTGAACCATGTGGCATTGGAACGTTTTTGTTGAGTCCAGAGGAACATTTTTTATCACAACACAAAAGCATTACTCTAATACTAGAACTGCTACATTTAAGGGGGAAAAAAATGATTCTCGGAGAGAAAAATATGAGAAAAAAAAGGAAAGAATTTGTGTTTTTGGCTTTCAGGTCAGAGCTGTCTCTCTTACTCACTCCCTTCCTTTTCACTCTCGCCTGTTTCCCTTCCTTTCCTTCTCTTAACTTTCGCTCTCCCGCTCTCTCTCTCACATCTGGAGGGTATCTGCTGTGGCTGTGTGACTCCTCGCCTGCTATGGGACAGCCCGTGTTTGGACTGGACGTCAGACTTCAGTGCGTTTCAGAAAACGTTGGTCAAACGGGGTAAAGTACGAGACCAGAATGTAGCTTTGGCAAACTTTGCTGCTGCATGTTTTATGCGTGGCTGCTGTTATGTTATGTGTAGCTTAGACTGAGCTTTAAGTGTCAGTTTCATTCATCCATGCATGACAATGTGGCATGTGTATTTCAGACGATCCACTTAACAGTGAAGCAAAGCAACTTCAAGACCCTGGCTTGACTGAGAAAGAGTATGGTGAAGACTTTTAAAATGCTTAGCATCTCTGCTATTAAATACTATTTTCACTCCAAGCCAGTAAATTATATGGTAACATGAGAGTGCTGTTGACTTAATGGCGGCTCTTAACTCCTCTCTGACCCCTGGGTGCTGTGCTGTTTTTATTGTAGCCAGGGTCCACATTGTACAATAAGTGTAGGAAAGGCTTTTATTTTTCATTTGCTGTGGGTGTACGCATGCAGCTGTGTGTTTTTCTGTGTGGACACACAGAACAAGTCTCTTCTGATGGATGGCTTTTAGACATTTGCCTTGAGAGCATGCCTTGAGTGCACCCTTGAATATTCCTATCAACATTGGTGGAGAAAATTAGAGGGCTTTTTCCTGGTTTTGCCAAAAACGCTAGCCTCAAATAAACACTGCTGTCCTTGTGCTTGTCGGACAATAGCACAAGGCTAGATTCGTATAATTCTATTTAATCTATACCTGAAGCTTTGATATTGGAGAAGCAGACAGGAGTACCAGCACAGAAGCTAAACAATGTGCTGCTGTGGACGGGGGCAGCAGCAAAACGTATTTGAGCCACCTAAAAAAATTTATATTTAGAATATTTTCACTGCTTTACCTTGCCTTCAGACAGCCCTTTACCACAGGGACCTGAAGGCGTTATATTCATCCATGCACTCACCAGAACCACCAGACCTTGGTCTATCTCTGCCTCAATTTGTTAGTTTGTTTGTGTTATTGTGTGACTTTGGTGTTTTAAAGGGTTAGTTTGGATTCTCCAAAGTCCCACAATAACACAAACAAACTAACAGATCAAGGCAGCAGTACACCAGCAACTCCTGTGTTCTGCGAGGTAAAATGGCTGTATTTGTTTCTGTAGCCTGGTGGCTTTGGCAAGAGCATAGATAACGGCTTCAGTTTAGTTCAGTGGTCCTTTCCTTTAGATGTCTGTTTTGCTGCTGCCCCCGTCCACAGCAGTACATTACTTAGCTTCTGTGCTGCTTCTCTTGTCTGTTATCCAAACTGGGGGGCGTGCCGACCGTCATCTACTGTAGGTAAGACAGGACTATGGAGAAGCACCTCAAACGTCCCCACTTCAAACAAACATTGTTGATTTTTGTGAATCCTGACATGGGTGATACTTGTGTTCTTTTTTCAAACTAGCCCTTTCAGTTGGTGAGGCCTGAAGTTTCCGACACAGCAGAGAGCGGGGAAAGAAAACCGGCTGTCTTTTGTTGTTGGCCTGGTGCGTAAACAATGCAAACCCTCCATCAGTTAAATACATTTTTCAAAGAGTAATGAGCAAGGGTGTTTTTTTCTCTACACCAGTCAGAACGGGCCCTGCAGGGATAGATCAGTGTTGGTGGATTGAAAAGATTTGCTTGCTTTAATGGGTCGGGGAACTTGAGAGAGAAGGACCCTGGATCCTACACTTCATATAATGCCACTCAAAAGTATTTCTCATTACATCCTCCATGGCTGGTAAATGCAAACATCTATCAGACTCCGCACAACTCGTTTATAGTTTGCAGTTGGTTGCATTCATGGGAAGGTTAAGACTTCTGATGTGGATCAGATCTCTGATTTTCAGAATAACAGGAGCCTCTCTACGATACTACTTATAGGCACAGCAGTTCTCTGGGCTAAAAGCTAATATCAGCATGCTAACAGGTTGATGTTAAGCAGGTATAACGGCATCATTTTCAAATGTTTTGTGTGAAGGAAGCGTCATGTGACATCATCTCATGTGACACCCTGCAATTGAATGAATGGGCAATCTGGACTCACCCTGTCAGTAAACAGGGGGGGACGGGGGACGGGGGAACTCCAAGCAGCTGTGATTTGGCTGGGAACTGGCAGGCAGCCGGCTGGCAGTGAATACTGTGCTCCCAGTATTTGCTTGGCGCTTGCGATGGTGTCAACAGGACAACCTGCTCCCTATTTTTAATACGACGAGTAAAGAATCCGCTCTCTACTCAGCGGGACACAACCGCTCAGCTGAGCACACACACACACACACACACACACACACACACACACACACACACACACACACACAATAGTCGGCTGTTTGACCGGCAGCCGGCGCTCACGGAAAAGTGACTCCGCTCTCTCGCTGCCTGTCCATGTTTTGTGGATCCAACCCAGATATTTGTAAAACACAGTATTTCGATGCGGCAATTTTATGATTTTGTTGAATCGACGAGGAGAAAAATAAAATACTTTTACTGTTGTTGAAATTGCAAACACACATCAAAACAGGCAATGTTGTCAAGTAACATGACTGTCATATGAGGAACATATATGCTGCCTTGCACTGTCATTTTACACTTTTAAATGTCCTTTTGAGGGTGATGTGAAATAACCTATACATATATATATATATATATATATATATAGAGAGAGATTTTGTCCTGCTTTGTGTTTATAACAAAGGCTATGACATATAAACTAACTCTATGAAAAGGTGATACTTATGACTTAGCGTTAGTTATTACCAACCATTATTATATTCAGAGAAAGTTTTTTTACTGCCAATCACGGGAATATGGTGTACAGAAAGTGTTGAATCACACTTCTTCAAGTACCTACGTTTCCTGAAGGCAACATGGTTGAGGAAGGTCCTCAGCCTTCTTTGTTTTGCTGTTCAGGGCCAAACGTCATATATACATAAAATACATCAAACATAAAATCTACAAATGAAAAAAAAAACAAGAACTCAAATATTCAAAATATATACGAAAGTGAAAAATAATTTTATTCCAAAGAATTACAGAACAGAATCAAAATAATATTCAATATGAAAAAACTTTTCATACACTCATTTTTAGTTTAAATATATTATTGTATTTTTCATATGATCAAAACCTTTGGCCCCGATTTAGCTGCATAAATTTAGAATTTAGCACCTTTAATATGTTCACCATCTTAGTTTACTCTGTTTCTCACAACTGAAGCTAATGGGAAAGCCATTCGTTTTGGAGGAGTTTGGTTATAAACCAATGTTTGAACAAAGTGAAATGATGATCAACTTGATGGAAAAGTCAGACGGTCACCAAAGTTCTTAGAATTCCCTCTGAGGGGAACATGAATGTCGGCACCAAATGCCATAACAACCCGCCCAGTAGCTTCAGAGGCTGCAAGTTAGATAATGTGACAGAATGTACAATAGGTTTTGATCAGTTAAATACAAATGGAAATCTTGTTGTAAAACATTTTAACCCTACGATAATAATTCTGCCTGTGTACTATTGCCCTGACTTTCCTTCTAGAGCCACCAGCAGGTCTACATTGTGTAGGTCTCTGTTTATAGAGATGAGTGAGTACCAGACTGAGTTCTGCATGTGTGCTTGGCAGACAGTGGGCACACTGGAGGTGGAGTAGTACACATTGAGGATTGCTGCTCCCCACACAAACGTTTATCTGAGAGCCTCAGTGGTGCATCTCACCCAACATAATAATCACTTGCATTGATCAAAAAAGTACGAGAACAAAACCACTGCTTTAAAGGCAGATCGTAGTTTTAACAATGCCCTGTTTCCAGGAACAAAACACTCCTGATGTTTTGAGCTTTATTATATATATGTGCTTGTGCAACAGGAGAGCTCAGTGGACATGGCCTTTCCCAAGCATTCCATCCTGCAGGCCCTGAGTGTGCTGCTCTTGGCCTGGGTGTTGGTGCGTTGCCAGGCCCCCCTCGAGCCAGAGGAAGAGGAGGAGGAGGAGCCAATAAAAGAGAGCAACATTGCAACAGCGGTGACGAAATCTGAGCCGCTTGAATGTCCGCTGGAGTGCAGCTGTACGGCGGAAGGGGCAGTGGACTGTGCTGGAGTCGACCTCACAGAGTTCCCCGCCGAGCTATCGGACACAACTCGCCAGCTCTCTCTACAGGTCCGTCTCACAACTGCACAAACATACACAGTTATACACATCCACGTTTTGTAATTGCATTTAGAAAACAGGGAGATGAGTGCCAACTTGTCTGCTGTTCACTGTCTGTGTTGTACCCCCTGATGCCAGAACAACAAAATCAAGGAGATAACAGTGGAGCACATTTCCCACCTGCATCAGCTCGAGACTCTCAACCTTCAGAACAACTGGCTTACCACCGATGGTAAATACCGTCCAACAGTCTAAACACCTGGTTGCGTTTTGTTGAATTCCTGCTTGTCCTGCTCAGCAGAGGCGTCACTGTCAGGTCAATTTTGAGCAATTTTACTACGATAAGACCTATAAGATAAAAAAGAAATGACAGCTACATCATGGTCAACTGACAAAGCTAAGACTCCCGCCTACGAGTCGTGTTTTTATTTCGTTCCCATTGCCCAGTCTGTGAAGCAGCATCGGGGACAAAGCTTCACTTAGCAGCTGTGATGGCTCGGATTCGGCCGGAGTGCTGAGTCTAACCTGTGTAACGGCAGCAACAGAAAGTTGGGGAGTTGGGGCAGTCCCCTTCCCCGGGGGGCCGGGGCTAGCTGTTAGCATGCTAACTTCAGTAGATATCTCTGCAATACAAACCATAGATGTCTTTCTACATAACGTCAACACTGTTACCTCTTCACATTCGTTTTTTTAAAAAAATGTAATACATTTAAACACTGGCATATCTTACAGATTGAACCATTAACGCCTCCGTCTTAGGAAAAGAATTAAGTCCAGTCGTTGCCAATAAATCATTTAGCTAATCCAACAAGTTAAATTAGCAAAGCGATGTGTAATTTCCACCTCTGCACATATTAGTATACATCAAGTCGGACAGATATTACAGAGTAATATACTTCAGTAATTTGGCATTCCACAGCTCAGCCTAGAAAGAGCTTTAAAAAAATCAGTGCAGTTATTCTAGAAATGCCTTCACAGAATTTTAATTTATTTTCATGTGTATTTTGTGTCTGATGAAAACTACACACGCTGTATACTTGTGTATCAGCTTGTGATGGAGGGTAAATTGATTCATAATTCAGTATGTTTTTCTCTTTATAGGTCTTGAAGATGAAGGTTTTGAGATGCTTGAAGAGCTGGCTTATCTGTACTTGGCAAATAACAAGGTGAGTCACACACCACATTTTCATATGTTTGTTCGCAATTCTGACCTTAAAATGTGTTTACATGAGGCAAATGCCAATTTTGATCTTTTCTGTGTCTATCTCACAGTAATTTGACTCTATTCTTTTCTGATACACTAACATAGCGCCAGCTGGCAGAGAGAGGTGGCAGGTCTCCTCTCATACACTCTGTGCGAGCTTATGCTTGTAATCACTTCCAGTATGGCTGTACCAGCTGGTGAGAGCTAAAATGTTACTGGACACAGAGCGAGAGAGAGAGAAAGGATGGACAGATTGGTTTGTGCCTTCACAGAGATGAATAGGCAAACAGGAAGAATAGGGGATTTTAAAGTGCTCACTAAGCCTCAAAGACACCCATGCTGCTTTAATCCATAAACCATGTTATAAAGGAGAGAGCTCTAAATGAACATCTAATCTCACCAGTGCTTCTCGGATTTGCTGTTTTGTACAATGTAGCACTTGTTCTGTGGAGAGAAAGGAGAGACGAAAACCTTGATTGCATTAAGGAGTACACGGCAGTGCCGGCTTCTTTGGAGAGGGCAGACTGCATTAAAGTTAATATTTTAAACGTAAGAAAAATCAAACCACAAAAATAGGTGTTTTTTTTGTCCTTTCCTTTCAAAACAACCCATATGTCCATAAAAAAAAATCGAATATCAGCATTGATATGAGCGTTTCCTCTGCCACCTCTGTGGGGCAATTGAAAATACTTGGTTAAAGTTATGGAAAGTTTGTGATCGCTCATCATGCATGAATAAAACAAATAAAAGTGTGCAGCCACCCTAACAGCTCTATGAGGCTATGCTTAGGCATGGTGAAGCTTTGAAGTAAATGATAATAATATACTAATAACGTTAGCATGCTCCCAATGACAGTGGTAACATGCTTATGTTTATTAGGTATAATGTTTACCATGGTCACCATCTTAGTTTTCTGTTTTAGCGTGATACTGTTCCCTAATTAGCAGTAAACACAAAGTCAGCTGGGGATGGTTTTGCAGTATTTTAGAAATTGAAACTTTGACCAGGGGATCAAGTGACCAAAGTCATTAGCATACATCTTCCTGGAACTATGAATTTCTGTACAACATTTCATCCAATTCACATCCAATTCAACATACAATTCATCCAATATTATGTTGAGAGTTTTCTCTCAGGACTGATGTGGTGGACAGATGGAACAGCCAGCTGTTGGACATGGCCATCTCTACAGTAACAATGTCCTCTCATGCTTCTGTTCTTGTGCTTGTAGCTCACCTCAGCACCAAAAGTCCTTCCACCCTCTTTGGTTAGTGCTGATTTTGCTGCTAATCAGCTTACAAGGATCTACCTATATACGTTTGGCCAAAAACCAAAACTGAGGTACATATACGTGTGTTTGTGTAAATTTACCCTTCGTTCCTGGAATCATGTCCATTTACACGTGGCAATGTCCCTTGATCGTGGCTCCCAGGTCTGTGTATCTCCATAACAACAAGCTGGCTGACGCAGGGCTCCCTGATAATACGTTCAATGGTTCTAACAGCCTGGAGATCCTCACCTTGTCCAGCAACTTCCTGCGGGCCGTCCCGAGCAACCTGCCCTCCAGCCTTTACCGTCTTCATCTGAAGGTTCAGCACCTGTTAAGTTTTCATTTAGATGTTAGGTGAATGATATACATAATTATTGTTTCTTTTTATCTTTTGTTATTGTATATGGTAAATGATGATAGCATAAGAATTGCTCTTGTTGTAACAGAGTAACAAGCTGGAGAAAATCCCAGTGGGGGCCTTTGACAGGTTGTCAAACCTCAGAGAGCTGTATCTCCAGGACAACCTCCTCAGCAATGAGGGCATGGACAACGAGACTTTCAGGTGGACAAACCCCGAGGGGTTATCATGTTCTAACATCTTTATGCTATTGCTAAGTGGAAAGGAAGAAAAGCCTTGATTTATGTGTTTTTAAGTGTGTACCAGAAGAAAGCATACACTCCACAATGTGAATTCTTGTGTTGCTGTATCAGACAGAAAGCACACAGAGCTCATCTGATGACTTTCTCTCCTTCTGTCGTGGCAGCCAACTGAGCAGCCTAGAGTGTCTGGACTTGTCAAATAACAACCTGAGCGTCGTCCCGAAGGGTCTGCCTCGCAATCTAGTGCTGCTACACCTGGAGAAGAACTCCATTCGTAGCATACCCGGAGACGCTCTTGCTTCTGTCCGAAACCTCGAGTACCTGCTCCTTCACAATAACAAGCTGCGCTCACGTTCCATCCACCCGACTGCCTTCCAGGTGCATTACTTTTTTATAAAGACATTTCAGATTGTATTTTCAATTGTAAGAACAGGCTGGAAGAGATGATATGCTCAACTGCTTTGCGTAATACATTTTCGTTTTGACTAGGGTTTGAAGAAACTGCACACTCTCCACATGTACAACAACTTGCTGGAGCGGGTTCCCAGGGGCTTGCCTAAGAGGGCCAAGACCCTAATGCTGCTTCACAACTTCATCACTGACATTAGCCGTAACGACCTGGCCCTGCTGTACACCCTGACAGAGCTCAACCTCAGCTACAACAAGCTGACGAGCCCCAAGGTGCACCGCGAGGCCTTCAGAAAGCTGCGTGTTCTGGAAACCCTCGATCTGTCTGGAAACAGCCTTCACTCCATGCCCCTTGGTCTTCCTCGCAGCCTGCAGGTGCTCGAAGTCAAGAACAACCAGCTGAACTCCATACCGGACGGTGCACTTACGGGCATGGAGAAGCTACAAAAGCTCATCCTGAGTGACAACCAGCTGAAACTGAATTCAGCCTACCAGGGAGCCTGGATGGAGCTCAGTGCGCTCACAGTGAGTGGCTAGGGGAGGAAGACACATGTCAGATACATTTTGTAGCCCTTGTCCACTGCAAAAAACTAAACAACCTGCCAGGAAGTGTTCTGTTGCCTCTGTGGTTGGACCTTTTCGGGTCTTTGAGCGTTAGGCGTTTGGCACCATTTAGGCCACAAGTACAGTACAAGGCACACAAATGGCACCTACACGCTGTGCGACTTTCAAAGTCGTCATACTGCTGTATCACATCACATTACACGACTTATAATGGGTTGTCTTAAAATTGTTTTGGTTTGCACATTACACATTATAAGACCTTTCACAAAGAGGAGGTCTGTCTGGTCTCCAAACTACACACATGAGAAGTGATATTGGAAAAGACTCAAGACCGTGCTCGAGCTTCCTGCAGACTTGTCTGTTTAAGCAGAGCAGAGTACTCAAGTGAGTTTATAATACTCATACCCAAAGCAGATGTAGAACAGTGTAAGCAAAAGCAGAACCTCTGACAACGGCTACAGTTTAAGTTTAGATTTGTTCCTGCAATAGGAAAAGGATACGAGTTACACATATAAAGCATATTTCTGTATAAATCTTCTCATTTTACAATAACTTATCACATAGATCAGGGAAAGTAAGTCATTATGTTTAGTATTCATCGTGCATCTTGTCATTTTAGACGCTAGACCTGTCTGGCAACCAGTTGTCGCACATCCCGCCTGACCTGCCTGAGTCTCTGGAGTACCTTTACCTGCAAAGTAACCGCATCTCCAGTGTTTCTGCTTCAGCATTTGAAGGCACTCCAAACATCAAAGGCGTCTTTCTCCGGTAAGCGACAGAAAAAAACCTTTGTTACACCAGGAGGTTGTAGTTCTAAAACTCAGTTACTGGTAATAGCCAGTCCTTCCTTTCTGAACAGGTGTTAAACTCTTCTCAACACTCCATTTATCCTCCATGATTGTTTACACAAGCTGTTTTATTTCATGACACATGCAGGAGGGGATAGGCCTTAACACTCTTCGCCGTACTCAGGGCTTTGTGGAAATCTGGTGGGTGGCCCCTTACATAACTTTCTTTTCCATTTGGATTGATCTCGACTCTCGACCGAAGGAATGGCTGTGAGGAAATTTTTGCTTTTGTTTATACTGCTCTGCAAGTCTCCAGGGGACAGCTGCTGGCGGGTAGACATACACCATTGTTCTTTCCCCCTTTTTAAAACAAATATTTTTACGATCAGCTCAGAGTGTATTTTAGGACAATGAAAAGGTTTGGATTTTCTCTTTTTATTCTTGTGAAAGTGTCTGAGGAAAGAGGACATTTACAGTGCTATCAATCTCTGAAAGTATCGTGTTGAATACATTAAAGTAGTGTCAGCCTTTCGTTAATTGTGTTCAGAAACTCGAAATTTAAAGGAATTTTTAAATTTTTGGCAAATACGCTTATTTGTCTGTACTGGAAACGAAGGTACAGCCAGCAGCTGGTTAGCTTAGCTTAGCAAAAAGACTGGAAACAGTAGGCCTGGCTCATTCCAAAAGCCACTAAGTCTGCTAACCTAACTGTTTCAAATTTCATATTTCTTGGCCAAGCATTGGATTCCCGTTCCCATACAACAAAACTGCATTCTTAATTACGTTCCCAGCGAAAGGAATTTTCACCCAGATTACGGTCTCAGTTTTTAATAAGTGTTTAACGTTCTAAACTGAAATAAAACAACACTCAACAAAACTGCTTGGTGACGGTCAGAAAAAAGATCACGGTTTGGCTGAAAAAGGGGAAGTTGGTTATGTTATTCAAATTACCGACGTGAATCAAAAAAAAAATCATCGACGGCTTTTGCTTTCACACAGACACGACCAGCGGCCCTGTGCTTGTTCGACCCACCCAGCCAGCCACTCCTACTTTTGCGGACTTTCGCAGAATTTATATGTGGAAAAACGAGCGTAATCTGGGACAAAATATGGTAATGGACAATGCAGTTTTATTGTATTGGAACGTAATAGGAGACAAGGCTGCGACCTCCTAAACTAGCCTGCTGTTGGCGGTAGCTTCATAATTACCAGAGAGACGTGGAACCCTAAACCCTACTGTTAACCCCTCACACCGCAGTTTAAACTGTTAAATCGTTTCAGTGGTATGTGAATGAGATAAACCTTGTGTTAAACTTTTCAAAATATATCCCTGCTGTCCTGGTCTGTTACTTATCAACTAAATTTACTGTGTTGGAAAGTCTGACCGAGCTTCATTTCGCAGAGTACTGCTGTGTGGAATCTAATCTCTCCATCTCCTCTAACTTGTGTGCATTCAGCAAATTTTCCACTTTGTTTTATTCCACATAGTGCAGGCTTATACCCACAAGCACTGCAGCTGAAAGCAGCGGTCAGACAGCGCAGTAAAGAGGTTTCGAACGAGCGCTTTAAGGCTTTTGTTCTGTTTGGTTGTCAGTCTGACCTCAACCTAGCTGCTTTATGGCTCGTGTTTACGGGACTTGACCCCTTCCAGGCTGCTGTGCTCTTCGTGTTGTTCATATCAGCTGTTGCCACATTTCTTTTCTTTTTTTCCCCCACCAAGCTCCCCCACAGCTGGGAGCCTTTGGCCTGAGCCAATTTAGAGCCGCTGGAATGCTTTCTGTTAGTGGGGGAAGTGGAACGGGGATTTATCTGTGTATTCATTACTAATTGCATGTGTATTGCATGTTGGCTGTAGTTCATGGTCAGCATATGCAAGCATATTTACTGATAGATAAGAGTAGATGCAGGTGATTCCGGTGTTTCAGAAGTGCTTTGATGATAAGTGAGTGACTGCGACTGAGTTTGATCGAGAACATTAGAGTGGGTGCACTTCAGTGTGGCATATATGTTCAATGGATGGGTCCCACTGTACTGATCCCAGAGTGGATCAAAGCTCTCAGATGACAGATGTGATTTGTAAATTTCACCTGCTGTCTGTTAACCATTCTGCATGGCAGGATTTCTGCTTTTTAGCCTCTGAAAGGTCATCAAAAGCCTATTTAATCAGCGAATCAAGTGAGTAAAAAACACCTCACAAATGCCTCTCTTCTTTTCCTTTAAGGTTTAACCGCCTGTCTGTGGACTCTGTGGACGAGAGCTCTTTCGCACACCTGTCTAACTTACAAGTGCTGGACATTGGCACAGGAAACACCGACCTCCCCTTTAAAAGGGAGGAGATGGAAGAGGAACAGGAAACATAAAACTTAACTGACATTGGACTGCATTTTGTCAAGGACAGAAACGGCTTTTTAATGGGAATGAACCTGTGAATGTCATTTCCCAGGTCCATTATCGAATGTGGCAGTTACATATTTCTGGTGCAGGATACCAGATGAAGTTACTTTAGTTTCCATTTTTTTGGGCTGGTTAGTATATCTTTATATCTGAGCTTTAAATATTTGTTTTGGACTGTTGACACGCAAAATGTATCATTTAATTGTGTTTTTGTGCTTTTAAAAAATATATATATACATTCACATAGTTCAATGTGAATTTTTCCATGTAAATGTTTCAGAATCAATACCAAAAACCTGAGGACACGTTGTTCACACGGTGTGTCTCTGTCTCTTTCGCTTTATGTCTCCCTGGTTTAAAAAAGTGATTTTACAAGAAATACTGTAATCTAGAAAGATTAGCAGTTTCCCATTGAGACCATAAAAGAGACCAATGAAGCCTCAGTATTCACAAACCCCTGAATGAAACACTGCAACAAGCACTCAAAAAAGATAAGGCTGCAATTCAATTTCATTATTGATTATTCTATCTTTTTTTAAGTCCCTCTTTTTTTTCTTTTTCATGTAATCGATTCATTTCTTAGTCTATAATATGTCAAAAATGACAAACGCTCATCACAAGCCTGATGCGATTATCCAAATTGCTTGCTTTTGTCCGATCAACAATCAAAACATCTCATTCCATTTATGATATAGAAAAGAATAAAGAGCAAAACCTCACATTTGAGAAGCTTTAAAGTTACAAAGCTTAAAGGGATAGTTCGGATTTTGAAGTGCGGTTGTATCAGGTGTTTCTCCATAGTCTTCTATTACCTACAGTGGATGAGGTGTCTAAAAAAACTTATTTTAGACACCTAAAAAAGTCTGTCTTTGCCCTCAGACAGCCCTTTTTGACGGGACGTTATCTATGTTCTCTTCAAAGCCACCAAGCTACATTGAAAAAACTGTCATTTTACCTCGCAGCACACGGGAGATGTTGTTCTACCGCAGCCTCGATCTGTTAGTTAGTTTTAAGTGTTGTTGTGATCGAGGTGGCGGTAGAATCCTGTGTTCTGCAATGTCAATGGACCAAACTGGGGGGGCATGCTGACCACCATCTACTGTAGGTAGTAATACACTAACTATTGATGAGTGTCTAATACAGCCCCACTTCAAAAAAACTTTCCCTTTTTAAAATGTTTATTATTTCAAGCACCATTTTTTATATGATTTATGGCCTGCATTTTTATTTTTTTTTTTAGCAGTAGCCTTCACTGTATTTGCATTCTGTAAAGGAGTTAGTACGCACTATAGCAGTTTTAAATGTTACTGTCAGAGTACCCTTATGGTGGAATACAAATTGAGGATCAACGCTCAAAGGATTCATAAGACACGATACGTAAATGTACAGGGCGTGATGCACATATTTCAGTGTTTCCAAGTCGGATGACATTGTTTTTTTGTTTTTTTATTAAAAGATTGTAATGTGATGAATTCTATTAGCCCACGATTAGGTCGGACGCACTCCAGAAGACAGGATAGCCACCCAGAGCATGTTAGCTGCCGCCAGTGGACAATATGTGTGACATTTCCAACAGAACTCTTGGACCTATGTTTTTTTTTTTTTTTTTTAAATTGCACTTGCTGCTACCACCAGTCAACACAGCTGTCGTCAAACCAACCAGGACTGAATTCTTGAGGAATTGTTACTTTGGCCAGTAAACACGGCAGCTTGGTCAGTGGCCCTACGGCGCTCCATTTACCCCTCTACCCCGTCCCACGTGCTCTTCCTAAACCTAACCAAGTAGTAACGTAACATACTTAACTCACGACGCACATGTAAGAAACTTAACCACATGTTGTAGTCTATTCAGAATACCCTGCATGTCGACAAATCAAGCTCAAGGAGTACCCGATGTGTTAAAAAGTGACGCCAAGAGGTCCGGGACTAAACTGGACGAGTTGGGAGGGGCAACGTGTTGGCTCAGCAGGTTAACCTGATACATTATTAACATTATCAATCGGAATCAAAAGGATCGTATGTTATTTTTCTTCCAATTGACAAATTGAGTTGAGAGTACTGTTTCAGCAAGTTGGGGGAAAGTGACAGACAGTGAGCTATGGGAATGACAGCAACCTCTTAAAATACCAGTAATTTACCTACAATGCAGATGATTGTGGATATGATCATCATTTGATGTTACAAAAGCAATCCCGACATAGTATCTAAAGCTTCAATCCATGCCGCTGCCACTTCTCTTTTTTTTCTTTTTTTAAATGATAGCAAATATTTTTATATGACAATGAAAATACTCATCCTATTACACTCACTATATTGCTATGAATACAGTGTCACTTTCACATACAGCAGTATAGTATTTTCACATATACAGTCATTGAACACAGCAATAAATTATTTGAAAAGGCTGAAGAAGACTGTGCGTTTCTTAACATTCACCGGAACATCTAATCACTATTACAGCAGGTGCTGCCACACAGGGCAGCGTCACCGCTCGTTTCTCATTTGACTCCAATATGCAGCTACGTTATGTCCAATATCATTTCAATATCATAAATACAAGCCAGATACTGTCAAGAGCAACAACAAACACATCTCATGTTGGCAGCCTGCTCCACTCTTTGACAGATACTGTGCACAGCGCTGACACAATGGTTGATAAAATGACAAAATACATGAAACCGCGTTTGACTAGAATTGGAGTCTTTATGCGATTAGGGTGAAATGTACCATAAAGCCTAACCCTTACTTGAATGGCTTCAGTGCGTGGTATTGATCGGTTATTTGAAGTTGTTTTAATGCAGTAGAAAAGTGCCACTGAAGTCCATGTGTTGTAGATACAGAATGTTCAGATCCTGTTCGATGTATTGCAGACAGAAGTGGAGAAACAAACAAGGGCTCCTTGGGTTGTGTGGAATTACCAGTTGTTGTTTTAGGCTGTTCAAGTGCCAGGAAAGTTGAATATAAAAGCAGGTGCTCCTGAGGCTGTTTCAAATAAATCTCTATGTTGCCCTTGTTTTACGGTTATAACATGACCACAGGGGATGGTGAACCTTCTGATCTTCTTCTTCAGCCCTCTCTTCCCTGTCATCCCGTCCGCCTAGCACCACCAGCTTTGTTAAGGCAAAATTAAACAATTAGGGCATTTCACTTTGCCTCCTGATCATTTAGCTCAAACCAGACACTTGCACTCCTGTCTTGTCTCTTATGTGCAACCCTGTCTCCTACAAATGTACATTCTCATACAACTTAACTGCATTTTCAATTACGTTTTGAGGGAACTTGTTTTCTCAGGGATTACTGTCGCAGATTAAAATACTTGTCAACGTTGTAAATGAAAAGAAAAGTTAAAAAACGCAGGAAAACTACTTGGTTACGTTTCTAAAAAAAAAAAAAGATTGTGCTTTGGCTTATTTAAGTTACGGACGTAAATTTAAACGTGAATTACCGCCTTGCCGTTGCCTTGCCAACCGGTCAAGTTGCAGTTTGCATCCATGTCAGTCCAAAATGTCTCCACGTCAGCATTTTATGCTATTAGCAATTTATGTAAAATTGTCATAATTAGCGTATAAATTCTTCTTAAATTTTGGCCAGAAACGTGTTTCGTGAGGTCCTTTGACTTTTGCCCACCAAAATCGAATCAGTTTATCCTTGAAGTGGACGTTTGTCCCAAATTGGAAGAAAATTCCCTCCAGGCACTCCTGGGATAACACGTTCACGGGAATGGAACGGATGTGAGTGACCTTTGACCCCCAAAATTCAAATTCAGTCTATCTGTGAGTCCAAGAGGACGCTCGTGCTGTTGCTGAGCCATAAAGAGTCAATGTTGACTTGATTTCACACAGGACACAAACAGGTGGTGACAGTCCCCCTCAGCCCCCCCCCCACCGCCTGCCGATGCAGATTTCTGCTGACTTATTACAAAAGTATCCGTGTTACGTCAAAAACAAATGTAATCCGTAGTAAAATACGTTTCCCTTGAAAAGTAATGGACAATGCAGTTTAATTGTATGGGAACTGAGTTTTTATGAGACGAGGCTGCTAATATGACACAAACAGCTGGTTGCTTGCAGTAGTATAAAATATAATAAATACAGATGAAAACAAAAAGCATAAATAATATAAAATGTAGATATCAAATAGAAATCAGTTTATCAATGCAAGTACTCACACCTGTAATCAGAGTCTGGGAGTTTAGGTGCAGGTCCACACCAAGGACGAATTTTATGTATAAAATCATAAACGTGTCCTTTTGGTGTCATAAATTCCACGGTTAGTGAGATACTTGTCCAGTCTCACAGAAAGCATTTCACTGCTGTACAATTCCCCCACTACAAGGCTTTCCTCTTAGTTTCCAGGACATCTTGCCACCAATACGTTTTGCCCCCACCACATGAAGATGAGAGATGAAGATGAGCCCGGCCGTTCTGTCCCCCCACCTGCACAGACGTCCTTTGCTCCGAGGTTCTGATCAGCGCTTCTACACAGACGACCTGATGAACTCCAGGAGGAGGTTATACATTGGTCTCAAGACCATTAATGTCAATGGTGCAGTGTTCTTTGCTCTTCTTCAGGTGCCTCGGGGGAATCGGAGGCTTCTTCCTCTCTGTCTGCGGCCGGACGCCCTCCTCCAGCTGTATCAGCCGGGCCACGTCAGAAGGGATGAGCTCGTGTTTGGCTCCTGAAGACGGGGGCCGGTAGTTGCCGTTGTTGTTGTGACAGTTCATCAGAGTCGGGGCGTTCGTCACGGGTTTGGGCTCACAGATCAAAGGCACCTGGGGGCCGACGGGGGTCACAGGAAGGGAAGCAGAAATTGGGAAGTGGAATAAGAAAAAGAAAGCTTGTCAGGAAGGGAATTGATGCAACATGTTGAAAGGAGCTGGACAGTGATTTAGCCAGATCTTTTATATTCTTTCACCATAATAAATGTTTTTTTTTTATGATATTAAATTGTGAAGATGTTGTATAATGTATAATGACAGTAACTACAGTCAAAAACATCCTTCCTTCTTAAATGTCTGCTTTTATGGAGTGTTTAGCAGTGGTCATTTCGTTAACAAAAACTATGACTAAATACGTTCGTCAACAACCTTTTCCTTACTTTCATTACTAAGCCAATGCAATGACGAGACGGCACCGACGTCATTGAACACTAACTGCGACGATATCATCAACATGAAATATTGTTGACGTGAAAAGATGGGACTAAAATGTAGTTCCAAAAATAAAAGCTTTACGAAAATCTCTTTACGTTTACGTTGACAAAAAAGAACAGACAACATGTTATGGACGTTTTTTCTTTGCTTCAACGCAGCAGTTGGGTTGCCTGTGCTGCGTTCGCCATATCAGGCCTACAGCGGCAGCAGACAATGAGCAGACAGGAAGACTCGGAGTAACTGACTCAAGTTAACAACGACGACACTAGTTTTTAGCAAAAGTTCGGACATTTAAAGAAACAGAAACATGACGTCGTGTGGTTTTCAGTCTCAGCAGGTGGTATTGACAGCACGCCGGGGGACTAACCTTTGATCGCAACAGCTCGATCAATCAGAACCAGCCCCTGTGCTATGTTTTTGAAGTAACCTTTTAATGAAAAACTGCGTTCGGTGTCACAATTGTGCCAGTCTTAAGTACTTCTATTGCTTTCTGTAGAGAAAAGCCGTAATTAAAACTCACCCCATCTCCCTCTTTCATGAAGTCTTTCCTGCAGATGTGTGCCATGATGCCTGTGGCCAAAGCATCGCCCATCACATTCACCATGGTGCGGAACCTGTCTCTGTGGAAGAGAAAGACGATTGAGAGAACGAGTTGAAGTGAAACCTGAAATATTTCGGGACATTTTGGCCGAATGAAGAGGAGATGAAGAAGAATTTTTCCTCTGGTATGAATAGCTTGGATCTGGTGGGAAAACGTGGTGGAAGTGAACACACATGCTACTTACAATGCCCAGTCTACTGCAATGATGAGCGTGATGTCATCAGTTGGCAACCCAACAGATGTTAGCACGATCACCATGGTGACCAGTCCAGCTTGTGGGATCCCTGCTGCACCGATACTGGCTGCAGTGGCTGTGATACTGGAGGTGTTTGAGAGAAACCGGATGTCAATTAACAAACATAAACATTAAGAATGGTAATGTAATGTAACACCTGAAGAGACATAGTGACTGTTAACCCTGAACAGAGGTTCCTGCGGGATGTCATGAGGGACCAATACACAACTAAAGGCCACAAGGAAATGCTTTTTTCAGTCCTTGATGTTTTTTTCACAAAAGGTATATCTCCACTTCTCTTTTCCAATTGTATTTGTCTGTCCATCTATGTTACTCTCTCATGGAAATATACAGAAATAGAATTACCGCCTTGCAGTTTTATGCCTCCACATACTAGTTGCCAAAAACGTGTTTTAAATACAATCAGTTCATCCTTGAGTCCAAGAGGACGTGTGCGAAATTTGATGAAATTCTCTCAAGGTATTTCTAAGATCTTGCGTTCACGAAAATGGAAAGGACGGATGTACACAACCCGAAAAAATATTACATTCGGCCACGGCGCACAGGCATGAAGCAAAAACAGCACTGAAATAAGGCGGAGGTGACGGGGGAGCCATGTGCTTCGTATGGAGACAGATTGCATCCAAAAAGGTTGCGTTGAGATAAACTCCTGCAGACAAAGTAAAACCAGGAACACCGAAACTGACCTGGAACCGAACTGGGATGGACGAGCGAGCCGAAATGAACCAAAGTTAGACGGAGGCTCAACATGTTGTCAAGGATACGGAACAATAGAGGGAGTTCATTGGGGCCTTCTGTCCCACAGGGGACAAAAGAAATACATAAAGTTTTGTTAGCTGGAATCACGATCTTGCCCTTAACGTTACCAAGAGTAGTAGTTGTGTAATCCTAAATATACCAGACTAGGGACTGTCCCCGACTAAAACTTTACATGGTGGAACGTGATTGGTCAGACTTGCCTATCGTCAAATCATGTTTAGTTTTTTTGGCTAATTGATATCCCTTTGTTTGAGCTTTATGTATCTTTATAGAAAAACGCAATAGCAACAAAATGATTGGCCGAGATACATATGCGTACTATCTCCTAGCTGTTGTTTGTTGTGTTTGTGACAAAGGTCATCGCTGTTTGTGGCTTTAAGGGAAAAATCCTACAACAAAATACACACGTTGGTCTTATTTAGTGTTTACCCTCCTTTAGTATCATTGTACTCACAGACTGAGACAATCTTTTGTTGAATGCTCTACTTTCCCTGAGCAGACAGCTGGTTGGTTGTTTTGACGAACGCTTGAACAGTTACTGATTATGAGAACGCGGAGGAAAAGTTGAGCGCATACACTCAGATTCAATTAATGAAGTATCGTATTCTCAATTTGTTCTTTGGGATGGAATAAAAAAAAATGAGCCTGGCCTCTTGAGACTTGAGCCTGTGTCTCCATAGCAACTGTCTAACTGCATAGTGATTCTCTATTAAATGTTAAATGAGATCAGTGCGTAACAGTAGAGACTGTGTGCAGAGTGAACTCCATGCAAGTGTACATCTTATATCTGGTGCAGAGCCAGAGGTTGAGGATCATCCCGCCGCTCATTACAGCATGATGGTGAGAGATGGCGGGGGTCAGAAGTCCAGCAGTGGCGTGACCGGGACATGGAGGTTTATCAAGGCCACATGGCTCTTTTCAGAGGGAGATAAGCGGATAAATTCAATCTACAGTGGTTATATGGAATTATATAGAAAAACATACAGTGGCAAATATAAGGGCGGTTGTTGGATAAAAACACAAAATCATTTCCTTTGTTTTCAGTAAAGCGGTGATGACAGAGTTGCGGTATCAAACATATTCTTAACATTACTCATTTATGACACTGTTCTTTACAGGTAGTTTGGGAGTCAACAGTAAAAGATTTGTTTCTGAATGCACCAGGGATGTCAGAAAGCTTATGTCCGGGGAGAATTGTCACATTTCTTTTATTCACTCAACCCAGATGTAAAAAAATGGAGGCCTGCCAAACTGCTCCGTACATTATGTACACTACGCCGCACAGTCACAGTCACTGATGTGTCAGTGTCAGAGCCATAGGAAAGCCATCATCGTCAAAGAGATTAACATCCAGATCCAAGACCCCTAAAGGCATCAATATGCCCCCACTACTTGGCAGGGCAATTTTTGTAACTTTCGATTTCTGACAATTTTTATAACCTTCTGAAAGTGACAACCCTGAAATCACACCCACTTCATACACTGATGAAGTGTGTGGACTGGGCTTGGCCAAGTGTGCTGAAGACAGAAAGCAGGCCGGATTTATACTTCTCTCTCAAGCACTCTTTTTTCATTCTTCATACTTCAAACTACCTGTATCACTTGTTTGTGTACAACAGAGTGTTACACCATGAAGCTCTTCAAAGACAGACTGTGATGTTGATTTGTACACTTTATTGCGTCTTGTACCTCTTTATAAGTTTGTTTCTATCCATGAAAACCATTCTGAGGAGGTAAAAACAGTTTTGCCTGAATAACCCTGGTGTGGGATGAATAAAGTTCTTATCTATGGTCTCTTAATTTGTATACTTTGTATGAACTAGTTTTTTTTGAGCATGCCGTGTTCACCTAAGTAGAGTAAGAAAGGGTGGGATGTTCCTTCTATCCCAACTCTCTCTCTTCTCATATGGATGTCTAATCAGTGTTGATGGGAAATGTAGTCGATTGAAGCAATAAATTCCTCAGCGCGTGCTGTATTGACCAAAAAGGCAAGAAAGAGTTCTCCTGCTCGCAGAGCCCTGCCAGCAGCGTCTACCTGTGCTGTCTCTTACTCGTGCCACCTCCGACCCCCTGGTACAGAGCGACTTTAAATTCTAGAAAAGCGCAATATAAATTGTATTTATTATTGTTATAATTATTCCATCAACCAGACACTGCCGGTACCTGATGCCCAGTGTCCCTGTCGGCCATGTCCTCTTAGCCTTGACCTCGCTCCGCAGCATCTCTTCAGCCTTACACTCTGGCTCGTATGAATACAGATGAATATCCGAGTCAGCGAAAACACTCTATCCTCCTCCTCAACATCCTCTGCACTGAGATTTTGGATGGCATTTTCGCTGTTGGAAATGATGCTTGTTTGCAATACAAGCAAAGAGAACAAGGAAGTTCTGTTGTTTTTATTTTTTTATTTACTCAAAGGAACCTACAACAGGTTTATGAAGTAATGTTTGTGAGTGGCATCTAGAGCACGCCCCTGGCTAACACTAAAATCCAAGCTGAATTAGCCGGTAGCTCTTGCTCTCCTCCAACTACTTCACTGTCTCATCAAACTGAATGAAGGAAGTACAACAGATATTTAGTCGAGACAGCACACACATCCAGTGCATTTACCATCAGCACTGATTGGACAGCTACATAAAAGGTGGCACATTTTCCCTATAATGAAAAGCTAATGACTATTCCAGATTGTTTGTACAGGCCTTGAATGTTTAATTGGACCTGGCTTCAGAAGTAGCATGCTCTTAATACTTTTTTTTTTTTTTTTTAAAGACTGCCTATTAGTGTTTTATAATGGCATATTGCAGGAATGACTCAAAAGCTGTTCATTGATGCTCATATAACAGTGCGTCCAAAACATGAGGGAATCTCAGATCCATCATCAATATTTCCAATTGATCTGCTTGTGTGTCAGGTTTAAAACTAGCATGTGCAAACTGGTGAAAGATATTTTCCTGCATCTGTGTTGCAACTGATCAGGTCAGAAAATCCCAGAAAACACTAATTAAAGTGGACATTTTAAAAGCCATGTTATTATGCATAATGCATTTTTGCTACTCAGTGTAAAGGAATTATTGCCGTTGATATCATTGCTTTACAATCCCAATGATATATGTACAATGTTAATGAGCTTAGGAGCACAGATGGTGTAGGCCCACAGCACAGTCCACTGACCTGATGGTGATGATCTGTCCAAAGTCCAGCTCGTAATTGTTAACTTGTGCGATGAATATTGCTGCCACAGCCTCATAGAGAGCGGTGCCGTCCATATTGATGGTGGCACCCACAGGGAGCACAAAACGGATGATGCGGCGGTCAATGTGGTTGTTCTCTAAGAGGCACTTGAAGGTTATAGGCAATGTGGCAGAGCTGTGGAAGACAGAGAACAAGACAGAGAGCTCAGAACATTCAAAGGTCAGGAGCAAAAATCATTACATAACCACCTCCTAATTTCTCCTGGGAAAATGTGTAAACAAGTGGTATCTGCGATCGCCAGTCTACCACAGGAACGGGGTTTGATTCCACAAAATATAATGGACCGTGCCAAAGTTTTAGTGTGAAGCAATTCACATAAACTCACATCATGGCTGAGGAGCATTTTTCCGAAGCGCGCTGTTATGTTGTAGATTTAGACCTTTCAGGCAGCCACTGATTCATTCATTTCCGTATGTGTTGGGAAAACATTAAACCAGTCTACCACGGTGAACACAATGTCTGATAATGTTCCCAAACTAAAACGTGCAAAAACACTGTCCCAAACTATCAACACAACATGTGCGCGCACACACACACACACACACACACACACACGCACACACACACGCACATGCACACAAAGACACACATAGGCACACATAGGCACACGCACAGACACACGCACGCACACACAAACACACGCACATACACACACGCACGCACATGGATAGCTGCCAGTCTAGTCGAATGCGTGGAATGCTCCTTTACATTCCCATCTCTTCCCACACACACCAGATGTTTTCTGATCTCCCAAAGTCCCTTTGAGGCTTTTCATGCTAATGTTCTGGTAAATGGATAGGACAGGAAAGGATAAGTGGTATTAGGGCTCAGGGATATATTATTTTGATTCACACATGACAAAATAAAAAACACTTACTGATCTTCTTCTTCTTTTTCCAATATAAACAAAGACCGAGATAATTGAGTTTATTCACCATTCAGTCATTTTTCCTTTACCTGGAAGAGGTTGCCAGGGCGATAAGCAGGGCTTGCAGGATTCCCCGTATGTAAACGATGGGGCTCTTTTTGGTGATGAAGAAGTACATGGCAGGCAGGATGAACAAGCCGTGCAACACCAGACCAAACACCACGGTGATGGCGTAGAAGCCCAGCTTTTTCCCCATGGCTGACGGATCGCTCATCTCCAGGATTTTGCCGGCCACCAGGAACACGATGCCAAACGGGAAGTACCTGTCAGGGCGAGGAGTAGCTAAAAGTCAGCAACTGCGGCTGTTAAGTCTTTTATAAATGATACAACAACAAAATAGCAAGAAGCCTCCCGTTCAGCTCAGAAGACTCTGGTCAGGGCCCTGGATAGTGACGCGATGGTGGATAGTGATGACAGAAACTGATGGGCAAATAACATCTGTTTTAAGGTAAGACGTATATTGTTATTGTGTGTTTATGGCTGTTTAATGAACACTGAAGAAGTTTGTCAGCCTCTATGATCATTATGAGGCTAACTGATGGTTTTGAAGGGAAAATGCATCACGTTGTTTAGCTTTTAATTCTCAGAGAAGTCAAAAAATGACAAACAGGTACAGCGCAGAGTCTCTATAATGAACCTCCTTTATTAAATACTAAAATTGCTTTAAATATCAAATGACCACGTCTTTGAATGTCTGTAAAAAGGGGGAAACCCGTCTATGGCTTCCTAAAGTAAAGTAGTACGTTTGAAGAAAGCATTACCATATGACGATGGCAACAATTCTAAGGACGGCCTCATTCAGGCTCTGGCAGAAGTTCACCAAGGCGCTGCCATTTGGCCCCATCCTTCCCAACATAATACCTGTGAAAATATACAGCACAATCTTTAAAGTGATGAACCAAAGCACGTTTCATTTGCAATGATACATTCAACATGAGGCCGAATTGAATAATTGAAGTGAATTGAATAAAAACGTTTTTTTTCTTTACCCATGGTGGCTGAAAATATAACAATTCCAAGGACATTCATTCCATCGCTTGTTCCCTCTCGTATGCGTACGAGCACATCAGGGGGGGGAGTCAGGTCAAGGGCAAAGTTCTGAATGTCAGTCCCATTGTCGTCCTGGATACCGTAGATGAGCGCTCGCCGCGTCGTGGACTCTGATTGGGCCTGACTCACCGTTGGCTTGGGTTTCACAGTGTACTCGCTACTCGTTCGATACTGTTGCCAGGGAATAGAAACAGAAGCAGAAAAATAATTCAAATGAAAGCTTTGCCTTTGTGTTTGAAAGTGATATGTGTTTGTTATCGAACGTCTCACCTGCTGAAATGTGGCCTGGACCAGATTAGATGGAAACATGTTGCTGCAAGTCAAAGATAAACACATATTAAAACACTCTGTTCGAAAGGTTTGAACAAATAGATACTGCATGCTTTCAGGGGGTGAAAAGACCTTTTGCTATTTAGTAAGAGAGCTGGTGGCAGAAGACATAATTATTCACATTTATACAACAACAGAAAAACCCATAATAAAACAAACAACAAAATCTAAGTAAAATTATCATCGTGGCTCCTGAAGTTGCACAATAAAGTGCCTACTCGGCAGGCTTGACCTCAAATCATGGTGCTAGATATTCAGAACAGTACCTTTTTTTTTTTTATGACATTCTACAATTTAAGAAAAAACCAAGAGGCAGAGTTCATTAGACTGAAACAAATAGATGTTTCAGTGAAACAGCATTTTCAGTGAAATTTGGTTTATTAAACTACAACAAAATCCTCACTCTAACCTTTTGTTGTCAAAACCACACAACTACGGAGATGCTTTCCAAAAGTGAATTTGAAAAACCATCTGCACTCCAGACACCCTACTCATGGAGGGAGGTGGGGTGTATAAAGATATGATAAGCTATCAGGTCTGACAATAATGGCCCAGACAGATCATTTCATCTCTGCCCCTGGCTCTATTAAAAATAGAAGGGCGTCCGGAGATCGCAGACCTCCACAAACGCCGTAGACATAAGTCAACAATAATGCTTGTATCCGGCCCATGATTCGGATCCGCTCCAAAATGCAAAGGGTTCTTCCTTGGCCCATGATGCACCCTTCTACCAAGTTTTAGGAAATTCAGGCCAGTAGTTTTCTCCGTAATCAAACAAACAAACCAAACCGAAAACATGACGACGGAGGTAATAACCAACCACTGCACAAAATAATAGCCTAAATGCACCCAATGGTGTGATAACTGGAAAATTAAATATGGATCACAACACACTCAACCCAATATACGTAAATAAACAGCTTAATTCATGTGTTTTACTTAAAACCCACTCCCCCCCCCCCCCCCCCCCCCAGGTTAACACTGTTAGCACTGTTGCCGTTGTTTGTTGCTGTTGGCAGTATTTCACCGTTAGCACCGTTAGCAGCTAGCCGCCGGCTCAGCCAATGCCGTGTCGCCAAATTTCCTCATACAAATTTAAAGTCACATTAATATGCCAAAAAATGCCCCTTTTCATAGTTGGATACCCTTACTTGGTCTCGTATGACCAGCATATTATGGTGGCTAATGTTAGCTATGCAGATACAATTGTAACATTATAACATTAGACATCATGGAGTCAGTTCACTGACTTTAGAACTCTTTTCTACTTGTGCTACTTAAGTTCCTGTACAGTGTAAGGAACACTAATACTATTTCTAAAAATACAGCCAAACCATACAATGCTAACAGTAATCCTAAACAAATACATTAGATTTCAGAGCAGACCAATTCAAACAACATAACATAACATGTATGTTTATTAAGAATCATAACCACAAAATATTCTCTCTCTGACCTTAGTCAGAGCAACTCTGTTGATACAGAAATGCTAAAGCTTCGTCCTGCATTGATTGAATTGTGTCCTTGTTGAAGAATATGGATGTACTAAGACTGAAAATACCAGGGCCGCAAAACAGCTCAGCCTCTAATGCAACACAGACTTTATTAAGGCAGTTTGCACTCAACGACTGTATTAAGATCCAAGGTTGCGTTTCACTTGTGCAGCAGTGCTGAGACATCGAAACCTAAACTGTAAAGAAAAATGATTTGTTTCCCTCTTGGGATAAGACGAGCTGCCTGTCCATGGTAACATGCCCTATGTTTTACAGACAATATGATTATAAAATCCTGTCATAGTGGCTAATCGAAATTAAATTCAGCGCATTCATGCAGTGTTTTCCAGCCTTACAGTACAGCTGGATAGATAGATAGATAGATAGATAGATAGATAGATAGATAGATAGAT
>CALSCE010010686.1:21463744-21479654 GCA_943593645.1 Bovichtus variegatus | reverse complement strand
AGATAGATAGATAGATAGATAGATAGATAGATAGATAGATAGATAGACAGTGCCATCCCGGCATAAGCACAACAGATTCATCCCGAAGCCCAAAATAGACATTTTAATTTGCTCTGCCTTCACGTCAGGAAGATCTGAGACCTGGTGACATTCAAAATGATCGAGTCAGAGGAGGTATGGAAATACCTGTCAATGTGAAGCCACACAAAACCTTTGAAAAACAGCTAATAACAGAATTTTAATGAAAAATGTCCCCTTTGACATGCAGGAAGAACAGCCACAGGAGGAGATGCAAATCAGGGATGTTTAATCAGCCGAATTACAACTTTGTTCTGGAAATAAAAACTTTCCTCCTCAAAATAATACAACCCTTTTTTTTTTTTTTTTTTTAACTTAATGTTCAAAACGTTACACCTTTTCTTCTCAAAATACTGTGAACGTTTTTTTTTCTTGCAAAAAGTTTTAAAAAGAAATCTTAAATATTGCGACTTTTTTCCTCAAAAAATTCTGATAGTTTTTCTTGTGAAATTAGGACTTATTGTGAGATATCTGTCTATTTTACAGTGGCTCTAATACTCAATTGTAACATCAAGGGTAATGAGACGGTAAATCTTAGGAAACATTTCTTAATTCAGCCTAACTAGTTGTAGCACAGTTATAAACTATGTGTCCAGTACAAATATGTGATAAAGACATAGTGAATCCAGAAGTTATGCGAACGTTGGTCCTATGTACTGAATGACAGAGTCACTGGTGAGGATTAATTCAGGCTCAGATTATTCTATGGCCACTGTAAACGGCATTACAAGCCAAAGTCAGTGAGCTGCTCTTCCCTATGACTTAAATTGGACACACAGTAAATTATAATTAGACATTCAAGCAGCACTAATCAATATGTTTATGAAATGCCACTTTTATATAATTTTTTTATGTGCTCAGCGTGCAAACATGCATTTTGAAGCAGCTCCTCTGAATGCGTTTATACTGCGTCCCTAAAGTCACCTGCTGATCCATTCAGCCTGCCTGCACAGCTGTGTGCTCTCTGGGCACCTCGACTCCACCAACAGCATGAAATGAAATGCTTGCATTGGACCTGCAGAGGCGCAGTGTACGGACAGGTGACCGAACAGTCCTGTTTACTGACACTGGGTCTGAGAAACTGAGTAACATCTCCTATTAAGGAAGATTAAATGTTTTTTTTTTCGTCAACAATGAAGTCATCCCAGAATGCGGGAAGTGAAAAGCTTAAAACAACCAATGTTTTTAATCCTGTCTCCGGATTTGTGGCAAATCCAAACAGTCTGGCAAAGTAGGCTGTGAGGATGATGTCCGCTCTGCTGAGGTGTTGTTACTTACTAAGAATTGATTTTATGTGAAAAGGGTGTTGTGAGTTGGACAGTTCCATTCTCACTCAACTAGAATAAGATTTCTTTTTAAATCGCCCCATATTTTTTATTTATTTATTTATTTATTTTTTTAATCAAAGGGGCCTCACACACATGGTCATTGTAGGTGCAGGCACAAAGAAACACCTCGTAAAAATCTCAGGAGGTTTGTCCCACAGCTGTTCTTTTTGTTGACACGATGTCATTCTGACATTGCCATGGGAACATGCTGTGCGAGTACACTGTTCTTGTTTTTTTTGTTTTTTGGTTAAAACATGCTGGATAGGCTGTAAATAGGGTTGTGTGTTTATGATACAACCGAAATGTGGTAATCCATTTCCAACACCATCAACTTGTGCCAGAGATGTTTGGAAGAAAGTCCCTGCCGTTCTCCAGCTGCTGCTTGAAACTCGGTTATGCCACTAAGAAATCATGTAATTGGTTTAATTCACCTCAGCAGTCATAGTTTGCTGGAGTCGGGGGTGAAAATAATAGGGATGATCAAGCCCAATACGGTGAAGTGCAGTTTACGGTCACGAGGGGCGCTACTCCGCCTGTGTGATGTCCTCTCTGCAGGGAACTGACTAAAGTCTGAAAATAACCCTGATGATGTCACTGGTTATCTGGGTTTAAGCTTACAGACTTTATAAACTAGGGGCATGGAGTTTGAGAGTCAAAGTCATTTACCGGGCAGTGAAGATTCCATTACGGGAGGTGGAGCATCCAGCATGTTTGAATCTCCACCCATACTAAGGACTAAAAGTGACGTCTTGGTCGGAGCTCGGGGAAGTTCTGGACCTGGACTTTGAGATTAATTGAGAGTAATTTTGTCAGGTAAAAGGAGAATCTGATGATGCTGACGACCTTTTAAGATATTTAGGATGTCTCCTCAGTTTATATAAGCACATCAGTTTGGCAATCAACTTTCAATAAAACGGGGATCAGTCCAATTTAGGAGGGGCCGCTCGTATCCCCCCTCAGTATTGACTATTAGACTGTCCCAGTCTGACAGGCAGAGCCACTCTGTGCTGTCTGAGACTGCGAGGGCCAGGCTGACCCGGGCCACGGCAGAGGACCATACGGCAACTACTGACCGAAATGTTAAAATAAAAATTCTATGACCATCGGCCTGTTCGGCCTGGAATGGATCGGCCTTGGTCTTCCCTAAATCCCCGATGTTCCTGTGCTGCTTTGATTTTGACCTTTTTTTCCTTCTTTTTTATTAAACGTGGAAGTGCAATACTTTTAAAGCTATGATCATGTGGTCGTTATGTGCCAAACTCTCAAAGTACACCTTCAGCTCTTACTCACATACACACATCTGAGCTATTTTTTAAATATTAAGACTATGACCCCAGAATATTACAAGTAATGCAGCTTTTTTTTCTTGGAATATTTGATAAATTTCAGATTTCTCATAAAACCCCAACTTTATTATCATAATATGGCATAAAGCTCCTACAACGGTTGTCTATGGGACAGACCGGTCTCCTTATTGATATCATTTTTACAAAGGTATATGTTATGATCTGTGTATGTAACATATGTACATACTCAACATCAATCTCCTTATATCTCATCCTCTTTTTGCTCCCTCCTGTATGTCCATAAATCCCCTGCGGTACAGAAATAATCTGTGTGCATCTCTCAGCGTTATTATTTGGGAGGACAGCAGCTGACTGCAGAGCTCACGGTGCCTGTACTGAAGCGGGAACACTTGACTTTGCCTTCTGCCTTTGAAGGGATTTCCTTCCAGCCAAACAATTAAACAGCATGTGCTCCACTTGTACTATATCAGTCCGACAAACTGATACGGCCCTTGCCATGTATCGAGTGTCGCTCACATACGTATCGGTTGTTCATGGTGTGCACATGATAGTCAGATGGATGTTACGGTGGTCTCACCGGATGAGGTCCAGCAGGGCATCAGCAGAACTCATGATAGGCTTGCCGCTGTCCTCGGAGTCCTCTTTCTGGGCTGCGCCGCCTGGGTGGATGATGGAGACCATGATGATTCCCACCACCACGGCCACGAAGGTGGTCCACAGGTAATAAGACACCGTGATGAGGCCGAGCCGGCTGGAACACTTGGCGTCGAGGGCTGCCAGCCCTGACATCAAACTGGAAGAGGAAACATGCAAGTTGCCAATGTCAGTGCTTTATTTTCATAATGCGTGTAGATAATAACAATAATAATAATAAACTGTATTTGTATAGCACCTGTCGTAGAAGAAATACAGCACAAAATGCTTTACATTGAGGGAAAATAGACATAAAATGAACATAAACATAGGGATACAATGCCATAATTAATTGGAAATAAAATGGTAAATAAAAATGTAATTAAATAGAATGCATAACATAAGATGGAAAATAAAACCCAGGGAATAATTATGATAATATTAAAATAAGTACCCATTTTAGCAGCATGCATACATTAATAAACATTGCAGCAACATCAAAAGGTCTCCATTCCAACTAAGGGGCTATAAATAAACAGAGCCTACTTTCCCCGACAGACACAGCCTCACCACCGGTCTCGATTATACCAAAAATGTGTCAACGCAATCCATCCAGTTGCGACTCATTTTTTCCCCGTGCTTCTCACTTTGAAAATCAACTTATGTTGATAGTCTTGTATCTTCAAAATGTATCTTCTCAGCAGCTCGGAAACAATGGATTTCTGAGTGACGCCAATGCATTTAGAAATGGCTTTATGAGGCTTAAGAGCTTGGACAATATTCATAACCTTTTCAAGGGTATGCAATCCTTCGGTTTATCTGAAAACTTCATACATAAAACTTGGACATTCATTCAAACAATGGATTTCTGAGTGACACCGATGCATTTAGAAATGGCTTTATGAGGCTTAAGACCTTTGACAACACTCTATACCTATACAGGAGTATGTAATCCTCCAATCTATCTGAAAACGTCAAACTTCATTTGAGAAAATAATTTCACCACAGGGTCTATTTTGTGGCGCTACTGGAATGTTCAACTTTTTCTACATGACGTGGAGTTTGCCAGCTTTTGTTTCCAAGGTCAAGAATGCCTTGCGTCCACATTTACATCCCAACTGAGCCAAAATCGTCTGCTGAGGAAGAGGATATAACCGTAGGTTCAGCTAACTGCTGTTTCCCAGGTCAACTACGCTGCCAGGCAAACAGCTGCTGTTTGCCTGGCAGCGTTTGCTGTCTTGCTGCTCCTGGGCTATTTGTGTTTAAATGAATTGAAATGCATACGAAACTAGTCCCCTTCTATGCAAATGAGCCTCATTGCAAAAACAGACTAATTCAGCCCAGACTTTATAGAGATAACCACATTCCAGTTAAATTCCAGATACAGTTTCTGTCCCGTTTCAATTCCTTGCCTGACATTTTGAGGAATGCCTTTGCACCTCGTCGATCAGGACGAAAAATGTTCTTTTTCTCTCTGCCGCCATTGTTCTGTCTGCTGTCTTCCTGGTGCAACGTTTGTACTTTGCCACACAGATAATTGAAATGAGAAGCGTAATAAAAAGAAGAAATTGCACTCGGCTTCAAAACTTTTGGGCCGTGTTTGCGCTGCGACATCATAAGCGCAATATCTTTTGTGAGTTGGACCCTGAGAGGGGCCGATAGCTGTTGCATGTGATGAGCAATTTGGCCATAAATGATTTTTCCCTAAGATACAAATAAAACGGAGATTTCGGTTAAATATTGAAGAAACATTTCATACAAATGCTGGCACTTAGTCATACACAGCATGCTCCATCAGACCGCTGAAGGAGTGCTCTGTCCTTGGGGATAGGAGACTGCCTGCAAAACAAGGTTGAAAACTGCCCTTGATCCTTTTAATAACTGTTATTATGCCAAATTCATCATTGCCTCTTTCTTCTGGGCATTGCATTGAGGATGGCTATTTGCACGTGGTCTAAATTACTGCTGCAGCTTCTTATCCATTCAGTGTATGAATTATTCAAACAGCATGAAGCGTGTCAGTGATGAATCAGACGGTTTTGGGAAGCGTCAAACTCACGTCTGCATGTTAAATAAATAACCAGTAACCTCCAGAGGATTCACCAATAACCATGCAGACAGCATTTTAATCGCAGCCAAGCTGGCGTCACCTCACATGTGTTCTTGTGAATGTAAAGATGCTTAATCTCCTCCTGCATTCACTCAGGGACAGAATGCAACACACACACACACACACACACACACACACGTGCACTGTAATGTAATGTAATGAATACATACTTAAATGCTATCAATCTTAGTCAACGGCCCTCTTTTTGCTTCTTAACTTTTTTCTTTTTATTCTTATACGAGAGACATTTTACTCTAAGTTTACCGAGCCGAGGATAGGGGTGAAAGCGAGAGCACGCGTCTTTATTGAACGTGCCAAATAAAGTGCAACAACTCTAATTTGCATCCAAAGAAATCTGTTAATTTGCACCTCAGTCAAGAAACAGAAGGCCTGTGAGCACCGCTTTCCTGTTTTATAATCAGCACAATCCTACACTCTGAGCAGATGAGAGGGCTGCAGACTGCTTTTACCTCATTACATCAATTATAGGCCGAGTAGAACTCAGTGTCCCGACACCCATTAACTTGTATGCTGAGCAGGAGAGAACAACATCACAAGAACAGATTAAGTTCTGCCTTTCAGCTGGGAAATGTTGTCATCATCCAATGACTGGAATCCATCGGCACATTAGTGTTGCCAGATTTGAACTTGCTGCAGCAGCACCCATATCAATTCAATTCAATGAACACCTCAACGTGCTCAAAAGATATGAGACACATTGCCATGTCTAAGGATTTTTTTCTTTTATTTAATTCCACTCATTGCTCTCAATCACATCCTGTAAATCGTTTTTTTTCTTTGACATACAGTAAATGAGCATGAACCTCTGAGGGCTGTTTGCCAGTATAATAAAGGTTGCCATTTTGGAGGCTGAAACACTCAAATCCAGAAGATGGTGTAGTGATATAAGGGCCGTTAAGTGTTATTCAAAGCTTGGACATTGGAGAAAAAGTTTCATCAGTTTGAATCCAAAGTTCCTAGTGTATAAGTGCAACAGGCCATGCCTTGTACTCTATTGTAACACATTTCCATGCATGCTTCTCACAGTCATCGCAGTCCACGGCTCACACCACCACTGAGCTTTTTATGCAAATGATGTGCAATGATGTCACCGAAATTAGCGGCGACATTTCAGCGACGTTCGGAGCTAGTGCGAGCACCTTTCATTGACAAACGGTGGTCAACACCGGTACTGCCTCCACATGTTTGCCCTTTAAGCCCGACACTGGCAATTGCTCTCTCGTCTCGTATTTTACATGTTACCAGACTAACTGTCAGCTATCAATGTCAGCATTACAGCTTTAAACATTGTCGAAAACATAATCGAGCGCTGTGTCAAAAAGTTACAGCTTGTGCAGATGGTGATTTGCCGATAAATGAGTCCAACAGTCAGACTGTTTTTCTTCCCGCTGCCTGTGGACGTCGGCGAGACTCGCTGCTGCAGTTTGGTTGATGGTTAGACTACTTTAAGTGCATTTTTTATTTCATCCTACAACAATGCGAGTGGGAATTTATTCAGCCTTGCAATAGGCAAACGCTGGAGAAAGGTCTGCTTGCTCTACATATTATTATTCTGTTATAGGGGGGGAACAATTCTTCAAACCAATCACAATAATCTTAATCTTAGCAGTGCTAAAACAAGGATATGTTCAATTTTCGCTATCTTAACTTTTGAAAAGGTGAAAATGTAATTAACTAATTATATTACATTACATGTCATTTACAGTTCCCTGGAGCAGCTCGCCGTTAAGCGCCTTGCTCAGCGGCACAGTGGTGGCACCCTGGTGTTGAACTCACAACCACTGTTCCCTCTAAGCTGCGCGCCTGCGCAATTGCGCACTGCTGACACGGTCTCCGCGCACAGAAAATCGACACTGCGCACAAAATAAAACTCCAGACTGAACTGAAAATAAAAAAAAACGCATTTATTGAATGAAAAAGCTTGTCCCCAGCTCTGTAATAAGTTGTCAAGCAGATATCTAGCAGATAGCAGATAAGGAGGAAACACATTAACGTAATGTAACGGTCCGATCGCACTCCAACCCCCCCCCCCCGCCTGATGTTGCTCACAGTGGTCCAAGGGACTGCTCACCGAGTTTGTGTGTTTGCTCTGACACATGAAAAATTAGAGGGAACATTGCTCACAACCTTCTGGTCTTCTATTTGACCTCTAGACCACCCAGTAATTAAACAGAGCAATCTGCTTTAGTCTCTATTATGTGTAGCAATCCAGTGAAAGAAAGTTACAAAATGAAGGTATTCAAATTTACATTACTTGATACTTAGGATAGGATTTTGCGGTTAAAATGAACATTCAAAGGGCTTCTTTAACGCCCTGCCTTATCCCGGAGTGCACTATCTCCAATCCACCATGCTGTGGACATACAGAATATGAGTATACACTTATATACAGTATCGTAACACACAGAATATGTCACTTAAAACTGCTTATGTGCCCAAGGGTGAAGGGGTTAGGGTTATAACGAAGGGAACAGATGTCATTACCTGGATACGACGAGTGGGAGAATCAGCATCTTCAGCATCCTCATCAGCAGCTCTCCAGGAAATTGGAAGTACTTCACCTCCTGTCGGGACGAGAGAAGACGGAATTATGGTCACAGGTAATTTGAGGAAGAGCATCAGACAGCGAGCGAAAAGGAACTAGGTGTTATACAAAAAAATAATAAACAGGAACAAAGCTTTGTCAGGATGTGTGGAGCACCGCCGGAGCTGAAAATGAGTCTATTTTTCTCGACCAACAGATTTATGATTAAAACTGACCTGATTTGGTAATAAACTGAGGGACGTTCAATCATCTCAATTGTAAATCTAAAATATGAACTATTGAATTATTTCCCTTCATCTGTTGGACAGATTTTTCTTGGGAATATAAGAATCGATGTCCTCTTTTAATCCTCTACTGCTCCCACAATACAGTACACGTAGAGACGCTGTACACACATACACTGAGCTAAAGCAACTACTTTGTTAATCCGTTAAAAACATTTTTATTATCATTTCATTTCAGAAAGCAGTGCAGTTTCCCGACAATTTCCCGACTCCGGTGTGGCTGATAAATGTATTTTTCATTTTCAATGTCAGCAGGTCATTTTCTTTTCACAGAAAAGAAGTGAGCCTTTCTTATCCTGCCTCTGCAGAACATTAAGTGATCATCAAAAGTCAGACTGAAGCTAGCTTTATATTAGCGTGTCCCTATGTGCATAAGCTTTGCTGCTAATGTGCACACCCTGAACATTTTAACTACACATGGCGGCCACGAAGGTATATGGAGACTTTAAGAAATTGTGACTTGTGTTTTCTCCTCTAAGGTTTGGATGCGAATAAAGATTGTTGACTGTGAAGGCAAGGTTGCGGAAAGGCTCAGTAATCAGTAGTAATAGGCAGGCAGTATTTTAGGATCTAGCAAAATCAATGTGTCCCCAGACACAGACACACACACACACACACACAGCTCCTTGTTTTGGACCACGCTTAACTTCAAGCTCAACCTTCATCTTCATCTCAACTACACATCTGTTAAGTGTTGTGACTACATCTTGCACAGTTCCGACATATTTTGTAACCTAGTGAGTGACACAAAAAGAACACAATTACCTTAATATAATTATAACACAACACGACCAGATAACGTATGACGTGTCCATGTAGTGGTGCTGTCAACCTGTGAAATCCCCACTTCCTTCCCTGCTATTGCCGGCGCCCTCGCTCGCACCACACCCATCTTCAAACTCTGCCTTCAGTTTGATCTCAACTACACACCTGTTTTGTGATGGACCAGGGACGTAAAGGGAGGCCATAAAGTGTGTGTGTCTGTGTGTGTGTACCTGTGTGGGGGGGTCTTTGCTCAGGCCATGCCCATTTTTGAACTCGACATTCATTTTGATCTCAACTACATATATGTAAAGTTTTGTGACTGCATCGTGCACAGTTGCAACTCTATCACAATCGCCCCGATTCTAATTCAGTTACTAAGTATATAAGCTAAAAGGTCACAAAGCTACATTTTACACTTTTTGCCATGAAAATTAAATTCACTTGTCTGAAAACACTAGTGGCACACATGTGCTAATAAACAGTTTGAAGACTTTATATATGCTATATTTGTGCAACCGATTGTCTGAAGGTGAAACTTGTTCAACTTTGTCTCTCTGATATGGATGCATGTGAGGTAAATTTATTACTTGCATGGTTCACATCTTCTGCCAAACAACAATGGAACTTTTTGTGTTTTTAGATTTTTTTTGAGAAATACTTGAGAAGTTAAAATTTCATTTTATTCAGAAATGAGAACGTGTAGTCACAATTTGTATTATACACATGAAGTCCTTTTCTTGTTTTCACTCTGCAATGGCAACAAATCATTCTGATTATAAAGTATGTGGTTGAGTTACTTAAAAGGCTACAAGCTTTAGTGTTCATCTCACAGAGATATTGTGTTACAGAGCTTGAAATAGAGTGTTCCTCTGAATTAATATTTATAATTAATAAATGATTAACAACAATAAAAATGTCTCTTCTGGTCCGCCTGTTGACAACAGCATAGCCAGACAGCATTCATTATCAGTAAATTATACCGTGGCCTAGAAGATCAAAACACAAAGACATTTCATAAAACACAAAACCATTCAAACAAAAAACACAAAAACAAGTATTGAACAGGATTCCTTGTCATTATTTTAAACGTTTTTGTGTTTTGTGAAATGTTTTTGTGTTTTTCAGGGTCACCGGAGAATTATTCTGAAATGTACAGTATGTATATATACACATATATATATATATATATATATAGAAATATATATACGTATATATATATATATATATATAAATATATATAAGTATATATATATATATATATATATATATATAGTAGTAGAAAAAGCTTATAGAAAGCAAATGCAGCCAGAGGGTGACGGCTAAACACAGACAGGTGAAGCTCATTTGAAAAGAACAGGAGAGCAGCCATAAAATAACAAACTCCGCTGACATGTTTCCAAGGCCAAGAGTTTTGGGTGACGGTTTGGCACAAGTGTTCAGATCTCACAGGCTTTATGTGTATTTGTTTCAGTGTCCGCTGGGCTTAACGCTGGCCAATATCCAGTGCAGCAGCAGTGGACAGCTGTTCTCTATGAGCTGTGCTGTTCCATCCCCCTGCAGCCAGACATCGTATCTCATTCTCTGTATGTCAAGAGTTCGAAAAAGCTTCTTCCCTCCCAAGTCATCTCTTTGGTCACAGTCAGTGTTTGATCCTTCACTTTAAAAGCATAATTGTTCTTCACACACACTTGTCAACAGTTCACGGGGTGCACCCATTTCAAATGCTATCAGCCGATTGAATGTGTTTTATCAGTGTTGATCACTACCCTTCTAATGCTTAAGAAGGGCCCAACTGCACGTTGGGAAAGTGAAGGTGAAGCTTAACGTTGTGAATAGAAACAAGACAACTTGCGTAGGTTTAGGCAACAACACTACTTGGTTAGGTTTGGTTTGGGTAAAATGAATTTGTTACACAACTTAAGTTATGTATAAATGTAGCCTAGGTAACGTAAAAGAAGCCAACGTGTTGAGTTTGGGTTCACGCGGGACTCGAACAGCGGTTTCCTGGGTGTAAGTTCTGTGCTTGTTTGACCCGTCTACCCAGCCCAACCTTCCCTCCATGTGGACGGTTTAATAGCAGTTAGGGAACCACTGCATTAGACGATGATGGCTCAATAAAGAAAAAAAATGTCCATGGCTCTCTTCTGGCAAAAATTAAAAAGCCTTTAATCAGATGGCTATTTCATGGTGAAATTCTAAAAGACCATGCTTATACATGTTAAAATGGACCCTTCTTGACTTCCTAGTCCCTTACTTCCGGCCCCCTTGCTCTGACCACACGCATCTTTCAATCGGCCTTCATTTTTATCCCGACTACGCACCTGTAAAGTGTGACTGCATCTTGCATGGTTGTGACGCTATCATGTTGAAAAAATCTGTCCACAGACAGACGGACGGACATATAAACGCCTGGCAAAGGACTCAGAACCTCTTCTGTGGTAGTTCCCGCTACAGTAGGTGTCTCCATTACACACACACACAGACTCATAAGGTCAAAACAATAGCAGCCACACGCTGCTGCCGGTGAATACGGTGTGTGGGCTCATGTTTCGTTTGTTGTCATTTGTTTACGCCCTCTTTAGATGGAGATTCAGATGTAGGTGTTAGAATGTTTTCATCAACAATGCCTAAAAATCAGACAAGGTGCAAAAGTTCTGAATCTTTTCTTTACCACACTGAGCTTTTTTGATTCAGTCTTTGAATTTTTTTAATTACTTAGTCGCATAATGGACACACAAAAGGCTCATGGTGCAGCGTTTGTGACTTGCATACATGAAAGGATCCATGATGGTGATTGGACACTCACGGTGTACTGAAGTCCACCAGTGCCTCATAAGCATAATTTTTACTTTTATAACTGCACGTTAGTAAGTAACACATCACGTACTACATCACATACTTAACGTAGAAACTACATCACACACTTATTTTGAACCAAACCAACTGGAGTTTTTGTGACTTTTGGCTCATTGTTTGGGTTTTACAGTCTGTAGTTGTCATAGTGTCGATTTTGGCCGTAGCAGGCAGCTGTCTCCAGCTAAATAGCTCTAACAACCCACTGTTCACAACCTACCCAGCGCCAAACAGCAGACAGACACAGCGACAGACAAGCTGTTTAATACAGTGGAGCATTTGGCAGCTCTAAGGATTAGCTGGGGACCAAAAATAGAGCTAAAAGACAGTAAAAACGTGGGCTTACATTCCCCAGCTGGACAGAAACATGACTCTAAATGAATTCTGATGTTACGCCGTGTCTGCTGGATGTGTAAATGTATGCTTACAAGTAAGCCATAACAAATTTACAGGATGACATATGTCGGTGTTTTCTTTACAGCTTGTTTCCGCTGACCCGAAGTGGTCAAAAAAAACTGCTATTGCAGGTTTAAGCACACTGACAAATCATCTTTGCGGAACTTTTAATAAGCTAAAAGCAGAAGTGAGACAGAGATCTAAAGAGCTAATAGATCCAACAGAAATATGGGTGCATATGTATGTCATTTTATAAGGGGTGCGAAAAGAAGCCCCTGACAGCGGCTACAACCTTAAATGCCACCCACCTGTCACTCAAAGCGGCCACGGCCCTAATAATGCGTAATTTTAGGCCTTAATATAAATAAAACGGGTGAGTTATGTAAAAATTAACCCCGGTACAGTAATCCTAATTAGGGAAATGAGCTTTAAAGACCAAAACCGTTTTTTTTGTACCAGGCTGTAAACATGTATACAACAGCTTTGCTAAACTCTTTAGGAGGCGCCATTGTTGCTTTGAACCAACAGTCGCCTCTCCGTGTCGCATTACACACAACCAAACCGCGCACGTAGCTGCCAGTTGCTCCTCACAGGAGGTTGATTGGTCCGGACACTGGTTGTTCGGACATAAACGTATCACGAGATGAATCTTTGTGCGATCTTGTGATCCCGAGATTCTCGCGTGAGCGCTTGATATTGCTAAATTCCAGCTGCCGTGCAAGGTACGCCCTGACTATGACCATGTACAGTCTGAAGCTATTTTACTATATCACACCAAACTTAATTGAAAAGTTGGGGTTTGGAGAGGGCTTGTGAGAAGCCTTTTCGAGCCGTTTTCTCATGTGCTAAATCGGACATTACGCAGACTGAGTACACTGAGGGAGCTGGAAGCGTAAAGTCCGTATAATGTCCGGTCTGAATAGATCGAACATTTGTGTACTCACGTACAGCTCCTCCGGGTAAAGTCTAGAACATTTCAGGGTTGCAGTGCTTGTGTGAAAGGGGCCTGATTGTCACACCTGCAGCCACTGGAGGATTACATGGAGCCAGTTTCACAGATAGGATGGGCATCTAAGAGGAAATGGATGTTCTAACAGGTCGGTGGACCGCCAGCGTCAGCATGTCAACGGCAATGTCCAAACTTAATTGCTCTGAAAATTTGCAGGATGATTTTGCCCATCCAAGTAAGCACATTTTAAGGAATACATACTTAGATTAGAGCCTTAAATGAATCAGATACCTTTCATACATTGTTATATTGCCTTTAACCCTTAATCTTGCTAGTCACAAGTAAAGTCAGTCTCAGGTTCCAGTTCAAACCCAAAACGTCCCAAAGCAACGTTAGGCTGACCGTCCTCCCGCTGTTTTTAGTGACCGCAACATCGTCGTTATAACTGAATTTGATAATCTGGCGTATCATGTCATTATCATGTCATTGTCGGAAAACTGAAAGTCTGCAACTGTCACAAACACTGTAGTAATATTATATTATGGTATTAAAGCTGTCTTATATCTTATTAAAAGCTTGGATTAAGTAAGCCTTACTTGGTTGTCTAAACCTACAGTAGGAAATCTTTGTCATTTACTACAACTGAGGTAGGACGAGCAGGAGGCAACCGCCATGACTGTGAGGCTGACACCCCGGTACGGTATCGGTGTGATAATAAATACACATGTAAAAAGTTTTTGAGTTGGATAGAGCTGATGGAAGAGAGTGTGAGGTTAGGGATGTCAGGGGAGACGGGAGGACGGTGGATTGAGGGGCTGCAGGGCGAGGCGGGGGCATAATGACAGCTAAAGAGCTTTTCTGTTGGGCATTAAGCAGAGAGAGCTTAGTTTGCTGTATAAGAGCAGGATCAGAGAAGGTTTGTCTCGGCTCTGCTCATCTTGCACTCATGCGTATGGGCCGCTGTGTATTTGACTTTGTGTGTGTGTGTGTGTGTGTGTGTGTGTGTGTGTGTGTTGTTTGTGGTGCAAGTGCAGCTGTTTTCAAAGGACCAGTCAACAGGCCAGCTGCAGTTCGACAGGTTTTTACCAGCAAAGCGTGATTGAAAACGAGGCACCAAACAGCAGCGTTTGTACAAAATATGAACGTTTTTACTCTGAATATTATTGAGCCATCTATTTGTCATCAAGAACCAGAATCAGAAATACTTCATTGACTTCCTTGGCATTACTCAGGATGGAGTACGTGCCATGTGTAGCCATGTGTGTCATACAGAAGCTGCGGACTCTGGTATGGGTTATTACATAAATGTGAAGATTTTAAAAAGAGCCTGTGCCTTTGCTGAACAGCAGCCGTTGTGGCCATAGTTGACAATTACAGAGTAAAAGAGTAATAAAGTAGCCAGTTGTGGAAAGTAACTAACTACATCTACTCAAGTATAGTATTTAAGAACACTTTTAGTTTTTTTTATACTTAAATAGATTGTACTTTTTACTCCACTCTATTTATTTCACAGTTATAGTTACTTTTCAGATTGGGTATAGATTAAACTACCCAAACAGTATACAAAGCAGATAGAATTAGCTCCACCGCAACTACAGCATTTAAATACCGCTTACATATTTACACATAATTAATAATGATCCAAAAATATAATACCGACGGGGGCCGTTCTGCCTAATGAGTACTTGTACTTCTGATGCTTTAAATACATATTGTTGCTAACACATTCATCTGTTTACAAAGTCACATTTTGAATGCAGGATTTTAATATCAGTATTGTTGCTTTTACTTCAGTAAATTATTTGATTTCAATCAGACAATAGTAAGACAGGGGGAGGCTGGCTTAAGTCCACCCACTAATGCTGCTGCTGCTGCTGCTGCTGCTGCTGCTTATGTAATCTGTGTTATAAATCTCTGACAGACTTCATGCTGCACCACAAAGACAGATGAATATTCGAGGTATTCAGTTACATTTGACTTTTGAGTCAAAGCAAGTTGCAGCAACAATCCCCATTGTGATTGAGCGGCAGGCTGCGGTCACAGAGTGATCACGCAGCTGTAGCAGATGCTGGAAATAGAACAGCGCTATGACCATCGTCTGCCCTGACTGTGAACAAGACAACAACTACTGCAACCAGCGACAATACTGCAATTCTCTGTTTTTTTCAATTCTAATTTATTTCCAACCGTTGTAGTAATGTCTCTGGAATGTCACGACTAAGCAAAGCGTAGGATGTTTTCCTTGCTGGTGCATACATATTGATTAGTGGGGCTGTGGACTATGCAGTAAATAAATGAATAAACAAGGATAGAAGCAGATGTGTGGCCCTAGAAAGTTAATTTCAAGGGCCATATACTTACTACTGTTGATCTTAAAGTACAGTACACTAATAACTTAGTTAAACATTTATAATATTGAGCATCTGATACCCAATCATAGACTGAATGCAGAATGTATACTCAACGGTCAACTTTGTCCCATATTTTCAAGGCTGGGCACTGGAGTGATTGCATCAGAGACGCTTTTGTAGCCTGTTACAGTTCTCCACCTGCTCTTTTAATGCCTGCCTCCACTGTCTTATCACCTCTACCAAGGATGGATGGATGGATGGATGGATGGATGGATGGATGGATGGATGGA
>CALSCE010010686.1:21441202-21463734 GCA_943593645.1 Bovichtus variegatus | reverse complement strand
ATGGATGGATGGATGGATGGATGGATGGATGGATGGATGGATGGATGAATGGATGGACGGATGGATGGTTGGACGGTTGGATGGTTGGATGGTTGGTTGGTAGGGTGTAGCATGGGCCAAGGGCGAATACACAATTATTTTTTACTTATGGAAACAGGAGGTCTGCGTTCTCCGAGTGCCCTTATAGATTTCAATAGTTTCTCCATTAGTCGCTTGATCAAGACACAATACATTTTAATCACTTTGCTAGCGTATAAAAGCAAACCAAAAAAGAGTTTAGTTGAAGTGAACAACGTGAAGTCACCGAGGTGATTCCAGCGCATAGAAGGTTGCAATTGCAATTATTGCCGCAGTTGTACCCGATCAGCTGGAGAATGGGATAAATAGCAACTGAAAAAAGATAATCCAACAGGATTTTAGGTCATTAGTTTGGTTATTTCTTATTGGGGGCTATTGTGACGCTATTGTCATTTTTGGTGGGGCTGTAAACCCATCTAGCCCCACTCTCGCATTGGCTACTGACTAAACTGCATCCACTGATAAAAGCCTGTAAGTGGACCTTCAGTCACAACTTTTGCCATATATTCTTGGTACATTTCTAAGTTCACATAAGGATCTCAATAACATGAGCATATGGACATGCAATAGAGTGGAAGCCAGAGTTGAACTACTTCAATAGTAAAATACTAACGCAGCCAATGGAAGACCTTAGGTCATGTTAAACTGAATTCATTTGTGTTTCAGGTCCTTCTCAGTTTACTATAACTGATATCTGCAAGTCTTTCAAGTTACTCCACAGGTCACAGCAGGACCCCTGGTGGACAAAGGTTTGGCTGGTAGGGACAACGTGTCAGCAGAAGCTCGGTTCAAAGGTTCAAGCTCCCATTACAGAAACACATTCAGTGCATGTGGTCAATGGGTGGGCTCTGATCTTGAGCGAATGACATTATCTCACGTACAATAACGCTGTCTCACACATACACATACCTTGCTTGGCTTCTCCGAACATGGAAAGCTTGAGAAAATCCAAAGCATTGCCTTGAATCGTTGATAGCATTTTATAAGAAGACTGTGGGCACAATTACAAAAGCATTGCACGGCTTCTTTGGCCACTAAACCTGCACAAATAAGACAAAAAGAAATGTTTTTTTTCTCGAAGCAACTGCAAAAGGATTGAATGCATTCTTAACTGCGCTGCCAAGCCAGTCCAAAGCCACACGTAGTTACAGTGAAGTTTCGAGGGATGCGTCTGCAGCTCGTCGGTCAGTACCTGTAGCTCGGTCTGAAAACGTCATTTTTCTTTTTCTCTCTGCAGCTGCTCGGCCTACTGTGTTCTTGTTGCAAAGGCGACATGTAGGCTATACTTTGTCACATGGATGATTGCAATCGAATGCATTACAAGCGCTATTTGCACTCAGCTGCCAAACTTTATGGCCGTGTTTACCCTGTAAAATCATTAGCACCGGTGATATGAGGAGGGATGCCATCCCCCTTGTTAACCTGCCATCCCCCCACTCCTTTCCCCAGCAGCAGAGAGAGTGCAGGGGAGTTATTGTCTATTCTGCCTGACTTATTGATCCTTTATCTGACTGACTGCTCCTCTGTCTGTCTGTCTGTCTGTCTGTCTGTCTGTCTGTCTGTCTGTCTGTGTTCCCTCATCTGCTCTTTGTTTTGACACAACTGACAAATATGTGGAAGAAGTATATCATTTAAAAAAACGTAATCACAAACAGCAGTAATACTAGACCATTTCAGTGGTTGGGCAGACTGTCAAATTTCCATACGTGGGGGGTAAAAATGTGGGGAATTGAAACTCCAGGAGAACAGCAGAGAGAAGACAGGAAAATCAAAAGGCTAAGCAAGCATGGGATGCATAGTTTATTGTTTAAAATACTGTTTCTCTGATTCCTGCCCTTAGTCCATCCCCACTGTTAAACATTAACAAGTCGCCTGCTGACGAGCACAAGATCTGCTGTGAATTGGACCTTGAGACGGGGCAGATAGTGTTTAAACTGAAGTGCAATTCAGGGAACTGTCAGCAGCCGCAATTTATTCTTTGTAAATTCATCTGAGTGAACTCAACTTTGTTTGTTACACTTCTCCCATTGATATATACGTATATATATATATATATATATATATATATACACATATAAATATTTCCTCTGTAACTAGGATATAATTTGCTTTTAGAGCAGCGGCAGTGCTGATTTTATGGGTTTGCCAATGCCTGCCTGTGTCATACAGCTTATGACTGTTTAGATGGTACAGAGACCAAATATCACTAACAACTCTATTCTATTTGCTGAGCGACAACATTTCTTTGGAAAACATCCACCGTGTTATTTGGGTTTGGCACAGTTGAGCATTGCAGAAATCTGCTACGATATTTAGATTTTTAGGCAGTAGCTGCTTCAAACACAGTATGTAGATGTACTTTAACAAAATCATACATTCGGGGAATGATCTCCTGACTACCATTAATCAAGCACTATATAAGCCTCCATAACATTTTCCTCAAAAGAGATAAAATATATTGGCTTGGAGACCACAAATACAAATCTTTAAATGAGAGTCTGCTTTACAAACCGGGGGCACTGTTGGGATGTCTATCAAATCCGGTATCTGTGCCTTTAACAGGACTGTAATAGGCCCGGCCTGCCGACCTCAGGGTCAGCCTGTCTACCTGCGCGCACTCTGCCCGGAGTCTTCTACACGCTGCTAGCTTGATGCTAACAATAGCCATGCGCGTTGTGTTGCCAACTTGACAATTTTCTCGCTAAATGTGTTGACATTCGGAGCTACTGCTGCTAGCTACTTTCACTAGAAAAGAGTTGCCAAACTTTTCTTTTTCTTTCGGTTGGATAATTTGAAAAATCGTCTTCTCCAACGTTGCCTACCCGTGCTTTAACTAGGACCTCCATATTAAACATATTATTGCATTTCCAGCAAAATCGACAGAAAAAGAAAATGATAACCTTGTGCAGGTGGAATCTATGACAGAGCTGTTGTATTGAATCGCAATACATTGTAAATGTGTCCCTTACAGCGGCCGCTGAGTGTACAGTACGCAACATGTTAAATGTCAGCCGTCATCTTTCTGTGTGCAGGCAGCAACACTGTTTGCCTATGTATAGTTTTGTGTACACGCTTAATGTCAAAAGGCTGTACATTACATTTCATTTCAGTATTTCTAATTCATAATATTATCAGTTGAATATGTCACACACCAGTTAAATATGGCCTGTATTGTCCATATATTTTTTTATTTTATGTTTCACACTCTTGGTCCTTCTGACTGGGAAATCTGCGTCTGAGGATGCGTCCTAATACTATAATCCAAACTTATGTCATCGATTCATCCAAACATTTCTTCTCTCCTGCATGTTCACATACGTAGCGTAGCTTTTCATTCATATTCTCTTTTCATTTCGGGCGAATCCTTTAACATGTTGCTACTGCACCGCGTACTTTCTCCTCCGAAATAAGTATGTTTCATCTTATCTCACTTTCATTGGTGCCAGACACACACACACACACACACACAGACACACCTCTTATTTGATGCACAATTAGAGGAAGCATTTCATTGATTGGATTGTAATCCCCCTATTGTGCGAGTAAAGGAGCCACAGGGTATTTTTAGGCCGATTTGAGAATCCGACAGCGTTTTAGTCAGAGGGGTGATGGAGAGAAAAGGCTACATTTTGTTTATGGAGGCCCTCCATAAAGCTGCTCGGCTGTATTTAGAGCAATGTGCTGAAGCCGTGACATGTATTAACGTCAGTGTATTTACAGTAAGCTCGTGGGCTTGTCTTTAGCCTGGATTTGTGCATTGATGTTTTTTTTTTTGTTTGTTTTTTTGTTTACACACCACACTTGCATGAAACACCAATTGGGGCCAATTTCAATCAGATCAAAAGTATTTGCCCTTTGAAAGTTTTTCATTTGGCACTTTCCAAAAAATAAAAAATCAGAACACTTCGATCACAATAAATAAAGGATTGGACAGTTAAAAGGATGCGATCAGATTAAAGGCTTTTGTGTAGCCTCTACGTTGGAACATTTGCAAAATATTGATAATTTAATATACGAAGATACGTTTCTCCTCTTTATTTTCCCTCTGTAGCTTTAAAGCATAGTTTCATGTGTGTAGTCATGGTGCTAATATACATTGCTATCATCATTCCTCTTGTTCACACTGACATAGAAGTGATGGGAGAGAAAATCTAAAGTCCTCTTTACATTTTAAAGTTCATCTGAAGTTAATATGAAGCTTCATCAGTCTCGTTTTAGTAGAACATTCTCTTTGTTTCCACCTGACAGTGTTTATTTGTTGAGAGATAGAAACACAAAGAGGGACTTTTGTACTAAAAAGTCTGGAACATTGAAAGATACTTTTTTAATTATTCCAACTCAGACTGCTGAAGCCTCATAATAACATCAGATGCATTTTGTGGATATATTTGTGCGTGGAACAAGGACTGTAGATGTTGTTCCCCGTCACTTACACTGTGTTAGGAAGGGATCTCTAAATGGCCAGTATCTACACATTTCATTGTACACACGGGAATGTGAGAATGGCTTGAAAATGTTTCCTTTAGGGTCGGAGAAATAATCTTGTTCCACACTTTGTGATACTATCATATATATTCTGTATTAAGTCTATTAAAATGGAGTCTTGTGCATCATTCTCGACACATTGTCCGACTCATGCTTTCGGTTACTTTGAAAACTTTGTGATTTTCCCCATGATGGAAATTAAAGTCATGAGGCTTTTGGCTGCAGGTTTGTGACACAATAACTGTCCCAGCAGCAGGTTGATATTTGCTCTGATGCTTCTAATACTGTCGCAGTGTTTTAGACTTTTTATATATATATTTCTTTTCTTTTTTTTCTCTAAGCCTCCAGGCAGCTCTGTTGTTAATATATATATTTATATATATCACGTGATATGAAAGTATTAGGTAATAGGTAAGTCCTCCCAGTGAACATCGTATCTGCTTTCATTGCTATTGTCCAAAGTATACGTTTGTTACCTGTGAGTGCACAAAACACGAAAACAGTAACATACTGGTATCTTTTGAAAAAAAAAGCCAATGTGGTGTTTATTGATGTATTAACTATGTCAAAGCTAATTTGAAGTCTAAAATTTGATTCTTATATCAATATGACATGAAGGAAAACCAACGGCTCCCTGGAAGGTATGAACCATCTTCATAAATACAGTGGTGGAAGAAGAACTGATATCCTTCACTCAAGAAAAAATGACTCTATTACAAGTAAAACATTTAAAATCCTAATCAAGTAAAAGAAGTATTATCAGTAAAATGTACTTAAAATATAAAAAGTACTGCAGACAAATGGCAACTGTGACTAATGTGTTTTAACGTGACACTATTAGATTAATACTGATGCATCAATGTGTAAGCAGCATGTTCTTGTTATAGCTGGTGGAGGTGGAGGAGGTGGAGCTCGTACTCTTTGTACAGTCACACAAGCTAGTTCAGTGCAGTGCTTCCCAACCTGGAGTTCAGACCCCTGCAGCAGATACATTTGAGGGGTTGTGAAATGATAAATTGGGTAGAAAGGAGGAGAAAAAAGTTGATACTAGTTTTTTTTTTTAGCTTTTTTTCCTAATCCTTGTTTTTTTTTTGTTTTTTTGTGAAATTCTGGAGGATTTGAGCACCTTGGGCCTCAAACTGTTATTTATCTGAAAGCGTGTGAGAAGCTCGGATGGGAAATGTCTCTCTGGTGGAACTAGCAGCAACTCATAGACATATGAAATGGGACATTAATTTACATCCGTAACATAAATAACATAACAAATGTACCTATTTTAACTGAAAACCATGATCTTTTACTAAACCTAAGTAGCGTTGTTGCCTCAACATAACCAAGTAGTTTTTTTTCTGGGTTTTTTCGTTCCTTTTTTATAACGTTAACCACGTTTAAAACTGCGATCTCGTAATCCTGCAGAAACACACGTTCCCCACAAAATGTAATTGAGACTCCATGTTGAGTTGCATGAGAGCGTCATTTCGTAGGAGACAGGGTGGCAAAAAGAAACAAGAGCTTCTCAAAAAGGGGAAGCACTAGTTTACATTTTAACAAGCTTACAAGCTTTTATGTGAAATATTAATCCGAGAAAATAGTAGCTGTAGCTGTCAAATCACTACAGTGCTGTAAAACAAATACAGTATTTCCCTTAGTTTAAAGTAGCATAAAATGGAAAAGTTCAAGTAAAATACCTCTAAATTTACACTAAGTGCAGTACTTGAGTACATATAGCCTACTTAGTTACTCCCCACCACTGAACAATTACAACAGACTAATATGCTTTTGGAAAAGGAACAGTATACATGAAATCTAGTAAAGCACTAGACACATGCAAATAATGACTTTAAAGCACAGAGGTCAGCACTGATATGTGTGGTATCAGTGTAAATTGTGGGTAAAAATGCAGTAAATTAGGATAATAAATGAGGGGAAGCAGAGTGTGATGCTCCACAGGTGTTGGAGGCACCGGGAGAAGATCCCTGATCATCTTCTGCCTGCGTGACGTCGCACTGGGTCAAGGGGAGGAGACGGACTGACCTGCTCTGTGAGGCGCCGTGTCCGCAGGAAGAATCCCAAAAGACATCCAATGATGACAGCCAGCACCGACATGATGAGGAGCCCATTCTGTTTGCAGACGTTCTTCACCCTCAACCACACCGCATCCAAAGCCACGGCCATCGTAAGTCAGCTGTCCTGTGTCCTATCAGCAACCCATAAATGTAGCCAACTCAGAGCCTGAAATCCAGGTGTGGTGACGAAAACGCAGGCGAAAACAAAAACACAAGAGCGGATGAAGAAAAGCTCCAGGATGGGATGCGTTGTGAAATATCCAATCCTGCGGAACGTTTTAAAGCACCTTTGGGCTCAACATCCCTCTCGTCCTCTTGCTGCAGCAATCTGCACTGAGCTCAGAAGATCCACTCACTTTCCAGGCATCCCCTCCCACCCAGCTCCACCCATCATCAGCAGCCCTGTGTGAGCTGACCCACCGCCAGGGGGGTGGAACAGCTGGCAACCATGTCCCTGGGGGTTAACGTCACCAATCCTGTTAGGGCGCTATACTGTATTAAACTGGTCTGAAGCTGGATTAAAGATCCATGAACTACCTTTGTGAGAGTGGAGCCGCCACATCGGCCTTCTGGACCTCACACACTGGCAACAGAACGAGGTCTGAAGAAAAGTATACGCAGAGGTTAATGAAGTCCTTTTCGAAGCACAGACGCTTCACAATATGTCATGCATGTTGATTTAAGAGGTGACATTGTCATTGTTGGGTTGTTTTAAGATAGCTATTGCGTTTTACATTAAATAATCTAATCAGGGGTGAATTTAAATACTCGACTATTCGACAAGTGAAACTAAGGAGCCTGATTCCATTGCCAATCTCAAAGTCAAAAGTGTTGCCGTGGCAGAAAAATATGGTTATGAAACAAAGGATCATTCCATTTGGGATATACGGGGGTGCTACATGTCCGATTTTACATAGGATTGCTCGGTTTCTCCCAATAAATCACGATATTTAGCCAATTTTGGTATAAATATCAGCCTATTAATAATACTCTTAATGAAAATGTGAAGATAACTAATTTGCTTTCAATCTCCTTATTGTGCGTAAATCATCATGACAGACTACGTCACATTTTCTAAATTCGCTGCACCATCAGAGCAGCATCTTGGCGATAGCCTCAGAAGGGCTAAATAACACCAACATAAAGCTACTGTAAACATAAAACTCAAATAGTTACTTGAAGTAATTCAATCCCTCATCCTCCAACATACCCTCCAACTCTGAACAAAACCAGCTGATCCCTAAATATGGGTTTACCAGGGACTAACATTGGCAAAAAGAAGACACACCATGTAAATGAGAGAAGTTTGGAGACAGTCCAGCACATTCCGCATTATTCTGTCTCGTAAAGATTACGCTCCATACAACGAAACTGCATTCTCAATAACGTTACGAGGGAAACGTATTTTCACACGTGGTAAACGTTGTAAAAATAGCTCAGAACTACTTGGTTTGGTGACCTTAACGCCAGTGAAGTACGTTACATGTGTGACGTAAGGTCAGATAAGTGGATGGACGGGACACAAACAGCAGTCTATGTTTGTTCGACCCCGACCTCCTCCCCATGCGGATTCACGCTGACTTTGATTGGAAACATGTTTGTGATAAGTCAAAAACAGGGGTTATTAGCGGTGACACAGTTACTGAACTTCAAATTGAAATCCGTTACACTACTTGTGTTCCGAAAAAAATGATCACATGGTGAAGTGTGACATTATTTACAACTCATGTGTGGTGTAGGTCATTTGTACGAACGTGAGCTGTGTTTTGACAGCATAATCCAGTTTGAACGTGCCGGGTTTAGCTCAACAGCGAACTTGCACACCCAGTCCTGACAAGAACTTTCATTTAAAGGGGAATTCCAGCAATGTAGCGTTGCACTTATAAAGTTGGGAAGAGAGAGACAGATTAAGAGACGTCGAAATCGATGCAGCGGAGCTGGAGATATCCTGCCTTTTAGTCCCTACTATCCCGCATTTCCCATAATGCAACTCGATAGCATGTCTTTGTTAGACCTTCACTGACATAATTCACATACCTAACTCTGCTTCAGCAGTTTTTCTCAGACGTCAGAGGACATTATACAACTGTCCTCACGTGTAAAATCTGAACGCAGGATACAGAAGATAATTATGCAAATAACATAATAATAACTAAACTAGTGCTAAGTAAAATACACAAAATTGCCCTCGTCATTTAATTACATAATTAGGAATATTATTGCAATCATTAATATCTCAACAATAATTTGAATAACAATCACCCTCATTAATATTATTATTATCATTTATTAGCATGTAAATCAGTGCCGTTTTCATTCTTCTCATCTTATAAGAGGCTGTTACCTGAGGTGAATGCAAAAATAACCATGTGAAGGGGAAAAGCGGCAGCACCGATTGAAAACAGCTCGCTCCAGTTCGTTTCCTAATCCCGAGGACACCAGCTGTGTCTGCTTAGCCTCTCCTTAATGAAAATACCTTTGAGTTGATTAAATAAAGCACAAAACGCATTAATTCAGTATTTGAAATCTACAACAACTTGTTTACTGTCTATGGATGTAGGAATAACCTCCTTAGTATCACCTACCGCTGAACTTTTGTACTTCTCGCAAACTGCGCCGGGCGCTGCGCTTTCAATTGTTTTAAAAGCAGTAAAATCAGCCGTTATTGAGTTTCCACGGCTCATCAGTTTCCTCCTCTCCCTCATTGTCTAGTATCATCCAATCTCCCTGTCAGCTTCAGTGTCCTCGTCCAAGTTATTGACTTCTATCATACATTTTGAGTGTTATTTTTGACAGTATGTATTTAATACAACTCTCCCAGGGAAGGTAACTGCACAGACAGAGCATGGCGAATATGACACCAGTGAGGATGTCTGCTCGGGACAGTGGCCAAGGACAAAACATGCCTTTACATCTCTCTGTGCCTCTTAAAGATGACGTTTTAAATAAGAGTATAAAATATTGTAACTCCACTGGGATGTTTGACCGCGCAGTGTGATGCGTGAGTTCGAGACCTCTGAAACTTGAAGCCTCTACTGCAAATACACAGAGAAAGGACTCGAGAGTGCAGCTAACAACAAATGGTTCAGCGGAGGCTCATTTAAGCTAACGTTAGCTCGCTGAGTTGGTTGAAAACATCGGGCCTCATACATGAATCCATAAAGGATCTGCTGGCGATGGGTGGCTTATTGGTGTTGTACTATGATAGAAAAGAATGATTTGATACTCAGGACAATTTTTATGTAATTTTAATAAGGTAGAAATCATCATCATCATCAAAAAGAAAAAATAATAATAATTTGACTCGTTCTAAATTATTTATAATTATAGCGAATATCCATTATTAGTCACTTTTCTTAGTGGGAAGTGACTTGGTGGAACTCATATTATTTCCTGCTTGTATTTTCATTTGACATGTTTGATTTCTTCATACAAAAACATGGACACGTTGTAGGATCTGAAATGTTGCCTGTATGTTTCAAAAAGGGTGTTTTTACATTACAAAAATACAATTTTCTACAAAAATTATACAAGGTGAGAGTCCGGTGACTTTGCAGAGCTTTTAAAATCTGTCAATTCCAAACTGGGAAACAACAAGTCAGGCTAATGTTTTTGCACAGTTCATTATTTTCCTTCGTCAGAGGATTCTGACAACCAATCATCCTTCTGCTGCCAAAACATATCCACCCGGCAAAAAGTGAGAGAGAATGTGAGTCCAGGGAATCGACTTCATAATAGAGGTACAGTTTTCAGAGCCTTTTTCTTTTTTTAAATTTTTTATAAATGATAGATTCTTCTGTAATTACAAGTGTGTGTTCAGGCTGAAAGTGTGTAGTCATGGCTGTGCATACAGAGCTTGCATTAAAAAAAAAAAAGGATCACAGCCACTAATTCATGTTGGACAGAGCAGATCAAATTAAATATATATTTAATCATTTAATAAACATTTCAAATCCATTATCTCTGTATTAGCACCCTCAGCCAGCTGGCACTGAAGGCCACCTACCAGTCAACAAAGGATTTCAATGCCAGAAGAAAAATGGTGAAACATATCAATAGGAAGACATAAAAGAAGATCTAAAAGAAAAACTACACTTGCATGTCCATTTGAAAATGAGTGGACAACAGAATAAAAACTCTAAACCACTGCAATCTTCACTAAGTCCATTTACCTGCGTGTCATTTTAAGTGTCATCACTGCCTCACTTAGAGGGAAATTGGCAACAGCGTATCTGTGCTGTATCATCGGAAGTTAAAGCTATTAATTCAGACAATTTTGTTTCATGTACTTTTAACAAAGCATTGTCAGAGAGAGAGGGAGAACAGGGATGCCCAGTATGGTCTCTCTCCAACCATTAACGTTAAATGGCGAGGTTGTAAGCTATTCTGATGCTCAGTATTCCCAATGCACCGCCTTAAAATGGTGTGACCGTTTCTCCAGAAAGTACTGCTGCTGTGTCCAATGACGGTCTGCATTTGAAGGATCACCTTCCTCTGCTTCGTGGTAGGGAAGTGGCGTGCAGGAGGGTTTAACGGGTCAGATGGGATGCCTTTTGAGAATAGCCAGGGGATTAGCAGAAATGCATTTTGACTGGACTTTCATACATGTGCAGTCGCTGTCAGTTTACTGGCTTGTCACATGAGATCCATAACAATTTCTCTTATTTGTTTGCGACAGCTGTCATCCACTTTTAAGCCGTTTTTCTCATCCGGATTCTCTGGAGTTTCACTTCCCCACATGTAGCACACAACAGGAGAATGTCAGAAGCGTCTCTCACTGCCCATCGTTCCAAAGGCCCATTATTCCGACAGGCCGTTCACCCAAAAACAAACACGCGTTGCTCAGAAAACAGACACTCTGCTACTATGGCCTCTGACTGGTTGGTACTCGTTGCCTTTGTTGGTTAGGTTCAGGCATGAGGAGTGAGGTCGGTTAGGCTGAGGGGAAGAATATGCGAGGAGTGGCGTCTGGGTAGAGCATGCAGGGGGCAGGACACGGCACGGATTACACCGCGATCACGTAGTCGGTTCGTAATTTGGTCATAAACAACCGAGTCGACCGCTACAGATGGAAGTTCCCGAATCTCGTTGTCTCTCTGGTTAGACCTTTTTGTTTCATTCTAAACAAGCGAAGAACATTCATTTTAGTAAATGTTTGTAGCTATTTTGAAATTCCAACCTTTTTACGCAGTCCCTAACAAGTAAAAGGAGGAGCTCCACATGTCGGGAAATGTGCATGTTAACTTTCGTGCCAAAAGTTAGATTTGAAGATGACCTCTCTTCATTTCTATGCATAGGAGGTAGAATTAAGGCTTGGTCACACCGGACAGTGGCACAGCATGTTGCTGAAATATTTAGTTGTAGAAGTTTGGTGATGTAGGAACTACTTGAAGGGTGAATTGAACTACTGCTGGCAAGCTAACTGCTAACACGCTCTCCAGCCGATGATTTGGCAACTTTTGAGGCCTGTGGGAACCTTCCTATCTTTTGTAGAGCCTGCAAAAACACAGAATAGGAAAAAGAATTTGGTTCGATTTGTGCTTGTGTGTGTGTGTGTGTGTGTGTGTGTGTGTGTGTGTGGGTGTGTGTGTGTGCGCGTGCGTGCTTCCTGCCCCTGCACAAGTCAGTTGGCCACCCAATTAAAAAAGAAGTCTGGATACGTTACCATATTTACTCCCTCTTAGCATTTTGTTTTACATCATTTTGTTCACTGGTCGTAACAATTCCATTTAAATGAACTGATTTGGTCACAAAATGTCGCCATTTTAAATGTGACCAGGCCTATACGATGTTGTTAGCTTAGCTTAAACTCTGGCTGGGTAAAGAAGATAACCCGACTTTGTCCAAACACAACATGACAGAATATATAAAAAAATATATACCTTACTATATGTGTGGATATATTCTGTTCTATATTATACTATATTATATATTATACTACACTTTACTTTAATAAACCATACTATACTGTTTATATTTGACATTATATCTGTTATGTTGCTGCAATATGCCATATATTATGTTACAATATATTACTACCTTTCACCTTATACTATATCTCATATCCCATACTATGTCATCATTTACTTTATTGTATTATATTAGGTTAATGGTACTTAGTGTTTGTCTGTATTAATATATAGATGTAATATAAAGAGACTATAATATAGAATGAGGCAAAAAAACTGTATAAAGGTACAGATTTTTCGTCTAACTCGCTGCAAGAAAGCGCATGTGTATTTCCCAAAACACCAAACTATTCCTTTAATCTCTTTATCTACCGCGAAAAAGCCCCTCAGCATGAAACTAGGCACTGCAAGCTACGCATCTTGTTTTTAAGACAATGTTGTGTGTTTCCAAAGCTGAACCTTTCTCTCTGCTGCAACAGATATTATTTTATTTATTTATTTCACCCAGAGAGGAGTTTTAATCTTTCATTTGCCCAAAGCTCGAGTGATTCAGGTCGCTTTGTCCTTCACAGTCTGTCCTCAGCACGAGACCATGCATGCGTCAGTCAGGTCACACAGATTCAGTTTGTCAATCGAATGTCTTGCCTTCTTTCTTCTTCAGAGCGGTGCATTACTGCCATTGGACTTGGGTTACTCTGATCTCTATGGGAACACTCACACCCTCCTACTAACACACATACACACACCTGATCTCATGCTTCTGCATTACATATACAAGAATCATGAATGGAGGCTGGTGCTGGGGCGTGTTGGTCCGTGTGTGCAAGGGGAGAGCTGCATATGTGTGTGTAAAGTATGCGTGAGTAAAGTATGTGCAAGTAGAGTATGTGTGTGTAAAGTGTGTGTGAGTAAAGTGTGTGTGTGTAAAGTGTGTGTGTGTGTAAAGTGTGTGTGAGTAAAGTATGTGTGACTAAAGTGTGTGTGTGTGTAAAGTATGTGCTCGTGCTGCGATCACATGTTTTGCCAGACTCCATGGTCCCTAATCCCTCTTTTTTGCCAATATTTCCACTCTATCTGGTTTCATCAGGCAGGGATTACACCGGATTAGACAACCTCCCAGAAGCTGACATGCATTCATTCATTAAAAACCCAAATGCAGTTGCTCACACGCCTCCAATTCAGCCACCAATTAGGCATTGAGCAAGGTCATATATGATTCACGTGTTAGAATGTCTTTGAAAATATTTATTGTTGACTGCTGTGCCAAGACGGCTGTGCTGTGCGCTCTGTGGTTATGTAATGCAGTGGTGACGACAGCATGGGGCCCTGATGTCATCGGAGCAGGCTTCTCTCTGCAGATAGACGGAGCCTTTCCAAAAACATCGCAGCAAGCTCGATGGCACACACTTCATACACAACATACTCCACAATATGACTGCATAAAGTTACATTTAAAAATGTTCTGAATAACTATACTTGGGTTGGCAACATAACAAAAACGCTTTACCATAATTCAAAGTTGCTTTCTGATCTTGCAGGAGATTCTTACCTATTATGAAAATAGGTTGTTTTGATGTATTGCCTGAATTATATAGAACTATACGAGGAGACTGAAGCCGTTTTGATGGAACCTGGACACGACAAGGTTGTCCCCCCCCCCCCTCACAATGCCAGGCTCTCATTGTGCTCTGCAAAGGCTCATGAAGCATCTGCTTAGGACAGATGTCATTTCAAGTAAGCCGCACACTAAATGATTGACAGGTCTCTCTTTCAATCGGACATCAACACAAAAGCCACTGACAGCGGATAAGATAAGCGCACCACTCGCTGGAATGAGATTGGTCTTTGTTTAGGATTTTCGTACTGGAACAAAAAAAAAAAACATGTCGGTTGTTGTGGTGAAAACCACCTGCATACAAACAAAGTGAAGGAGTTTCACGCAGGAGGCCGGAGTTTGAGTCCCGTGTGAAACTGGAAGTCAACATGTTAATATGTTGGTTGTTGTTGTTGTGGTATGAGGACGTGTTGGTCATGTGTCCGTCTTGGTAAAACGAGATTAAGAGTGCATTTTTTAAGCAAGTCCTAAGACATTTTATTCTCCCTTTCAATATTCACAATAATTCTAAATGTCGCATTCACATGATTTCGATCGCAAATGTGGATATGTTTTCGTTTATATATGTGTATATCAGTTGGACTATAAACAGTTCTGTTAGCGGTGGTGACACTGCCATACCTGCGTATGTTAAACAACACATATCAGCTTTTTGTAAGGACTCGCAACAGAAAACATGCAACAGAATTTGAAACTTTAGGAACATTTTGCTTGTTTCCGCTCCTGAAATAGGCAGCTGCCACACCGATCTGTCAGAAAATGGGAAGACATCAGGTGGTTGTCTGTCAGGCTGATCAAAGGCAACGCTATGCTTCGCCACATGGTCATTCTTATGTTCCCAGGGTTCCCCAGATTTTTATGGCACATAATGGGAACATGAAAAAGGGTCCCATGTTCCCAGACCTATGTTCTCCAGTTCTGCATATGACCTCTCCCAGGTTCCTATGCCCCCCCCACCAAACCCGTTCTCATTCCCAACTCGTCACATACGCCCGATGGGTCAGGACCCTTGGTGTCGCTTAGGTTTAGGTTTAGTTAAATGACTTGGCTGCGTTTAGGAAAAGATCAAATAAGTATGTTTTTGACAACTTGGGCATGAGACCAGTCTGGTTCGCCAGCTATATATAGCACATAATGGGAAACTAAAAAAAGATGTTCCCCAGTTCTACAGTATATTCGCTTAATATGACATGGACTATTGTGGGAACTTGTCAAAGGGAACATAGTTGAACGTAAGTCCCTGTGAAAATGAGCTCCTGACAACACTAAACCTTTTGAATTGTTCACTTAATGCGTGTTAACAGAATATAGGACCTTGGGAACATAGATACGCTCCCTTTGGCAGCATAGGAGAAAGAAGTTCTAAGACAGTCAACAGTGTACCTCAGCTGAGGTATGTGAATACGCTAATGGAAAGAATTGTACATTCATTGTCAATGTCACAGTTATTTAATGGAACTGTACGAGCAGTGAAACGCATGCTGGCTCAATGTTACTGCCAATGTAACATGTGAGAGGGAGAGTGTAGAACAGAATATCAATGATCCTCCCCTTCCACATCCATACAGCACATTTACGTTTGATAACTGCATGAATGGGCAGGATCCATTTTGAGCTCCAGCTAAAATTTCTCAAAACGATGAGGTTAGAACATATGGTGTATTTTTATATATACGAAATAAAAGGATCAATGATTCCCTAAAACAGAAAGGCACTGTAGTTTTTTGTTTTTTTTCTGCAAACATTGGTGTAGTTGTTTGGGACTTTTCTTCTGTGGCAGAGGAGTCACAATAAGGTAACAGAGTGTCTTCATGGTAATGAAGGAACATGTCTCCCAGCAACAGTGAACAATTGAGCTCTATAGCCAAAAAGGTCGTAACAGGCTTTAGATACTAGGAATACTTGCTAGTAGGATCAGTTCATTGTTGGTTGACAGATATTTAAGATTGTGTAATATCCTGTAGTGAATAACCAAGAGCCCATGTAGGGTTTTATTTAGAAACATATGGTACACAGCACGTTCTAGGATATCTCAAAAATATTCTACAAAATTGTCCCAATGCACTCAAACACATACACACACTGTAGCTACACAAAGACTCAGAAATGCCTATAAGCCAAATTCCTTTATTGGAAGGCTTTAAAACTACTCAGCCTTTCTTTGATCTCCTTGTGTATCAATGGCTGCTCAGATCTTCTAAAACAAACGCATTTTGCCATTAACTATGTTAAGGAATCATTTGAATAATTTCTTATTGTTAATGTTGAATGCGGAAATAAAAAAAGTAAAAACATTGCAGGTGAAAAAAAAAAGAAAAAAAGAAATCAACATTTCATTATTTCCTAAAACAACCACCACGCACGACCTCCACCCTGAGCTCCGTAGCCGCTCAATGCTAGTTACAGTAGCAGGGATCATTGCAGCTCGTGAGTCCTGTGGAATTTGGCAGAAGAAAGAGAAAGCAAGGAAGCATTTTGCCCTTCACCACATCTATTAGGATGTGATCATAATGTGACTGGTGATGACGTCATTCACCTTCAAAGTCTGTCATTTTTTTGATTTTTAAATCACGGCTGATTTCTTAAACCACCAAAACACCACATCAACCACCATCATCCCTCCGTCCCCTCTGATATTGTCAAAGCCAGACCAGTGATGGAGAAAGTTTGCACCTTTAGGGATGGTGCCCCCATCAGGCTGATCAGTGTCATTGCTGAAAATCCACAATACGTCATCATCTCTCCAGTGGTCCAACACTTCTGTCCCTGCAGGCTAAAGCATTTGTGACATTAGTATTCTTTAAGTACGTACCATAATGTAAAAATACCTTTTTTACAAGTAAAATTGCTTTTTTTTCTGCCATTTTTTATTATTTTCATGAAACCTTGAAAATTGCTTTGAGTAGCAAACATACCCATTATGCAGAATGAGCCTTTTCAATGTGTTTTAACCATTATGCATATTATACTATTGGATTATTATTTTTACTGACGCATTAATGTGTAAGCAGCATTTTAATGCTGAGCTGAGGTGAAGCTAATTTTGGCAACTTTGTATAAGTGTTGATATGCAAAGTAACTAGCTCCTATAGCTGGTAAATAAATGTAGCGGAGTGAAAAGTGCAATATCAACCCTTGAAACAACATACAGTACCTAAAAACAGTATTTAAATATATTTTTGCAATTTTATATCTATTTATTTTTGTCAATAATTTACATGCACACGAGTATCACGGTTATGATCTGTTTGTTTTTTTAACAGTATCCATTTATGTTTTCCACATGTAAACATTGTACAGTGGTTTTCGAAACACAGATAAGCCCTTTATTCAGATTTCAAGAAACCTGGATATGTTATCTGTAGCGATTCAATAGAGAGCAGGATACTGTGGCATTCACCTTATCCCGGTTTAAATATCAATGGAATTAGATAAAAGCTGATATTTTATTTGAAATAGATGAAATGACATTTAAAAAAGGGTTTGAAGCTAAAGCAGATTTCCATTTGAGTGCTCCTAATGGCTAAAAGATTTCGCTTTGACAGAAGGTTATTTACATGATATTGATGGAATAACAGTTTCCCTATGGAATGAAAGGTGTTTTACCTTAATGAGGTAACACACTGCTCCATGTTGAGGATGATGCTATTCTAAATATAGATCAGTCATGTGCTACTTAATATGTCACGGTTGGGATATTACATTTGACTTAGTAATGTTTTATCTTTAATATCAGCACTCTTTGTGTTGTTCAGCATAATTGTATTCAACAGTGATGTACTCAACTTGTCCCTGGCTCAGTTCGTCATAGTCCACCATCATTCCTGCGCCCAATAGACAAGACCAGCCTGCCTGAATAACTCCCGCCCACCTCTGTAGTGAGTCACCTCTTTGAACGGCTGGTCAAGGGTTACACCTGCTCCTCACTACCCAGCACACTGGACCCACTAAACTTTGCATACTGACCCAACCGATGGAACACATGTTGTCCAAGATGGAATTCGTCATTATTCGTCATACTCTTTTGAGTGCATCAATTATCTTACATGAACCCTTTTAGAGTATCCTGTAATATGTTTGATTCTTAGAAAACACCTTATCCTTCCTGGTAAGAGGAACCAAAATAAGGCCTTATAATAAAAACCACAATATGAATGTCAGTATAAAAAAAAGAAACCAGAATATAGTGGCATGCACCTTACCCAGGTTTGCGCCAACCAAATGTATGTGCTTTAATTCAGTGGGTGTAGTTGTTCAGAAAAACTTAAAATACAATGAATAAAATAAGGATCTATACTGTATGTCAACAGCAGTGACAGACTGACACCCTTTATGAAGGCTTATACATCGTAACTATTATTATTATTATTATTATTACATGTCATTTAGCAGACGCTCTTATCCAGAGCGACTTCAGGGAACTAACTACAGCGAGGGGTTGAGAGCCTTACTCAGGGGCTCAATGGTGGCAGCAGGTAGTAATAACAAAGAGCGAGCTTTAATTAACAAAGCTGAATACAAAACACAGGTATAAAACAAGAACTGAGGGAGCAGGCTAAGAAAAAAAAAAAAAGAAACAGGACAAACCAGGATGGCTCGAGGGACCGGAGGAACGCAGGGATAAACGCAGACGGACCGACCACACCAGGAAACACAGAAGACAAACCGACAAAGAACAACGGGACACACAGGTGTATACACACAGACACTAATCACATGGACAGGACACAGCTGGAGGACGCAGGGTGGTTAGACACAGGAGGGTCAAATCAGGGCGGGGCAAACAGATCACAAAAGGCGGGAAAACACACAAAGACAGGAAGTAACACGAGACACAAGGTGAGTGTACTTTACAAAACAGAACAACTAAAAGCCAGGATGATGACAGTCTGTCCCTAACCATTACTACCCATTAATGGTTAGGGACAGACATGATGAAGGTACCGATTCTGCGCTCCGATTGAAGAAGGGTTAATGTAATGTTTTTTTTTTGTCAGATAAAAACCTGGCCCATCCCAATGTCCACACTCACAGACTGTGTGGGACCACGCCTCAAAGTCTGCGAGGGTTGAGGGCTGTCCAACTTGAGGGCTCTCTTGCAGACATTTCTGCAGACTTTGGCTGAGGGAATTACCCACAATCACAGTGTGGTGACGTTAAACACTCGGTTACCAGGGGAAGCCTGGAGGTGTTTAAAAAAGAAAGGTGAACAAGGAGGACATTAAGTTGTGAACATTAAGGATTTAAGATAAAAAAAAAAAAAACACATAAAATCAGATAAATTCAATCTTAGGCTTTATTACACATTTTGTTTATTCATCAACCATTTATTTAAATGTTGCTCAGAGCTTGGGTAGGTACAATTGGAGAAACCAGCAAGAGTAAGCTAGATTTAAAACAATTATCCAAACAAAAAACCCAGCCCAACTCTTTTCCAATGAAAGCAGCTAGCAGCACTAGAGCCAAGAGTCACTAAATCTAGCAACTGAGTTGACAACACCGACTGTCCCTTCAAAGCCACTCCCCCAAAATGATTATTATGAACGTACACGACGCATACGGCTATTGTTAGAACTCACAAGCAAGTTTCAGATTGTGGTTCTTTTTTTGCGAGAACATTTGATTTAATGATTGCCGTCGGGATGTAAAGAGAATTTTGACAAATATAACAGAAAAATGTTTGTGAAGAAGAAGAGTACCAATCTTAGTTTTAACGATGCTGTTCTGAGAAAAAAAGGGTAGTTTGATTATTTGACAACTACTTATCCTCTCCTGAGGCAAGAAGTTCAAATCAGGCATTAATAAATGTTAAATAAAACCCACAATTTATCTAGTCTTCTGGTCGCCATGGTAACGTGATATGTCTCCGCAAAATGCTGTCCCATTCCTGTTTATACCATTTCAAACCTTTAATGAATGCTGTGTGTGGTCGCTTCAAACCACAGCGAAGATAAAGGGGTTTATATCTGCCCAGCAACACTTGACCGTTTCACAGCACTATGTGGGTGATGAACCTCACGTTAGATGACTGTAGAGCACACAGGCACAACTTTCCTAATAATAGACTCAGTACAGGATTTAATAAGATTCTTCACCAGACCTCCGCACTGCTTTGAACCTGCCTCACAGAAGCATCCTATTATAAAGTAGTCTTCAGAAAAGATGGAATGACCGTGGACTGGTGGATGCTGGTCTCACTTAGTTGGAATAATACAAGTGACATAGATCTTTAGAGCCCTCTTACTTTATCTTATGGCTTTTTTTTCTACAGTGGCCCTGGGAGTGCAGAAAACACAATCAATTACAGAAATGTGCAGCAAGCTACACACGGCACAACACAAAACTGTTTCCAATGGGGCTCTAACAAGTGATGCGCTCAGATGCGGAGGCTTGGAGGACAAAACAGCGTCCAGCTTGCACTGGGAACTCAACCCGAGCTCGCGCACCACCCTGTCAATTTGAGCGTTTACACACTAACTCGCAAAAGTGGAAAATGACAGAAAAGGTTACGAAGCGTTAATGTTATATCTTCCCCTTGCACTGAGGGACAGACAGTTATCTGTGCTTTCTATCCGGGTGGATCGACAATGCTGTTGTTCAAGTCGTCTAAAGCAAAGACGTGCTTATGAGCTACCTACTGTTACTAAAGATAACACACATACTTTCACATTTAACTCGGGTAATTAAGGGGTTTAATATAGTTTGTTGGAAACAAGCTAACTAAGGTGGTTTTTAATGGGTTTTATCTGTCAAGTTTGAATGAAATGTTTTAATGTTTATCAGCAAAGTGACTGTTATATGTCAATGGAATCTGGTAGCTTTGAGGAGAAGCGTGGCGACGAGAAGCGTGGCGATTTGGTAAAAGCTGAGCTTTGTTTTGCCCTCACGGTGGGTGTGACCATAGGGCCGTGACGTCATGTGAAAACCATAAATTGGCGACCGTCTGACCTGACACTGTGTCACTCTGCCCGATGATGTTCCTCCCAACGTCACTTCAGAAATGCATATGTGAAGTGCCCCTTCAAACCCCATTGTCCTTTAAGAAAAATGCTAATTCTTAACGCAAACCATTCCAGTTGCATATATAATAGCTGTTGATATGCCCACATTTGATTTAAAACTTCTCGCTGCGGCTCCTCCTCCGCCATGCATGCAAACTCCTCCTCCTCAGGCTCCTGGTGCAAAGGAGTTTCACCCAGGTAAATTAAAGAGTCATAATTGGCCACTGTTACTGTGTCAAGCTGTTGGACCTGCTATGAAGCTCACATTATCACTACTGCGCTCCCCTTTTGGAAATACGAAAAAAGCTGCTTCAGCAGCGAAAACAGGTTAAACTTCAAAGAGCAACACTGTTCCTGTCAAGCAGGACGTTTAACCACGACTAGTTCAAAATCTACAAAACCAGCATGAAAAATGAATGAAAATCTCAAACGATTGCATGAAGGTCTATGGAGCAGAACCGTATGGTTGGTTGGGAACATTGTTTTGAGAGGGTCATTGCACAAACAATCCAAGAGCAGAAGAGGAATCCGAGAGCAGACGTTTCACGCACAGAAGCAGAGGAGGAATGTGAGGAGAAGGGCTGAAGCTGGAGCGCAGGAAATCTGTGCACGCAACAATATATCAAGCTTGAGGTTGAGCAGAAGAAAAGAAAATCAAAGTGCAGCGCAGAGTGTGAGGTCATGGTTTTGAGTGAAGCACTACAAGGTCTGAATGTGAAATCAGACTGACCTGCTCAATCTACACCCGGCCTCAGATCTATATTTTCTTTTTATGTATGTATATATTAATGGCTATATCCGGCACGGTAATCAACCTTTCGTCCTTTCCTTTTCTTGTCACATTAAGTGATTATGGGATGAGTGGGGGGATATTATTTTCTTTATTTTTGGATTGTTTCAGGTGTTTTTTTTTTTTTTTCATTAGACAAAAATTAGCCAATCAAAAAGCCAGGAAGGAGATCCAGGAAATGTTGACGTGCGCCTTCTTTAATGTGGAACAATTAAAACACAGCAAACAAGACATTCATTGAGAAGTCCATAAACACGAACCAATTCTTGGGAAAAAGGAATAATCTTAAAATCCTAATTATCAAACATTTAATCAAAACAATGAAAAAATCTTTGCATGTTTCCTGGATTTTCAAAAAGGCATTTGATTCTATTTGGCATAATAGACACAAAGTTATTAAATCTGGTGTAGGGGGTAAAACATATGACTAATTATATTATAATTATTATAATTATACTAATAATATGATTAAATCAATGCACACAAACAATAAGTGCACAATAAATAAAAAAGACGACCTGTACGACCTATAAAACAGGGCTTACAGCAGAAGAGAGGGAGGGAGGGAGGGAGAGAGAGGGGGGGAGG
>CALSCE010010686.1:21314917-21435315 GCA_943593645.1 Bovichtus variegatus | reverse complement strand
ATATATATATATATATATATATATATATATATACATATATACATAGCAAAGGGTACCCGTCAGGGCCCTTCTATGTCAGCTAAAAATATTGGAAATGAACTGTAAGAAAAACTGCTGTTTCAACTGTTGTTTAAAATGCTAAAATATTCACTAAATCCGGGACATTTGCCCTTAAAACAATCTCATTTAAAATCTCTGCACACGCCTGGTACACCCACACATGTGTTTTCACTCCTGTTGTCTAATTGCACCTTTCTTCAGCCAAATTGACATCTCTCTCACTCCCCCGTCACCGCTGTTAAGACTGGACAATTTACGACTTTATCAGGGTTATTGGTACATTGAGTGAGGTGATGTAACGTGATACTATCTTATATGCATTGGTTATGCGTTGAGTTATCAGAATAAAACAAGATCTCTGAATAGCGTGACTTTTGATGGTGTCTTGTTCTGTCAGGCGCCTCACACGCACGTTTCTAAGTGAACTTTCTGTCTTCCAGGCTCCACATCGAGTCCACAGGGACCAGGGCCGAGTCATACCAGCGCCCCAGCTGGTCCTCAAGGCCTCAGGAAACACTTCCTGAGGGGCAAACTGGACTGTGACAACCACCCCCCGGACCCTGACCGCATTTTCCAGCGTTGTTTCATGGCTACTGTGACATCTATCAAAGTCGAGGGTGCTGCATAGACGACTGGTGCGACTTTTTAAATGTGAAGACCATAAGTGCTTGAATTGCAGCCCGCAGTCCATTTCAATACTTTTACTTTCATTAAGCTACATTTAATGCACGACTCGGCTACTACGTGAAACACACTAAATCTGGAGATATATTTACTTTTAACCACGCGTTTGCTCGCACATGATGGAAGCTGGCAGCAGCTACAACTTTGGTGGAAAAGCTAATAAACCAAGTCCGCACTTACCTGCATCTGTAGCTGTCCTTTCCGCAGCGGTCCGGGTCCAAATCCGTCGACCCCTCTCTCCCTCTTTCCTATCTATCAGTAATATCCAATAAAGGCAAAAGAGACAAAAAAAAGAAAAGCTGTCAACCGATCAGAACCATTTTAGAAGTCAACGTAGAAACCCGCCCAAATAAATGGAAACAAGTCACTCCGGCCTTACAAACGTCTGTGAAGTTAGGGATGACAACTTGTCAAAAGCTATTGGTTGCATGGCAACTAGTGGCACTTAACGAGTGTCACAGGAATGACGTCCGCTCATCAATGCTAATGCTGTTAGCCAAAGCCACTGTTTGGAGAAAAGGAGGTTTCAAGAAAAATGGTTTACACTTATCCTCCCAACAGTCAGTCTTCTCAAATCTTGTGAAAAGTAGTGAAGGTGTAACAGAGGAAATCTATGCGGTATCTAATTGCTAAGCGTAGTAAGCCGTTTAGTGATGGATTTTGTGCGCGACTGCTTGGTGAAAAGTGGCCCGACTTTGTATGCCTTGAACGCGTGGGGACCCAAATGATATGCTGGTTCCTGGAATTGGCCGTCAGTCATCAAAAATGTGAGAACTTCTGGTGTAGACAAGCAAATATTTTTGCGGTGATAAATCAGCAGAAGAGAGTTTGGAGAATGATGTTTCCCGACTGTAAAATCACAAGAATTGAATACAGATCATTTGAGATACATGGTTCTAATTGGCTTTGGATGGATGAGATGAGCTGAGTTATGATACATTTATTTATTTTTATTATTATTTAATAATGATTTCCCTGAGGTCCAGAGGTTGTTAGCATCTGTTGGTCATGCATTTTATGTTTTATTCATCACTTGTTAGAAAAGGAAAGAGCATTAACAATTTACATTATAGACTTGTTCTTGTTAAACCTGAGAGTGATTTTGCCAAACAACAAAAAGGAAGTGGACTGTCTAGTTGTGCCCAAAATGTGTTTGTGTTTTGATTTATTTTTTGCCTGTTCTGGTTTTTTCTTGTTTAACCTGCTGGCTCCATACTCTGCTTTTACAGTGTGACAGAAGTCAGTAAGGAAAGATGAAAATATTTGTTAGGAGGCGTTTATTGAAAATATAATGTGTGACAATATGTTAATACATCAGAGATCATCTGAAAAACATTAGACTCCTCCCACGTTGCAAACATTTAGCTTACAGGGCCACTCCACTGATTTTACACACGGAGATACTGAGAATCTGAGAAAAGCCCAATGACGTTCACTATCTAAGATTTGGCATGAGGTTTGACATTTCCAACCGAAGGCCTGGTACAAAGCTGAGGGCCTGGAGTTCGAAGATGTGGTTGTGTACCAGGCAGGGAGGGTCCAAGTAAATATGTTATGAACTGCATTATGGGAATTGCAGGCTCTAGTTCTTTTGGAAATATCCAACCTCCTCCTACTAGAAAAAGTACAATGGACCGCCACTCAAAGTCGGAGTTCCTACTTGTAAACTCGTGGGCAAATTCATCTCCCTACTTAATGAAGAAGCAGATGTCTGACTTACACAACAATTGAAGCGCACATTGCATATGCAAATCCCCCTCTGCTTTGATTAAATCTCTTGTGTATATCTAACCAGATGTTCTTATTTTGACCACGTGAACTGTTGTACAGTAATAAACTAATGTTATAGTACAGGTCGACTGATAAAATTGGGTACTAACTAAGTAACTTCTGTAAACTGCTTCAGAAAATAATAGTTTACAGGCAAACTATGGAACACACTCGGCTGTAATGTCTGGTCTTTCGAGACGTGTAATATATTGCTTCACTTTGCGGTCTGTTAACGCACAGTTAAAAACTGGGACATTTCCGGGGACTGCTCCAGCCGGGGACAGATCACCAACAACGGGGACGTCTGCTCACCCCATGTTATACAGCAGCCACATTTACAACATCATTGTCCATAATATTAGCATGACTCCAGGAATAGCTATGTCGGTGGGGTGGTCCAGACCATAGACTGTATAAAATATGGACATAGTCTCTGTGACGTCACCCATAGGTTTCTGAAGAGTCCTTGTGAAGCTCATTATATGTGGCTCTGGCCGTCGCGCAGACTCCGCTCCGTTACAGAAAGATTCATCCCTCGTACAGTTGTCATGAACAGGGAAATTAGCTATAATGATTAGCTTTTTTGGCACTTTCGCATTGGGCTTCATTGTTCAGCACCTGCGGTTGCCGCTTGGTCCAGACTGAAATATCTCAACTATACAATTCCTCTAGCAGCAACAAAACAAACCTTTTCAAAACGTTCTCCAATGCATTCATCAATCATGTGCTTTGTTTAAGTGTAGAAGTTGTAGAAGGGATACACTCTGCATCTCATACCCAGCTGTCAATCTGATGCTCAGGTCCTGTAACTGTTTGCATTTTGCTCTGATGGTGCTGAAGAAGAAACCAGAGCTCTATGTTGTAGCTGCACAGCGCTGCTCTGTTCATTTCTAGAATATTCATGAAATGTCAATCTCTGTTCATTAATGAATTCATCAGATCATTAATCCCCAGGAACTCATTAGCACCGCTAGTTCTGTTTACTATCATTGTGTTTATAGCAAGATATTTGGCAGCTCAAGTGCCTCACTATTAAATGTGTATTTTCCAAAGTAATTATTAAAGCTATGAACTACACATGCTTGACTTTCATATTCCTCTTACCTTATTCAATCCATAAAAGCTACTGCTAAGATTATTTATTCTCTGTAATTAATTCATTACTTAATGAATTAATTAAGAAATAACAATCAATGAATCAATTACTTAATTAAGAAGTTAATTATAGCTACAGCGAGGTAGATAGCTTAATGCGTGCAGACCATGGATGTATTAAGGAGAAGAGGCTAGCATCAGAAAGCTAATATCTCTCCGTACGCAGCCGTCAACGAGCATGAGATGACGTCGTTGATGCACGCCGTCCTCGCCAAAAATAAAAAAAATAAATAAAAAGTACAGGCGCTGATATGTATATAACTTGTCATTTGATCCACAGCAGCAGAGACGAGGGAACGAATCGAGTTTTTGTTCCGTCCTCCGCACCGACATAGGACTGTTTCCTGGGAGGGGAGCGTGCAGCCGCTCCGGCGGCTCTATCATCTCTAGAGGAACAAGTGGTATTACAAGACGTGACGGGCCGGCGCTAGTCAGTTAGCATGCTAACTTCAGTAGATATGTTTGCAACACAACACATGGACGTCTTTGACCTAACATCAACACTGTCACCTCTTCACTCTCTGTTGATGACGTTAGTTCATTATTTTAATGTTTGAAGTTTCAATTCTGGAATATCTTACACATTAAACCTTTAGGGAGTCATAAGCTAAACGCTGATATAAGAAACCTGTCAGATAAAAGACAACAATCTCTTTAGTGTCATTGATTTCTAACTGCCCTGTAGAATCCTGATCTCAGTGGGACAGTGGGTCCGCCATATTAAGCCTAGTAATGTTGCATGTTTTTAAAAAAGAGTTGTAGACGTGCTTCCTGAAAAAAAGCATGAAATAAAATAAGCACCTTCATCCTGGGGTAGAGCGACATGGTGTTAGGATATCAGCCAAGAGAGAATCTACAAATTGCTATGACCCTTGAATTACCAATTCCACAGTTAAAATGCAACAACCAAAGAAACATATTGCTGTGGGTAATAAGAACAGCTACAGAATGTGGCCTTTGAGAATTCTTAAATGGAGAAAGGAGATTTAGTACTGAGTTGGCCAATTGACAAGCCTGTGGAGTCATGGCAACTCTAAGCAATCACTTTTAGAAAATAACTTGCATAACTGCATTTAATTATCCAAGAGGTCTTTTGTTAGGTCATATAAATGTAATCTTTCCTTTTGTACTGAATTCTACAATGTTCCTGCATGCATAATGAAAGGTTACAAAGGCAGTTACGAGACAGGAAAAAGATGCTGGATTAGGAAACAAAAAATGTGACCTCTTTTTGTATTTTTCATATTTTATGTTTGCGGCTGAATAATTATATTTACTAAATGTGTTGTCATCATTAACATCTCTGTGCAACCTTGAGTAGAAGAATGACATTAAAGGATCCTTGAATTATTGAAAAAATAACATTTCACATCATTAAGGTCGAAATGGTGCTTCGGATTCGAGGAAAAAGTGAACTCTTTATCTAGTTATTTATGTTGTTGGCATAATGACTCGAGCTCGGGGAGAGATCTGCGAACAGCCTTTACAACCTTTAGCTTGTTGACGGCAAAGTACATTTATAATAAGGTCATAATACTCTTATGTGCAGATGCAGAGCACTCAGATACTCACCCTGGCTCTGCAGGATGCAAACAGCATTAGATGGTTCTGAGTGTCTCCCACTCGGGGAATGTCCGGCTTTAATGCTTTGGCACAGTTAAAGATGATGGGAACACTGAAAACAGAAAGAACCTCGGGGTGTTTTCTGAGCTTAAGAAAGATAAAGTGGGGGTATCTTATTGTCAGGTGCACAGGACTTGATCATGCCAGTTGGTTTTATCAATTTTTGTCCATCCGCACAATCAATGAACGCCTCATATCCCCCCATAACCCACACACACCCAACCCACTGACCCCTCCGGGTCCGACCACTATATTCTGTACCAGTCAAGGAAAAAAAAAAAAAAAAAACACTACAGGATTTTTGGAAAAAATAAAACAATATAGTTACAGAGAGGGAATAGATACCAGCCTTTGTGTATCAATTTAGTTGTAAGAGTGTGATAAAAAAGAAAAAAACAATAAGACTATAAAATATAAAACAGATATGTCCGACTCACACATGACAGTTAGATTCAATACTTATTTGAATGTAAAAGGAGAACTATGTTGTAGACTCCAACATCTCCCTTCAGGTTATACGTGATCTTTTCATTTGGTGTAAATGACGTTCATGTCATTAGTCCATCCAGCAAATGTAGGTGGATGTTCATCTCTATATTGTATGGCTGTACATTTGTTGGCTGTGATAAGGGCTATTCTAATACATTTGTGAGTTTGTTGTTATTGACTTTTATCATGGATGTGTCGCCCAGTAGGGTTACTATGGGATCTGCAGAGATGGTTATTCCTGTGATGTCGTTTAGCACATTGAGTATAGAGGTCCAATATGAATTTAGACACGGGCATGCCCAGAACATGAGCAATTCCGGCAAAAGTATAAGATATAATTCCTCTTACTCCCCGTTTACTATCATGCATGTTAACACATTTAATCATCTATCCTATTTTTCAGCATTATTAATATGTTGGCATCTATTGTAGTATATATATTTATTGTATGTAATATAATGCACATATTTTTCTATTTTCATGATAATTTTGCTATATTCTAGAATGGGAGGAACTGCAAAGTAACCCAACTCTCCTGGGGAACAATGAAGTATTTCTGATTCTGATTCAAATTCCCTCACTTAAAAAATACAAATGATTCCATAAAACGTGAGTCACAAAATAACTTGAACTATAGTTGTTGCTTATTTATGGGTCACATAATGAACAGTTGGTGGCGCTGCTACCCGGGTGAGGAACTGACATGACCATTTTAGACGAAGAAGAAGACGAAGACGAAGAAGAAGAAGAAGAAGAAGAAGAAGGAAGCCATTCCTTGGATACAAGGGACGCCCGAGTGGTCGCTATGCACAAAGTAGGCAGTACACAACATTATAAACCGTTTTATGTGACCAAATAATGATAACTTGTAGTATGATTAAAAAAAAAGGCCACGAAATTAATCTATGAAGCACCCTTTTCTAAATGCAGCATATGTAGTTAGCTTAGCTTAGCTAGCTAACGCTGCTGTCTCTAACGCAGGATGAACAGCCCCGCACTTGGTGAGCTGCTGTTAAACTAACGTGCAAACATGTAGCATTGAACATCGAAGTGTATAATGTCACAGTCGGTCAGACATCATTAGGAAGAACATCCGTGGAAAAAATGTGGAAACGAAGCGGTCGAAGCTCCGCGCTGGACCGAGCTCAGGCGCTGCTGTCCGCCAAGAGGAGCAGCAGAGCTGAGCCTGTGCGGGGGTCTGCAGCGCCGCGACACACAGTGAGTGTCCAGCCTTTACAAAGCTTTCAGTGACCTGTGGTGTCACTAATGGTGATGTTCGTACACCACAAACGTGTTTTCATGTCCTTCTCTCCAGGGTGATGTGGGTGGGCCTGTGAAAAGCAGATCTTCCTCCCCACGTACACGCCCTTTATTCTTAGACCTGAGCGAGCCGTCCTCGGTCAGCTCAGCTCCCGATCCTGGAGCTGACACCATGCCGGGATCTGCTGCTGCGGCTGGGAAGACCCAGGGAAGAGAGGGGCATTCTACCAAGGTGAACATATACACATGCAATGGGACTTGAGAAACTTCCACCGTGGGACGTTTGTAAGTCCAGTTTGACAACAAGCCTCCACCTTTTGCTTTCTTCTGCCAGGATCTCAGACCTCAGAGCTCTCTGGGTGGAGGAGGGAGCAGGTTCTTGAAGAAGGCTCTACCACCCACAACCAACAGCAGCCAGTCAATGCAGCAGGTCCCTGGACACAGGTACACTTCTGTGCAGGGTGGAGGATGTTTCCTGATCCTTTACTTAAGAAAACATACTAATGCCACACTGTAAAAAGTATGTTAGTATAATCAGGAACATGTATTTAAAGTATTACAACTTAAAGTACTCAACGCAGTAACATGTCTATTGGCTGATATATTGTTATATATTATAGCATTAGATTATTATTACTCGTGCCTTAATGTAAACGCAGGATTATACTGGTGTAGTTGGTAGAGGTGGAGCTAATTTTTAACAATTAGTTAATGATTATTTTCATTATGGATTCATCTGCTGATTATTTTCTCCATTAATCGATCGATTGTTTGGTTGGAGAAATGCCCAAAGTGACACCTTCACAATGTTTGTTTGGTCCAACCAACAGCACCTACCTCAAAGTTATTGAAAAGAAATAAACTCAAAATGATTCAAATAATTAGGAAGTTGGGACCATGAAACCATGTGTTTGTATGAAAAAGACTTATCAAGAAAAGTTCCTCTTAATAGTCAAACTCTTATGTTTTTCTCAAAAAAATTTTAAAAAAAAATCCTAATTTGTAAAGTAAGAAGCCGTCAGATAAATGTAATGGAGTAAAAAGTACAATATTTCCCTCTGAGATATAGCAGAGCATAAGTAGAAAGTGGTGTAAAAAAAAAAAGTACCTGCAGTACTTGAGTAAATGTACTTAGTTACATTCCACCTCTGGTTCTGTGTATGTAAGATAAATACATGTAATGAACACTAGATTGGAAGAGTTGTTTCCTACTACCCCATCCACAGATTCACCTCGAGCCTTGTGTTATCCTCTTCCTTCATCCCTCTCGCCCCCTCTGCTCAGAAGCGTGTCATCTTCCCAGCGAGGCTCCCAGACTGCTGCTCTGAGTAGACTGGCTCAAATTGAGAGCCGCATCCACAGCCGCAAGCAGGCACAGGGAGAGGCCAGACGGCCAACACCTGCTGAGAATCTAACCTCAGGCATGGGAGTCTCCCCACCACCTGCTGCCCGGTCCCCGGAGGCCCCTGTGCAACTCTCAGCACAGCTCAGCAGTGACCAGAGCCTGAAGGGGGGACGTTTCCTCAAGACAGCCGGAGCTGTAAACCACAGCTCGGACGTTGGTGTCCGGTCAGTGAGAGCGGCGGGGACTGTGAGTCTGGAGAGTGACGAAGAGGACATGAGAAAACTGCTCGGAGACTCTTTGGACTCAACAGACCAGAGCTTTTTAATACCAGGGAGAGCAGGAACAGCAGACCAGGTACTGTTCCACCTGGAACCCTTTTGCATGCTTTTCACTCCCTTTTATTTACAGCATTATGGTCACTACATGTCTTAGGCATGCTATGTATTGTTTTGTTGTTTTTAGGATACTTTAAGGCAGGTTTACTCAACTTGCTTCTGCCCGGTTGGCACCTTTGCAAAATGACAGGAGGCCAGTTAATAAACAAACAATAATATTTAACAGATAAAATGAATAAACATTAAAAGGCCCCAAACTCGTCTTTCTTTGAAATTCTTTATTTTCAAAACAACTGACTTGAACTTTGCAGCGCGAGGATTGACAGTATGACCGATAAATCAGAAATTATAATAAATAAATTAAAAAAAATATATAATAATATATAAAAAAATTATATAAATAAAAAAAGAAATGCAACTGCATTGCATTTATAAAAGCGTTGGTTACATTTGAAAGAGTTTATACAACATCAAACCACTTGAACCTCTTCCAGCATGCATCAGTCAAACGTTGGAATAATTCATAAACATAAAACATAAAGATCCACTGCTCCTACCGGGGTCAGGATGAGTAGCATACACATTTATGTGATCAGAATTATCCTCGTTTCTGTGTAACCTCTACTTGGCTTATCCTCCCTTGGCACTTTTTTTTTTTTGATAAGCAAGCTTTATTAGTCTTTTTTTGATGCTTTTCTTTTTGCGCACTCTTGCACCTTATTTACATTAAAAGGACAAAAGGAATCCCAATGTGAATCAACTGTGTTCAAGGACAGTTTTTCTGTCATTAAAAAAGGATTATGATTCATAAAAATGTCTGTCACAAAGCCATGGAAATGTGTTCTTGACAAACAGAAGCAAACCGCACACACTAATGTACAGAAACACCAGGCTGCTGAGACGCTGCTTTTTCAGTTCAACACAATACTTTGCTTTCCCCTTCACAGATGTTGAGGTGCAGTCAGAGGGTCCACTCCTCACCTCCCCCCGCCGCTGTCCCTCCCTCATCTTCCTCCAACACAGCACCTCGCTCCCCCGCCTCCCCTTCTCGCCGTGGTTCTCCTTTTCGATTCACCGGTCAGGCTCAGGCCCACTTCAGCCCCTCCGTGCGCTCCCCCTCCACCTCTCCTCACAGGATGGGGAGTCCCCAGCCGTCCCTCTCCTCTATGTCGGGCCGCGGGGAGGTGACTTCTCTGTCGGAGCTCTTCTCTGTCGGGCCTGGCTCCGAAGATCGCTGCAGTGAGGCGAGTGCAGTTATCTCTGAAGGTGAGAGGAGTCAGTTGTAGTCAATAAGACTTCAAATCCACAGTGTTCTCTGTGTAAAGCAGTTGCACTGTACCAGTGTCTCAAAGGGATCGTTTTAATGCTTTATTGGCGTTGCTCAGCTTATCTTTTGGCAAGAGAGGAAACATGGTGTGCTCCTTAACTCATGTATCCCAGATGGACAACAAGGCACATAGATAATCCCTCTGTAGGGTCGGAATCAACATTCAACAGGACAAATACGAGTTGCTGTGCAGGGCATCACACGTTCCTGATGAGCTTTCTTTGAAATGCTTTCATGGGGGAAATTATGCAAACCATCGTTTTTATACAAAGTTGTTGTGATCCTGTGTTATTGCAGACTTCAAGATCAATGTGATGACATTAGATGACCTTGTCCCTGCTTCCCTTGGATTTACTGAGGAAACCCCAGGAAAGGAGGTGGGTAATAACAGAAGTTAACTAAGCGCGGTAAAGTTACAAATGAGTAGTGTGTAATATGTAACGCTATCTGAATGTGTACTGTGTGTGTTTTTCCATAATAAACTCATTTTACACGCAAGGGCAAGCAACACGAGTGGTCAGAATCCGATTAATATGAACCTGCATTGCCTGTTTCTGGCCACTTGAAGGCCGAGACAAGCTGCTTTGGTCTCCAAAAACTCATGAGAAAAGGATTCTTGGTGCTGAACAAGTAGCATACTTTGGGTTATGAGAGTTTTTCCCCTGCTGCTGGAAACGAAGGCGGTGATATGGTTTAAGGAGATAAAACCGAAACAATGAGCTCAAAGATCCCAAAGTGCTTAATCCTGTTGATTTGATAAAACTGCACAGACATTGCAAATGTTACGTTCATAAGTAAACATTCAAGCAGGAAGCAAAGTAGCGAGTAGATCTGTGCTTTAAAGTCATAAAGTTTAACCTATTTGTCTTTAACTGAGAACTTGTGCTTATGTCAATGCTCTGTGCACCCTGGTGTATGGGAAGTAAAAAGAAGTGATAATGTGTAGGATTGATGGGTAAACAAACCAACATAAACAAAGATATATACAGCTGAGAATCAATTGAGCTTTTTTCCTCTTTTCATTGGGGATCTCTCCCCCCCCCGTTTGCTTTCTTCCTGCTGCCTAAACAGAGAGAAGTCAAACCCGGCGGCCGTCTTCCCGGAGCCACAAACAAGCATCGTCAGCGGCCGCGATTGAAGGCGAAGGAGAAGAAAGAGGAGCGACAGCGGGAAGACACGGTGGACTACCGTAGTGACTTTGACAGTGAGAGCAGGACGGAGCCGCATGACAGTGTCAGTCAGGTTTCAGAGCACCTGCAAGGAGATGGGGGCGAAGAGGAGGAGTCGGAGGTCAGGGAGGAGGCTTCGGATTCAGACACGTCCCATGGGAGGACAGAAGACGAGTACTCGAGCACTTTCTCAGACACAAGTCGCTCCGGCACCTCCGATCTCAGTCAAACATTCAGAAGCAGATCCTCTGTATCACACGGCAGCAGGACGTCATCTCGCCAGTCGAGACGCGCTTCAACGAGAAAGCTTTTACAAGACGCAGCGGTACAGACTCAGCCTGTTCCACTGGCTTACGCATGGCCTGCCGGTTAGTGTACGTTGCATTTATATATTTAAGATGGGGTAGAGCCACTCGTCATCACTTTCAACTGTAACGTCACTTCACAGTAGAACGGACGCTCTGAGAGGCAAGTGAGAAGAAGAAGAAGAAGAAGAAGAAAAAGAAAAAGAAAATCTGCTGATCCATTTTCTAATTTTAATCCAAATAGTTTTCTCTGCTGTGTTTATGTCTTAAGAACAGGTGGATAAAAGGTTTTTGCCAGGATCTTTATTAAAAAAATCTGTTTAAAAAAGAAAAACAGGTCATAGAGAAATGAAAACTCACGTGGAAGAATCTTGTACAAATGATCCTGGCAAAAGAAATATGTTCACCTGGCAAAACTCCCCCCCTCCAAGCTGTTTCACAGATGAAGAATACAAATTAAGGAAATTGGAAAGATAATCCTGGCAAATCCTTTTTTTTCTTTTTTTTTTTTCTCACCTGTTCTTAAGTCATAGACACAGAACAGAAAACTATTTAGATAACATTTACAAAATGGATCACCAGAAATGTTTTTTTCTCCCTTGCCTCTGAAGGGCTTCTGTACAGAAGTCATCAAGTTATCACGAGTAATTCATTTGACAATGACATGTGGAGTACTTCTGTTTCTCATCTCTGGCTCTCCTCTCGCTGTAGGCTTGGACACTTTGGGTCCCGCGGTGGGCCGGGCCTACATGGATCCCACTCCAGTGGTGGCTCATATCCTCAGTGCAGAAATGGTGGAAGGTGAGACCCAATCAGAAATAAACACAGAAATCCCTCCGAGAGCAGATCTCTGCCGAGGCTCAATCTTTTACATTTATGTTGTTAGAAATTGATTATTTATTTTTTTATCTGCACCTGGATCCAGATGGTAACTATAAATGGAGAGTATTTGCGTTGTACGAGGATGATGCAAAATGTCAAGTGAGTCATACTGTGACCGCTGTGGCGGTTACATCCTACATTTACGTTTGGTGCTGGTGCACCATCTACAGGCGAGATGCTGAGTTTTGCAGGATTGCTTTGAGTTGATTCAGACAATAGATGAAACACTATGAGATATTCAAGAAAGCATCTTTTTGGGACGGGGTGGGGGGGCTCTGTCCAAACACTAAAGCCGTGAAATTCACGAGAGCGGTTTTACTAATTAAAAGGTAAAGAACACCGTTAATGTCATATAATTGTACGCCGGAGGGCACACTGTAAGGCGTCCTACGTTTAAAACATCAGGTATAGTTCGACATTTATATAGTTTGACATTTGGGGAAGTACACTTTTTTTTTTTCTTTTTTGCCGATAGTAAGATGAGGAGATTGATAGCAACCTCATGTCTTCATGTTAAATAAAATGCTATAGCCAGGGACAAGTGTTAGCTTAGCTTAGCATAGACTTCAGAAGAGTCACTGCGTCCGGCAAAGAAATAGTCCAGTATGTACTAAACAAGATATAACATGCTAATTAGTGAGCTTTAGAGGTGCTAGGCTAGCTGTTCCCCCCTGTTTCCAGTCTTTATGCTAAGCTAACCCGCTACATAGTTAGCCTACAGACAGTTAGAGTGCTACCTCTAATTTAACTCTCGGCAAGAAAACTAAAAGGCGCATTCTTATATTTCAAGAGAAAGAATTCCGTTAAAAGTTCTTTATTTCGCTTTTACGTTCAACATATTTGTCAAATCAACGATAAAAGCTGGTGTGGGGGAGTGATGAAGACGATCATTTACTTCTTTTCATCACACATTACAGTACAAACAGTGGCAGAGTCCTTCACAGGACCGCATTTGCCACAAAAGGCCCATTTGTATATCAATCACTCACCCCGTGTTATCGTGAATTTCTGAAGAAAACTTTTTCTCACATGCCTGGACTGTGAACGAAGAATCAAAGAAACGGAGAACATTCTTGATGAATTGAAGTGAACGTTTAACCACAGCTAAAACCGTATTAAAACATCCGTTGACAAACTCTCACACAACTCGTTCAGTTTAATCTAAGTGTATTAAATAGTCAGGTTTGAGTGTGAAGCAGTGAGCACACGACTGGATACATGAGACTTGGATTAAACTGCACGAGTTGTGTGAGAGTTTGTCAACGGATGTTTTCATAGAGTTTTGCTGTTGTTACATTTGACCCCCATTTACTTGAATTCATCAAAAATGTTTACCATTTCTGGATTCTTCATTCACAGTGGAGGCAGGCGAGAAAATCAACGTCTTCTTCGTACCTTCAGTGTAACAGGGAGTTATTGATGTATAAATGGTCAACTGTGGGTGAAGTTTTCCTTTAAACCCAGTTAATGTGCTTTGCTCTCGGAGTGCTAAAGCCGCGGTACTGACGCTTTAGTTTTATGTGTGATGTCACCACTCAGCTCTCAGCACCTTCAACCCAGCTGTCTTTGCACTCAATGAAATGCTGAAGCAGCAACTTGCCATGACGCGGCGGTTCATCGAAAGCAGCCGACATCTTCACTCCAGCCTGATGCAAAACCTGGACCCAGCAAACTACAGATACACCACGCTTGAGGACACCAAGGAGGTGAAGCGCACACACACACACGCACACACACACACGCCTGCACACACACAGGTGTATAGTTGTGAATAATCCTGATCACAGATTTGCAGATTTTACTGCAAAGTTTGTCTTTTTTAATTTTAATGTTTGTTAAAAGCCTCATTTGGTTGACATTTAAATTAGTAAAAAATATTTTCTCACCATATTTATCTCTGCATAAGGAGACATTTATTGCACACATCTTTCCTGCATTCACTGACTGATAGTTGTGGAATATCAGGCATGAGTACTGAGTACCGAATGTCTCTGTTTAAATGTATTTCAAAGATTCTTTCGAGTGAAACATTTGTCCATTATCATATTTTATGATGTCATCCCCCTAAAAAAGGATTGCGTTTGTATAAATGTTATTTATGGTGCTGTTAGATTGCTGCCAGCGGGAGAGAAAACGTTTTTTTGTCTGAAGTGAAAATTTTGTTTTTAAATGCTAAATGCCACCAAATATGGATTGAAGCAGAATATTTAGTTTGTTGTGAAAAACATTTTGGAAATGATTACATCTTTTTATTTTTATTTTCAATAAATGTTGTCTTTAGGTTGCTCTGGAGTTATTGGAAATGTTTTGGATCACACGATGCAGAAACAATCCTGCGCAACCACCACTGGAATATAGTTCTAATAGTATAATACTAATAATATTAGCGGAGCCTCATCTCCATCTGCAGCTGTGCACAAATACCGGCTTTAACACAATGAGTAGAAATGCAAAAAAAAAAAAGGAAAAGGTTGCACAGCATTCAAATGTGGAGTTAGAATTCAAACGTCAACATTATGGACGAGGCGTCAAACTATTTGGTACAGGAAACATAATCCTTTACATTTTTATTACATTACAAACTGCATTAAAAATTATTCTGGTTATCCATTTTTCTGAAATCTGCAGATAATTCTACAGCATTTTGTTATTCTCTCCACAGTACATTCGCAAGCGCAGAGCTCCCCGACTGACGATGGAGGAGGCCTTAGAGGAGGCGCTGCGGGAGATGACAGACCATCATATCTGACTCCTGCATGACTGTCGTTTTATACATAATGAAATCATATTTTTCTATAATACGGGAGAAATGTACAGTATGTGTTGTTTGTCAGAGAACATGCCATGGAGATGTAAATGATTTTGTAAAGTCATGTCATGCAGTTTAAAATGTGTCAAAGTTACAATCATGCCTCGTGTGTGAATTATTGTTTAGGAAATGATTTGTGTGTTTTGAATGAGATGACTCAGTTCCTCCGTGTAAAGCATCAATGCTGACACTTTGTACAGAAGAATTAATAATTACCAGTAGCCTTCATTCTGTTTTAATGCTCGGATTAAAAACAAATCCCCAAAGAGGAAATTCAGTTTTAAATGTAGCAACGTAGAAGAAGAATTATGTGTGAACAGTTACACTCAACTACAGTCCTCTGCAACTAGTGACTCGAGATGCATGTCTGGCTTGTGGAACAATAGAATTATGGCTGGATTAAGTCGGTCTCGACTACAGCCCTGCCTCAAATTATGATTTTTTCTTGTCTAGTATATTACAGAATGTAGTTTTTGACACAATACAAACAGTCAAAATCTTGGAAACAAACCTCCCCATCTGCATTACAGTATCAACAGAAGATTTAGAGTCAGAGTTAAATGTTTCCACCATACCACAAGAGTTCATTCATAAATAAAGACGCCCTGCAAGTGAAGTAACAAAATGTTTATTTAAAAAATAACACGTATACAGTCGTTCCACATTTCCCAGTCATCATCACTGACAATAACTTGAAATGTTCTAATGATAAGAGCAGGATTTGACATAATCTACAGACAAACTCCAGGAACATTTAGAGGGGGGAAGTGTTGGGGTTGTTAAAGGCACAAATTCAGGCTGCAGTGCGAGTCATCAGTAGGGGTCGTTGAAAGGGTAGTGAGGATGTCCTGCATCCCTGGGGACACGCTCTCCTTCCACCTGCAACATCCAAACCCAAGTGAATACATTTCCCTCTATTCAGGAGTGTCTTTGTGCTCCACTGTCGAGCCTGACGCTTTAGCAAAGCCAGTCCGGTGCTTCTCCATTACACACACACTGCTTTTCTTTTCACTCCAAGACTTTCAGGGCATAAAGTTAGAACAAATGCCAATAGCCTGGGAATTTAGATTAGATTTTTGTCAGGATAAAAAATAAATAAAAAGCCTAGGAAAGACAATTTACCAGCGTAGAACACTACACCTCTGTTAGTCCTTCTTAGACCCATCAGGTCGACGAGGACCAGGAATTGCTTCACAAGCTCCCATATATTATCTCCAGGGTTGGGAGGGTCACTTTAAAAATGTAGTGTGATATAATGACCTGTTCAAAAAATGGAATCGATCAAATGTGACATAAGTCGATTACTTTCTGTTACTTATGGATGACGATACCACATTTCTGCCTTCCAGCTGTGAAGATGCTGTCGTCATCATCATCCAAGGACTGGATTCACTTGGTCAATTAATGATGCCGGATTTGAACTTTAAAAATCCATATTAATATATTAACCTCCACGCAAATCTTGAGATTTTGTCCTGCGTTTTCTTTGCTCGACCACAAATTGAAGCGGTTCACTCATTTCATACGAACTGTCTTTTCACGCTGGGATGCCGTCGGCAGAAAAGAATAATCTTGATCAACTGAAAAGTGTGCAAACATTCCTGCTTCGATAACTTGCACTGTGATGCTTTTCTGCTTTAAATACATACCAATTTTTCCACTAACATTAGAGACTTGTGACGTGAAGTGTGCATGGTAATATCTTTAAAAAAAAATTAAATAAAATAAAAAATAAAATTGTAATTCTGCTAGTAACCCCCATGTTTTTAATGCATCATTAATCTGATAATGTCTTTATTTTTCTCTAACTGTAACGGAATAAAATGACCTTTTTCCGTTACTACCCAAGCCTGATTATCTCTTAAATTTAGCCCTCAGACTTAAAAAGTTATCCAGCAGACTGGAAACATTAAATATAATACCAAACCATGAGAGCTCCAGTAGAAAAAGCCCACTTACTTGGATCATTGGTACAATGTAGCGCCAGCCTTTGTTCAGGGCTGTAATGTTTTTCATTTCCTCCGCTTCAAGGGTGAAGTCAAACACCTGGCAACAAACAACACTTTATCAACACCTCACAACATACACTCGAGTTCTACCACAAAATACAATACACACATGCACAGCTTTTTCCAGTAGAATTTGCTTTTGAGTACTTGTAGGGAAAAAAAAAACGGAGCCCTAATGCTATATTCTAAAATTCAGAAAATAAAAAAAAGCCTGGTGCAGAAATGAATGGTCTGTGACTGAAATGCTACTCACCTGAAAGTTCTCTTTGATACGGGACTCGGTCACACTCTTGGGGATCGTCACCACTCCTCGTTGCGTCTGCCACCTGCAGAGACAACAGACTTGTGTTGAGATGTGCGTGCTTATTGTAACATGTGCAGACACGACTAGTCAATTTCATTTGGAAATGGACTAGTAGTAAAAGGACACGCGGTTTGTCGTGGTTAGACTACAATATGCAATGAAACGCTCACAAGTTTGCCACATCAGCTTTATACTGTATATGCTGATAAAACTGTACTGCATGTTTCCGCCGTGTTATAAACACATTAACACATATTTTTATGGCCATTTTGAAGTATCGCATTAGAAAAGCTCTTTGGAAATGGAAAAATGTGATTAATATTACTCAATCGCGCCTGAAAGGTTTTACGCTCGCTTGACCTTCGGCGAATAAATTTGGTCTCTGCCAAATAAAGACGTCGCGAACATTAAACTCACATGATTGATCAGCTGTTTCTGCAGTCGCTGTCCTACTGGGTATATCTGCCCATCATGAAGCATGGCTATTATTAGCGAATATAAAAGAACAAATTAAAACTTTCCCAAGTGAAACTAGTTATTGAAGATCTCTCTCTCTCTCAAGTTCGCTTAAAATTGGCTTGACATTGAAAGTTAACAGGACTACCGCTGTGTTTTACAAGTGGCCAAAACGTGTACCGTTGCATGTTGCTTGACTTCGTATGTCTGACCACTTTAATGCGTGTATTTAAACGGCTCACATATTCAACGGTCATTTTTCTTCTTTGCACTCCAATAAAGACTTTTAAGCATTTAATTAATACATGGAATCAGTTTAAAAATGCAAAAATACAGAAACAAACCTTTTAAAAAAGGGTCTTTTGTTGATGTGAAACTACAAATCTGTACATTAAGGGCTTTTTAGTAAAGCTTTCAGATGCATATTGGGCCATCAACAAGCAAAAACCTCCAACTCTCTAACTAGATTTAATGAGGTTTTTTTTGCCATTTTAAATTTGAAAACATGACTTTTTTTTTTTTTTTTTTTAAATGTAAAGCGATTTAATCTCTAAGAGACTGTTACATATACTGTGTTGTTTGCTAAAATAGTATGTACAGTTGCACACTCGGCTACAATCTAAATCAGTGAGGTGAAAAGTAAAATCACCTCAGGATAATCTGAGCAGGGGACTTTTTATATTTCTCAGCGAGCGTGGCCAACACAGGCTCCTGAAGCAGAACGGGTTCATCTGGATGTTTCCAGGCCCGGTCAGGAGAGCCCAGAGGGCTGTAGGCCGTCATCACCAGGCCCCGGTCCCGACAGTGGGCCAGCAGCTCCACCTGGGCCAGGTAGGGGTGGCCCTCTACCTGCCCAACCAAAACACACAGATACCAGGTCACAAAGTGCAGCTTTCGTGGCGCTAATCTTGAGACATGTTACAGGAGGTGTTCAAACTTAACCGGTTAGACTTAAATAAACGCTCTCATTATCACAAACACCCTGTACCTGTAGCACAGTGGGTTTGATGCTGGAGACTGACAGGATGTCATCTATCTGCCTGCTGTTGAAGTTGGACAGGCCGATGGATCTGACGAGGCCCTTCTCCACCAGCTTCTCCATGGCAGCCCAGGTCAGCTTGTAGTCTATGTCGTCGTACAGCAAGGTGCCGTCCTCCTTTTTGGGGAAAGGATCATCTCCTTTTCTGCCAGATACAAAGTGGGAGCCACATTTCAGAAGGATTCAAAGCAACTAAGGCTACAGAACAAAAAGGGTTTTGCCAGGATTAGTTTTTTAAGTTAAAGAACAGGTGAAAAGAAAAGGTTATGGCAGGTGAATTATTATTATTATGTATTATTAAGTGTTTGTTGTTGTAATACTCATTTTGGCCACAAGAGGCTGAAGTGCACCACTACCCCATAATTATGCTTCCCTTCTGCTTTTTTACTTGAAGACTTTTCCCCCTACCTTGCTATGATACAGAATATACAAGTATAGCTGAATGAAGTAGTCATTTTATGTAAATTAATCATTCTTTCTCTTGATACATAGAACTGGATTACATAACTTGCTAACAAACAATATGTACCTTGTTAAAACTCACCCAGAGCAAAACATGAATGTTTGTATTCTTATTTAGAACATAGTGGTTCACTACTGTGGATGAAATGAGTTTTACAACAACAAAATGATCCTGACAAAAATAAAATTTAGAAAAGACTTAGAAAATGGATCACCAGAATTTATTTTCCTCACTTGCCTCTCAGGGCTTCTTGAAAAAAAAGACAGACTGAGGTAGAAAATAAGTTAAACTGTTCTTTTTGCTTTCCATTTATTTCTTTAAGTAATGACTCAAGTCTTCGTCCAAAAAGATTTTCAAGTCTCATGAAGCCATGAGAACGATTTGGCAATTATCTCGTTATGTCAAGAAAACAAAAAGGTGGTTTCCTCAGGATAACGAGTTAATCATGTCACTATTCGACCTTGGTGGAGGTTGAGCTCACTGGAAGGCGTAGGGCCAGTGGATGAGGTAGAGGTCCAGGTACTCCAGCTTCAGGTCCTTCAGGGTCTTCAGGAGGGCCGGCTCCACGTCCTCTTGGTGATGTTGGTTGTTCCACAGCTTGGATGTGATGAACACGTCCTCTCTTCTCAGGGCCTGGTGCACAGACAACATGTCAACATCAAGTTGGAAGTACTTGGAGCTTCTAATGCAGTTTGGTGAAGCGGTTGTACCTTGCCGGGGCCAAATGTCTCCTGTAGTGCTTCTCCAATCTCAACCTCATTGCCATAGATGGCTGCACAGTCAATGTGGCGATACCCAGCCTCCATTGCCCAAATAACTGCTTGCTTCACCTGTCACAGTGGATAAATATAGGACAAGTGTTGGTTGACAATTACATTATATTTTTTTAAGCCAATTGGGGGCATCAGAATGTGCAACATTGACATATTATTATCTTATAAAGTTGACATGGTAAACTTTGGTTGCATATTTACACATCCAGCTTATACAGAGCAACATTAGCATTCATTTAGAGTCAGGTGTCCATCCATCTGGGGGGGGTTCGTGCAATTAATTTTTTTCAAACTGTTGCTTTTGTCATTAATACTTACACACGCGTCATTTTTTTTGTTTCGGAACAAGGTCCATTTTCCTTAGATTTCATACAGGAAATAAAAGCATCAAGCAATCAGGTTGAGCAGAATGGACTTAATCGAAACGAGGATTATAAAAACACAGAGGCTTGAGCCGTAGTCCAAACCGAGACTGCAAACTATGCGACTCCTTTTCACCTTATACACTTAATGGGCAGAGACAGAGAGCAGCTGTTTTATGACATTCATCTGGAAAAAAATAAAAAGAAGTTATGAATAAAAGTGCAGCCTCTACCTTTCCTGGCTCACTCTTCCATGTTCCCAGTCCGAGGAGGGGCATCTTCCGCCCCGTGTTGAGAACTGCAAAGTCATTCATGCCTCTCAGAAGCACCTTGAAGGGACAGAGAGCAGGATTCAGTCAGTGAGGGGAGCTGCTCGGCTTATGTTTAAAGCTGCAGTAACAAGAATGCTACGTGGAAATATTTCCTTCTGTGACTGACACTGGAGATTTTCACTGTTCCACAAACTGTAACAGAGAAATGCAACAAACAGAGGCTGTAAATACAAGGAGGACTGCTGTGCCACACAGAAAATACTGCACTGCAAGTTGACTCTGTGAGTGGGGGGTAAATGGGGAGAAAGATATGAATCTGGGAAGGAAATACAGGAAGAGACAAAAGGGGTTCGGTAGGAGTTACAGCACTGCTGTGAAATATTCTACAATCATTAATACTGTATTGTTATATTACAGAAAAGTGTTAAACAAACAATACCCCAGCATCACACTGCAGCTAAACTGGAAAGGGGCAGTGCAATGAATGCGAGGGAGATTTCCCCCAAAGTTGTTAATTCAGAGCAAGACCAGGCAAACCCTGATAGACCACACCATCCGAAGACTAGGGATGCACGATGATACCGGCAGACAAAAACGTTAAAATTAAATATCAGCATTGGCCAGAGATGAACATTTCTCCCATATGACAGGCAGATATATTCCATAAGAATAAATCTGGCATGTTTAACATATAACCTAAGTTGAAGTAGTTTACAAAATTGTGCCCAGTGAATGTGTATATTTTGTAAAGCAATGTATTTAATGTCCGCATCTGTCAGTGGGACTTCATGATAACAGTAGGCATAATAATGTGTTGATTCCACTACAGGAGAGACTTGATGTTCTCTGCATTCTGTGCGTATATCGGTACCGGCATCGGCCAAAATGAGATGGAAAATATCGGTAAAGATCCAATATCGTGTACCCCAACTGAGCACCGCTATATCCAGCTCATCTCTTATAAAGCAAACAATACAGTTGGGCCAACTTATTACTGCACTGTAAAGTTATTTTTGTCTCGTTAAATCTATTAAACAGATTCCATTTGCCTCTCTTTTATATATTATGATCAAATACATATCTTTGCTTCAAAAAATATATATTTTCTGTTTGCAGAACAAAGATTCCACATTTTAGCCAGTGCAAGTGTATAATGTGGAACCTCTCTTTTCCTGCAAAACCACACAGCATGTATACCGAAATTTAGCATTTTGCCCAAAATGTTGGAACCAAAGGCAAAGTGATTTAAAGCACCAACATGTTCTAAAAGTATCTAAAGAAGCAGACATTTACCGGATCTTTCCAAAACCCAGGTCTGTCAGCTGATTTCCTGGAGTCACGCGCCAGACACAGCCACACCTCAGTGATTGAGCTCGAGCGCAGCTGCTTTTATACCTCAAAACGTGAAAACCTGTCCACGAATTTGCAAAAGAGTAACGCTTGTGTTAACACGTAGCAAACGTTAGCAAGCAACGGCTGATGCAATATGTAGAAACTCGCTTACTGACGTTATACAATGTATTAAGACAAAGAGGATAACTGTGGCCACTCAGCGGACACGCTACGTCTATTATTGAGCGAGACAACAAACTGCGCGCTACAACCCAGTCACCGCTGAAGCCCTCGTTGAAGTAGGAGCTAGCTTTAGCTGCTCTGGAAGAGACTCGCACGTGACATAGCCTACTACCCGCTTTTTCTATTCAGCATTTAGGGTTCGCCATTTTCAACGCTGTCGACTCACTCACCCGCTTGGCAGTGTGGGGACATGAAGGACGGAACATCTGCTTCAGGAGCTGACGTTGTAATGACTGCATGCCCGGTCCAGCTCAGCTGAGCAATTACATAACATGAACTAGTGAGCGGCGGCTCTCTCTCTCTCTCTCTCTCTCTCCCCAGTTTAAGTCACCAACTTACCGTTTCAATGTTTTAAAAGCTGCGACTTCACACAACGAGCTCCTCTTGTGGTCCTCCTGAGCGGGACAAGTGTGCAAGAGTGTTGTTTTCTGCCAAATGTTCAAAAACACCACCTCATTTTGTTGACATTTCCCTTTCCGGGATGAAGATGATTCTTCCATTTCCGGTAAAAAATCCCTCCCAGACCTTATGAGATGTCAGATGACAGGCACAGTTTCGTGCTCCCACCAATAATGCTGTTGAATATGTATACAAAATAAAGAAAAGGAAGATCACGCAGGTAAAAAAATAATTTTAATCTAAACATTGAGTGCAAGTTAAAATAAGGGATTAAATATAACATAAATAAGATAAAGTAATATAATAATAGAATTCTAGTAAATGTATGAGCCGGCAGGAATTGGAGGAATATGTGCTGAAGACAAATGATATGTAATGTTTTGCAATAGAAATATACCCTATATACATATATATCTATATATAATCTATATCTATATAGGAGGAACTCAAATCCACCCATAGCTATTATTGCGAGTGCAAGTCTTTTCATTCTTTAAATCAACCACAGCATGATATCTTATGTACTGAAAAACATATTTATTTATTGTTTGCTATGGTATTTAAGTAAAATGAAGAAGAAGAAGTTTAGTTTAGTAAATATATTGCAACATCAATACTGAGACAATGCTGTGATAATAATGCCAATGTTCATTTGGTCCATATTTCTCACCATATTTCTCTTCACTTACTTTTGAAATCAGACCACAGGAATGAGATGTGCTAAAACTGAAACGGTGTCGTCTTATGCAGCAGCATCACAGGGGAGCTGCAAGAGGTTGCATGTCTTTGGATGGCCGAAGAGGCATTGTTCGTCAGCACCGGCAACATTACAAACTTTATTTTTTTTAACAGTGATTGCGACAGTGATAAGTGGATTTTATATGTTGGACAGTTTGACAGAGTCTGGTCTCAACTGGATCTAGTATTTCACCTGTTTAAACATTTAAAATAAAAGTAAATTTGTTATCACATACATGTAACCCATATGTACATATATGAGTATAAAATAGTTGAAACTAGACAGGAAACCTTCAGCTTGTGTTTTTCCTTTGACTCACACAAGCCTGAAGTCAAAGCCTGCCCAGCAGGGGGCAGGCTCCGGGTAAATGCACCGCAAACCTGCAGGGAGAGAAGTAGAAACGGAAGTAAGATTAATATCAACAACCTGACTTACAACAACTTCGGCAAAACTCTACTGCAGTCAAAACCGACACACGTTTTCAGTTATCATATTCGCTAAACATGCCGTATTATGGGGGGAAGTATTTTCCGGCGTGTCGTGGAAGTGGTTTGTTTGTGTGCTGCAACTCAGGGCTAGTTTAGCCATTTAGAGCAAGTTAGCTAACCGTGTCAGCTGACTACCGTACATTCACTGGTGACAGCCTCAGTGAGCACACTGTTTACTATGCTCAGGTATTGCCCTGTGCTTAGTTTTACCAAGGTTGCGGGTGAAGCTGGATTGTCTGCTAGCTGTCGTTGACACGTCCTGGTAGTGTTTATGTTGCGTTGACAGAGCCCGGGTTGCTTGCAATGCTCCTGCAGCTGCTCCCACCTATCAACTAGCTGCTGGCTGCTCTCCTCCTGTCTGCCGTCTGCCAATGGCTCACTGCGGGTCCTCCGAGCCGAGCGCAAAGGTGCAGGCACCGCGTCCCGACAGCATCAAGCCGTCGCACGGTGGTGTAGACCAGAGCATGAAGCCGGTGCTGTTCGAGATCTTCGGCGAGTTATGGACCGTCCAGTCACGGCTCGGCCAGGGAGTCTCGGCCTCAGTGTACCGGGTCAGCTCGGGCAGAGCCACCACCACCACCGCCGCTGTCAAGGAGTTTCAGGCCGACACTCAGGGAGGAGATTACGGGTATCACAAGGAGAGGTCCGTGCTGGAAGACATCCAGGGACATAAAAACATCGGTAACAACATTATTTTACTAAAACATGTTGTCATGGCAGAGTCTATGACACTACTGTTTTTTAACCCTTATGTGTTGGGTCTTTTTCGTAGAGCAAACGCCAAATTCCATTAAGAAATCTACCAATTTAATAGGAACTTGCTTGTCATCTGTGGTATACACCTGGTAGAATATACTGCAAGACCATTTACTAAAATGTATGGTCTGCTCTTTAATTCTGCATATGATGACCCATAAAACAGGATCTGATTTCAAGTAAAACATCAGGATTTAAAATGTGTCTCTGTTGTTCTGCAAAATAATGTTGGCTGACAGTTGAAAGCTCTATAAAGCTATTATAAAAAACATGTAACTGTCTTCCTCCTGTAGCAGATAGTAATGTCTAGGAGGAGGGCTGTTATTGCGTGATAGAACAGTACAGGCCTAGCTGTTTGCACTGACATATCTGTTCTCCTCTCAGTGACATTGTACGGGGTGTTCACCAACCACAGCTGTACTGGTGTTGCCACCCGCTGTCTCCTGCTGGAGCTCCTGGATATCAGTGTGTCTGATCTGTTGGTGAGAGGCAGCAGTGGTACCCAGGGTGGTAGGTAAGTGAAGTCATGTCCCTGCTTCTCATACATACAGTATAACTCTGACTGCAGCGGGTTGCCAGTTCATCAGAGTGGCTCCACCATGTTCAGATTTGAGTGTTGCATTTGCCCACTTGTTTGTATTGATTGAAGGGATAGTTTGAATTGGTACGGCGGCATATATAGCTTGAGCTATCTGTTTAACTTGATAGTACGATACGTTTTTGTCAGACCCCAGCAGGGCCACTCCATGTGGCTCGTCCAGCACTGTGCCAGAGACATCCTGGAGGCTCTCGCCTTCCTTCACAGGGAAGGCTACGTTCACGCCGACCTCAAGCCACGTAACATTCTCTGGAGCGCCGACGACGAGTGCTTCAAGCTCATCGACTTCGGCCTCAGTTTCAAGGACGGAAACCAGGTGGGTGTGCCTGGGAATATGAGGGTCAGTATTAAGAGCAGCTGGGATAGACCCTGTGTTGTATTTTCTTACTCTCTCCCTGCCTCACCTCCTCCAGGATGTCAAGTATATCCAGACAGATGGGTACCGCGCTCCGGAGGCGGAGCTTCAGAACAGCCTCGCTCAGGCCGGGGTGGAGGTGGAGGGGGACTCGGGCTGCACAGCCGCCGTGGACATGTGGAGCCTTGGCATCATCCTGTTGGAGATGTTCTCAGGGATCAAACTCAAAGAGACCGTCCGCTCGCAGAAGTGGAAGGTATGACCAAGCTCTACTCCGGGGGTGATTCCTGATATTCATTTAATAGAATCAAATGCACTCATAATGTGTCAAATCTATAGACAAAGTTGCATTTTGGCACGAACAGTTGACTGAGCGAGATCTATTTTGTGTAGAAATAGTCAAAAGTCACATAGATTTGATGATTCAAGGAAAAGTAATCAATTCAAACGATTGAACTCGTGATTTTTGTCATTAAGACAATATGATTATTTGTTTTGAGTGTATATTTAAAATCTAAGAAATGTTTGCAGGTTTAAGAAGGTAATTAGATGTAAAGTAAGAAAGCAGAATAAATAAATAAAAAATGAAGTTTGTAGAAGTTTTGAATCAATTGTTATTCGTAAGGGAAAGTCGGAGCACAACTGTAGTTCCTTCAGTCAAGTTTTCCTCTTCTTTAGGATAGCAGTGCTGCCATTGTCGACCATCTTTTTGCCAGCAACAGCGTGGTGTGCCCTGCCATCCCTGTCTACCACCTCAGAGACCTTATCAAAAGGTGCGTTCTACACATATCGCTGTGAGTTCAGACTGCTCGGATATGATTACGATGCTATTTACTATTCTCCGTATTAACCTGCCTACCTGTGTAAGCAAAGGAATGTTGTCTCGGGTCATTTTGTTACTTTATTTCATTTGCACACACATAAGACTACATAAAATACCAGATAATGGAAAAAATAAGAAATGTGACGTCGGCATGAATTAAGGGTAAAATGTCAGGATAACGAGCTCTAGATATCATGTGCTTTGGTGTTCGATATATGCACACCATCATATCTGAGGGGGAACTGGCCACGTTTGGTTTTGTCCAAAGGAAGGTGAAGAGGTTCAACCCACCTAGGGGTTGTATGAATGAATTTGGGAATACAATTTTGAAGAAGTTGCTCAACTTTGATGGCAAAGCAAAAGGCTTTTAGATTCTCAGAAAAAAGTTGCCGATGTTACTTTGTGTCTGCAGCATGCTTCTCAGTGACCCAAAGCAAAGATGCTCCGCTGAAACTGCCCTGCTGAGCCCATTCTTCAGTATTCCCTTCGGTATGTGTCAATATCTGAGACTTCCTCCAAGAGTAACACATCTCTGAGTGTACCACATCCATATTTACTACCCCTGTGTGTGTGTGTGTGTGTGTGTGTGTGTCTGTGTGTGTGTATCTGTGTGTGTGTGTCTGTGTGTGTGTGTGTGTGTCTGTCAGCTCCTCACATTGAGGACCTGGTTCTGCTGCCCACTCCTGTCCTGCGCCTGCTCAACCTGATCGATGACAGCCATCTGCACAACGAAGAAGAGTATGAAGGTACGAGTATTGAAGGTATGAGGTTCGCAAATCTCTGGGTTGATTTCCTGTTCCCTCCGAGTGTATGGAGGCGAAAGCAAGTCCAACTGTCCGTCATTGTTTCTCCCAGACATCCTCGAGGACATGAAAGAGGAGTGCCAGAAGTACGGCTCGGTGGTTTCTCTGCTCATCCCCAAGGACCACCCAGGGAAAGGACAGGTTAGACTGTTGTTCTCCAAACCAGTAATCTTCAAAAAATGTTACAATGACCTAAAGTAAGAAGGGACATTTATCTCACAGCTGTTTTAACCATCCACTGTTTTTCAGATGTGCAGACCTCATTGGTGTTCGTAGTGCACCAATGTTGATGAAATGATTGAACGAATAATGTAAAATATGAGGAAAAGGGGCAGTATACAGATGTGTTTGTTAGTTGTTGACTTCAGAAGTAACGGCACTGATAGAGTGGTCTCTCCTTCACTCACTTATCGCCCCCTATGTCCACTGGGTGCAGCTGCATGGTCCTCCACTCTGGTGCTGGAGATGACCCACTCCCATTCACTTGAGATTGTGAAGAAATGCTTGTATTTTTTTGACGATTTGACTTGAAATTAATATTTAATGACACATTTTGATATGTTGGTGACGTTGTCTCAACATACGGAATGCATTCTTCTTGTTTGTAGCGAGCGAGAGAGATAAGGAGAACAATGAATGTAATATGCTTGTTAAAGGAATAGTTGGGATTGTTTTGAAGTAGTGTATCAGGTGCTTCTCCATAGTCAGTGTATCACCTACAGTCGATGACGGTTGGCTCGCTCCGTGTTTGGTGAAACAGACAATCGATGTCAGTTCAAGTGAACGCTATATTTAGAACATTTTCCATACTTGACCTTGCTGTCAGACAGCCCTTTCTCACGGGGAACTGAAGCTTTTATCTATTCTCCCTTCAAAGCCACCAGGCTACATTTGACGAAAACAGTAATTTTACCTCGCAGAACGCAGGAGTTGCTGGTCTACCGCTTTCTCAAACGGTTCATTAGTTTGTTTTATTGTGGGACTTTGTTTAGTCTGGACGTCATTAACACAGACAAACTAACCAATCGAAGCAGCGGTAGACCAGCAACTGCTCGATCCCCGGCCTCTGCAGTCAGCATGTCAAAGTGTCCTTGGGGAAGATACTGAACCCCAAATTGCTCCCGATGGCCAACGGTGTGTGTGTGTGAGTGTGTGTGAATGGTTATCACTGATGAGCACGTGGCACCTTGTAGCCTCGGACTCTGTATGAATGTGTGTGAATGGGTGAATTCACACACATTCGTGTTGTAAAGCGCTTTGAGTGATCGCAAAGATTGGAAAAGCGCTATATAAATGCAGAACATTTACCATTTACGGAGAGGGCTCTTTGACGACAAGGTAAAGAGGTGAAAATATTCAAACTATAGCGATTTTATTTAGGTGTCTAAAATAAGTTTTGCTGCTGCCCCGTCCACATCAGTACATCACTGACATCACAGCTACTCATGTCTGTTTCTCTAAACTGTGGGCGTGTTGACCGTCATCTACTGTAGGTAGTAATACAGGACTATGGAGAAGCAGCTGATACAACCCCACCTCAAACAACCCAAACGATCCCTTTAAACACAAAATAACAGCATATGAAATGTTGCTGCTGCTTGAAAAGGCTCCGCCTCTGAAACCCTTCCATTGGACTTTGATCCACAACGAAGCCATGACAGCGACCAGAGTGTGACGCAGCCGCATCCAGTGGACATCTGGGTTTTTGCAGACGTTCAGTCACTCGCCCACTAATGCATTGTCATGTCCTGTGTGTCTGGCCATCAGGTGTTTGTAGAGTATGCCAACTCCGGCGACTCCAAAGAGGCTCAGAGGCTGCTGACGGGCCGCACCTTTGACGGGAAGTTTGTTGTGGCCACCTTCTACCCTCTCAGCGCCTATAAAAGAGGTTACTTGTACCAGACTGTGCAGTAAATTCCTGAAGCTCAATTTACACCTCTGCACTGTTCGCATGAAAAAACACAACCACGGGGGAGAGGATGTCATTTACTCCATGCTGAAAGAGTGGTTGCCCTGCAGTTTGATTTTGAATGATTCAGTTATTAATGAGTGTAGTTAAAAGTTCTGCATGTCATTCATGCCTTTTTGACAGTAAATCTATGTTTCATGCAGAGGTAAATTGAACTTGGCTGCAACATTTTTATTTCTGCTGCCTCCGGTCAGTGCACATCCTTCGAGTGCTTCAAGGTGACCTGCGGTCGTCTCATGTACTGCCTCTGGGGACAGCAGTTTGTGCTCCAGCTTCCATTTCCCTCTCATTCAAGAATGTGCAATTAGGACAAGTGCAATCTTGTCATACGTGGCTGGACAGAGCAAAAAGCCTTTTATCAAATGAAGCGTAGAGTTTGAGAATATGTGCTTTACATTACAGCTAAAGAGGCGCATCTGTGTGGAAAAGTGACACTTAAATCTCACGAGTTGAGTCGGGGATGTGACTCGTAGCATGTAGCAGGACAACACTGATCACCCAGTAGTACGAATGGAGTTGTCTGTCTGTCAAACCTGAAATCCTGTCAAAATTAATAGTAGTTGTTAGATTATTATTTGTTATGTTGAACGTGAGAGGAAACACGTGTGGTGCAAGGGGATGTACAGGTATCCTCTGCTGGCTGCTAAGACAGTTTTCAGGGAGAAATGTTTTGGAGTGACCCCTCCACCAACACTCAGTCGCTGCCATTATCTGAGCAAGCCAAGGGCCCCGAGCGCCCTGTCCTGTAGCCTTATGCTTTTTGGCTTTTTATTTACAAAAGTACTACTACATACATCAGAATATTTTGTCATCATCAGTTGCGTATGCTCCCTGTTGTGAGCACATACAGTGAGTTCTGTGTTTTTGACTCCAGTACATTCTGAAAACGATCAGAGATGCTTCCATTAGAAAAACGGCTGATGTTTGACGAAAATCGGAATTGTCCAAAACCTATTTCCAGTTGTTAGAATGAGCGTGAGAACAAAAATAGTCCCAACAGCAGTGTAAAAACCAAAAGAAAAAGTCTTCTAACTAATGCTGCATTTCCACTGCATGGTAGTCCCCGGCTCTACTAGGCTCCACTTGCTCTTTTCTGCTTTTCCATGAGAAATTGTTGTGGAAAGTACCTGGTACTTTTTTTTTTTTGGTACCAGCCAATACTAGAAGGTGTTAAAACACTGCAGACCACTGACTGGTCAAAGAGAGTCATCAATAGCGCGGCACGGGACATCCTGCACAAAGCCGCCCTTTTTTTTTTTTTTTTTCTTTTTTTTTTTTTTTAAAAGCCAACCAAACGTTTTTACCCACTTAACTTTTTTTTTTTTTTTTTTAAAAAAAAAAAAAAAAAAACTACAGCTCACGATTGACGAAGTGCAGACGTTCCTCCGTTTGGTTGCGATGACAGATCATGTCATGGCAGTGTCACGCATCGTTACTATGGTGATCAGCTGAGAAGTGGAAAAACAAAATCGAGAAAAAGCCCCTGGTAGTGAGCCATAACTTAAGCCGAGTACACTTTAATGTAAACTTGCAGTCACGGTCTAATGTATTACATGCTCGAGATGTACAGTAGATGTACATGTCAGGAGTAGTTTAAAGCCACTGTGTGTAGCGTCTTTCTAATGATCTAATGGTTTCGGTCGTTGTTTGTAGAGAACGTGGACAATCCTGGTGGAAACTGGCGCAGTATACGTGTTGCTCTGGCCAAAGTTGGACATTTTGAAATCTAAACATAGTGGCTTTAAAACGTGTGTGGTACCACGCATGTGAAACGTGATGAGTTTGCGCAGTGGCTACTCTACTACATCTACGGGTTCAACCTGTCAGTTAGTTTGAGCATGAACCAGTGGACCGCACGCCCTGCGGGAACAGGTCCGACCCAACATGCACGACTTAGAATGGAGTCGTGCTTCTGTCGGCTTCAACTAATGTTGCTAGTTGCGTGACAAGGCGTTGAGTTTTATGAATCAATAATATATAATATTTCATCAAATCTGCTGTCTTGAAACAAAGATTTATTGAAATCAACAAAATAATATATTTGTTATGTTATAATGGCTATTACAGGGCGGTGAGACAGTTTTACTAATAGAGTTCAGAAAGTAGCACGATTATGTTGGATAGCAGCGACAAAGAGTGAGCTGGCTTGGTATTTTTGCTGTGGGATATACTTTTTCTTTTTAGAAACAGAAATAGTTTTGTTCTCTTGGGTTTTATTCCCTTGGTTCCACGTTGTAATAACAGTGGTTATGTAGTACCAAGCCCAGAATGTCACACTAAGATGCTACAAGACTTCTACACAAGTGCCCCGTGACATTCAGGCTACCTAGCTAACCAACATGCTGCTATCATGCTGTGAGGTTTTTTTTGCCTCGCGTTACTCACGCCAGTTTGACCGTGGGATCATGTGTGTTGGCTGAATTAATCTGGTTTTACAGCCTTACGAAACTAAAATAAATAGATTTTGCTCTGATTTAATTGCAATAAACGTGTCAAAAAAGTGGCCGAATAACTACATCATGATGCCAATTCGTAAAAAGTCTAAATTAATGTTTTGTCAGGTCCGCAAGACAACAAATAAACAAACAAGATGTGAAATGCTTGTTTGGATCGATCAGGGCTATGCTAACATTGTAGCTCCTCCATCAACACTCAACACGTCTAAACTCGGCATAAATACGGCAGTTATTGTGTATTCGCGTACTGTGTAACTTTAAAACTATATTATCTCGCCTGCATTAAAGATGTTTACGATTGATGTTTTTCATTATTCATTCATATACAGTGACGTCGGGATAATCTCAACGCTGATGGGTTTTCGCGACACAGCGTCACACAAATGTGCACGAGCTGACGCGAATGCGCATCTTTGCATTGACTCTGTATTCGGCGTGAACCCGGCGCGTAACACCAGGCTGAGTAGAGTAGCGCGAGACGAATCATTCCCTTCCAGCAGGTAAAAGTCACACCGAACAACCATCTGTTTAAGCTTCTTCATAAAGTGGGTCCCTTTTTCACTGTATTCTTCTTAAAGCCAGACTATGTAACTTTTACTGAAGAGCAGCCACTGCAACTACATGTGACACTGATGGTATTATGCTAACGCTGGTGTTAGCTACAGCGAATGCTAAACTGATGGTGTTAGCTAAATGCTACAAATGCTACACTACGGTTTAGCACTAACTACTGCTTTGCATTAGGCAGTACTGTTTACCATTCAGCTAAAATGCTAAGAGGAAAAGTCATAAGCAGCACCTGTGTGTGTGTGTGTGTACTGAATTAAACAAGAGTGTCTTATTTTATTTAGTTAAACTTTTCATTTGTAAGCAGAGGAATGAGTTATTTCTTCTCTAAAAGTCCCATAGTCTTGCTTTACAGTCTGGTGTGTGAAGAGTTACAGAGCACAAATCCATCTGAATGGGTGATGTGATTTGAGTATGTGAGAGAAAAGTGAAGTTCATATAAAATTTGAAAATATTTTGAGCTTTTGGACAAATCTTCCTCTGTCTGAGACCTATTTTTATGAAATAACGTGTTGCTCCTTTACCCTCTAAGATGTTTAAGTTTAGAATATGAAAAAAAGGGGTCGGGGGCAAACTTGCAGTTTTTGTCTGTGGTTGTACCACAAAAAAAAAAAAAACTATTTTTCTACCAACTCTATTTGTATGTGCCTGAAATGTGAATTCCAAAGTTTCCACTAGAGAGCGTCACTGGCCTAAAAATACTCAATTTGAAACTTGGATCAGACTCCAGCCACTTGACTGAACAGCACTGTTGAATTAGCGATCTGTGGTACGTAAACGAGATTGTCAGCGTTGGCACATATAACCACACCGAGTTAAAAACTAAAGAACACATTTTTCATCATTTGTCCCATAGTTGGTCATGGACTTGAATGGTTGAGGAACTGAATCTTTGATAATGTCAAGATATTCCCTGAAGGCTTTCTAAATGTTGTCCTTGATTTTCATTTGATATATTTATCTCTACTATCTTCTATACGTGTGGTGTCCGTAGTTCTCTGGAGCAGTGCTGCCGTATGTTTACTGACAGAGTGCACTCGCCACAGGTTTACTGCACGTTATCAAATAACTGGTACTGGCCTAAAATTTGGTGGCTCATAAAGCACTTTAAGGAGAAATTGGATTTTGTGAACAGAACTTCCTTTTGCTTGTTTTGAATGACAAATGAGTGTTGGTAAATTGTGGTCTTTACATTAAGGCTGCGAGCCACTATTATTTTCATTATCGACTTAATCCGCAGATCAATTTCCAGATTAATCGATTAATCACAGGAAGTGGGGAGAGAGAGAAAAGCACAAAGGCAAAGTTAAGAGATGACAGATAAAAGACAGCAGATTACTTTTGCGTCACGCTGCAGACTTTCGTTACATGAGCACCTGCATGAATCCACTATTTAAAGCCATCGTTGGATGGACTGCAACACAATCTGTTTGTCCTCTTGCATCACATACTGGAGGATGATCGCGTCGACGGTACACACGTGTGCGTGGTGTGCGTTAATGATCGCATTAGGTTGTGTTTGGAGTTACGGTTTCTAATGTTCAAAGTCGATTTCTCTATTGGTGGCTGCACCTTTTAGAAATATAATGTGACTGCCCTGCCTGTTCTGATTGAATAAGAATGCTACTAATTCCAGTCCAGCGTTTGACAATCCTGCAGCTCTGAGTCCAGTGCTGCTCTGACTTGTTTCACACAGCGTTGGCTCTTTAAGCATAAAAGGTCTAAGAACGAAGATGCTGCCACGGAGCTGTGAGCGTCTGCAGTGGAATCTTTTAGTAGACTCAAATATTTATTGTGGGTACTGTTGAGCTGAACGATGGAATATCAAGCTGTTTGCTGCATGCTGATCCTGTGTGGGGTAGGAGCTCCTTTTAGTTGAGTCTTGAAAGCATCTTCTCGCTAGATGAGCTCTAGGATATGCAAAAGCGTTTTTTTTTTCTTCTTCTTCTGATTGTTTACACAATGATTATCACTTTTTATTTGAATCGTTTTGGAATCTGTCTTTTTTTTTTGTTATATCACTATGAAATTAGTTTTTCACTCTTGGTGTGGTGTTTTTGTTCCAAATTACGTGTGTGCTACGGAGGTGAAAAAAGACACACACACACACAAGTGCGAACATGCTACACAGTCTTCATTTCATACGTTTGCTCACCCTACTAATGTGATATTAATGGACTCGTCGATTTTGTCTCAGTCATGGTGATGCTGTGTGCACGTGGTTAATGCTCACTGTTACAGTTAACACAATCCAGCTAACGTGACTTGAATAGTTTAAGTGCGGCAGCATCATGAGATTATCAGCAGTCACACCAGAACCGTTTTGCCCAGAAGCTAAAACGCAGGAACCGGAGAATATTCAGCGATTTCTTTTTTTTCTGGATAGATTACACAAATGATTAAGATTGTTGACGACTTTTCTGTTGATTCAGTCATCAGTTAATTGCCTAAATGCTGCAGCACTAATGCAAATGTATTTACTCGCTCACCAATATCATATTAACATGAGGGGAAAAAAAGAATATTCGCACATTACTGTCTCCATAAATGTTATTGGTAGCTAATATGGTATGATGTTGAACTTTGTTGATATCACACTACAGTTGATTGATGATAGATAGATGATAGATGAAAAGAATGGGTCGCCTTTCAGAGCTCTGTCAAGTGATTTTCTTCCACTTCACACCGTAGAGCTGAGGATGGGTCGAAGCTGCCTTGCCTTCGCCGGCACTGGTTTTCAAGTCAAACAGACAGAGGCTCTGACTCAAACAGGCGTATTCAGTACTTCCTCTTCCAGCTTTTAAAGCTGTGTTATTTTTTCTTTTTATTATTAAGATTTGCCCCTGCCTTCTCATTGGTTTGAATTCAATTAAATTTAGCAGGTTTCTGCAAATGCGTCAAAATGTAGTTGTTGTGTTTCCCATTGGAACTGCATCACGTGATTTTTTGTTTTGGTGTTAAAGTCTTAACATTTCAAACACTTCCTTCTCTCGGCACTTCTGGCTCTGGCAATCAGCTTGAGGGAAGCTTTGAGTCCGTTTAATCTTCCATTTTCTGTCATCGAAGAAGACTTTTTCATTTCCTCTTTTCGTCTTCGCAGCTCAGCCTTTGTTTCCTTTGTGCACTGAGAGTCAGGGTTGTTGCTTTAATTTCATGGCACCTGACCTCTCGGCCTGACTTTGATAAGCTCTCAAAAACATTGGTGCATTAGTGTGTGTCTAGATAACTTGGACAGTGTGTGTGTGTGTGTGTGTGTGTGTGTGCGTGTGTGTAGAGGATGAAGTAGCAGTTCAACGTTATTATAGTTTTTGGGGGCAGCGTTTATAGATTACAAGAGCCGTCTACCTGTGGGCATGGTCTGTCTGTCTGTCTGAGACAGATATGTAATATTGTGTGTCAGGCTATTTTCTTCCATGTGTGTGTGTGTTTCGAGTTATAGCTGAAGCACTGTGTGCCCGTTTGCTTGCAATCTTAAATTTGAAATCATAAGGACAGTGTGAGTAAGAGTCAGTTTGGAACTGAAGAGTGCAGGAGTGCAGCCAGCCATTTATACTGTGATAATGTCTATAGTATCCATTCCTATGAGCAAAGCACACATTATTTAAGTCTAATCTTGAAGTTCTTTACAGCACAGAAGACAAAATATTAAGTGCAGTGGTATTCAGAAATGATCAGATATAAAGACGATTTAATCAACTGCTTCATTCTGCTGAGCCTGACACAAAACGTTCCCTAAAGTCAGTTCAAGGTTTATTTAGGACCGCTTTCAAGTCCAATAGCGTCCCGCTGCAGAGCTCCAGGCTCGGGCCCTCCTCCGGTGCTGGGATCCATCTCTACTGGCAGGACCCATGTTGGAAAAACACGTGTGTTGACTTGTGTTAAGCTGAAAATCACGTGTGATTTTTGTGCTTGATATCAATAAATAACATTTTTGCCACTGTATTATATTCATGGTGTGTTGTCTTATTGCGCTTATCATTAATAAATAAAGTAGGCTACCGAGCGTATATATTTAATACATTGTATCGTGTCCATGCCACACAACCCCCGCCAATAACACCAAGGTAAATAACACAACCTTAGCATTTCGATATAAGTTAGGCAATGTTACATTAAACAGCAAATAACTTGTACTAACTTTATGTGTTTGCTAATGTTAGCTAGCTATTCTAATATCGTTAGCAAACTAAAGTTAACATTAGCACAACAACAGGAAAAAAATGCAAAAAGCTCAATGTAATCATTTCACCTGACAGTTTGCTAATGACATTAGCAGAGCTAGCTAACGTTAGCAAGTTATTTGCTGCTAAAAGTTACGTTGCCTAACTTTATAGGTTATATCGAAATATTGTGATTGTGTTGTTGGTGTTACACGTGGAGGTTGTGGGGCTTATTCAAAGTAATGATGCGATCATATCCTGATGATTTCAGACATCACTTCCTTCTCCAAGCTCGGGACTGGAAATGGTCCGATGGAGGAGGTAGGCCAGAGCCTGGAGCTCTGCAGCTCGACCCTATGAGAGCAGTGACACTGCAACAGTGATTATACCTTCAAATTGACTTTATTTGTTGGGCTGTGGTGACACTTAATGTGATACATATTGACAAAGTGTTTACTGGTGGTAGCAAATAACTGTGATTGTGTACGAATAACCAATGCCATCTTTTTCTAATTCTGATTTAAAGCTGTATTAATTGATAGATTTTTACGGCCAGAAAACCAAAATAACTCAAATACACAAAAAATCTCTGTATAGCTGAGAAATGCAGAACTGGGTAATAATTATCTGTGTGTTTGGCTCCACAAATGACCCCTTCAACATTACACACTGCTCTTTGATGCTTTGTTAATGTAATCATGTGAACTTGTGCACCTTTAAATGTCTTTTTCCCATTTGAATATTGGCATTTTCTTATAAAATGTGTCCGATGAGGCCCAACCAGAATAACTAAGAACATTAAATGAAACGATAAATGTCGAGCTGCACAAGCTCCGAGGTCCCAGACAAACCAAATCCTGACGAAACCGAAATGACGTGATCAGGAGGGAGAACTTTCACAGTTATTGTCATCATCATTTTGAGACTGAATACCTCAAAATTGTAATTTCTTTGGTGTGATATTTTTTTCCACTGTTTGAAGAAGTGGGACGAATCAATTTGAAGGATATTTCTCAACGACGCACACTAACATTAAAATATAAAGAGTTTGTGTTCATTTCTATTCCCAGATAATCCGTCCATAGTGAGTAGTCCCCAGTTTGTGAAATGTCCCACAGGTCAAACGAGTGAAATGAAATGATTATTACTTTCTGTATCAAAACTTCTGCTTAAAGGAAGCACAATGTGAGAAGATCACTGTATGCAAGACACATATAACATGTGTGAAACTGTGAGTTATTTCTTGCTTTACAGCCTTCCAGTTGAGAGTGAAACATGGCACTCGTGCTGTTGTCTTTCATTATCTCATAATAAAATTATGATTGACTTGACCTGATGTTTGTCTGGTGTTTTTGACTCAATAAGTGACTGATTGATGGACAGAATAATAAACAGACAAACATTCACAGCAGCTTCAGCATTGTTTTCCCATAGCCAGGATTGATAAAAAAAAATATATATATATTGAGGTTATGACGAGGCCCTACCTTTTTTTGTTTTCACATTTGTTTTTTTATTTATTCAACCGATCAATTATGTTTTACCTTCCAGCATGATTTACTCATTAGCACTTACATGATTTTGTTGTTGTCTTCTGCTCTGTAGCACCTTGGGATTGCTTTTAGCCATGAAAGGCCCTTTACAAATAAAATGTATTATTATTATTATTATTACTCAACTTGCTTTGCCCACGGGCCACGTTTGCTGTTCAAGTTGAGTGTGGAAAGCATCAGAATCGGGCTTCAAAACCCACTATGTAATTTGTAATTTTGCAGAATATAAAGAAAAATCATGCAAGAAAAAAACGACTTACAATGTTGATAGTTTTTTTTCATAAATCCTTTATTTATGCAGGGGGACCTTATGATTCATGATAATCTCATTTAAGACTGATGTTTCTCACTAAAAAATGGATGTTTGCTATGTGTCCTATCTGAGGTGCAACACAACTATTTGTTAAAAAAATGTTGATGATTATCAGGATAATATCATGAATCACAATTGTTTTGGCCAAGATAATCATGACATGAAATGTTCATATCGTCCTATTTGAAAGTAAGCACAATATTGTAAATCACTCACTCTCTGACTGATAATGAAGAAGGAAACAATCGTTTTGAACATGCATGCTGTCAGGGATTATATTTCTAATATACAAATTCAAATTATACATAAAAATGAGCCAAGTGGCTGATTAACTAATAATTAATTTTTGTTAACAGTTATCGTAGATAAATGTATTAATCTTCTCCCTCTTATGGTAAGTGCTCATTGTTTTCCTTGATGGCGACATCATGGAGTGGTGAAAAGAGATGGTAAATCTTTGTTTGGGTGCTCCTGGAATGAAACAGAGACATTTAGTAAAGATTTTTCATACACAAACTAAAAACACAACAGTTAGCATTAGCTCAAGTGAGGCAATGTAAATTATTGCTAGCCTAAATTGCAATGGTGTGAAAGTGTTGAACCAAATCATAACTCACTTCAATGAATCCAGGCATGTCCTGTATGATCACTTCCTTGTCGCTTTCCCGGTGTCTCCTCCTCCTGCTCGTCCTCCAGGCGGTCCCTACGATCAGCATGGAAACCACCAACATGGCTGCTGCCACAGACACTGCCACAACTGTGACCAACGTGTGGTTAGCAGTTCCCGGTGGAGTACCTTGATCTACAGCCTTCATCAGACTGCCGTCCGCATGGACCGCAGGGCGGTGAAGAGGCTGCGATACCAGCAGCTCAGATATATCTGAGGACAGGTAGACGACAACCGTGATGATTCAGGGATCTTAGTTATACAGTATAGTTGTGTGTGATATAATGGGCCCATCTGACTCCACACCTTCCAGACTGAAGAGGAAGAAGGCATCGTCTCCTTTGATGAAGTTTCTGCTCTTGAGTCTGCTGTGGGTGATGAAGGAGCTTGTTCCGGTGCCTGGACCTCGATAGTAGTAGCTGCCATCGGACGCAGTCACTTTCGAGCCCACCTTCCTGGGATCGTCCCAGTAGTACTCGGTGCCTGGGAGAAACAGGCCAGCTGTCATCCTCTGTTTGACAAACAGAGCAACAATTCATTGTATAAAGACTACTACAAGTTACCGCCATTCTCTTACCATCCGAGGACATCTTGTCGGGGTCAGTGGTGACCATTCGGTGCATGTTCATTTGCTGTCTGATGTCAGACTGCTGATCCATCAGGGCCATAGTTGCCTGTTGCCACGGACACGGCCACTTGAGTTTGTGGTCGTTGGGGCCTGAGGTCAGGTAGAAGTAGGTGGCCATGTACCCTGGGCGGTCGCTTTTTCCGTTTAGGTACACGCCGACCTATAGATCACAGAGCAATATGAAGAAACATTAAAATACTTCTTCTGAAATCACACCAGTTAACTGTATGATTAGATTATTCAACAACATTGTTGCGGCAGAAATCTGTGCAAGAATGTGATGGTACTGTAAGTTCAAGGAAGAGTGCGTAGGATTTAGTGGCATCTAGCGGTGAGGTTTCAGATTGCTACCAACCGAATACCCCTCAGCTCAACCCTCCCTTTTCTGGCGTGTAGGAGAACTAAAGTGGCCTTCAGGTAACGTGAAAACGCGGGAGGCCCTCTCTAGAGCCAGAGTTTGGTTTGTGCGTTCTGGGCCACTGTAGAAACATGGCGGTGCAACATGGCGGACTCCTTGGAAGAGCTCCCTATGGAGACTCATTCTAAGCTGAAGAAAACACAACGGCTCTTAGTTTCAGGTGATTATACACTAAGGAAAACATAGTTATGAAGCTTGCCTGTGTCACACAGTACATTTCAAAGGATTTGTGAAGATAGACTGTTCGGCGAATCTTTATATATATTTTCTAAGATATTTTTGGGGCATTTCTGCTTTTATTGATAGTGACAGCTTAGAAAGAGACAGGAAAGGCAGGAGAGAGAGAGGGGATGACTCAGCCTTGATAAGTGGGGCACGCAATCTATAACGATATTTTGTCAGCCCCGATATATACACTGCTCAAAAAAAAATAAAGGGAACACTTAAACAACACATCTTAGATCTCATTTAATGAAATACTGCAGTTGTAAATCGTTATTCAATACACAGTAGAGTGCGTTGAGAACAAAACAACATAAAAATGATCAATGTAAATCAAAATCATCATCCCATGGAGGTCTGGATTCAGAACCATACTCAAAATAAAAGTGGAAAATCACATTGCAGGCTGCTCCAACGTCAGCGAAAATTCCTCCAGACAAGTCAAAATGACGCTCAGTAGCGTGTGTGGCCTCCACGTGCCTGTATGACCTCCCTACAGCGCCTGGGCATGCTTCTGATGAGGCGGCGGATGTTCTCCTGAGGGATCGCCTCCCAGACTTGGATTAAAGCATCAGTCAACTCCTGGACAGTCTGTGGTGCAACGTGGCGTTGGTGGATGGAACGAGACATGATGTCCCAGATGTGCTCAATTGGATTCAGGTCTGGGGAACAGGCAGGCCAGTCCATTGCATCAATACCTTCATCATGGAGGAACTGGTGACACACTAAAGCCACATGAGGCCTGGCATTGTCATGCATTAAAAGGAAACCAGGGCCCACTGCACCAGCATATGGTCTCACAATGGGTCTGAGGATCTCATCACGGTACCTAATGGCAGTCAGGGAACCTCTGGCTAGCACATGGAGGGCTGTGCGGCCATCCAAAGAAATGGCTCCCCACACCATTACTGACCCACCAGCAAGCCGGTCATGCTGGAGGATGTTGCAGGCAGCATAACGTTCTCCACGGCGTCTCCAGACTCTGTCACGGCTGTCACGTCTGTCACATGTGCTCAGTGTGAACCTGCTCTCATCTGTAAAGAGCACAGGGCACCACTGACAAATCTGCCAATATTGCTGTTCTCTGGCAAATGCCAATCGCCGTGCACGGTGTCGGGCTGTAAGAACAGGCCCCACTAGTGGACGTCGGGCCCTCATACCACCCTCGTGGAGTCTGTTCCTGAGAGTTTGAGCGGAAACATGCACATCAGTGGCCCGCTGGAGGTCATTTTGCAGGGCTCTGGCAGTGCTCCTCCTGTTCCTTCTTGCACAGAGGAGGAGGTAGCGGTCCTGCTGCTGGCTTGTTGCCCTCCTACGGCCCCCTCCACGTCTCCTGGTGTACTGGCCTGTCTCCTGGTATGTCCTCCATGCTCTGGACACTGTGCTGACAGACACAGCAAACCTTCTTGCTACAGCTCGCATTGATGTGCCATCTTGGATGAGCTGCACAACCTGGGCTACCTCCAGGGCTGCGAACACTAACCAAATTCAAAAGTGACCAAGACAATAGCCAGAAATGACGAGAACAGAGTAATGGTTTGTGGTCACCACCTGCTGAACCACTCCTTTATAGGGGCAGTCTTGCTAATTGCCTCTCATTTCCACCTGTTGTCTGTTTCATTCGCACAACAACAGGTGAAATTGATTCACAATTAGTGTTGCTTCCTAACTGGACAGGTTGATTTCACACAAGTGTGATACACTTGGAGTTACATTGTGTTGTTTAAGTGTTCCTTTTATTTTTTTGAGCAGTGTATATCGTGCAACCCTAATTAAAATAGGCCGCGGAGGAATAAAATACATTTCTTGTCACGTTCAGGGGGTCAGCGGGCCGCACTTTAAGCATTCTATGACCTACGCACTGGTCCTTTAATTGACCACTCCACAGCCGTAACTATACTCAACAGGTGAATCAAGCTTTGGATTTCTACAAGATTAAGAGAATCAAATCATTTTAAAAGGCATTTACCTGGAAGGAGTAACCTGCTGGGGATAGAAAGCGAGGGCTGTACAGTTTGTCTCCTGCTGGGGTGGTGGCCAGCAGGCGGGTGATGTTGCGGATGTGCCAGATGTGCTGAGGGCACTTTGTGGATGACAGGTTAATGTCATCCAGAGAGAAACCTCCATTCGATGGACTGCTTCCCCTCATGCCCTCAAAAACCACACGGGCCTTCTGCGTCACATTCACATTGATGTTGTGCAGTTCCCAGGAGCCCATGACACCTCCTGTAAAGAGAACAGACAGAATGGAGAATAGATATTATTATATTACTATCACTTATGTATTACTACGGTTGAGGTTGCAGGTGAAATATTTGAGTTTTTGATTTGATTTCATCTTTTTTCAAATGATTACGATTACATTACATATGCTTTTTGTTTCTTGTAAAATGAGAGAATGCTGGTGAACATCACAAACTTCCAAGTTGTGCATACAGGGACTTTTAAGATAACTATACTGTACATCACGCAAGATATAATGTTTAATTTGTTACCTGAAATACTCTTGAAGAGCTTCAGTTTACCACCGGGGTTGGCCTCGTCATACTCTCTCACCCAGATATTGAGAACATCATCAGCCGCCCCGCTGTTATGGAGGAAGAACTGCAGACACTGGACTCCAGGTTTGGGGTAAAGCCAACGACTCTCCAGGAACGCGCGGTCACCAGGTTCAGCAGAGGCTGTGCTGAAGTGCATGAAGTAGCCTTTTCCTAAGGGCAGGAGGAGATAACGGAGGGTACTGAGAAGTTTGTCATATTACATTTTATAGTACCATATTCGAGAACCTACTTCATCCCTGTCAATTCAGTATGGTTAAAGTCTACTCCAAGCCGTACTGCCTGGACGAGGGGCTCAAAGTGTAATAGCTAGAATATAAAGGGGGGAAGCCCTGAGTGTGTAAGAAAAAGCATTCTAGAAATCCATTTTTCCATACGTCTGATCTAGTGTAAATAGTTTTTTCTACTTTTTTCATGACTTTCAGAACAGGTGAAATTTTCCTTCGTTACTTTTTTTCATCTTTGAGTGTTTGTTGTTGTAATACTCATTTCGGCCACAAGAGGCTGAAGTGAACCACAACCCCATATTTAAAAATTTTATAGCAACTAAATAGTTATGTGACAATAATGTTACATATTCATGTAGAAAGATCATCCTGGCAAAAACTATTTTTTGACTGTTCTTAAGTCATAAACAGCTTCCGTAAATAATTCATTTTAGCTTAGTATGAGCAGTAAATACAAGAATTATGTTTCAGTTTTTTTATAACAACTAATATAAGAAACATTCTTCAAATTGTATCTAATAAATAACTAATAGATTGCTATTTATCTTTCAACAATAATCAATGTATTTTTATTGCCAGCCTGTACTTTGTACAGGTTATGTTGTAAATCAAAACTTTGTTTTTAAATATCTTCAGACACTAAACACCAAGGCCCGCTATCTATGAGGCTAGATAACGACAACACAAGTGAACTCAAGATGCCCTTTTTTTGTGACTGCCTCCCTAAAATTGAGAGTTCCAGATGTTTTGTGACATATTTTGTATCTCTGAAAGCTGTTAAGAGTCTCCAGTGAGATTTTAAAAACAAAGTCGAGGACTTTGAGCACATTTCAGCACCATGACATGTTTTTGTTTTGATTGACAGTCACCTTTACATTGTTGTCCCATGTTGGAGAAGTCAGTCTCAGGCCCTCCGCTCACTGAACTACGTTGCTCCCACTTTGTGTTGCCAGGACCCTGAATCATCCCACAAATGTTCTCCTCCTCGAAGTCACAGCCGTCCACAAAGGTAGAAGACTTGGCTGTAGAGAGGAAACATTCATCAAGGTACACAACATCAGACTTGAATGACTTTTATCTTGTTTGACTGGAACTTTCTTTACCATTGCTGTTATAATCCTGGAATGCTACAAAAATGTTTATTTTTGCATGGATAATATACAGTATAGATACATACGTATATATAGAATAACACAATACAAAGGAAAAGTAAGAATGTGATGTCATGATGACATACAAGCCTGAACATATTCCTAATAATAAGACAGAGAAAGTATTTTTTTTTTTTTTAATGTCAGTGTCACTTATTTTACATTCTGTGACCATTAACAATACACTAAACAGTGATAAAAATGGCAGTATCCCTCAACTCCCGTAGTCACAGACCAACCGTTAAATACTATGCAGACCGCAGTCAAAACTCGTTAATAATGCATAGCCAGTCCTCCATAACATACATTAAATTAATCTTGTCCTAAAGAAGCGCAGGTTGTCCAATTTCAATAAAACTCTCTAATTTACCATGTATACATGAATCAATCTTTCCAATGGAAAAATAACCGATAACCTAAAGGCGCTGTTTTAATAATTTTATGATGGAAACTTCTTATGTAAGGGTTCAGGGCACCTTTGACCAAATGTGTTATCACATATCCATTTTTTTTAATTTGCCCTCCAAGGAGTGATAAAAGAAACAAGATGTCGATATGACGCAGGGTTATCGCAGGTAGAGAGCAAAAGTGCCACCACACAAATATGGTTCATCTCTGAACAGAAGTTCACCTGGAGCCAGAAGGAAACGTAGAACAGAAAAGAGCCTTCAACACTTCATAGAAGGACTATGTACTGATCTGAAATGTAATAAAAATCAATATATTAGATGTTACAATGCACCTTTATTATGTCCTTATTTAGAAGTATTATGAATGTGTAAACTACTACTATGTGCCTTATTTTCTTCCGTATTTTAGAAGTGTTAAATGTTGTTAAATTAAGTGGCTATGCCTAAGAATGACCAATAGACTGTGAAATAATATGCAATATTGTAAACTGTAAAAAACGTAAGGGTACACCACATATAAAATATGTTGTAAGACAATAGATCGCCCCTTGTCCTGTGAATCCGTGAGACAGAGTAACTACTTTAATGTGGTCTGTGGAACGGTGAAATAGGACGGACCGCAGCTGGGTACTTTTGTAATGCTCATCACATCATCATCATCGAATAAATATCGTTTACCTGAAGAGAAGTTTTCCGAAATTGATTTCTACACGTCTCTATTTCAAATTATAAGAACACGACAGAAACCTGAAATTATTCTGCATTAATGAGGCGATAGCTGCATTTTCCCCTCCGAGAACCATCACCTTACCGTGGTGGAGGGGTTTGGGTGCTCCTATGAACCTGAGGGCTGTGTTGTCGGGAGCCTAGTGCTCCTGGTAGGGTTTCCCATGGCAAATTGGTCTCAGGCGAGGGGCCAGACAAAGAATGGTTCAAACACCCCAATGCAACAACAAAAAAGAGGAGGTGTGACCCTGCCCGGAGGAAGCCCGGGGCCCCCGTCTGGAGCCAGGCCTGGAAGGGGGGCCCGTCAACGAGCGCCTGGTGGCCGGGTTTGCCACGGAGCCCGGCCGGGCATAGCCCGAAGAAGCTACGTGGCACCCCCCCCCTCTCCATCATGTGGGCCTACCACCCGCAGGAAGAACCGTTGGGGTCGGGTACATTGCCAGACGGGTGGCAGTGAAGGTCGGGGACCTCGACGGACCAGACCTGGGCGGCAAAGGCTGGCTCTGGGGACGTGGAACGTCACCTCTCTGTGGGGGAAAGAGCCGGAGCTTGTGCGGGAGGCGGAGCGCTACCAGTTAGATCTGGTTGGGCTCTCCTCTACGCACAGTCTCGGTTCTGGAACCGTACTCCTGGATAGGGGTTGGACCTTATTCTTCTCTGGAGTTGCTCAGGGTGTGAGGCGCCGGGCGGGTGTGGGGATACTCACAAATCCCCGGCTGAGTGCCGTTACGTTGGAGTTCACCCCGGTAGACGAGAGGGTCGCCTCCCTACGCCTACGGGTTATGGGGGGGAAAACTCTGACTGTTGTCTGTGCATATGCACCGAACAGCAGTTCAGAGTATTCGGCCTTCTTGGAGACCCTGAATGGAGTCCTGTTGGGGGCTCCAGTAGGGGACTCCATAGTTCTACTGGGAGACTTCAACGCGCACGTGGGCAGCGATGGAGACACCTGGAGAGGCGTGATTGGGAGGAACGGCCTCCCTGATCTCAACCCGAGTGGTTGTTTGTTATTGGACTTCTGTGCTAGACATGGGCTGTCCATAACAAACACCATGTTCGAACATAAGGATGCTCATAAGTGTACATGGTACCAGAGCACCTTAGGCCGAAGATCGATGATCGATTTTGTAATCGTATCATCTGATCTGAGGCCGCATGTTTTGGACACTCGGGTAAAGAGAGGGGCGGAGCTGTCAACTGATCACCATCTGGTGGTGAGTTGGGTCAGGGGGTGGGGGAAGAGTCTGGACAGACCTGGTAAGCCCAAACGGGTAGTGCGGGTGAACTGGGAACGTCTGGAGGAGGCCCATACCCAAGAGACCTTTAACTCACACCTCCGGCGGAGTTTCTCTGGCATCCCTGTGGAGGTTGGGGGCATTGAGCCTGAGTGATCAATGTTCAAAGTTTCCATTGCTGAAGCTGCAGCGGGAGCCTGCGGCCTCAAGGTCTTAGGTGCCTCAAGGGGCGGTAACCCTCGAACACCGTGGTGGACCGCGGTGGTCAGGGAAGCCGTCCGACTGAAGAAGGAGTCCTTCCGAGATATGTTATCAAGGGGGACTCCAGAGGCGGTTGCAAGGTACCGACAGGCCCGAAGGGCAGCGGCCTCGGCTGTGACAGAGGCAAAGCAGCGGGTGTGGGAGGAGTTCGGAGAAGCCATGGAGAAGGACTTTCGGTCGGCACCAAAGTGCTTCTGGCGTACTGTCCGGCACCTCAGGAGGGGTAAGCGGGGGACCATCCAAGCTGTTTACAGCAGGGATGGAACACTGTTGACCTCAACTGAGGAGGTACTCGGGCGGTGGAAGGAGCATTTTGAGGAACTCCTCAATCCCACTAATACGCCCTCTTTGATAGAGGCAGGGCTGGAAGATTATGGGGGATCATCAGCAATTTCCCTGGTGGAAGTCACTGAGGTAGTCAAACAACTCCACAGTGGCAAGGCCCCGGGGATTGATGAGATCCGTCCAGAAATGTTGAAGGCTTTGGGTGTGGAGGGGCTGTCGTGGCTGACACGTCTCTTCAACATTGCGTGGAAGTCGGGAACAGTGCCTAAGGAGTGGCAAACCGGGGTGGTGGTTCCCCTGTTTAAAAAGGGGGACCAGAGAGTGTGTGCCAATTACAGGGGTATCACACTGCTCAGCCTCCCGGGTAAAGTCTACTCCAAGGTGCTGGAAAGGAGGGTTCGGCCTATAGTCGAACCTCAGATTGAAGAGGAACAATGCGGATTCCGTTCTGGCCGTGGAACAACGGACCAGCTCTTCACTCTCACAAGGATCCTGGAGGGGGCCTGGGAGTATGCCCATCCGGTTTACATGTGTTTTGTGGACCTGGAGAAGGCGTATGACCGGGTCCCCCGGGAGATACTGTGGGAGGTGCTGCGGGAGTATGGGGTGAGGGGGGCGCTTTTGAGGGCCATCCAATCCCTGTACGCCCAAAGCAAGAGTTGTGTCCGGGTTCTCGGCAGTAAGTCGGACTCGTTCCCAGTGGGTGTTGGCCTCCGCCAGGGCTGCGCTTTGTCACCAATCCTGTTTGTGGTATTCATGGACAGGATATCGAGGCGTAGTCGGGGGGAGGAGGGGTTGCAGTTTGGTGGGCTTGGGATCTCATCGCTGCTCTTTGCAGACGATGTGGTCCTTTTGGCATCATCAGCCTGTGACCTTCAGCACTCACTGGATCGGTTCGCAGCCGAGTGTGAAGCGGTTGGAATGAGGATCAGCACCTCAAAATCTGAGGCCATGGTTCTCAGCAGGAAACCGGTGGATTGTCTACTCCGGGTAGGGAATGAGTCCTTACCCCAAGTGAAGGAGTTCAAGTACCTAGGGGTCTTGTTCACGAGTGAGGGGAAAATGGAGCGGGAGATGGGCCGGAGAATCGGAGCAGCGGGCGCGGTATTGCACTCGCTTTACCGCACCGTTGTGACGAAAAGAGAGCTGAGCCAGAAGGCAAAGCTCTCGATCTACCGGTCTATCTTCGTTCCTACTCTCACCTATGGTCATGAAGGTTGGGTCATGACCGAAAGGACGAGATCGCGGGTACAAGCGGCCGAAATGGGTTTTCTCAGAAGGGTGGCTGGCTTCTCCCTTAGAGATAGGGTGAGGAGTTCAGTCATCCGAGAGAAGCTCGGAGTAGAACCGCTGCTCCTTTGCGTAGAAAGGAGCCAGTTGAGGTGGTTCGGGCATCTGGTAAGGATGCCCCCTGGGCGCCTCCCTAGGGAGGTGTTCCAGGCACAGCCAGCTGGGAGGAGACCACGGGGAAGACCCAGGACGAGGTGGAGAGATTATATCTCCACACTGGCCTGGGAACGCCTCGGGGTCCCCCAGTCAGAGTTGGCCAATGTGGCCCGGGAAAGGGAAGTTTGGGGCCCCCTGCTGGAGCTGTTGCCCCCGCGACCCGACCCCGGATAAGCGGTTGAAAATGGATGGATGGATGGATAGCTGCATTTTTTTTGTTGCAGGTTGTTTAAATTAAATTGCCTTAACAACGTGATTCGGATCAGCTCCATGTGATGGGTTCTTCCTTGCCCCATGCTACAACCTTCCACCAAGTTAAATAAAAATCAGGCCAGTAGGTTTTCCTTAATACTGCTTAGAATTTGTGGCATCTCCAAAGTATTACTGTACTAAAGGCTGATAAACCACAGATTATTGCCAAAGATACAGTATATTAGCGTCTGCCTATAAACTTTGACCTTTCTTGTAACTCAAAGAAATCTTTTTTTTATGACCTGATTTTAGTTTATAACACTCAAAGTGCAAATATTATGCCTCATTTATTGTTTGATGGACAAAATGACTCACTGCAGTTGTAGAGACGGTTGAGCTTGGTTAGGTCACTCGCACTGAACCCCATCCTCTGACCAATCACGTCCATGAAGTGGGGGATCTTGGTGACGATGGTGGGCTCAGAGGCGATGTTGAAGGAGGTCTTGCTGTAGTGCATTACAGAGCCGTAGTCGTAGGGAACGCCGAGAGCGCTGGACACCTTGTCATCGTATGTTTTAAAGTTGTGCTCTTTACCTGAGAAAGGAATAGTGCATGAAGTTACTTCATGAGTATCCACTAATTCAAGTGAGCTGTGATTTAGGGTGTTCCAGATCAACGTTACCAGGTTCGATGCGATCCCACATGATGTTGACGTAATCATCTCGGTCAGCTCTGGACTGCTCATGCCAAAAGCCCAGAGCGTGCAGGAACTCGTGCTCAACGGTTCCTAGACGATCACAGTTTCTGCCAATGGACAGCCGCTGCTTCCCCACATGCTGGTTGCCTACAGAGGAGTAGCATCTACGGAGAGGGAACGTACTTTAACTTTTCACTTAATGGTCTTAAAGGTCGACATTCAGAAGATGACAAAAACACCCGTGGCTCTCCTGGCTTTAGTACAGGACTGGCCTCAGTATCAGAAGATTGACATTTGTGCATTGACCTAAACTAAAAGCACATTACACTGGAATTAATACTGCACTTTGATTAGATTGCTGTTTAAAGTCTATGTGGGCTTAAAGCAGTCATGACACATTATTTGGGGACAGCAGATCAAAGCGTAAACAAAAGACTGACAGACCAACACGTCGTCATAGCTAAACGATTATTTGACTGTTCACACGGCGGCAGTTTAAAACACGTGACCGTTAAACTTGTGACTGTTATTTAACGGTGTGAAACGGTTGCAGTTTGAAACACCATGTGAAACGGACCTACTTGATGCTTACGAAACAAAACTACGTGGTTAGGTTTAGGAAAGATAAAAATAAGTATTGTTATGTACTTAAGTACCTAACGTAGTTACTTACATAACTTCAAATAACTCAACGTGGGCTTCATCACAAAGGAGGTTAAACTAAGGACACAAACAGCAGTCTCCTGGATGAAAGTGCTGTTTTCTTGACCCGCTCATCCACCCACTCACACACCTCTGGCCATCGGAGCAATTTGGGGTTCAGTATCTTGCCCAAGGACACTTCGACATGCTGACTGCAGGGGATCGAACCGCCGAGCCTCCGACCGGTGGACGACCACTCCACCTCCTGATCTATAGCCGCCCAATCAGCGTAATCAGCACCAACATAGTTTTGTTAATTTAATTTGAAGCAAACACAGCGCTCACCCGCTCCCTTTGAACACAGAGATGTAGTTCTCCTCTCCTTTCCACGGTGTGAAGTCAATGCAGGTCTTCAGTCTGTACTGGTCAAATGCCTTCAGGATCACTCCCTTAGCATTCATGTCTACATGAGGGAAGTGTATGACAAAGATGAAGAAAAAAACAAAACATCCTCACTGGTGCATATCCATAATGACATGGTAGGTACCGTGTGTGCGAGCGTCTTACCCAGACTGTCCTCTAGGTAGTAGGGGATGGTTGTTGGCCAGCGATACTTGTCTCCTATAATGGAGTTCCTGCTGAGGGTCTGATGGGAATGAAGAGAACAGGTCAGCTTTTAGAGATGAGGAGAAACAAGAGCGCAAACTCGAACATTTAAGTGACACAACCGTAACCTTGTGTTTTGAAATGGCTTGCTTTCTTTCAAGACAAGGAGGGTGTTCCGTCCTATTAGAAGACTTCACCAGGGTAGATGAATTACTCAGTGTCTTTCCAAACAAGTGTACTAACTACATCTCTACAGAGGCATCGTTTTGATTATTTAAATGAGTATTAGTGAGCAAATGTCATTGTACCGTTACCTCAAAGTCTTATGACAATCATTACATTAATACTGTTCATATTGCACAGCTTTAGTTCCTGCATATACAGTAATGATCAGATGGGGAATTATAGTATGTGTGTCTTAATTCTGAGATAGATCTTTGTAGAAAAATTATGAACGCAAATGGTCATTTAATTTGAGGAAAAGAAAATCTGTTTTCTGCTCTCAATTGTCCCCATAAAACTATATATATATATATATATATATATATATACATAAATTAGGGGTGTTGCGATACACCAATATTGATCATAACTGTATTATTAAAAAAATACTTTAATGATATCATGTTAATTATCCACTTATTTAACATCATATAAATATTCCAGTGCCTCTTAAATCATTTACGTTTCTTTCCCTTCTGGCTTTGTCTCCCTACACTCGCATTTTGAGTGTAATTAATTTAGCCAAAAAAGAGACAAAACGCACAATAAACAATAAAAGTTAAAGATTACATATTTATTTATATATCATAAATAATAATCAAATCAAATAATCATCAATCATTTCAGAGGGTCATCGCTGACTAGGAAGGTATGGATGCTCTCTCTTGAAAATTATAATTTGTGTGTGTGCAAAGTATCTTTTTCTGTGCTCAAAATGTCCCACGGTGCCCAGAATTAGGACACAAATATAACGGCATAATTATACAGGCCTGGATATGCAGATTACTGAGAGCCTTACTTCCTCCTGTTCGATGTCTCCCTCCAGCAGGTCCAGTCCAGCCGCTGTTAAGGAAAATGTGATCGGTTGATGAAAATACTCAGAGACAGATAAAAAGAAAACTGTGTCCACACACCTTCATTGATGTTAAAGATGTCCCAGTCATGGCCTTCATCAACGTCTGTTTCTGTAAATGTAGAATCAATAATATGCTGCTCAAAATGAGATTACAGGACAATCTTATTAACGTAATTACCATTGTACTTGTGCAGTTAGCATTGAGACCTGTATTTTTTCACAAATCCCGACAATTGATAAAAGTGTGATTTTTCATGTGATCTAAAAATGTCCAAGTTGTCCTGTTAGATACTTGTCCAAAGTTTGTCCGTACAATATTTCAAGAGTTCAGACCAATCAGAACACATTTTTGTGGCATTTTTCCTCCTTATCATAAAAAAATATAGTCTTTGGGCACAAATGGGGCAACCCCGTAAATCGCGAGACATCGGGATCATGCATTCATAATATCACAAGTATAGTGTGGGGTGGCGTATTTTAAACCTCAACCTCTGTAATTAACTTTTTGTTTTGTCTACTTTAACAGAAATGAACATGAGAAACATAATAATATGTGACTCACCTGTATCACCTGTTAGCTTAGCTGCTGCCTAGAAAATACATAAAAACACAGTAATCAATAGAGAAAAATTGATGACATGATTTACTAAAAAAAATAACTGACATCCTGGCTGGCAACTCAACATTAAGGTGAGACACTCTTGGCAAGAACATTGTTTTTTCATGCACTGGTCAATTTTGAGAGTTTTGGGCTATTTTGCTCATAACACGTCTTCTTTCAGACTAGTGGGAGAAAAAAAACATCCAACACACACATTTAGGAGTTTATTTAACTAACTTTGTCTATTTGAGTTCTACTAAATTTCTACGAAATTCATCCAACATTTGCATTACTTCATGCTTAATTTGCATATTTAAACAACATTTCAGGAAACTATTAATACAAATAATGAGTGTCTTAATGTAAGTAATCAACTGGGGACGTTTCATGGTGATATCTATAAGTTAAAATAGTTTTACCCTCTTTTTTACCCTCTTCACATGTAGTGTCTAAAAATCGTATGGAATTTTACTTACATATTATTCAAAGGGTGTTTTCTCAAAATTAGTTTTTTTTCTCAGACTCTGAGCCAGAAATCTGCACTTCAGTAGCACTTCATTCACCAAACTTTCCAGTGTCATTCCTCTCCATATTCTGAAGGTTTTTACAGAGGGCTTTGTTCATATATATTATTTTATTCCTAAAAAACAAGGCCAGTATATTCTAATTAATGGAGCGATCAAAAGGGATATCCAACATTCCCTCTGTAAAAACCTTTGACTGTAATATGTCAACAAAACGAAACAATAATGCCTCATTTGCACGTTAAAACATGCAATTTCAGAACACTTGTAATACAAACATTTTTTGTAATCGACATCGAAAGTAATCGACTGGGGAAGTTTCATGGTGATATCTATAAGTTACATATTTACCCTGTTCACCTGTAGATGTCACCTTAAATGTCACTGTTTTGCACCGGAGACAGAATATGAACGTTAATGTTTCACAAATGCTTACACTTACCAGTCCCAGGCCACAGACCAGAATGATCCACCTGAGTGCCATGGCTCCAGTTGCAGACACACACACTCACACACACCCGCTGCCTCAGTCCTGCTGTGTCTGAGCAAATGTCGTCGCTTTGTTTTTGTACAGAAGACACACTCACACGCAACATTCACATGATCGGATTTTTACCATTCGGGTCGAGGGAGATTACACAGCAGTCTAATTAATTATTAATTTAATAGTCATGATTAGCTTATCTTATGTCATATGTCTTATTATAGCCACACTAATAAACATACACTGATACAGAAGGTTTGGACACACACACACACACACACACACACAATCAGTTGATTCATCAGTGGGAACAGCAGGTCACCATGATCTGCTCTGCTCTTCCCTCTACTTATTTTAATGTGTATACTTTCCATTCCAGTTCATGTCTCGTCTAGTAGATACTACAGGCCCCGCACATGGTCTCTACGCCATCGTAACCTCTCTGCTTTTGTCTATCCCACCCACTCCTCACATACCCAACACCTCGTCACAGGGGGCCTGTGGTCAGCTACTCGCAAGACTGAGTTCATCTCTGGCTACGCCTCAACAGCAATCCCTTGACTTCCTTGCCCTCACTGAGATTTGGATCACACCTGATAACACTTCCACCCCTGCTGCTCTCTCCACAGCTACTCCTTTACCCACTCACCCAGAGCCACGGGCAGAGGAGGCGCCACAGGTCTACTGATCTCCCCCAAATGGAGTTTTTCTCTTTATCCATTGCCAGACTTCACTCCTTCGTCTTTCGAATTTCATGCCGTCACTATAACTAAGCCGGTTACATTAAACATTGTTGTTCTCTACTGTCCTCCAGGTCCTTTGGGGGAGTTTTTGGAGGAATTGGACATTCTCCTGTCTAACATCCCTGAAAATGGCCCTCCGCTCGTACTTCTCGTGACTTCAATGTCCAGCCAGAGAAGTCAACAGAATTGGTATCTCTCCTGTCTTCTTGTGCTCTCTCCCTGTGTCTGTCCCCACCTACTCACAAAGCTGGCAACCACCTCGACCTCATATTCACCAGAAACTGCTCTACCTCAAACCTATCTGTAACCCCGCTTCACATCTCTGACCACTTCTTCATATCCTACTCTCTCCCCCTCTCCCAATCTAACTTCCTGAATACTGTACCTCTCCGCCATAACCTTCGCTCCCCCTCTCCTCTCTTGCCTCAGCTGTCCTCTCAGCCCTTCCTTCATCTGACTCATTCTCACTCATGCCTGCCAACTCTGCCACAGACACTCTCCTCTCTACTCTGTCCTCCTCTCTGGACTCTCTCTGTCCTCTCACCTTGCAGCAGGTTCGCCAGTCCCCTCCAGCTCCCTGGTTGAACGACTCAGGCTGACAGAACCATCCTACGGGGGGCTGAAAGGAAATGGTTGAAATCAAAAAACCCTGACGACCTCATTGTCTTTCAAACTCTTCTCTCCTCTTTCTCTTCCTCTATTTCTGAAGCAAAAAGTGCTTTCTTCCAACAAAAAATCCAAGTATTGGGCCACTCCTCTTAATCATTGAATTCAGGTGTTTAATTCAGTCCCATTGCCATAGGTGTATAAAATCAAACACCTAGCCATGCAGTCTGCCTTTACAAACGTTTGTGAAAGAATGGGTCATTCTAAAGAGTTCACCGAATTTGAACGTGGTACTGTAATAGGATGCTACCGTTGCAACAAGTCAGTTTGTGCAATTTCTTCTCTCCTTAGATATTCCACCATCAACTGTAAGTGGTATTAGTGCAAAGTGGAAATGTTTAGGAACCACAGCAACTCAGCCACGAAGTGGCACACCACGTAAGGTTAGACGTACAGAGCGGGGTCGCCGAGTGCTGAGACGCATAGTGCGTAAAAGTCATGAAAGCTCTGCTGACTCAATAACTGCAGAGTTCCAAACCAGCTCTGGCATTACTACCAGCAACAAAACTGTGCGCCTGGAGCTTCATGGCATGGGTTTCCATGCCAGCCTTACATCACCAAGCACAATGCCAAGCGTCGGATGGAGTGGTGTAAAGCACGCCGCCACTGGACTCTGGAGCAGTGGAAACGTGTTTGTGACGAATCAGCTTCTCTATCTGGCAGTCTGATGGGTTTGGCGAATACCAGGAGAACGTTACCTGCCTGACTGCATTGTGCCAACTGTAAAGTTTGCTGGAGGAGGGATAATGCTATGGGGTTGTTTTTCTGGGGTTGGCCTCGGCTCATTAGTTTCAGTGAAGGGAAATCTTAATGCTTCATCTAACCAAGTCATTTTGGACAATTCTATGCTTCCAACTTTGTGGAAACAGTTTGTGGAAGGCCCTTTTCTGTTCCAGCATGACTGTGCCCCAGTGCACAAAGCAAGGTCCATAAAGGCCTGGTTGGATGAGTTTGGTGTGGAAGAAGTTGACTGGCCCACACAGAGCCCTGACCTCAACCCCACTGAACACCTTTGGGATGCACTAGAATGGAGATTGCGAGCCAGAACCTCTCGTCCAACATCAGTGTCTAACCTCACAAATGCTCTTCTGGATGAATGGGAAAAAATTCCCACAGACACGCTCCAAAATCTTGTAGAAAGCCTTCCCAGAAGAGTGGAAGCTGTTATAGATGCAAAGGGGGGACCAACTTCATATTAATGCCTATACATTTGGAATGGGATGTTATAAAAGCTCCTGTAGGTATAATGTGTAAGTGGCCCCATACTTGTACGTATTTATGTATGTATGTATGTGTGTATATATACATATCTATATATGTGTATATAGATATGTATATATGTAAATATATATATATATGTATATGTATATATACAGTATATACAGTGCTGTGATTTTCTCCCATTCTTCTCTGCACATCATCTCAAGCTCTGTCAGGTTGGATGGGGACCGCCGATGGACAGCGTTTTTCAGGTATCTCCAGAGATGTTCAGTTGGGTTCAAGTCCAGGCTCTGGCTGGGCCACTCGAGGACATTGACAGAGTTCTCCCGAAGCCACTCCTGCGTTGTTTTGGCTGTGTCGGCCTAGTCCGAGGTCCCCCACCCCTTAATAATGACCTTAAATTCAAGTGTCACTGCAAAGGGTCAGAAAAATTTATTGAATCTTTAATCTAATTTTATAGTAAGGCTGTAATGCAGTATACAGTATATATAAGTAGGTATGTAGTATGTGTGTAGCTGTATGTTTATGTACGTATGTATGTAAATATGTATATATATATACATATATTTATAAATGTATATATATATATATATATACAGTATATTTGTATACATATGTGTATATATATATATATATGTATGTATATATGTGTATATGTTTGTATATCTATGTATATATGTGTGTATGTATGTATGTTTGTGTGTAAATATAAATATATATATGTAAATATATGTATATGTGTGTATGTATGTATGTCAATATGTATATATATATATATAAATATATATATGTATATGTACAGTATGTACATATATATATATGTATGTATGTATATGTGTATATGTTTGTATATATATATGTACATATGTGTGTATGTATGTATGTATGTATGTGTGCAAATATATATATGTATATATATATTCGTATATATATATATATGTATTTGTATATCTGTATATATATATATATATATATATATATATAAATGTATGTATATATAAATGTATACAGTATATATATACGTACATATATATATATGTATGTATCTATGTATATACAGTATATACGTATGTTTATATGTATGTATATATATATATATGTATTTATATACATATATATATTTATAAGTCTGTCTATATATATTAATCTACGTATGTATATGTGTAGGTGTATGTATATGTACAGTGTATACATATGTATGTCTTTTTATGTATATATGTATGTAGATATATATATATATATATATGTATGTATATACAGTATATGTGTATCTACATATATATATATATATATGTGTGTTTGTGTGTATATATCGCTATATCTAACCTCTATATCTGTATTTGTCTTTTTATAAAATATCTTCCTAATGTTACTAATGTCAGAAATTATTTTTAAAATTGCAATAAAATTGCTTTACGAAGATGATTTTTTTTATTGGTGAAAATACAGGCAGAGCACATTTGTTCTGTATTTAACATTTTTCAGTACTTGAAATACTAATTAAAACAAATGACTCACAACAAATAGGAGAAAAGAAAAGGATAAAAACTGTAATGTACAAAAAAAGTGCAATGTACTCTCCTTTAAAATAACAATGACGTAAAACAGTATTCTTGCTCAGATTTTCAGATTTCGATGTGCAACTCCTCCAAAACCACAGAGCGATGCGTGTCGACTACAAAGAGACACTAAACGACAACAAAAAGAGGCAAAATAACTTCAAGTCTGTGTGTCTTGCTCCTATGTAGGAGAGGTGGTGTGACTGTGCCCATTGTCTCATAATGAACACAGAGTACAGCTGGGGCTGATGGGAATGTCATCAGTTCTGCAGATATTTGATCATAAACAAGTATTGGACACATTAAAATGTTGACCTAAGGACAGTGCTAGAGCAGGGGTCCCCAACCACCGGGCAGCGGACCAGTACCGGGCCGCGGATCATTTAGTACCGGGCCGCACAGAAAGAATAAAAAGTAATTTTTTTTCTGTTGCTAATATTTATTGTAAACAATTTTTATGTATTATATTATATACGTATATGACTGTAATAATAATATAAATAAAGTGCATAATATAAAATGGAATAATTACATTTACATTATATATGTAATAATAAAATGATATGTTTTGCACTTTATTGTGTGTTTTGTTATGCCTGTTCAAATATTTATAATGGGATATGTTACAATATTATATATTTCATTATTAATAGCTACAGCGAGAGGAGGGAGAAATAAGTAATAGGTTATATATGCATCATTTTTTAAAGAAAGACAATGACATTCCTTTTGAAATTATACTTTTGGAGCCAAATTTTCTTTTAAATCCATTTTTTCTTCATATTTGAAACTAGCTTCAGTGTTTAACAAACCAGGACAAACCTTTCTGAGGGTCCATTTGGGGGTTTTAAAGACCAGCTCTAAGCTTGTTTTCAAAAATGATACCAAGATTAGAGTGATGTTTGTGGACATTAGAAGGAGAAAGTTTTAAATGTGCTAAGTAGTGTCAACAACGATAGTCATTACTTCAGACCTTGTGCCCGCTGGCACCAAAAGCTTTGTGACGTAGCGACTACTTGTGTGGCGAGTTGAAAATAACCGCTAACATGCTACCTAGTAGCAACATGCCAAGTTAGCTCGCCTGCTACCAGCGGACTATTGATTAGTAAACTCACTAGCTTGGTTGATAAACTGACAAACACAGTTTAAGAGACTATTTATACTTTGACCCGTCTCACAGCGGATTGCAAAACACGTCACATCTCTTTAATGGAGCAGCAGACCTTAGCACTTCCTCTCCCAGCACCTTCTTAAGTAAAACGGGCGTTATTAACCGAGAACGCACTGTGACGTGTGAGTCAACAGTTCTTAATGTTGAAGGACTTGTTCCCTAAGTATCAGACTGCTGTCATTTTAGTGCGTTACATTTTCACTCCACATCTCCTCTGGGACCATGTGCATGTCAAACGGTTATTAAAATACACTGCCAGTCTTTGCTTCCAGTGTTTGAGATGGATGAACGTGACTGCAGTTCTGGGAACCACCACTTTTCTCCCAAACTATCCAGGAAAGCCAACTTCTGAATAAATCAGAGGCGACAAATAGGCCGTGGTGTTGCACAATCCCGGTTTCCAGACTTGAATCTTGCAGCGATAACTGAGGTTTGCGAGCTGTGGTCTGGTTGGAGTTAATGCTACAAGATCATTATCTAAATGTAAACATGACAAAAAGCCTCCTTAAAAATAAAGCTCTTTATTCATAGACAATGCCATTGACATTGACATATGCATTGGCTACACATAATGCCAAAAGTAGCAAGGCCAAAACTTGGATGTAAAGTGTCCAGATGATGTCCTCCGTCACAGTAAAGGGCTTCTTCTATGCTGGAGTTGTGTCAGCTGGTCATGGAGCTCTCAGGTCATCCTGACGCTGATGCTGCTTCTCCTCTGATGGTTTGTCTGAGGAGAGTCTGCTCCAGGAACATCTCATCAGACAGGAGCTTCAGGACTGAGCAGGTCATGTGTTAATGTTAAAGAAATGTTAATGTTTCTTTAATGTCTCTGTGGTCGGGAAGCACAGAGACATTTACAGGCTTTACTTCTAATATCTCCTCCGATCAACAGCTGTCTCTCTCTCTCTCTCTCTCTCTCTCTCCCTCTTTCTCTCTCTCTCTCTCTCTCTCTCTCTCTCTCTCATTCTAATATAACAAGCATCACTGCTTTTTGAAATTTCATATAGTTTGACCATTTGTTTTTCACATGTGCACCTTCAGAGCTGTCAAGTAGAAGTTTTTTGGTTGATTAACGTTTACTTTGGTTAAGACTGGTCGCTCACTTTAGCATCAGCGGGTTATCTAGCTCCAAGCTAGCTGCTAAGTGCTTTGCGTTGAGGTGATATTTCAGGCTTCAGTACTCCGGTGGTACGAACGTTCTTTGCTGCAGGAATCGCACAAAATGGTGCTGCTATCAACATCCATCCAGGCATTTTTTTAATTGTACATTTTTTTACAATTGTTTTGTCGCGTTATTTATTCTTTGATTAATTAAAAATTAATTAATAAAAATTAATCTAATGATTAATTTATCGAAATGAACGCACTAATTTGACAGCCCTAATTATTACATGAAAAATTACATAAACAACCAAAATAGTTAATAATGATAATTCATTATTGGACTAATGTTTTCAGATGTACTTGTATAAACGGTTAGGTATTTAAATTTATAACTAAACATCATATTTATTTTCCTTCATTTGCTTTCTTTGCAAAAATATTTGAAAAGTTACTTAAGCTGTCACATAAATGTAGTGAAGAAGAAGTATAAGAAATAAGAATGGAAATAAGAAATAAGAAGCTCAAGTACTTGAGTAAATGTACTTAGTTACCTTCCACCACAGCTGTTATCTGAGTAAGCGTGAGGTCCTTAAAAGTGAAACAATTTCATGACAGCGTTCACACTCAAATCAGGTGAGAGATCTCTCACCTGATTTTGTTTAGTTGCTGTGTATTTCTGTTGTCTTGTATCAAATTTAGGATAGTTTTTCATTTGAGCAGTAGAACATTTCTGTGACAGAGCTGCAGCTGCATACGTCATGTTCTGTGACATACTGTAGGTCCACTCGAATAATTGCTAGCCTGTCAAAATGAAATACATATAATATTTCATTCAAGAACCCATATAAACAGAAAATGTAACGCGGACTCACAGACCATCAGAGATTTTCAATGCTTGAGATTTTTTTTATTTGAATAACACGAGAAAGTACAGTGCTCGCCTCAGAATAACGTCGGGCTAAAAGCATTCGACACTTTGAGTCTGCTGGATCGCCTGATCCAGTTCCTCAAGTGAGCTTTTCAGAGATGTAAAAGGATTTACAAATCAACAAGTTTGTGATTTTTACAGATGGATCGTGCTTCTCGTTCAGCCCAGGAGTCACATGACGGGTATCTTTTAACGAGCATCACACTGAATGTCATCTAAGAATCCCGGCACACTTTCTGTAAGTACCAAAAACACAGGAGTCAGTAAGCGCCTAAACTTGTGTTGAAAAAAACTCCTTAAAGTCGATTGGTTTACCTCCAAAGGTTATTGGTTGGCCGTGGTGCTCGTCGGGTCCTCCAGTTCCTCAGACTCACTGCTGTCCCAAAAGTCGCAGACAGGCTCTCCATCTATGACCATGCAGTTTTCCTACAGTGGAGATCAACAGGCAAGAAAAACAACCTTAATAAAACGACATAGAAATAAGATGCCGATCAACCAAATGTGCAAGTAAATACAAAGTTAAACATTCTGCTCTGAATAACACTCGTGCTAGAATGTAACTTAATACATTTCCTATACTGTGCTTAGTTTAAATTCAAGGTAAGTGTACTTTAAATGAGCAACTTCATACTTTTACGCCACTACCTCTCAGAGGGAAAAAAGAAGAAGATAGATATATAGATATAGATAGATCTATATATATCTTATAGAATATGATGCATTGCTGTAGAATTAACCCACCAAGCTATAAAAGAGTTCAAATGAGCTCAACTTTAAGCCGTAAAATACAACATACACATTAATGCTGCAGTAATATGAATTCAGAAGCATATAATATTAAACACTGACAGGGAACAATTTACTGCACATTCAATAATTTGGCTTTATACTTTAAGTACATTTAACTGATATTATTTACATACTTTGCTTGAAGGGAATTTGTTCAGATTTGGCACAAACGTCCACTTGGACTTCAGGATGAACTGATTAAATGTTGGGGGTCAAAGGTCAAGGTCACTGTGACCTCACAAAACGTGTTGTTGGCCATAACTAATTTTCACACAAATGTCTAATTGGATAAAATGATGAAGTGATGAGATTTTGGAAAAACATGGACCATGAGGAGGTCATTCTAGTTCATATAGTGCCAGATAATAACAGAAGTTATCTCCAGACCCTTTTCACAAGACCGTAAACTTTAAGTAAAGGATCTGACCGCTTCTTACAATTCCACTGAATGAGAAATCATCCTAAATTACCTCAAAATCATCCCAATTCATGCCTTCTCGAACGTAGAAGACAGGATGAGTATTGAACACGGTCCAGCCATCCGGACACGATGGATACAGAGAGAGAAGGTAATATTGAGTTGCAAGAATATGTATGTGTCGTGTTTCTGTGTGTTTGCAGGAGAACATCTTGACAAAAGTATGATGCATTTTTGTAAGAGAAAATGATATATATATTAATATTTACAGTATATCCACAAACCTGTTGGAAATGGAAAGCTAGTCGTGTCCAGAGCTGCGGTTACACAATTCAACACAGCAGTTATTTACATGGGACATCTGTTTTTTTTTTTTCAGTCTCATCATTACAGATCTGAAGAGAGACACTCACCAACCAAAGGTTCCTCTGTCCCTTTCTCCTCTGCTCCTGGATGGACAGTTTGAAACCCCAGTTAGAAGGGATAGAAGTAGGACTCCGATCTTTTACTTAAAGATAATTTTCGTTGACTATGACGCTAGCTTACCAGCCCGCAGCTGTTAGCTTCTGTGTGTAGCTTGACATTGAGCATACAGACATGAGATAAATATTAATCTTCTCATCTAACTCTCTGATGTATACAGTATGTCCCCCATCCAGAACTGTCTAGATCTGTATGAGTTTGACAACTTAACATAGCAGTTATTAACTCGGGACATCTGCTTATTTATTTATTGGATTTCAGTGTATTTATATTCATGTCTCAAAGAGGCATCCTTACAAATCTGAAGAAATACTCACTCACCGACAATGGGTGCCTCTCTCCCTTTGTCCTCTGCTCCTAGAAGAGCTGGATGGATACAGTTTGATACACCAGTTAGTAGTGGTGAAGGAAGTACTCGGATCTTTGACTTAAAGTAACAAGCAGCAGCAAACTATGAAACAAGCAGCAGCTGTATTATCTGCAAAATGTGCCTGATGTATCAAATGTAATGTAACAATCCAGATATAGGTATATTATTATTATTATTATTATTGAAAGATAATTATTAATCATTTTGAGGAAATTCTCGTATTTCTTCAAATGATTAAACAATAGGATTATTTGACAAATGCAGTACAGTATCACCAAGTTGAAAAGCTCATGAAAAGTTGACATTTTGGAGATGCACCATTTTCACGCTGCTAATTTCATTGTTTTATGCTTTTTGTTTTAAGTCTGTCGTTTGTTCCTTTTTATGTGAAATTTGTATGCTGTTTTTAAAAAAAATTTTTTTATTCTTTTTTTTTTTGGCCGACTTGTGAATCTCAATAGAAATACTCCTGGTTAAATAAAGGTTAATTAAATAAAAAAAGAATATGGATGATATGTTATTTTTTGTTGTATGTAAAATCTTCATCTGTTAAAGCCGTCAGATTAATGTAGTACAGTTAAACGTATAATATTTCCCTCAGAAAATGGAAAATACATAAATATTGAAATACAAAAATGTACAGTACTTTAGTAAATAACACTGCCAGTAAATACTCACCGGCTGCTCTGGTCAGAGCCATCATTGCACAAAGAAGCACAAACACAATCAGTAACTTCATGGTGGAGATGTTGCAGATGTTAGAGATGATGATAACCTAAAGAGAGACAGACATGTTACTAATACCTCTACACAACTTAGACTCATACTTTAAAGGAAATAAATAGGGTGATAATAGAGTTTGAAGCAAACCTGCTGCAGAGTTAATTTCTCTTTGTCCTTCTGTGTTGGTGTGCAGCTTCAGCCTTTCTGTGTGGAGGTGCTGAACAAGAGAAAAAAACAGCAGTTATATACACGTACATTTGCAAAACCAGGACCTGAGGCCATGTACACTGCGGACTGAAATGCAAATATACATTTAATCTGCCTTTCAAATGTAAAAAAAAAAGGCCGTTCCAGGGAAGCTTTAAGTTTCATATGTTTGTATTTTAATCAATTAAAAATCACACAAGAAGTGTCGTATAAGTCAAACTATTCAATTATGTATATAATATTGCTTTTTTTTTAAAAATATGTTTTTCGAGAAAAAAGGCCCAAAGGCTCACCAGACATTTGCTCTCTATAAACTGTCAAATTAAGTTCTAATGTTTCATCAAAGAAAACATTTGCTCAGTACAAATAAAACCTTCATCCATCACTGTAGCAGTGTGAGAAAGAACACCAGCCATGACATCTGTGTTTGATTAGTATTGTTAAACCAACATTAATAAATAACTGCTCTAGTTTTTGAGTATCACGCAGAATTACACAGTTGAACGAATGTTTATTGGAGCCTCACTCGTCAAGATGTTAACACTAACAATAGATCAAATCAATTTGTGGAACGTGAGAGTTGAGACCGTTTAAGCCTCTTTTAGTGCATCGTTTAGATTTTCCGCCCGAAAAACAGCCTTGTTTCCAGCAACTGCTGTTTTCAGAGACAGAGCTGTAAAAAGCTTGTGCAGACTGTGAAGGAGAACCTGTGGCTGAAGAAGTCTCAGCAGTTTCAGAAGTTACTTCCTGGCAGGGAGGGATCAACCCTTTTACCCAACTCACAAGTCATTTTTTATTGAGGTATACATGTGAGAAGATTCTATTTGATATCGGACCCTTAACAAGAAACTGTGCTTACATAAGTTAGGGTCGTATGTCCCTCATTCTACAGGAAGACAGTCTGTCTGAGTGCAGCATATTTCCTTTGACCCCGATCTCCTGGGACAGCCCGGCTTTACAAGCTGCACCCGCCAGGCCCCCCAGCAGACGGCGACTTGAACTATCGCTGTGTAAGAGACAGGCCATGGCCTCCTGCTTCTAGATTTATAAAAGGACCTGAACGTTACCCTGTGTCATACTACATTTAGCCTACTGAAGGACAATTCCTTCACATAGACTACCCGGCCAGCGGAACACAGCAGACAGACACAGTTGGAGACACGCTGGTGAACAAAGTGGAGCTATATGGAGTTATCTATTGTGAAAAGAAGCTTTATGCATTTAACAAGTTTCATGTGAACACGGACGTTTATTTTAAAAAGATAAGCGGACACTGACTCTGTCAATCCAGATGGCTTGGAGAGGTGGTTTTTTAGCAGATTAACATCACTTAGGTGAGGTTTTAGTTCCATTTAAGTTTCCTTTAGGTAAGGTTATGAGTCCTCTTTGTGTTATATTATGTGATTTGAACAGTACTATCTTCCCTTTGTAAATCTATGTTACTTGTCAATAAATAACCTTATTTGACCAATTCCATCTGGTGTTATGTTCTTGTTTTACGAGGACCTGCAGCGACCGACAGTCCATTAAACAAAGGATGGATGATGATAAGTGAGTGTCGCAAACCTGCTGCAAAGTTCATTTCTCTGTATCCTTCTCAGTGTCCGCATGTAGCTCCAGCTTCCTGCGCTGAGGTTGTGAACGAGGGAAAACTCAACTCTTATTCACACATGCCATGGCTGTTTTTGCTTGGCCTGCTATCCGGATGGCATAATGGGTTGATGGAGGAATGGATGACATGCATGTCGGTGTTTACCTGGCCAGGGTGTTTGCTGGGCATCGTAGAGACATGCAGCAACCATGGGTCCACTCACTGCTATTCAAAACAAAGATCCAATGCTACACCTACCCGTGCTCTGTGCTCCACCGCGGAGCACCACCCTCATCCAGTGTGCAGCACAATCATGTGTACTCCCCGAGTTTAGCTTCAGTCAAGCGGCTCAGACATTGTGTGACGTAAGTGCAACAGTGTTCCTTAAGCAAGCCCCTTGAATATTTAGATGGTTGACAGCCTACAACAATCCTGAATTAAGTCGCAAAAACACAAAAGACAGCTTTGTTATTAGCCATAAACAAAACAAGGCAAAACATCACTGAAAGGCAAAAGTCGCTAACTAAATCAACTTCTTAAAGAGGAGACATTTTAGATTGCAGAGAATGTTATTTGACCAATCGGGACCATAGAGTGTATAATTTTACAGGTTCATTCAGACTGTTGAATCCAAAAAAACTTTTGTGTTTTTGGTGACAAAATAGCACTGCCTCCAACATCATCCGGCCTGACATGGACTAGTTGCGCATGCTTCTTACAAAGCGTGCGTCACCTCCAGTGACTGGAGGCAGAGGGAGAGAGAATGGAGCTGCCAGGTAAAGTCAATAATGGAAGGGTACCAGGTTTAGCTTCACCTCAGGCTCAATCAAACAGACTGAAAAGAACATGTTCATGTTCATGTATTAAGGCTTTTAAAACTATACATATTAACAAGGCAACAGGGCCGGATGGCATGTCTGCTTTTCTTTTAAAGACATATGGAGGAATTTACACCAGCCTGGCATCGATTTATCTAATAAAACTCATTATCAGATAAATAAGACTATTTATCAGCAGGATCTGTTTCTTTAACACCTTTGATCATAACATGGGATCAGTTGCTGCACCTTGGGTTAACAGCAGTCACTGATTATAAGAAGAATAGGGAAGACATTCAAATGAATGGAGGATCTCAGTAGGAAAAATGGACCAATAAAATATGTACTTATATACTCTCCAGCCAATCACAGGGCTTGTCAAACTGTCAATCATCATGAAGCAGTTCACATAATCCAAATGGCATGATATCAAACTGTGAATCAAAAGAAATAATAAAATGAAAGGGTCAAACATCATTATCAAGAGGTAACAGGCACATTGGTTTTATTGATAGGACAATCATTCATGTGACAAATCATGTTTGGATAGAACGTTTAAAATCAATCACAGGCATTGGTATAATGAAGGGAAGCTGTGAGTATGCCTTGTCTGCCAGGTGAAGCCCAGTAGTACAACGTGGGCTTCATTACCTCCCTTTTCTGAGGACATTTCCTTAATCTCTCTGCATGATGCACCATATGCAGAGTGCTGTATCTGATAGGCTGCCACTATTCTTCCTCTGGTCTTTAGCTTCAGCAAGAAGAAATTATTGAATGTTGCAAATGAGCGAAGCACAGCATTGGTCTCCTTTTTATTGTATGCATCAGTATACTTTTCTAACATCACAGCACTGGTTGGTTAATCTTCTCCACATAGGACCCAAACAGCCAATTCTCATTTTACAATCTCAGGAAGCAACCGGCTGTCGGTCTGATGACAATAAACCTCTGGGGGCAATGGCCAATATTTCAGGGGTTCCTATTTAACCAGCGGAAGCCACTTTCTTTTCTGTGTGCTGCTCATTTACAGTCCAATTAGCAACTTGAGAGGATAGAATGGAGTTGAGAGACGACGTCTATGACCAGATTGTTTCACAAGCAGAGGTTTACAAGCTCATTTTAAGATAATAATAAAAAGCAAAACCATCGTGGGACGATAGTCGATGGGATCCGAAATTGCATTTCGGACAATACTGTCCGCATGGACTGTTTACCTGCATTCAATAAAAGTCCACTCAAACGTGATTGGTCAATACTACCTGGACTAGTAACGGAAACCAGAACGTTATCGATACCAAAATCTTGTACCGTTGCCTACAGATTCTGCATTCAGGTGCAGATATTCGTTTGAAGATTACTCAGCTTAAGACAGAGGTACAGTAAAGTCTTAGTAGTCCTTGCTACACGGGGACCCAGGTAGCCAAAAGTGCACTTTTTTGGAAGCTACAGTTTAAGAAATGATTTCAAAGAAATAGTTTGACATTTTACAGTGGGAACTAGCAAGCCTGTCTGAAACAAACACAATATAACGTGTTAATTAATGAGCTTTAAAGGTGCTGGTAAGCAGATTTTGCATATTTGTGCAAAGCTAATCAGCTGCAGCTTCATATTTGATGAAGAGACACACGTGATATCAATCTTATCGTCTCTTGGCAAGAAAACACGTATTTTATGTTGAACTATTCCTTTAACAATTGCTTTGTAAAGCTATTGAATGCAGAATAAGGTAAAAACATGTCACACTGCACACTCAAAACTGCTGACTGGCCAACAAAAATAATGGAAATTATAGGTTCAAAAGTTGTAACTGAGCTAAAAGCAGCAGCAGTTATAACTAGTGTCAAGTTGCAAACAAGCACCAGTTTACCTTCAAATGATGATTTTAACCATGACTCAAAAATATGCTTCACTTTTTAGCAGCTTTTAGATTGTCACTGACGCATGTCTTTGAATCCCAACATCCCAGCTGTCACAGACAAACCACATGTCGGATTTCCCTCCTCTTTGTCTTTCAGTCTGGCCCATTGATGCTGTTTCGATTGTCCCCCATGTCCACATAAAGGGAACTTCCTTTTGAACTTATGGTCTTCCTACCCTTCACCTCTTAATGCTGCTTAGCCGCTCGCACATAACGGACAGGGACTGGGTCAGTTTCACCATGGCAATGATGCTGGTTCCTCCAATCAAGGTGCAGGTGGGCCAGAACAGGGAGTGGAAGACGGCGACCCGACCGTAGATCTGTGTGAGGATGGCACTGTCTGTTCCGTCTGTCGGGTCCACGAAACACTGAACTGTGTGCTGAGACTTGAGACGCTCAGAAATGTTCTGAACCATCACATGCGTGGCTGTATAGTCCTTCAGGCACTTTGGGATGTAGAAGCACTGAAGGAAAGAATAAAAAGAAAAAAAAAAGAGAGAAAAATTAGGATATTGTTTGTTTGTATATCGCTCGATGTGGTAATCCAGGTGTTGTGAAGGTGACACAAGTGTTTTGGCCATTCGCAGTCCAGACCTCTGGATTGCTGTCTTGCGTCTCCTCGTTGTGCAACAGTCGTAGCACCTTTCCAGAGGAGTTCACGAAGACCTGGAGACAGGGGTAACGGGATCTCTTCCAGCACTCTGCTCCACAGCTGTACGAACAGTTTACGTCGCACACGATGGTGGAGTTCACGATAGTGCAGCTAGTCTCGTCTGTCCACACACTGTAGAGATAGAGCAATTCTTTTCAATGCATCTTGCAAACACACTTTCGACAGTTTGAGTTGTAAGTCAGTCGAGGGCTGCCGTAGAATAGTAAAAATGAGGTCAAGGAAGGATACAAAGGAGAATTCATTCGGACTCTGACTGTACTGACACTAGACTACCTAATTATGCAAAGGCGGACGTTATTGATTTGCGTCGCTTTAATTGTTGCTGCAACAAGGAATTTTGGGACGGCATTAACTCCTTCCTTCATACAGGATGGTCCAGTGAACCCTATGCTAAAGAAGAGGAAGCATTGAAGCGCCTTTTCTTAGAATTTAGAGAATTCTGCCAGGTCTTATCGTGGCTGCCATGATACCTCCGGGCCATTACACTCAGTTAGGATCCTTCCTAAGCAAAAATAGACTCTTCAACCACAGCCACTGAGTCAGAATATGCAGATGAATCAATAATCACGTGGGACCCGCAGTAATGTTGAGCATATTAATGGAAACTGGAATGTTAATGGCCATGGAAACTGTATTGTTTTTTTATGGGCACTTTAGTATTTTGTGGTATTTGATTTATTTGTCATCTCCTGATGTTCATGTGCAATAGCAACTATAATAGTTTAGTTATGGTTACAATGAGTAAACACACAGGCACTTAGGGCAGCTTAGGGGTCCTAAAGGTGAGGCGCTGTAGGGGCACAGGCATCATGCATTAGACCTAGCCGACGATACGCAGCTCGTGCTCGTCTTTATGTATTTTTAGAACGAAATGAAGTGAAAGGAATTTATTTGAAACATATGCACGCCTGAAAGTCCCTTTTTGTGTCTGAGTGTGAAACAATCACCCGGAAAAAGAACATGGATTTCTGTTTGTCTGTCTGTTGTTTCTGTATGTGACCTTGTGACTTGTCATTACCGGTCAGAGTAGGAGCGCAGTATGGTGATTCCCAGGACAAAGTACATCATGACGGAGAAGACGACCATGCTGAGGCCCAGCAGTATGGCTCTGTCCTCTCCTGCCCTCAGAGCTGTCACTGTCTTCCTCTTGTCCAGGACCTCATATTCACGACCCTTATGGTAGATGGATCTAAAAAAATAAGGGTTAAAATTCATTGTTAGACAGTCAGAGCAATGGAAAGAGAAAGTCTGCTTAGGGCGGGAAGGAGGGCGCGAAGGATGTTGCAACAAAAAAAACAGACCTTTCACCCTGAAGACCGTTCGTGTGAAACCAAAGTCAACGTTGACTTATTACTTACTTTTGTTACGTAACTTATGGACTTAACTTTCGGCAGTTAGGTTACAAATGTAATTATTTCATGTAACACGTTTTTTTTTTCTTTTTACTTCTGTTGTGTTAGTAAACCTATAAGTTTATTTTAAAAAGGCTGCATGCATGTAACTGACCTGACACATCCATAACTGACGCTGGAGGGTTACCCAGAGCGTCATATTTTGAAACGTAGCTGCCATATTTGACATGTTGGGAGTGAGAATGTGTTGCCTTTATCTATGTCTATTAATGTAATAAAAGGTCCCCGCACTCCCCACAAAATGGGGAACTGTGTGCTGAGAGCTGAACTCTCGCATGTCTGATTGCACACACTTTCATATTAGATTTATTTATTTTAATGAGGACTATATAGAAGGCTCATGGGGGTACATGAAGTTTTGGGTTAAAACACGCATCACAATGCAACAGCTAAATTGCAACTCCCTTTGCAAACAAGTCACATGTGAAGACATGTTAAACTACTTGTGCATGTCCAAGTTACATGTTCTTTAGTAACTGTCTCCTTTTCTAGTTTCCAACTTATTTTTGTATCAACTTTGGTGACAAACCAAGCGAGACCATATTCAATACCTGCGGTCACTTTTTCCATCTGATGCTTTACTTCCTGCCCACAGAAACATCCTGTCTGAGGACTGTGGGAACTGTAGTCCGCCGTTGTTCCCAGAGGAGCTGACCCACCTAAAAAAAATATAAGAGACAGTTATTGGAAAAACCCTACAGACCCTTCACCCTCAGATCTGTGACTGTAGAAATGCTCTGCTCGAGGAAATGTTCTGCCTTTAATCCTTTACTAATGAAATGCTATTAAGTATTGATTATGCAAAATGGCCCATTTCAGAATAATGTATATTATCTTATTGGATTATAACAATGGTGCAGGAGTTAGCACTGTCGCCTCACAGCAAGACGGCATCTTGAAGCCTTCTCCTCCGGCTTCCTCACACCGTGCAAAGGCATGCAGGTTAGGTTAATTACGTTAGGTAAGTACTCTACTTAAGTACAACTTTGAAGTACTTTTCTTGAGTATTTCGATCTTATACAACTTTATACTTCTACTCCACTGCATATCAGAAGAAAATATTGTACTTTTTAAATGTCCAAGTGTCTTGATGTTGAATGCTCATGATGAACTGAAGCATGAAGAGTTCCTTTATGTGTTGAGGAGATTCTCCTCCTTCTTCAGCTAAATAAAGTCTTTAAAAACCCTCTCGGGTCAGCTGGAAAAAACATCGTCATAAAGCTGAAAACAGGCCGTTTTTCTGAGAAACTCGTAAAAAGTTGACTTTAGAGCCACGTGGTTCTCACAGGACAGAGACAAACATATGAGGATCTTATAGAATATGATGCATTGCTCTAGATTTAACCCAACAGGATATAAAGGAGTTAAAATGAGACAAACCTTAAACATCTACAGCAGTAAAATGCAACATGCACATTAATGCAGCCGTAATATTAACCCAAAAAACATCATATATATATATATATATATATATAATAGTAAAACACTGAAAGGGACGTATATATATTATAATACTTACATAATTTCACTTAAGTAAGGTTTTGAAGGACTTTTACTTGTAGTGGAATATTTTCACAATATACTCTAAAAGTAGGTAACCTGTCCAGGGTGTATAATAATAATAATAATAAAAATAATAATAATAATAATAAGTGGTAAATGGACTGCATTTGACTGCAATGTTGCAGCTGGTAAATGTGGGGCTAATTGTAATTACTTAATATACTGCTTGGTAGCTTCATCTATATTTATATATCATATTTCATCTCTTGATAATATTGTGCATTAATAATCTGAATGTGCAAAGTTAACTCAATGTATCAAATAAATGTAGTGGAGTATTAAGTAAAATATTTAACCCCACATGTGTACAGTACTTAAGGACAGTACTTGAGTAAATGTACTTAGTTACTTTTTCTTTTACAGTTTAGTTTTCATTTAGCAGACGCTCTTATCCAGAGCGACTTACAGTGAACTGACTACAGGGACAGTCCCCTGGAGCAGCTCAGGGTTAAGTGTCTTGCTCAGGAGCTCAATGGTGGCAGCTCCTGGTGTTGAACTCACAACCTTCTGGTGTTTTATTTGAAAGCAGGACCACTAGACTACTAGACTACCAACACTACTTTCCACTACTGCTCAGATCTGGAGAAAAACTACAATGTTGCCATAAATCTGTAGTTCAGTCATGGGCATTGAAAAGGTACATTTTCCAGTAAATAAGTTATCAACCAGGTGTGAGGAACAGACTAGATTTAAAAAGTACATCATGTCAACTGCAGCAGAGCAAGGCACTCGACACGCTCATGTCTGATGTTGAAATGTGCTCTGGAAATGAAATGAATATGGGATCAATAGAATTATTTTTGACCTTGTATTCCCCACTTTGTACATAGATAAGATTCATTTCATCATGTATATAGAGATTTCATAAACAGCCTTACAGTAAGCTGTAAAAAAAAACAAAAACCTGTTTGGTTTACATTCATTGATAATATCAGTGGCTGCAGCTCTTTAAAGTGCATTTCTAAGTATATCAGCTGTACTAGAATGCATAGAATGTAGATAACTTCAAAGAGGCAAAAGCAACACCCGCTGGGTGTAAAAATGTAAGTACATATGTCATCGCTGAGATGGCCCAGCATGCCTCACAACTATTTACGAGCCGGGTTTAACAGTTCTCTTTCATCAGTCATCAATAAGAGTCCCACACTCACTCTGAGAGGTTACAGTCAGCTCTGGTGTGTGTGTGTGTGTGTGTGTGTACTGTATGTGCACGTGTTGTAGGCTTACTTGTAGTTCAGAGGAACAGGCCTCTCCAAAGATGTCTGCAGTCTGGTCAGAATGTTTTCCTTTTACCAAATCACATTTATTGATGCTGGTGGCTGATGTAGTTTTCACTGTCTTGTACAATTGTTTGTCGTCAGATGCACAGAAGACCTCTGACCTCTTTTCCAGCTGTGTATACAGGGACATTTACGTGGTTTTCCTGGGATTGTAGGTAATCTTTTAGAAAGTAATAAAAATAATAATGTCATCAGAGTTCTCTCGTATTGGGTTTGGAGACATATGTAATACAGGGTTTCTGTTGAATATATTATATATATATTCAACAGAAACCCTGTATTACATACTGGGAGTACGGAGTTTGAAAGACGAGATCAAGGGAAGCCTAATGAAAGAAGTTGAGCTGCATTATGGGAAATGTAGTATCCAGTGTTTTTGGTGCTTGACCCATACACTTTGGACTTTATATGCTGCGTTCCATTTAGCTCGGCAGTTGGAGTTGTAAATGACATCACACCCAAGGTGACAACATTCCAGTACAACAAGGTGGAAAGTAAACAACAACAGTTGTAGGCCGGTCAGCAATAGTTAGAAATGCAAGTTGATAAAACGCATTCAGGGGAATTTTGCGCATTCGAACAACGTAGCAATATGTCCACAGATAGATTGTTGGACGGTACTGTGTGTACAGTTTAATGAGACACAAATAAGACATGAGTGCTAATAAACGGTGTATTACTACAGCTTTCGCTCCAGTTGAAGCACGTTGGTTGATGAGGTTCTTCCTACTTTCCAAGTCGGAATGTCGGAGGTTTAAATTTTCCGACTGGGAATTTCCGACTTCTCGGTTCAAATGGAACGTACCAAAAGTCAGGATCTCTGCCTCGACTTCATTGATTTCAACCAATTTTTGTTCTATGTTGTCTTTTGCAATGCTCCCAACTTTGTATAATTTGCGATACATACAACTCCTAAAAAGTTTCCTTCCCACAGCCAGTATAGCTACATTAAATGAGTGAAGCTCAGCCTGGCTAGCATAGATACATAGAGTTCACACAGGACTAGTCTTTTAAATATTTAGGTTCTCCTTTCACTTATAGGGCTGGGTATTCAACCCCAATACTTGTGGGTATCGACCAAAATATGTCTCCGGTATTAGTTATAGAAAACTCGGGAAATATCTGAAGTTGCATGCTTGTTCAGATTCCTTGACATGTACATTTATTCTTATATTTTATAATCCAGAGAAGGATTTGACACTTTGAAATGTATATTGACACATTCAGTGGGGCAGTCGATCAATCTGCCTGCATGTCCTCCTGATAAGTGTGGAAAAACCAGTAAACAAGGGTAGGGCCAACATTGTGTGTGCGTGTGTGTGTGTGTGTGTGTGTGTGTGTGTGTGTGTGCACGTACATGTATTTTCTGAGAGCATGTGTTGGTTTGACGTGTGACGAGTGTTGACTGACTGCATACCTACCACAGGTCTACATGTGTGTCTTTGAGTGTTATATTTGTCTAAAGAGAGTTATCTTTGTAAACTAATACAAGAAGTCACACACACACACACACACACACACACACACACACACACACACAAATGGTATGTGGACACACTGCTGTTTGGAATAACTAGCATCCCTTTACAGTTTAAGAACTCTTGCACAAATGGAAAACATGCTCTCTCGTAAAAGCTGACGTTGTGAAGGTCAGACGAGGCTGTCACTGGCACCAACTTCCAACCACAGCCATGACCTTGCCAGCTGATGGTGCTGCTGATTAATCTATCACAGTCAGTGAAACTGGGAATGTTAGACACACACACACACACGAACACACACACACACACAAAAACGTGACGTAAATAGAAGAAAAGTGGTTTTCTTTGAAGTTGTCAAGTTGTTGTCCTTGCAAAAGTTGCAACAAATGGTGAAAAGTGTTCAGATCCAGTACAAGCACCACTATGTAAGGTGACTCCATTACCAGTAATGTGATGTCCTGCATTTCAAATCCTACATGAGTCAAAGTACAGAAGGATTATTGGTATCAAATGTGAAAGTACTCGTTGCAGTAAAATGTCCCCTGTGATGAATATATCAGAGTGTTAATACTGAAGCCAACGTGTAGGGGCATTCTACTGTTGTAGCAGTTCAAGGTGGAGCTAGATTTAACTACTGTGTTTACTGGTTAGCCCATTGGTTCTCAGCCTGGAGTTGGACTTCTCTCCGAAGGGCCCTCAAGATAAACTTGAAAGGCTGTGAGAGGATAAATTGTGTGGAAAAGAAGAAAAAGCTTCAGCTTTGAAATCTTTGAAAACAGTGTAAGGTTAGTTCTCGACAGTCAAAAGCTACAACAAGCTACAACAATCAGTGACGACTTGATGACCCTCTTCTAACATACAGTATTTCTGCTGAGCAGAAAAACACTGCCAATGTTCCTTACGGACAGCATGGGAATAACATGAAGGAGAACAAACAGGAGAGCAAAACATCAGGAAGCTGTTGGCACCTGGTTACTACAGCAGGAGCAGCCAACATGACAGGAACCAATATTGACTGAGGCAAGCTTCAACACACACACACACACACACACACACACACACACACACACACACACACGGTTCATAAAAGTTATCGGGGCATGAAAGATGGTCCGCCTGAGTCCATATTTGCTTATCCTGTGTATGCACTCTGGTTGGTTGTTGTGAACACTGTTTCAGACAGGCCCTTCAGTAGCAGCGAGCTCTTAGCAGCAGCTTATCACAGCTTTGAATCCATTGAAATCCACACTGGTGATAAGATGGTCAGGGGTGGGAAATGTCAACAGGGATAGTGAGGAATCAAAGTTTAAGAGTGAAATCCAAACTCTCTCCTGATACAGTGGTTCCCAAGCTGGGGGTCAAGGCCCCACAAAGGGTCAAAAGGTGAATAACATAAAAGTATACAGACCAAAATGCAATCCTGGAGCTTTCTAAGTAAAACAGGGTTTTTAAAAGTCTCCGTTCGAAAACATATAGTGAACGTTAGGCGTGATTGTAGCAAAAGTTCCGCGTTTTAACACGAAAACATATTAGTGTGGATGTAGCATAAGATCACCTCATAGGATTTCTGGGGAATGAAGTCTTTGTCCCCAAGTAAACAGTTATTATTATGTGATTATCTTTTAGATCCAAGTCATTTTAAAAGATAATTTTCAGCATTTTGAGATTGAACAAAGATGCAGTTCTCCTCTTAGACTAAGGCTGAATGATGAATTGTTTTTATATTGAAATCGTAATTCAAAAGAGCGCAATTTTCAACTGTGGCTCTTGTGTGTCTAGCATGCTGCAGCAAGTGAACATTGCTTTTTTATACAGACTATATTAACAGTATTACCCAGCTGTAGCTCATTATCTTTGGGAATGAAAAGTTAATGAAAGACAGCTGGTGAACAGAGGAGTCAGAATCTCCCATTTAAACTTAAAGAACATCAAATCATTGTTATGATCTTACCGCTTCAAAAGCTTTGAACTGAGACTCCCGGAGCCGTGAAGTAGCTCCTCCTGCATCTACGGAGGTTACCGTAGTTAGCACCAGTGCTAAGCTCTCAACATTTGGTTTCCCGAGTCCAAAATCAAAACACTGTGAGACGTGACTTAGCAGCATTTTATCATTATTACTACACCTGGCCAACTGCATCCATATACCACTATTGTCAGTTCTAAACCAAAGTTTCTAAGAACTTTGCATGAAGAAAACTGAAAAAAAAAGGGAATCAATCCATCGTCTGGAGCCATTCTCCAAATAATAACCCACAAGTGTTTGTGGCGAAGGTGAAAGACGCCTTGTTGCTCTGTTTTTGATAACAGAAGTGTCACTGACTTTAGGTCAGCCTCATTTTCCCTAGGGACAGAGCCAGGATAGCTGTTTCATCCTGCTTCCAGTCTTTATGCTAAGCTAATAGCTTACTAGCTCTATGGTCATACTTAATGCTCAGACATGACAGGGGTAATAATCTTCTCTTTTTTTAAAAGTCAATAATCAGATTTCACAAAATGTCAAACTATTCCTTTAAAGGTTTGGTATATATTGTTGTTATAGCAAATACACTATGGTTAAGGTTTGGCAAATAACACGTGAAAGATTGTGGTTATCGTTCAAAACAAGAAAACAATCATTTATTGTGATGGAACACCAGAGGTGGGTAGTTACATTTACTCTGTGTACTCCGTTACATGTACTCAAGTACCTTCTTCGAGTAAGTTGTACATGTCAGATAAGTTTTATTGCAGCGTACGATTAGTTTTATTGCTTAATACTCTTTACGCTTACATAAATCGATTTTTTGAGAAAATTATGACTTTTACTTATTAATCACGCTACTTTTGTTATTTTATGCATTTGTGATCAACAGTCAATGTTGACATTTTTAATTTACGTCCGTAACTTAAAACATTTACTTATTTTAAGACAAACCGTGACCTTTTTTCTAAACCTCACCAAGTAGTTTTGTTACATTGATGTTTTGTTTTCTTTCAATTTGCAAAGTCTTTAAAACTGTGACCATAATCCAGGAGAAAATAGGTTTCTCATAATGTCATTTTGTAGGAAACAGGGTAGGACTGTCACCTTTATTTAGAATTCTCATGTCCTCTTGTCGCCAAATTCACTGTTTTCCCAATACCAATGCAGTTCAATGGGATCTGCATAAGTACAAGCAGACAAACATGAAAAATGGCTGCCCTACAATGTACAGGACTTGTAGTACAAGGAGAGGAGTTTCAATTGTTTATCATAAAAGTCTTCTGCTACTTTCTTTAGTGGATTTGGGCCAAAATCTAATGTCTGGCACCACACTCCCATGGTAACAGCAGTTTGAGACACAGTGCCTTTGACCTTTAAATGGATGATAAATATCCAAAATAATAGCTTTATCTGCATGTGTGGGTGGTGTTTTCATGTTGAGTAGCTTGTTATTGTACCAAAAGGTACAGTATGTCACGCCGGATAAAAAAACACAGGCATAAAAGGTGATGTGAGTTCTGCAAGAATGTGGAACAGAATAGGGAAAAAAAGGGAAAATTTCACTTTGACATGAGGTGTCATGTGTAATTACCATGTGTCTTAAAAAAAGAACAATAAGATGGCAAGGAAACTCAAAGTTTCATGCATGTCTTTCATATGGACACACATACAGAGAGCTATTTATTAACTAGCTGTTCTTACAACTGTTAAAATGGTCACGGACAGCATGTCTTGTGCTGTGTTAAAACCACAAGAAGAATGTTCTCTGATGTGGTCATTCATCGTCTGCCATGTACAGATACGCACATACTGTCCACATACTGCAAGCTGTCCCCTACTGCAACCTCAGACATCAACACCGCCACACACACACACACACACACACACACACACAGTCCATAAGCTAGGCCACTTGTTTTTCTGACACGTAAACTTCACAGCTTTCTTGGAATGTGAGACCGTCAAGTGGCCTGGTGAAGGCACAGGTGCTGCAGTTCTCTGTGACAGGGTTAGACTCACAGATACACACACACACACACACACCCAGCCACACACACACATGAACTCAGTGTGTCTCGGCAGTGATGTCATGGTTCTGTTTCTGGAAGGTTATCTGAATGGCATGTGTTTCAGCGTGCACGCTGTAGCCTGCAGTTGTCTTTTGCTACCTGATTGACCGCAGAACAAACGGTGAGAGTGTGACACAGCTGTTCAGCCTTGTTTGGAATCAAAGAGCTATAATACAGCTTATCAAATGAAGCCGCTTTGAAATGAACTCCTGGACAAACACACTGGATACTGGTGCCGTCACTTTCCACCCTCAACCGTTTCAGCTGTGGGCTTCCATTGCTGTAACAGTGCATTCAGACTCAACATGAAGTGAAATCTCTCTTCCCAAATCTGTTTGTATGTCATCAACAGCCAGATAGATGTGTTATATATCTAACTTGTCACTTGTAAGTGCTCAGGTTGAAGCCTTTTTATCTTGCAATGCACAGAGCGAATCCATGTCTGTAGCTTATTTCCTCCAATGCATGTTTGCATTGCAACCGAACACACCGTTATCCTGTTGTGCATTATTTTAGCATCAGTTTGACTGAATTACACATTTGATGCCACCTGATTGGATTTGTCTGATTTGTCTTGAGTTTTTCAGTCAGCATGGTTGGGGCCAACTCTGTCTCCTGCAACTGTACATTCCCAACTAAACTGCATTCTCAATTACCACTCGAAGGAAACATGTCTTTTCCTTGATTCCGGTCACAATTTTAAACACGTATTTAATGTTGCCAATTGAAACAAAACCGCAACAAAACTACTTGGTTAAGTTAAGTGAAACATCATTGCTTGGCTTAAAGTAAATGCGTTTGTTACGTCATTTAAGTTAGAGAAATACATTTTAAATGAGGCAATGTCTACTTTTGGTTTAACACGGGACATGAACAGCGGTCTCCTGTGTTTGTTTGACCCACACATCCACCCACGCCACCTCCTTATTGGGAGTTCCGCAGCATTTGATTAGAAACGTAATTGTGATACGTCAAAAACAAATGTAATCCAGGGAGGAAATACATACATTGCACCACATATTTGACGATGCAGTTTTCTTGGGAAATAGGAATGTCATGTTTCGGAGACAAGGCTGTTGGAGCAGTTAAGGAAGCTTTGGAGAAGCAGGCTTGAGGCCGCAGAGTTATCGGTTCACACCCAGGTCCGGCATGGCACCTGATCCCTCAGTAGCGAGCACATCAGACTGTGGTTGTACTGTACTGGCAGCCTCCAGGTGTGAATATATGTAACTGTGTACGTGTGATCAGGAGGTTCCACTGTGTTGTCAGCACATGTTCCAAGATCACAGGTCTCCCTTTGAGGTTTCTGGCAAGCAAAATGAGGAAATTTGGTTCTAAAAAAGACTATACTATTGAAAGATATCCAATTGGTTCAGACTGCTGAAGCCTCAGATGAACTTCAGATAAACGTTTTTCCCCATCTCTTCAAATGGAAGCATGTTAAGAAGGGAACAGGAGAAATGATTTCAGCAGGAGAAACCTGTTTCTATTGCCTTATGGCCACCTGTCTATTGTTTTAAGACAGACTTGAAAAATTGCGAACCTATCCTTTAAGAGATAGTGTAACCATCAATGCTATTGTACAACCTAGGCATATTAACAACTAGAGACCGGGAATTACTGGATTCTCCACTTTACTAGTTTTTTTTTAAGCCCCCAAACTTTTTCCACCTTGCATTTTGATTGCAAATATGACGCATATTTCTTAATAAAATTGTGTTTAATCAGATTTGCACAAAACAAACTAAGAGAACAGAAAACTGGTTGGTACTGGTTGGTTTCTGGGGCTCCAGGCAAAATGCTGTGTAATGAAACTGTAGTCACTATTTACTGTGTACCTGTAAGGCTAGAGTGGCAGGAAGGAGGGGTTAATGGTGACATTCTGGGAGAGCTGAGATACAAACCATCGACCCACAACATCTATGCTTTGATTCTAATATGAAAATATATTTATTTAGTCATAAATAGAGATACTTGTGAAATAACTAAACATAGGGGGCTTCATTTATTAAATCAACTTAATTAAAGGGTAACCTTTGTCCATCTGGGATGGTGAAACTGCCTCGACCAAGATCCTATGACTTCCAATATGGCTGCCAGTAGGTGTTTTACTTCACCTGAAAATGATTGACACATAACACACATAACGTTGAGGTATCTTTTTGTAAAACTACCGCTGCTAATGATAAATGACCAAACTTTGTTTCCCGACATTGTATGTGAGAATAATGAATGAGACTGAAACAGGGGACCACAGCCAGAGAAAAAGCCAACTCTAATCCTATCTACAGTCTGAGACATATTATGTTGTGGGTGTTAGAATGAGTGCTAATGGAAGAGGTAGAGACAGCTGCTGTTAATGCTTCGGACCAGACTTGGTGGCTCCCCACAGTGTACCATTAATGGAATGATCCAGACTGCTGGGAAGTCATTGATCAGCTGAACTACAGTTTACAGTAGCTTGGTGGTCGGTGTACTGAATTTAAATTCGGAGAAAGTATTTTGAGACTGTAACAGCTATTTGAAAACCAGACACCATGGAAATAGGGAAGAGAAGAGCACAGTAGGTTTTTTAGATCTTTTGGACCAAAAACAATTATGATGAGAGCGGTGAAAGTGAACTAAAACAGTAAAGTTATAAAAATACCACAATATATCCAACATAGCCAATATATCCAATAAAACAATATTGATTGTATCAGCTTGAGAAACAGAAGTAGTGTGTGTCCATAGTAGCCAGCCTTACTATAGACACAAGTAAGTCGAGTCTAATTAAGCTTCCTTTAGAGGTGTGTTCAGACCAACCGCAAAGATCTTCGCGTGCCACGATCACATACAAAGTCATGGCATAAATGCTCATTTGCGCCGGGCAGCACAAATAGATGTGAATACGCTTCTGTGCGAACTTAAATCTTTCAGCTTGAGGGAACCATTTTTGTGTCGCTGCGTCAGCATTGATATTCTCCTGACGTCACTGGGAATTACAAATGAAGGACACAGTTAATGTCGCCCTCTGAAAGCCACAGGACTACATGGTCAGTTCAAAATATATGTATTTGTTACTTGATTCCAGCTATCGAACCAAGTTAGCACAAAAGTTAGTGTTAATTGCCTTCCCCAGTTAGTTAGCACAACCGTCCCTCTTCCTTTCCGGAAGGAGCACTCCCATTGTTGAGGGCGAATATTAGCAAGTTTCAAAATACTCAGAGAAACACTCCAAAAAACAGCTTCCGTATTCCGCACGAGTAAAGCAAGGTGTGCAGAAACATTGAGGCAATGAGCCTTTAAAGCACCACAATGAAGGCAAAGAGCAGCTGTCACAAATGACAGCCAACAGGAGACACAGAGCTTTGTTTTTGTTTTCATTTCTGTGATGGACAAAGGCAGCCATTACACAGCAGAACTTCACCCAGTGGTGGAGCTACTCTTCTCTACCCATATTCACTAATCCTGAACTTCCACAACTTGTGGGCAGTGTAATCAAACACTTTCTTAAACACCAAAATGCTAAAAGAGGACTTTTCTCCACTAAAGGTTTTCCAATTTTTTCTCATTTTGTCAAACTGTCTAAGCTTACCTTCAAATGCTGCTGAAGTCAAAGGGTTTCCTGGCTGTAGGTGTTCATTTTGTATCTTAATCCCACGGCATGTTAAGAAGTGTTCTCTAAGCTGAGCCAACATGTGATATTGTGTCTATCGGGGACGGAGCAGCCCTCAGCATGCCTCCCATACTGCAGACTGAGGGACAACCATAACCACGACACTGCCCCTCACTGCTCACACTAATAATCAGTGTGTGGGGATGATAGTCTGTGGGATTTAGGGGAGAGACAGGGTTTGGTCTGGGAGGGAAAAAGGGAGAGATGAGAGACTGTGGGTGGAAAAACGACACTTTTTAAGGAATGGACAAAATAACTAAAAGAAAACACACGGTAAAGTACTTAAAAGCTGCAACATGGACCTTTTTGTCCCCAAAACACAAACTACTATTAATGGCTAGATGACAGATCAAAATGACTGACAGGTGTTGGAGGGTATTAGTCTTCATTTTAGGTTGTGTATGAGTGAGTACGGAGTGAATGAGTGAATGATTCCACACGCAGCCTCGCTCTCCTGTTTCCCTGGAAATGGGTTACACTTTGCAACATTATCCTTACTGTTCAGTTCTGATTGGTGACCTCACACATCCCATGGCCTTTAACTAAATTCAGGGAGATGTGTAACACCTTCTAAATGACTAAATGTGCAAAGTCTTGGTCCATACTTGAGAGTGGCCTTCACTACACCAAACGGTACACAGCATATTATATAGACACACAATGAGGATGATGATCAGAGCAGTACAAGTCTCCATGCACTAAACCCGGTGTCCGTACACCTTTGTTAAGCTCTACTGTATACTGTACATGCAGCAGCTGTGGTTTAACATGACACAGTGGCCTCTAGTGGCAGCTAGCTGACTTCTAAAAGGGGAATTGCTCCAAACGTCTATTTTTCCCACATCATTTCTGCCCTCATGTCCCGTAAAAACCAAGCTGCAACCTCCTGTTCTGACAAGTGAAGCCAATGTGGAAGTGACTTAAACAGGGGGGGACTCCACTGCTCGCAAAATAAGTCTGGTTGTACACAATTATACAACTATAAGAAAGTGAAATTACTTCTCACTCGATGAGTTTATGGTCTCAATCGCTAGTTTCCAGTCCTCTTCAAAGCAGCATGATGTTCATTTTGTAAATTATGGTCCCATTTAGAGTGAAATAGAGGATTAAGCAGGGTATGCTTCAGAGCGGGGCTACCTAGTGATTGACACGTCCTTACCACGTTGTTGTCCAGTCCGGAAGCTCTCCGTGTTCTCGTCTCACAACTTGAACCCTTTTGGAATGCGTTTTCACTTCGTGCTTGGTAGTTTTACCATTTTTTGGTCCCCTAACAATGTCTTATTCAGCGATTAGTTGTACTTTGCTCCACCTCTCGTGTCACTTCTGGCTCCATAAAGCAAGCTGGCGAAAAACCTAGATGGCGCAGCCAAAATGCCAAACTCAAGACTATGTCCACTTCTTATATACAGTCTGTGTGAAACATATAAATTCCTGCATTAACTTTTCAACCTCCAAGTTGCGCTTTAAGTGTTAAGAAGGTAATGAGAACAGGCATTAGAGCTGATGTGGACGGAAACAGATCAGTAGGCTCACCCTGGGTCGCAATGGCCGTTGGCCTTTCTGAAGTTCCTCTGGTGTTGCATGCTGTGGCTGTGTTTGTGTCCGATTGTCTGACTGTGACCGACTGACTGAGAGGACTGCCTCCACACACACACACACACACACACACACACACACACACACACACACACAGACACACACACACACTTAAGGACCACAGGATGAAGCTCAATCCAAAAGCAAACAGAGAGAGAATTGGTGGAAGTGGAGGCTTTGCTCACTTTCCTGATGGTGTAAGAGGGCGTTTCCATCGAGCTTAAACGTGGCAAACTTTGACTTGGCGAAGGCGGTTGTTGACAGTTTTCCTGTGTTCATTGAGTTCAGACACTTAAAAAAAAGTCATTATATTCTTAGAACAAAAGAGCCTTTTACTGTAACCTTTTTATCCATGTGGAAATGTTTGTAATGTTGTTAAGTAAAACATGCAGCATTTAAGAGTGTAATTAATGTGAGTTACACGTATGTTAACTGAGAGTCGAGGGTGTCGTTTCTACTGGGGATAAGGGAGACGCCTGCACCTCACTGTACAAAATCCACGCTTACAGTTTCACTTTGATTGACAGGGACAAAAAGACTTTTCCACCGCATGGTACGGGACAGCTCTACTCAGCTTGACTCGCCCTTTCCGGGTTTGTCATTAGCAAAAGTCGTGGATTGTACCTGTTACTTTCTCCGGTACCACCTCCGGTCGCGGTCCAAAGCGAGCTGAGCTGATACTAGAAGGTGGAGTTAAAACACTTGCATGGGACATCCGGTACAAACCAGCCATTTTTAAATAGTCAAGAGTAAGGCACGGCGACGCATCTTTTATCTCAGGCAGCTGAAAAAGTTCGGCCATGGACCCGAGATCCTTCTACAGAGGCACAACCGAGAGCATCCTGACAGGATGCATCGCTGCATGGTACGGGAGCTGCAGACAGCCCAGAGCATCAGCGTATGTGAGTTTCCCTCCAACAGGGATATTTACAATGAGCGGTGTGTCAGTAAAGCCGGCGGGATTATCAGAGATCACAGCCAGCCCAGCCACGTTCTGTTTGCCGCTGCTGCCTCTAGGCCCGGACCAGTAGGCAAAGCAGGCTTTTTTTTTTACTTTTACTACCACTCATCTGCTCCTTTCTTCAGAAAATATTAACTTCTATCCATTTTTTAATGTGAAAATATACTCGACTTGTGTATTGATGAGTAAATATGTACACCTAACTCATAACTCATCACTTTCCAGAACTTTTTAAGACATTGAATCATATTCACACAGGACACTCTCAGGACTTTCATCCTCCGTATTGTCTGACTTCCCTTAATCAACATTCATTGAAATACAGAGGAGCATCTCTTTGGAACAACCTACTCCCGTCACAATTTTGTGTCACTGCTTAGTCTAGAAACTTGAACATTTGTTCTTATGTTTTTATCCTTTTGATTGTATTAGCATATGCATTAGTTTTGATATTCAGTAGGGGAAGTATTATCATAAGCCATGTTTGGCTTCTAACCTCTCCTGCACAATGTTCTAACTTTTCTTAAATTCTTACTGTCTTTTTTTTTTTGGCATATGTGTAGATGCAAACTAAACTAATTGAAGACTACCATCATCATGAAAAGCACAGTATCCAGGTTCACCTTAATGTGCTATTTGCAGGATTGATAAAAAAAAAAAATATATATATATAGTTTTTGCACATGCACACATATACACTGATGACAGCAGACCAATAATATCACATTTTTATTCGTAGTAGCACCAGAGCTAACAGCTGCATTTGTTACAGTTTGTGCAGAATTTAACACTTTACCGTGAAATGTGCTCAATCAACAGGGTCATCATGTACTGTAGTTACAGGATTCATGGAGACAGGAAGTCCTCTGCAGTGACCAGACTGTGACCACCAGGCAGGAGCAGAGAGGCGATCTGACGTGCCGTGAAGATGGATTGTGGTTGTACTCTCGGCTCAGCAGGTGGCAGTGTGGACTTATACGTGTCAACACGGAGGGGAAGCTGTTGTCCACAGGAGGCACTATATCCTGTATCTTCCCTATTCTCTCACTCACTCACTCACTCACTCACTCACACACACACACACACACACATACACACACAGACACTGTTTTGAAACAGGGTTCACTCAGGGCTTAGCTATTTTAGAACTCCACCCTTAACAGCTCTAAATGGACTTAGTGACTCCACCCCACCCCCATTCTGCTGCGGGACCGTGTGTGTTAGGACTCGTGTGTGTGTGTGTGTGTGTGTGTGTGTGTCTTTTAATGTGTGCGGAGGTGGGAAAGAAGAAAAGAAGGGGAGAACTGAGGCACGGGGAGGAAATGTAGGTCATGCTAGATAGGAGGGAGGAAGACGAGAAGGGAATGGAGATAGAGAGAGACAGAAAGGAGGAAGACAGACAAGAAAGAAGGCCTCCCAGTGTCCCTCATGTGTCCTTTGGCAAATGAACAGCGGGGACAGAGAGGCAGAAAGAATCACAGAGGGAGAGGAGAGCCAAAGCAGCACTAGATGTGAATCTGTGTGTATGTGTGTTTGTGTGCGTGTGTGTGTGCGTGCGAGTGTGTGTGCATGCGTGTGTGTTCTGACCAATCAACAACAACCCTTACATTGGGATGCTCCTTCCCTCCTCCTTCTCTCCTTCCACAAAGAGGTGACCTAAATACTAAAGCCGGCAAACTGTTGGAGAAATACTAAAGAAATTGCTCTGTGTGGGAGAGGGGGGGGGGGGGGGGGAGTGGGGGGGCGGGGGCGCTGGGGGGGGGGGGGGGGGGGGGGGGGGGGGTTTATGGTAAATGTTGCATCAGTCATGAAAGCTATAGTACTGCAGCTCAAGGCTTTATTCTCGCCTGTTGGCATAGCAACCACTGAGTCAAACCAGGATGATCAAAGAGGGTCTGATTACCCAGTGCGTGTGTGTGTGCGTGTGTGTGTGTGTGTGTGTGTGAGTGTGTGTGCATTTTTGCGTATGTGTGTTTGCTAAACACCTTTTATGTATAAAAGGTGCAGAATTGCTCGAGGTAGACGAGCCGTAGAGCCACTACTGGTACATATCAGTTATGCCTGCTACACAGTGAAGCTATCATTTCTCATCTGGTATCAGCTAAACAGACAAATATTGGGAAGTAAACAAAAGAAGTATGGGGGGGTGGAGCTGTTGCAGCTCTAGGACGTGTTCCACACATACGCAGTAGGCAGCTACACTACCAATTGTAACGTGGACTTGTAGCGTGGACTTGTAGCGTGTCCGCACACCCTCTGATAGTGAAATTCACATTACATGGACCCTTGCGTACTGGCAGAAAGTATCATTTCGGCCAGCACAGCAAATGTTAGCTAATGTACGAACAGCCATGGAATAACTGGTCTGGTCATAACTGAACCAAGAGGGACTGAGTCAAAAGAATATATGTGCTCATACCTAAAAGATGCTAAACTGTTCCAAAAGCTATTGTTTTCTGGTTTGTCATATCTAGGATTAAGGTCTGGTTAAGTTTTGAGCAACTAAAACTACTGGTTTAAGGTTAGTGAAAGATCACGTTCATCGTTTGAACTTTCAGCAAACAACTAATTATGTCCATGACATACATTTGCATCAGTATCAGTATGAATCAAACTAGTTTGTATGACGTCTTGTCCGATACCATTTGGCTGTAACATAATTTTGTGAAGATGCATTTTTGCGAGTATCTGCACACCATTCCTGTGGACTCGCGGATGCAGAAGCAAGTTTCACAGCTTAAAATAGCTTTTTGTCTCTGAAAAATGTGTATTTATCGACTACCTGCAAGATCACGACTGGCCAACTGAAAAATCCACAAGATTGAGATGCAGTACACTTTTCTGCCCAGTTAAAACGTGCACATTGGTTAGAAGTGGAAGTGGGGGCCACTGACGTCCTACCTTGGGTATCTAGGGTACTACTGTACATTCATATTTATTTCATGAGAGTCACAATGTTGGATCACAGTGTCAACAGGATGATATCAACTAGGTAACACGGTGAATCTCCCTTGCTACTTGATATTGTAGGGATAGGGACACATATTATCCTTTTGTTCCTCAATCACTATTCACAACTGCGGATACTCTCGGTTACTGACATATCAGCAGAGAAATCCTACAGAGCAAGTGTCTATTAGAACGCTCACACTTTGTCCTTGTCCTCAGTCAGGTATGAAACTGAAAGCCACTAAATGTAGAATTGATTGGGAACATTTGATTTAGTGAAGATGCAGCGTGGTGAACAGGAACAGCACATACAGGTTTCGTTGTTTTTCGTCAACCCGAGAGAACTGAGCTGTTTTTGTGTTTATGTGAGAGAACAGACGTGTGTATTTCAAGTGAATGTATGCCATCGTTTCTCAGAAACCACAGAGCTGGTTGCCATGGGAATGCTGCAGGGAGCTCCTCGTCCGCCCACCAATGGGCTTCAGTGATTTGTTACCGCGGGAAACCTGGCTTGTTGCCTAGGAGACCAGAGGCTGTGTGCTCCAGCTCAAATGGAGAGTTGTTTCTGCTTGGCTGTTACTAAAGAAGAAACACAGATATATGGGTCTACTGCTGTATGGGGGCACTATTGATTTTTTTTAATTCAAAATTGGATATCAGCCAGTGAGCGTTGTCTGTATGAATTACATATTGTAGCCTTATTGATTCTGTTTTATAGTACAATTTGTCACTACGACTGTATAATGTCTTTGTTTGATAATATCTTAAAGGAGGAATCCACACATAAACATGGCTTAAAATGTGCATAACACTTCAAACAACCAAACTTTACAGTTACAATATGAAGGCTTCTATTCTATTAACATTGTTCTCAATAGACGAGAATGCAACAAGCTCGGGACGAACCGAAAGATAAGCTTATTGTTTTAAGTATTTCTCGAATATTATCCAGTTATTTTAAAGGAGCAAGGCTTCAAAACAGCTATATAAACACAGCAAAACCAATGTTTGTCATTTGATTTGATTTTGAAGGCCTCTTTAAAAAAAAAAGAAAAAGGTTACATCTGTGGTTCTGTGGATACAATTTTCTTCAAACTTTTGTTTAGGTAGGGTCCACAAAACTGTTTTATTGCTGCAGGCCATACTATTAAAAACCATTGAGGACCATTGAGGGTCCAATTTTCCTGCTAAAACAAAAGATATGTGCCACTTTCAGGAACAATATGAGGGTTAAACCTACAAAGACTGTAAAAACAGCACATAGAGATTGTTTCCAACAACATGTTTTATTGTCATCACACCCAAATGTGTGTCCCCGCCCTCAGTGGCACGGCCGTGATCACTGACACACCACACCATTATTAACTAGCTACATTCACAATACATATCAATATGTCTACCTTTCATTAAAGTATCTACAGTATCTATAGTAATATAGTGAAAACACACTTAGTTAGGTTTGATACAACTTTGTGTTTAAAGGTTGAATGTGTAAGATATTCCAGAATTTAAACTTAAAACATTAAAACATTGAACTAACATCATCAACAGAGTGAAGAGGTAACAGTGTTGACGTTAAACACGTCTGTGTGTTGTGTTTCAGAGATATCTCCTGAAGTTAGCATGCTAACAGCTAGCTGCGCTCCGTCCAGCCTGTAATACCACTTGTTCCTCTAGAGGTGATAGTGAGTCAGTGTAGCTCCAGTCTGCCTCAGTGCAGAGGGAGAAGAAGAACAGCTGCCTGACTCAGACTCAGGGCTCCTCTACATCACATCCATGATCGCTGCACGCTTTGATAGTTTGTTTTGATTAAATCCAAAGTGGCAGAAAAGAGAAAATGACTCGCAGCATCGCCTCATCCTCACCGTCGGCGGGAGGCTGGTTCGCCGGGAGTAGAGCGTGCAGCTGCTGGGAGACGGACCGATCTTCCTTTAGCCGTGAACAGAAGGCTCTGATCCGAAACTTTATGTTGACGTTACACAGGTTAGACCCAGCACTCCACTGACTGACTGACAGACTGACTGACAGACAGGAGGACAGACAGACTGACTGACTGACTGACTGACTGACAGACAGACAGACAGACAGACTGACAGACAGACAGACAGACAGACAGACAGACTGACTGACTGACTGACTGACAGACAGGAGGACAGGCAGACTGACTGACAGACAGACAGACAGACAGGAGGACAGACTGACTGACTGACTGACAGACAGACAGACAGACAGACAGGCTTACACAGGATGGAAGGAACACACAGTAAATATATCAACACTAGAAGACAGAGCTATATAGCTGTAGAAATACAATAAATATGACAAACTACTTAAACATAAACCGGTTAACATACTATAGTTGTTTTTTAATAACTGATGGTTTTGATGGTTGATGAATGTAGATTGTATGGACCCAGAAATACTGGTCCCTATTTCTTTGGAGCAGGTGGCTCAGAACTACACATTGCACCTTTAAAAGATTTGTGTCACAAAGCCCACTGAGGCACAATTTCTGTGATATTTCACATTTAGGTGTTTCAATACAAAGAACGAAGCGCAAGAGAAAGCATTCAAAACATGATGAATTATTGATAAGTGCGCCATCTGGAGATGCAAATAACCTCCTACTAATTCACCAAGGACATCACCTGAGTACACAACAGCACTGCAATGCAGAGGGAAATATCACAAAGTACATTATATGAATACTTGGCGATGACATGTCCACTGAAAACATACAATGTGGCAACAAAACTTTGGTATTTCAGTGTTCCTCGTCTCTTGAGGACTGACTGATCTGAATCTCCTGACATGGCATTAACAAATAGTTTTATACTGAAACAAATTAGAATGCATGATAACTATGCATAATATTGCAAAACATATCAAGTTTAATGCAACAAAAAAAAAGCATACCCAAGAAATTAGTGAGGAGATATAAAACTTTTTTTGTCAACCAAAATTTAGAGTAATGTGCCTTTTTATTAATATTTCTGTTGGCAGGATTTTTAATTTTTTTTCTTTATTTTGAAGCTTTCTTTTTAATTTGAAGAATAAATAAAAACAGGAAAGAAACACAAAAAGAAAAAAGGGCTGAAAAAGAAGGAGATCGGCAGGACATGATAAGATCGTGCATTTCAAATAAAAAGTGAAATCAGTGTAATATGTTAGAGATCTTTAGATTCCTTTCTCAATACAACCTTGTTCATTAGTGGTAGCTTACAGTCACAGCAGGCGATAATTGGCCTCAAATGACTCTTTAGCTGTGTGGTCATGTTATTCGCATTTGTGCATATCCCCTTATAATTACAGCTTAGCAACAAAACAAACAGAACAGCAGCACAGTTTGGTGAACACTCTGCGCACCTCAACCTTTTACTGTCAACTGAAACGCTCTCCCTAAAGCTGGAGGGTTTCGTTTGAGGTCAACAGCTCCAAAGCGTACTTTTCTTTTTCGTTGGTTTCCATTTGGCATTCGGCTTTTGAATTTTCCGCTATATGCTGCGAGTGTTTGCACCACTTAAAAAAAAAAAAAAAAGAACAACACTTATCCACATTGTAGAAAAAACGGTTTCAGGTCTTGGGACATGTATATGCTTTCACACGTTAGGCATCCGCTCCAAAATCCGAAATTCCTCCGCTTAAAAAGTACGCTGGATTATAAGCTTCAAGAGAGAAACAGAATTGGTACTGGCCCTAAAAAGCCCATGCCCCTGTGTCGTGCAATATGTATGTCAAGGCAGATTTTAGTGTGTGGAGTGCGTCTGTTTTCCTCTTCACAAGAGAAAGAGGTCATTCGACTCCCCTGAGTATTTTCTCGGCGCGCAGACCGACAGAGACACAGAAAGGGGAAACACAGGGAAGCAAAGGCTCTGGTATGGCTCGATCCCAGACCAGTAAGTGAGAAAAAAAGACCCACTGGAGCATCCATTCCAGAGCCTCTGTGATTGGATGGAGATGCTGAGAGTCATGTTTGCCTCTCTGTGCATGTGTGGAAGGTTAAACAAAGCCGTCATTACATATTACATACATCGTCTGACTACTTTGCAGTAGTGTCAGTTCATACAAAAAAAATGTGCTACAGTGACATTCATTTGTGTGTCAAGTTGAAATAGGACGTGATGCAAGCTGGTGACATAGTGACTGTAGGTCGTGAAGCGGCTGCGAGGAAAGGTCTCCTGACATTTGTCCTCGTTCACCAGGTCAGGATTTCGCACAATTGGATGGTGCGATGCAGCTAAAGCCGCGCTCAGACTGCAGGAGTTTGAAAGTCCTAACCCATTTTGGAACGTGTTGCAATCACACACATAAGGAGAAACGTCACGGATGTTCTTCCCTCTTATTTTTAAACATGCACACACTACCAAGATTGGAAAATAATGGCGCATCGCACACTACGCGATAGCCGGAGAGAGCAACGCACCACCTCACGTGATCTCACGGGGAGTTTGGAGAAAGTCCAATATTCCATATTTATATATTTTTTCTCTCTATTGAGAAAATGTGATTTGCTGCTCACTATAGTTCCTGGGATGAACTCTCCCTGATGCTACACCTCATTCCATCAGAGGTCAATTTAGGTCATAAAATACCTAACTTCACTTGAACCTTTGTGACCGGAACAGTGATTGAGGGCTTTGACAACATGACTTGACAGTTGGAAACAGCTAATGACGCTTGAACAGTTTAACACGAGATGTACCGGGAAGACTCTCCTACACTCACCTCCTCTTCTCCCTCCGGCGACCTCCTTCTGGCTCTCCGCCCGCCTCCTGTTGAATATTTCAGGCTATCACTAATGAAGGAAGTTATCTGTCTCTCACTGCGGCAGGAGCTTTAAATAGAACTGGAACATCAATTCACTGCTAACAATCCCCAGAGCTGTGTGTGTGTGTGTGTGTGTGTGTGTGTGTGTGTGTGCGCGTGTGTTTGGGGTGTGTGTGTGTGAGAGAGAGAGAGAGAAATTAGAGAAATGAATGACATTATTGAGCATGTGAAATTGATTTAAATGTCCTGCTTAAACTGGCTTGCGCTCTGATGATATTAACTGCGAGATCAAAACCTAAAATGACTCTGAAGCTCCGCTGCAGTTAAATAAAGAGGTGGTGGCTTCTGATAAATCAGCTCACACGCAGATCATCAGGGCTCGGATCAACTCCCCGTACAGATAAATATTATTTCATCAAAGCCTGGCTTTGTTGTCCCCCTGTGCTGCTGTACAGATAATAAAACAGATTTACATTACGAGGTTTTTGATTAAGAGCGTGATGAAATATTTCTATTCATGTGAAGACTGATATATCGTAGGCCTATTTGGTAATATCAGTAAATATTCATTTATTTCAATTGGATTATGTTGATTCAGTGTGCTCTAGCGCTGATTGAAAGTTGTTGGTTGTAAGAACGAACGCAAATGCTATGTGAACAAAGGGTGGGGAGGGAAGAGTTACTAGCTGGGGTCGTGTGAGTCTACGACTGTACGAACACACACACACACACACACACACACACACACACACACACAAACACACACACACCATTGGTTGTTGGACCGATGGTGGCCTTTGAGAAATGTGAATATATCACCCGACCCTACTAACAGCTGATGTAAAGATGCAGGCTTTGCAAATGTTTTATGAGGAACTGATCGCTTCACTAGGCCTTGAGGATGCACACAATTCATTTTTTAGTTGGGAAACACTTTTCAGTAAACATAACCGTATTGCCTGCACTGCATTATTTTCAACATTTTGATCCGATTCAGCATCAAGTTCTTCACTGGAACCTGAGGACCATTAAATGATTTTCAAACAAAGATAAGGCTTGATCTGAAACGGACCTGAGGAGAATTGGAACTGGTCCAATATGTGTTCACTCTGAACAGACCCTGCATGATGCATCGCCAATTAACAAGTAGGCGCGGGCAAAAAGAGCAGCAACACACGAGGTCTCGAGTTTGACAGATATCGATGTATATAATATGTGTAAGAACAAATAACACTTACAATCACCATCCTCATCCTGCCGCTCAATGAACTCAAATAACATTGAAAAAGTGAATACTGTGAGTTAGAGTTGATTTTAAATCCTGACTGTATATGAAACTAAATTCGATCCTATTTCTCAGTCCCCCCCCCTCCCCCTAACCCTCAGATACTCTCTATCCCTCCCTCCCTCCCTCCCTCCCTCAAGAGCGATGGGTAAGAGTCTTCAGAAGTGCTCAGTATCCAACAGAGAGACAAGTTGAAGAGACAGACAGACACATAGAGGATTGCCAGACTGTAGAGATAAAGGCCGGCAGAGAATAAAAGATGGCAAGTCTGCAAAAGACAGATTTCCAGAGGAGAAAAAAAAAAATGGAGAGATGATTAAAAGAGAAGCCCGGCTACATTAAAGTTCAAACTAAGTTAAGATGTCAAAGCAAAGTTCAGTGTAGCTCAGTGAACTCAGATGCCCTGATTTTATTCCTTTCATACTGCATCACAAACTGCAGATTCACGTGCCACATTCAGCACACAGGTGGATGAACTACACTGTCTTCTTAAGTATTACATATCAAATATTAAAAATGCCATAAGAAAGATTCAGTCACAGCAAACAACAACAGCGGAATTTGAAGACATTATTATGCACAATGTGTGTGTGTGTGTGTGTGTTTTGGGGTGTGAGCTGTGAGCACTCTAGGCTACATTCCTATTTATAACCGACATTGGCGGAGTTGCATAAGGACACGGCCGACTGTTGCAGGATGCAGAAGGAGAACATATTGGCAGCGATTCTACTTCAACTCTGGATCGTAGCAGAATAATGTCCAGGCAGCGCACAGTTTCGCCAGCTGCCATCTTGGACTGATTTTATCCATCACGATAGTGTTTTAATTCAGCAAATATGTCTCAGAAGCAACATCTGCATTACAGCTGGCAGCTCACACACGTCTCCTCTGTCTGAACAGGAACAGTCACACTTGGTATTCAAAGTCAATAAGCAATTGAGGCTATTAGCAGTAGCTTGCATTGTTTCACTCTGACCTCAAATACAAATCAATCCCGAGACACACAGTATATCAAAAACTGTAACAGCTACTTACTGGAGGTAAGCGGCAAAAGTTGATGGATGTGGACAAGTGTTGCAGAGCAGTTGGAGAGGTCTAAAGGGGTCTATGGATAAAAAATAGACATGCATGATGGATTATATGAAAATGACACAACAATTACACTCTATTCTGGGTATGAAAGGGAGCGAACCTTGTTTAGTCTGAGCCAGAGAAGGTGTAAGGGGAAAGATAGGAATCTGTTCTCTCTGTGGAGGTTGTACATATCAGTACAAACAAAGGCAATAGGGCATATTAATGAGGAATTAACATGTATCTTTAGATATCTGCTGTGCATTCAGAAAACACAACGTCAGGAGTCTGCCAGCTGGTGGTCAGAGAGGTAGCTGTGCTGTGAGACACAGAAGAGATTGACATGAAATGTTCGAAAACAAAAATAAAATTGTCAAGGTTCAACATACAGACAGGAGAAATGACTCAGTCCAGTCCCTGAGTGCGAGACTTAAAGCATACTGGCAGGACAACAAGGGAAACATCACAGGTTGCATGAGCCACTGAAGCTTAGTTTAATCAGTCTGGGGCTTGTTTTGTACACACAGTACATTAAATATTCATCGAACGTTAAGTTGGTTTCACTTGTTGTTTCAGGTCATTTACTTGGCTGTGCTTTATTGTTTATTAAGTTTATTGTCGTTTTTTGGAAAAGTGCTGTACCGGAATGTTAATCAAGTGTTATTCAAATGATTATAATACTGTAAGATTATTGTTAAATGTTAGGCATTTTAATGCACTGTACTAAGAGTTGTATATGAAAGGTCTATGTTTGCAAATTTGCTAAATGTTTTGCCTAATGTTAGCTAAAGTAAGTTGTGCTCAACACAGAATGTGATACTGAGCCTGCACAGAGCAATAGCAGACAGATAAGATGCCAAACCAATTGGATATTTAAGAAATGTGGACATATACTGTATATATATATATATATATAAATGTTTTATTAAAATGTAAATAATTATTAAAATAACGATGTGACTAACTTATTTGTAATTTATTACAATTTTGAAATCGTCCTTCCCAGGGCCACATAGGTCGTCTGTGCAAGCAGCTTATTACGTCCCACATTTCTGTTAATTGGCGGCAACCTCCAGCGGCCGTAGAAATTGTGACGGGAGCAAAAGAAGAAAGTCAGGTGACGGAGTATAAAGAGCGATAAAGTAACGCTGCGTAACAGGAGAATGTCCCCCAGGAGACTCCTGTTGGTGTCCCGTGTGAAACATTGACTTATTTTAACATCCGTACATAATGTACCTTACGTAACATACTTAACTTACGCACGTAACCTCAGTTACGTAACAAACATACTCATTTCAACCCAAACCATGATCTTTGTTCTGTTGTCTAAACCTTACCACGTAGCTTTGTTTTATTCACAACGTTAACCACGTGTTTAAAACTGCGACCGTTTCACAACATGCGTCTGTTGCTGTTGCTCTCCAGCAGCCATACGTAGATGTCATTTCGAGAGTCACAGACAAACAACCTTTTCTCTCTTACAGCTATAGTGTTGACAATTTTACAGCATATTCATAAAAGTCAGACCTCGCTGCAACTACGTTTCTTTGTTTATCTGTGTCTCCTTGAGCGGGTTGGAGGTGTTGGAAGAAGTATGTCACCTGCTGTGACTCTTCAAACTCTCTTCACCGCAGCAGTGCAGTGAACTTGCCTGAGGTTGTTTTCAGCGTAGAATCTCCAAGGCTCTGTGACCTGGATGCAGCGCAGGTCGTTCGAAAATTATACCAACACCTTACAGGTGCGATTTCAAATTTCTAAGACATAACGGAAAGACGTGTGACGGAATCATATCATACGTGTGCGTGATGATTTTCTAGTGCAAGCACGTGCGCACTCCATCCTGTGCGCCAGCGTTAGTGTTATCTGTGCAGCTTTAATCCCAGGATCAATAACAGGAGCCACTCTTTCATGATCGCTCCACAGTGGCCTCGATCTGTCACACGACATCATGTCAGTGCTTGTTTACACACACACACACACACATACACACACAGATACACATATTTCAGACTTTAGTCATGCACAGGAGCACACAGTCGGTACCCATATGTCACCTTTTGGTGAATACGTTGACGCATTTTTTTGAAATATCACAAAGGAGATTTGATTCACTATGTGTTTGTTTCACTGCTTATGTACTGATCTTTGTCAGCCTTACACCAACCTTCACTATCATGCCATTTCCAGCACAACCACATCTACTTTTCTTGTGCTGCAGCATCTTTGAAGGCACCGTGACCGTATTATTGAGGGTTACTCGTTCCCTTTCCATGCCCACACTTTCCCTGGCAGGATGGAAATCTGTGCTGGCACCGTTGCTACTTGTGTTGCCATTTGGAAACAATTAGAGGAACATTTTTAACATTTTGGGAAATAGTTTAGTCATCTCTTGTTATGCTATACTGAGTCTCATCCCACCCCATAGACACTACACGTTACATTAATGTAATGTTTTGTTCCTGTCCGAAGCATTACAATGGTGTATTATAGTGATAACAATATATGATGATATACTTATACTGCAGGTTTGTAAAGTTTAAAAATCATTAAGGCATGAATGAGCAGAGTGTGTTGTAGAGTTGTATTTTCGTCATTTACTAAAGGTTGGCACAGTCCAATTCAGATGGTTTTCTGATGTCATCCCAACTGAAGAGCAGCCAAACAGCTGCAGCAGCACTTCTCTTTTTCATTCCCCTCAGCTTCCTCTCTCAGTGGCTGCTCCTGCGTGATGACTTTTGTCAGAGGGGAACAAAAATGGAGCTCCAGCCCTAAACTAAAAGTGGCAATTTGGTGAACAGAAAGTCAACAGCTCCCATAAGCCTTCAGCCTTTTTTTCCGATTCCCTGATATAATACAAGGGTACTGCCAGAGCACAATGCTAGATAGGGAAATGATTTAGTGACAGTTTACATTAGCTTAGCTTTTCTGGCATGGTATAGCTTCAACCACTGCTGGCACTGAGCCCTTCTCAGCCTCTTTCACATGCACAATCTGCTCCACACTTGCTATTTCTGGTTCTCTCATTCTCCATGCTTCTCCCCCTCCTCCACCGTGTTTATCTCTTTCTGTGTGTGTGTGTGTGTGTGTGTGCGCGCGAGTGTGTGCGTGTGTCTTTCTCACACATACACACTCTCCGTCAGCTCATGGCCGCCTTCCCGCAGATTCATCATTAATTCATCCAATTTCTTAATGTTCCTCCTCTTCCTCGCCTTCACATGGCCTCTGCGTCCCTACCTCCTCAGCCACCCACTGGCTCCTCTCCATCTGCACTACTTTTAGATTGAAGAGCTTCTCTCTGCTTTATTACCTTCTGTGTCATTGAGTTCCTGCATAAAAACAGATGACCGAGACTCGTGTCTTTTGGGGAAATGATGTTTGGATTGTACTCTTCCTGCACCGCAGGCTTTACTGGAACAGTTCCACTGTACATTATGCAACAAATGGGCAGCTATATATTTTCATACCACACATGTTGATATGTGTGATTATATATTCATACGGGATGAATTTTGTGATCACAATAACAAGGTGTACAGTATATTCTCCCATCAGGGGACACTGTCATGTTCTGCTTCATCCCTCACTGACTAGTGTGTTCCTGTTTTAACCTTTATCTGCTGATGATTATTCTTGGTCTAAACGCTGTCAGCCAGCTCACAATGTGACATAAAGGAACTAACATGAATCGCAGCTTGTATGCTGTCAACTTTCCCACAGAGGTAACTGTTCTCTGAAGAATATAAATTCACAGACACTGAGTTTGCTGCGGTGACGAGGGACAACTCCACTGTTTTGAAGTGACAATATAAAATAAAAGTACCATTGGGTACAACAGACAGGACATTTAAAAGACAAATAGAAACATGTCAAGAATGAAATAAAAATGAATTCCAATAAGACTATCAAAATAAGAAGTTTATGGAATTATTTTTTTAAGACGTATTAATGGGTAAAACATTAGCAACACCTCTCAATATAAATAGTCTAGTTCAGTTTTGTCAAAATAGTTTTTTACATACTGTACACATATTTTTATGACAGTAACATATTTTAGTTTTATTACTACACACACAATTATAATAATAATAATATTTATTTATTTTCAAGCCAAGAGTTAATTAATTGCACCTCCACAATTAAAGCTACAGAAATCAATTCTCTTTTTGTCGGCACCTTTCTGAGTGTTTGATGGAAGCTGAACACTCAAATATCTTCACCAGTCTTCAAAGTGTTTTATAAAGAATCAAAGCAGCATTTAAGCTCAGTAAGAAACCTTTCAAAGCTGTAATGCATCTTTTTCAAATGTCATTAAGACTTGTATGCATGTGTGATTCCACCAAAACCACCACGGAATTGTCCCCTTAGTTGGTCATGATCACGTTGTTTGAACTAAAGTATTTGCTGAGATGTCAGAACGGGGTGGCATGGCAAAAGAAAACTGGTTCCACAGTGCAACAAACACAAGCAGTCAGATTATCTTGAGATGCAGCCAAATGCAAACAGTGTGGCTTTGTGGGTGGCCGCGAACACGGCTCTACAATGATGCGACTCATCGTCGGTGTTGCAGTTGTGGACCGACTGAGCAGTATTCATAGTTGTCACTGCAAAACATTTCAATCACGCTCATAATACCAACAAGCGCAATGTAGTATGCAGTATTTATTAGTGAGTCAGAGCGTTTTTTTGCATGACGAGTTCAGATGGAGGGTGAGAATGTATTTTGAGGCAGTGAGAAGAGAAATCCACAGAAGGATGCAATGCAATTAACTATTTTTGTTCCGTGCAACTGAGTGTTTTGTACAATCTGGTAACTCCTGCTCAGAAAGTGTGCTTTTCAGTGTAAAGAGTGTCTTCCACCACTAGGTGGCTGCTGTGGCTCGTCCTGGGTAACGGCAGGTAAATTAGCGCGGCACTTGAGATTTCGGGTAAGTTGTTTGCATTCACTTAAACTGCACTATTACCTTTTAGGTAGCATACAGTTCATGGTTTCAACGTTAGCACTCAGCCGGTGGTTGCCTAGCAACAATTGAAAAAAACAACGACGCAGCAGAAAGCACTGGAACAATGGACTGCAAATGGAGATTGCAAGGTTTAAAGCCTGGAAAAACATGTGTCTGTGCACGAGTTGCAATCATGTAATTGCAGTAGATTGTGAAGGCTGTCATAACAACAATGCCCATCTGCTAATCCTGAAACTGTATCTCCTGTACACATGAAGACTCTGCAGAAGATCCACCACATCGAGGACTGGAAAGGATGAACTCTATATGGTCTCGGTCACATTGGAAAGAGAATTGGACAACACTCAACCTATTATGACATTTCAGTCTAGTAGTGAGACATTAGAAGGCAGCTGGTTCAGACTCTGGATGTATCTAACGTCGACACGAACTAACAGAACAGTAAAACAAGTGTAGCCGCTGCCTAGTGGGTGTAGGTAAGGTAGTAAGGTAGACAGAAGGAAAAGGAAGTATAGGAAGTGAGAAGATTACGGAAAGTATTGGAGGAAATGAGGGGATTGACAGAAAAAATCATGAGGTTTTCAGTTTAAGGACAGAAGACACAAAGAGAAGAGAACGCTAACAATAGAAGACAAATGACTAGTCTGTGCTAAGAGAACGAATAGATTAATAAAGTAGAGAGAGAAATGTCACTTTAGCTTATTCACTCCAAAAGCAGAGCAATTCCTGCCAATTTCATTCCATTTGTTCTTACTGCTTTCCCCTTCATTATCTGCTAAGAGGGAAGTGAACGACTTACGAGTGAACGTATTTCATTTGCTGTTATGTGTTAGGAAACAGATTTCTGTTGTAAAGCCTTTTGAAGAGCCTGGACACATATACAATATGCACTATACATTACAACAGAATTCACTCTTCCAAACTGTAAACATAGTGATAACTGATTCATTTTTATTAGCAATGCAGAGTAAGTGTAGTAACAAACTAGGTGTACAGTACATTTGTATGATGGGCTTCTTCTGTTGCATGATATAACATTTTTCTGTATCCGTACTGTTTCCTGCGTAGCGAAGCCTCACTTACTCAGGTATATATAACATTCTATACATGGGCGTGGAGGTCCGACTCAGGGACACATCTCAAGGCTGATGCTAAAGAAGGCCGTAGAATATGCTTAAGAACTGCGATGGAAGCTTTTAAGCGAACCACAATTTGGAAGACGAGGTCAGGGTTCAGTTATAAATGGCGACCGCCAAAACCCATGGCCTTAAAACCTACTAGCTTCCTCTTTACGTTAGTGTAGCGCAGGGGTGTCAAACTCAATCACAGAGGGGCCAAAATTAAAAAACTGGGACTGGGACTGGGACTGGGACTGGGACTACGACGAGGGCCAAACAGGGTCAACATTTAGATAGACATATTGGATAATATGCTTATTATCGCGGGCCGGATATAAATGGGGCCTTGAGTTTGACATGTCTGGTGTGGAGCTACCAATTCTGAGTGTTTTATTTTAGCCAGGAAGTAAAGTCTTGCAGTGCACAGTAATCCTTGAAGCCAGATTGGAGAAACTCAGAGTGTTTTAAATCCAAGTAACAATTTTTTATGCCAACAAAATACAAGTATTCTATTTTCTATCAGAATTGTATTTTTTTACAGAATAGAAAATACTGTGCCAGCATTTAGACCACATCAATGTCAAGTAAAATCCAGTCTATTGAATTAAGCTCTTCTAGGTTTGAGAACAATGACCCTGACTATTATTCCTTCAGTTCTTTCCAAAGATGTGTCGAACCAGTTTCGTTGTTCATAATGATCATGTCGGGGGAGCGGCTTCTGGAGCTAGTGCTGCTCGTTGCTTTGATTTGGAAACTTTGGGCTACGTTTTTTGGTTTGATCATTTTAAATCCTTAGCTTACTCTTGCTTCTGGCTTTAAGCTTTAATGGCATAAGTAACATCTGTGCTCCTCCTGCACAGTCACAGTGTTCACTGTGATAACACGTAACACTGTTTGGCATCATACAAAGGGCTACATTTACTACACTGTTAATGTTGCAATCGACCTCAACTTTATACTGAGATTCGGCACCGTAAAGAATAACTTCTCTTTATTACAAACCCCTGTTGTTATTAGTACCATAACCAATATACATGATGGCTTAAATCATCTTTTAACCTCAAGAGCATTGTTTCATATCAATCCCAATGTGAGTCAACAAACCAAAAATGTGTCAATGTTCTAAAGACCTACAAATGCTTCAAGTGAACTACATTCTACAATGTGACCGCACCTGAAGGCAAAAGTGTTTATACCTGTTGGGAATTGGCCCTCTCAAATTTTGGTTGAAAAGGAGGATTTATTGTGGCCTTGGGGTTTATATTCCTGGCCATAAACAGTCCCCAGTTCGCATTCGGCGAAGGGGGCCTTTGTTACATGTCATTGCTCATCCATCTTTCTGATTTCCTGTCATCTCTCTTGTGCAGTCGATCATAAAGGCATACAGTACCAAAATAGTTTTCGGTGAAAAGCCTGTTGTAATAGCCTCTTCCTGACTGGGACATTTGCATATTTTGTCTGTTATCTTGATGCAACCATGCAAATGGGGATCGGTGCACATTTTTTGACTCCTCCAAAGCAGGGTCGTAGGCTAGTACAAGGAATGAACAAAGGATGCTTGAAAGAAAAGTTTAAAACCATGCCCACTTTTGCACCTCTGCACAACCAGTGCGTAAATTGGGCCTGATTGTCCGTTTGCACTGTGTTTAAAAGCGAGCTGAGGTCTTAATACTTATTTACTGCATTCCGTATGAGGATTTCTGTATGAGCAAGAGAGCAAGATGTACATTAAAGGAGCGTAGCTCCCATCCCTAACCCTAAACTAGCAATGAGAACTGTCACGATACACTTCCCCATCTTGATAAACCTGCATTTGCTTCTCCTGAGGACACAAATACAAGACTGCACTCACGCACGTACACAGATGCTTCTCTCTACTGAACTGGGTATCACGTGAGACTATACTAAGGCTGATAATAGCACAGGTCTGCAGTGCTGCTGGACTTGTGTTCCTTTGACTGTTTCCACAGATCTATAAATAGCAGTGCTGATCATGCAGCACAGCCTGGCATCACCCTGCATGTTCTCTGCAGCTCACACAGAACTACACACTTCTCCCCATGCTTCCTTTCCTATTCTCTCCTATCCACAGTTCCACACTCATTTGCTCTGACTCCTCACCCCTCCTTCCCCCACTCTCTCCTCCTCTTCTCATTTGATCTAATTTCCCTCATTATGCTGCCCCTCATTTCCCTCTCTAACTCTCTAATTTCACTCCATGTTAGACTCCACATTCTCTCTTTCTCACTATGATACTCTCCTTCCACGTCCTCCATTCATAGAGTCTCCTCTCTACCCTTCCTCATGTTCCCTTCTCTTTCTCGTCAGCAGTTAACCCAGCCAGTCGCTTCATTCATCTTCACACTCAGAGATGGATGGATGGATGGATGACGGGTTCTACTGAGTACTGACTGATTTAATTACAAACAGTGTCACTGTACTGCAGTTGTATATTCCACGGTAGAATCACTACATCTTGGGGGACTCAGTTTCTCAGAAAGTCCAACGTCCAGTGATTCTTTGGAGCATGATGTGCACAGTATAGGTGCCATAGATGTACACAGTCGTCCATGGGAAATAATAAAGTCCAATGGTGCTAAATACAGTAGAAGATTAAACACAAGGTAAAATTAGTAAGGTTTTGGGAAACTAGACCAACACTTACATTCATGCTAGCAGTTCTGTGAGGCTGTACTTAGACACAGTGGTGCTTTGGGCTAATGCTAACGTCAGCGTGTTACTATGCTCACAGTGACAAAGCTCACGTGCTAACTTTTAGCACGGAAAATGGTCACCATTTTAGTTAAGCGTGTTAGCATGCTAACATTTGCTAATTACTTCCGCCAAAGAGGTTACGTTTTCGGTTCAGTTTGTTAGTTTGTTCGTCAGCAAGAAAAGGCTAGATTTCCATGAAACTTGGTGCGAAAGTGTAGCATGGGCCAGGGAGAACCCATTACATTTTGGGGCAGATCTGAATAAGGCAGATAAACACTTTTTTTTTTTACTTACGTTAACATTGCAGGATGGGTTTTGGCCTTTTGGCCCTTCTAGTTGCCACTAAAGAAACAAAAGCCTACAGCTGAGGCTGATGGGAATGTCATTAGTTTAGCTGATAGTTATAAACCAAATGGAAAGATACTAAATGATATGGCAATCCCTCCAATAGTTAAAACACTTCAGTCTGAAACAAGAAGGTGGACCTACCGACTGACAGATCGACATTGCCATCCCTAAAAGGCAGATTATTTCAAAATGTCCTAGAGTAATACAATTACTTGCTAAGTGTTTTGCTGGATATTGGATGCTGCATAACATTGAAAGTCTTTTTTGACACACTTTGTCATCATGCTTCCCAGCTCAGTTCTAATGTGAGCTGCTACATACTTGACCTTGAGTCATGTTGTGGATTGTTTTCCAGTGCTGGCAGCTCCCTGTACAGGAACACTTCACACTGCATGAGAGTGCAGCCTCTTTTTAAAATTGGAATCCACTACATTCATCCATCTTAGCCTTGAACAGTTCTGTCAGTCTATGTGGCCTCAACACTGCACCTGACAGCTGACAGATGTTTTCTGCTTTCTGATTTTTAACTTCTTTTTTCACTTCTAGAAGTCAATTTTATGTTGATTAATCATTGACCGTACTCTGTGAGTTGCTCAATCTTGGCAAAGATCTAGTCTGTTTCCACTGACTGTCCCTCAAAATGAATGTACTAATTCTATATTGATGGTAAAAAAATTTTTTTTTTAAAAAGGTCTCATTAAGGTCAATGCTTTTTTTTTTTTTTTTCGCCACAAAAAGCTGTAACAGTTTTATTAGTGAGCTCACGTGAGCTGAATGATGAGTGCACTTCAGATGAATACCAGTCATGTCTAGGTGGAAGTAGTTTGTGGTCCAAGGGGACGTTATCCATTAACCCTGACCCAGCGCTCACTGTCTGGCTCTCTACTCTCGCTCCTCACACGTCGGCCCATCCCCCCATAAGTGCTTGTAAAAAAAATGAACCAACAAATCTTTTTCCTGCTCGGTATATACTCTGCACTGATATGTTCTCTTTCCAGGAAATTGCCACATGAGTCCAACTTTGACAAAAGGTCAGTTTGGGGCTTGCATAATTCGTTCATGTAGACAGTTAGACAGTCGGCTCAGTGCTCACTAGCCTGTGGCTACCTGAGTTTTTCACTACTGCAGCTTGAATAATAGACAAGGCTACTTGAAGTGCGAGTCATTGTTAATATGCAGTATGTTTTGCCTGTTAGTATCAATGCTTTAAAAAGGAAATTCACCAGTTTTTACCTGCTCCTCATCTTTAGTCCGCAGGCTGCATTAGCAACTACTAGCATGCTACATTGCCCACTACTAGCATAAAGTGTTGCCACCTCTTTTCTAATGTAAGGTAGCTACCACTAGCTTCAAAAGTCACAAAAAATTGGTAGATGACATCATACACACATCTGCATATTGGTGACGTCATTGCACATTCATTTGGATAAAGCTTAGTGGTTGTGTCTGTTGCGAGAGAGAGATTTTCAATACAAAAATCCTCAACAAAACATTTGCATGGCATGAGAGTTATGGTGCTTATACTATAGTGCACCACCTTTTCGTGCTTTGAAAAAAAAATTCCAATCCAGAGAAAATTTAACCATAGAACAGCACACATGGGAATTAATTACAATATCATATATTGAAATATATTTCTCACTTTTTTCATAATTGTCTGAAAAAGATGATGAATTTGTCACAAGTCGCTAAGGGAATGTAGCCGCCAGATTTTGACAAGGAAGACAGACGTATGAAATAATCTCTGCTTCCGCTGCGTCAATTTGAATAGAAGTCTGACAATGTCACAGAGCTGTAATCATCTCCATTCCTTTCTGCTACTGTCATGATACAATATAGATAAGTGTTGGTTGCCAAATACTTGAAACAGGAAAGAAAAATAATTATTTTACAGTTTTTTATAACAACATAAGCCTATAACTTCTCAGCACTATTCATCCATGCATTCAGCTAACATGCCATCTGAACATGAAGAAAGTCTCAAGATGTCAGCATGCTTAAACCGAAGTGCTTGTCTGATGCTTGAACAGCATCTGCAACCCCCACACTCGTGTGCAAAGGTGAGAAAGTATCAAAGGGTATTCAATTCAAAAGTTTAACACATATACTTCCATCACTTTTAGTGTGAACGACCAAGTGCGAGACTATGAATATCCTCGAGCTATAAACCCTTTTACCTTGTGTCAGACGCACCAGTTTGTTTCAAGCATACTGAATACTTGTTTATACATGTTTATATTCAATCCTCCCTCACATATGACTTCTTCCTGCATATTTATCTCATAGTGATGTCATTCATATCGCAAAATGTTACTTTTGTTTTTCTCTTGTAGCGGCTTCTGCTGAGACTGCTGCTATTTCTCGTCCTGTAAAGACTTTTTAATGTGATTTATTCATAAGCAGCATTTCAATTCAATAATACTGAGCGTTTATATCATCAGTTGTATTATATGTCCCCATGATCCTCATTTGTTTTTATTTGTAGCCTTTTTTCGCCATGCATCCAGTTACCATTTTGGTCCAGCTAAAACCGCCCCCCCCCATCCTAATCGTTAAGCACTCATCCACTCTCATCCAATCTAAAGGGTTTGAAGATAGACTTTAACAGAGAATTCTGTTTTTATCTGTGAAATAAAATGCACCTGTACTCTACACTGCAGCAGATATGAGTCAGTGTTTTTCTCACATTTTCTACGTTAATATGTTCCATTGTGGTTGGGCCGTCACTATGATGCTTTTATGGGATGTGTTTATGTACACCTGCAGGCCTACACAAACGCTGCATTTATTACTTGATTGCCTGACGTTATACTCACTTAAATTGGCGTTCCGACTTGCCTGCACACTCACAGCGTGCAGGCAGGTGCATATCTTTACTGGGAGATTTTGGCTCTCTCAGTTTTCTTTTGGGACGTTTCATTACTGCTGTCCCACAACTTGATGGCGGTCCAGATCTCAGGGAGCTGAACGGTAGCTGCAGCTGTGTCTGTATCTCTGCAGAGGCCTTCACGGGGTTAGTTTGTGAAGTCAACATGAGCACCTTTGTCATAGTTGTCATGGAAATATACTAGCCTGAGTGTACAGTGGCTATTTTTTAGGCTTTAACCAACCGGTACTAATTGTTAATGTTGAATATAAACAGCTGCTGACCGAATCTGGATCAGAATTTGGATCATTGGAAAAGGTTGGGATGCATGCAGATTAAGTTTAAAGTAGACATACTCGCGTCTTAATATAGTAACAAAACAAAAGAAAACAAAGAGAGAAAGCAAAAAAAAAGGAAAACTCTAAAAAAAAACACAAACCCATGTTCTGTATAGTCCCCACCTTTAAATCCTCTCTAAATCCTCCAAGGCACAGCAAACATATACACAGCATGATTTTTGATTCAGATAATTACATAGGCTCATTATTTTTATTTCTATTTTGGAGAAAAGAAGTCAATAATGTATTTATTCATAAATATATATGTAACTGCTGCATAATCAGAGACTCTTTTGCATTTCCGCCCCAATTTTCTCTTCCCTTCTTCACTTAAGCTGTCTTTGTCACTCAAAAAAAAACATGTTTACTGTAAATTAGCACAATGAGTCCTTTTGGAGCAGTAAAAACAGCAACCTTTTGGATGCATGCTGAAATAATATCCAGTGAGTTTCAACCAATCTACTGCTTTAAACCCGCATATTCTCTGCTGGGAGACATTGTTTTTACATTTTCATTTGACACATTATAATAAAATATTGACTGCTGCTTTAAAAATGTTTACTCTTCAGAGGAAGTTGGCGAAAAAAAAAAAAAAAAAAGAATTGAGTAGTGAGGGTAGCCACAGCAGTCACAGTCGCTTTTGACTCTCAGCTGCTCTTACGGGACAAGCTGCATTTGCTTCACCTCACACGGCTCAGTCTACCATGTCTCAGCCTGTTTAAGGCAAAGGATGGAGTGACCTCTCCCTCAGGAGATACTGATTGTTTCTATTCTTGTGTATATGATTGCATTCAGAAAAAAACAACGCTGCATGACATCTTACATCTTACATTTAGCAGACGCTCTTATCCAGAGCGACTTACAGTGAACTAAATATAGGGACAGCGTCTCGGGGTAAAGTGTCTTGCTCAGGTCCCCTGCTATTGAGCTCACAACCTTTCCGGTATTCTATTTGGAAGCCTAACAACTAGCCATCTTGACCACCACGTACGCCGTACATAGACCCCAGACATATAAAGACAGATAGAAACATTTTCATGTCTGGTATCATCATCTGCAGCTTGTTGCGATGGATATTTTATGTGATAACATCGGCCTGAACCAATACGGTACTGACTCAATTCAAACATAATCCCAATAAAAAAAATGTGCTGTAAACTTCTCATTATTACCTGTCTCAAATAAAATAAAACAATGCTAGTTCATTCATTCATTCATTCATTTCATCAACAGTTTATCATATATGTGCTGGTAGAGGAATTTACTTCAAAATATCTGAAGCATATATAATATAAAAGGCCTATGTATACAATAACGATTGTTCTAAGACATGACATCAGAGAAAAAACACAATATGCCCAGTATACCAGAAGTAAGAAAACCTCATTGGAAATAACATTGACATGTGTAACTAACTACATTTTTCAACATACAGGATAGTCTGATAAGACTTCAACACGTGGTCAACGTTACGTTACAATATGTACGTGACAGAATTTAAGCATGTTAAGTCACCACTTGAACGGGTTGGCCTTTACAGTATGTCATGTGGTTCGCTTCATATGTCTAGATAAGAACAACACAATGTGTGAGGGTGACACAGAACAAAAAACTGTGAAAAAAGGTTTTCAGCATTTCCTTTCTTGATATTTCAGTTTGTGTGTTGCTCTCTGTTTAGTATTGCTGTTTTCATCTGTTTATTACAAGTTGGACTAAAGTGACCTCAGCCTTCCTCATCTACACCCCCCCCCCCCCCCCCAGTCAGCAATTAATTATATGACCTAACCAAGCACACAAGCCTTGATTCATTTTTCTCCTTCCTGCTGATCCTCCCCCTCCACCTCCTTCATCCCCACGCCTGCCTGCCTGTAATTGTTGATTGTCCTTTGCAGTTTATGCCTGCAGCAAACTCACGTAGGCGCCAACATAAACACACACACACACACCCACACACACACACGCGCACACACACACACAGTCACTGAATCTTTTTATAGCTCTGTCTTGTTAGGCAGTGAAAGCAGCTTTCTCCCCAATGAACAGTAAGCATCTCCTGCAGCCAAACGCCTCTGTGTTATATAACAAGGGACTTAAAAGTATGCCACAAAAGTATGAACAGTTCATATAAGCTCCATTTCCAACTCCAATCTTATTATTGATGTTCACTAAAGAGGAAGTACATGGATTTTTAGGTTATTTGTGCTTTTGGTTTTCTTTGCGAGACAGTTATGAAACCAAGAGGAAGCTGCGGTTAAAGTCTGACAGTGTGTATTTAAAACATCGTAAGCCCAAAAGTACAAGTTGTATTCTCATCTGTTGGACAGAACTGAATGTACAATCTTCCTGCATGTGTAAAAAACCCAACATCCACTAAAACCAGACAAGGCAACTGAGTCCAGCCAACGCAAGCCAAGAGGGCACATAAATACAGGGGTTGGTATGTTCTGGTGTTCCTAAAAGAAAGAGAGAGTACACACACTGACTGGTATCTGTTACTATCAATAAATAGTCCGATTGAGTGTAAACACTGAAAAATCAGGGAGATCAACAATAGCTACTCAAAATTTGTGGCCCTGTCTAGCCAATCCGGATGTTCAGCTGGAGCTCCAGTAACTTGAAAATGTGTTTTTTGCTGAACCCTAATGGTTTAACTTCTGACCTTGCTTTCAGAAATGTAACTACCTTCAGCTATCATACATTTTGAAAGTTCCTTTAGTATGTGTTTATTTTCATCAAATGTTGTGTATCTGAGGTTCTGCCAGGGGGGGTTTGTGAGCCCAGTGACCTTGTCTGTCAAGCTTGATCAGATTTCTCCCAGAGCAATGCTTTAGCAGGGTCAAACTAAAATGCATATTGTTGCAATATTTATAAAAAAAATAAAAAAAATTGCAAACTCGTGTTAAGCGACTCAGCTGTATGGTTCATCTTGTGCACGTGGGTTTTAAAAATGGAGAGTCAGTTAGTCAAGCCGCAATTAATTTTCTTAATTCTTGTGTGTGTATTTAGTGCATATAGACAATATATTATTAGACTATTAGGTTTTTTGTACTTAATATAAAATGATGTCATCAGCGTATAGATATAATTTGTGCTCATTTACAGCAGCATTGAAACCATGACTGTTAATTTGATGGATGGATAACAAATGGTTTCATGAGAAAAAAAAAGAAGCGGGGATTAAGGACGTCCTTGGCTTGTTCCTTGTTTTGGTTGAAGCTGCATTTTAAACTATGTGGTCAAATATAGTACAATGCAGAATAGACAATAGCTGGTTTGTTCCTCCAGAAGCATCTGCAACATCCCGATTAACGAATGACATGACTTTATTTTCTCCATTTGTATCGTATGTTTGTTAATGGCTGTCTCAAACAGGGACATTGATATAGCTCTAACATAGCAGCCTCTACACTGTACTAAATAAACACTTCTGAACAGGCACTGCACTAGTTGCCTCAAAAACAATACTATATTCTGTCTATTTATCTATCTTTCCATTTTGCTGCCAAGTGGACAATACATTTAAACCTATACACTTATTGAAAAATAACACACAATGTGGAGGTAAATTACTGGCAATAAGCCTCTTCAACAAATGACTCTATGAACATGCACATTACGGAGTTGTGTTTAGACATCACTGCATGGTAATAGCATGTTACAATGATACTCCACCCAAACTCTCCTTGTAAAAAAAAAAAAAAAAGCAACCCCCTTGAAACTGTGGAGGGATGGTGCACTGTGATGTACAGTGTTGTGCTTGGAACATTTTGAGCATAGAGGTAGACAATATATATTATTTATTTTCACCAAACTATGGCTCAATACACAACGTCCATATCACATTTTCACGCTTTATGGACGAGCACAAGAATCAATTCTCTTTACAGCCACCTTTCAAGGCTACAGATACTGAAATGATCACTGCTGGAGAGCCCAACAGAAACCGCTGCCTCTACTCGAAAAGTTAATCAAGTGACTTCAGTATCTTTCTCTCTTACTGCCCTCCCCTCCTCCTCCCACATCGATCCACTTCCACCCCCACCCCCACCCCCTTGGGAAAAATGGCCAGGGAGTGTAGATTATGGCTTATCCCTGCTCTGCAAGACTCTGCGCTGCCTCTCTCTGACAGCAGAGCCCTTTCACCTACATTCACTGAGAGTCTGCCTGCCTCGCCACACACACACACACACACACACACACACACAGTCTGCCTGCCTGATCTTGTCATGCAGAGTGCAGCAGAGCTCTGCAGTCTGACATGGCTCCCTACAGGAGGGAAGTATTTACCATCTGTCTAGATTTTCTCCTTTACCCTTGTCTTCCTTTCTTTCCTTCAGCTCTCCCGCGATACAGGAGGAGTAGAAGAAAGCAGAGGAGCAGAGAGAGAGAGAGAGAGAGAGAGATGGAAGAAATGCTGTAGGAGGAGACCAGATGAAGTAAAAGGAGAGGAGCTGTGTGCCACAGTTGGCTGTTGCATAAGCAAAACGGTGATTATTTCCCTTAATGTTACTGTACAACGTGACTGATGAGGCATCTAGGGTTGCACTCATGTATGGAGGCAATATTTGCTTTGCCAAAAATGTTTTCCAGGGGAACACTTTACACTTTTGAAATATATAAAATGTAATGCATGAATATCGTATATGCTACGTACAGTTTTAAGTCGATGCAATAAACAAGTTGTCTCTTTTGAAACCTCTTTGGAAAAGTGCAGTAGGATGCATCATCTCTCTACAGTTAATCACAATCAGACACGGGATGTTGCAACAATGGACTTTTGTGAGTTAGAAAATGTGATCATAATTATAGAGGTACAATTGTAAGGAGAGCTGAATGTGTGTAACAAGTTTTGTTCCAGTAAAGGTTGCAGCCATCTCAGAACGTTGAACTTAGATTACAGAAAATTGGATATAATAAATCTACAGTACTCTATTTCTCAAAAATGTGATGACACAGTATTAGTATGTGTGATAGCTGAAGAAGTAGCTACCATGGAGGACATCAAGGTCATGTTTTCATAACCGTTTCCTGGAATTTGGGGTTTTTGACGACCTGAGGAGTTTACCTTCTACAAACTACGACCAAATTATATTTGATGTTTTTTCTAAGGCTGACATTTTAAGATTTATTATCTATAAACACAACATGTCATCACATTTTAACTTGATATGGCGAATGTGTTGGCAAGCCGTTGCTTGTTTACACATGCCACAGACAGCGAGCTGCATTAGCATTTATTTGGAGTCATGTCTTTTTCGTGGGTAGTCATCAATTTCTTAGGGGGGGCTTGGTCGGCGCTTGGTGAATTTGGAACTTATGACCAGTATTTCTAAAATCTTGGCTACCCACAAAAGTCTTAGAGTATCTGACACTCATCTGACACTCACACTCAGCCTTGATGCCAAGTGCATCTCATGTATTTTTCATCTTCAGATATAAGCATTAAAAACTAGATGGGCACTCGGAGAGCACCACCAGGGCTGTTTCCATAAGTGAAAAATAATGTGTGTATCCACCCCGTGGTACGGATCTGCTCCAAATTAAAAGGGTTCTTCCTTGGCCCGTGCCACACCCCTCTACCAAGTTTCATGAAAGTCAGGCAAGGAGTTTTTCCACAATCCTGCTGACAAACAGACCAAACCGAAAACATAACCTCCTTGGCAAAGGTAATAAGCCAACCTTAATTAATAATTAATTATGTTATAATTAATAATTGAAAACACCTTGTCCTACATATGCCATCTTTATTTTCAATATAAATGTGTACTATGCACTGTTTAATTGTTGGAGGATATGAAGGCCACACTGCAGTGCCTCTTGGTTTCTACTAATTGGATTCTGTGCACGTTCTTTGTGCTCTTCTTACTTTTTTTTTTTTTAAAGAACGATGAAAGTCAGCGTGTAATTTCTACCACAGAGAGCCTCGTCTCTGGTGTGCATGTTGTGTGGATCAGAGTCTGCACAGGCCTCTGAAGTTTCTCAGTCTTTCTCTGAGTATGTGTAGTACATGCAGCTACAGTAAACCAGGTCCAGTCAACCACTGGTTCTCACAAGCAGCCTGTAGCACACAATATTACATCAGTTGATTTTATTGATTAAAACACCCTTGACCAGAGAGGAAGAATGTGACTAAAACATACATTAAAACAAATTCAACAACTAAAACTGTTAATTACATCAGAACAAACAACATACTGACAATTTCGCTATTCATGTCGCTTTACCAGCAAAGGAAAACAGACTTAGTTTGTCCTGAGGGTAATTAAATTCAAAGGGGTTCTTTCTTTCTTTACATTAGTCATTTAACAGACGCTCTTATCCAGAGCGACTTACAGTGAACTAACTACAGGGACAGTCCCCTGGAGCAACTCAGGGTTAAGTACCTTGCTCAGGGGCTCAATGGTGGCAGCTCCTGGTGTTGAACTCACAAACTTCTGGTCTTCAATTTGGAAGCCTGACCAGTCGACCAGTAGACCACCACCGTTTCGGAAAAAGACAATTCGACAAGCCAATTGGCCAGATATGTGGAGGTGCATAAGCAGGAAGGGTTTAAACTTCTCTCAAGTCCACTTTTTTATACATTTTTCACGAAACTACTGTACTTTTGTCAAACAAACTATGCATACGTTTCAGGAGACTGTCTGGAAAGGCTAGCCCCCCCTGGTTTTGTTGACGCAAACTGTTAGCCAATATTCTGGCATCCATTGTTGAAATATTTCACCTACTATATATATATATTTTATATTAGCAATCTTTTCACTATTTTTTATGCCAGAGGACTCGCTCATACTGACAAGCTCACAGAAAATGGTCACCCAAACTCTGCAATTCCCCTCAGGTTAACAATTGTCTTTTAGCTTTTTATTTTATTTTAGGCCTGCAAGCAGATACAGTTAAAAACTAGCTGGTGACCATAGTGGAGCATTACCAGCTTAAAAATATGGATATTTCCCTCAGGAGTTTGGTGGAGACCAAAATAGAGCTAAAAGGAGAGTTAATATTGGACTTTACTTTTCATGTCTCCACATTAATGCTAATGTTGCCCCGTCTCTGATGGATGTGTAAAAGTGTTGCCCTTGTGATTACAACTTGTTGGGTGGGTTTAAATCCCCAACCTGTTGTCAAAGGGTCAAAAGGCTCATGCGTGCCAGTTAACAGATCAACATTGGCAGTTTAGACAAATGCCGCCTCTGCAAACATTTATGGTATGGCCCCAAGTCTGCAATATGCATGAACAGGTGAAGAAATTAATATAAGCAAGCACATAAATGCTGGGAGATGTTACCTGTGGTCGAACAGCTTGTCGGGTTTCATCCCCTGAACATAATAACCAAGTGGGATGGTGCAATTTGGAAGAAATATCAGCTTTTCTCCCTCCTGTCTTCCAGCAGGGCAGCTGATTGTTAGCTCTGTCTTCATTAGGGCGCCTCAGGGTCGACTGGGACTGAAATTAGACCGTGCTGATTTGGCCATCCTCCACATCTCTCTCTCTCTCTCACACACACACACACACACGATTATTTCATCCTGCTAAAGCTTCCTGTCAGCAACTCAGAATATAGTGTGACTGCTTGTAGTAGCTTCCAACTCATATCCGTTATCACTCTCATCCACTCTCAAACTTGCAATGCAATACACCCGCTGCTGCGGTGCGATGCAAATATGCAAACTGGCATCTCATCAATAAACTACTATTGAATGCACATTGCGCAAATTGAAAACTATAAACGGAAAGATCACATTACCCAATTCTTCATGCGGGCAAATTAATTTTTGCTGTAGAAGTAGAAGCATTAATAAAAATTCTTGTAGCTGAAATAGTAGGAAGTAATATGGTATGTTTAATCAGTACTATTCATTTGTAATTCCACAGAACAAATGTATCCAACAGTAAGACACCAGAGTGCACGATAAGAAAGAGCAAACAGCAGGTTGGCTTCTGTACAGGTCCATCATATGAAGTCCAAAGCCTCATTTCAACAGCAAACACCTCCAGGCTCTGTGTGAAAACCTGCTGAAACACTGGGTCATTATGTTTGGAAGTGTGTGTCAGCCCTGATTATATGAACTGTTGACAGCAATGTTAGTGTTAATGTTTTAAAATGTACACAAACATGGTGAACATCATCATACACTCACACACTCACCAATTCAGACTGTGAAATCACACTGCTATGTGCAATATCTCCTTACTTACTCATCTATTGTTACTATTGTTATTTTCAGCCCGGTACTACTGCATTTGCACTTTACTTCCTTAATTATCCACTCAATCTTGGTGTTCACGTGTTTTTATTGCATTCTTTTTACGTTTCTGCTGTGACCATGTAAGTGTCCCCGCTGTGGGATTAATAAAGGATTACTAATTCTGATTCTGATACCTCTGAGCAATACCAATGAAAGGGTTTAGTGTGTAGTATTTAGGGGAATCTTTTAACAGAAATGGAATATAATATTTATAACTATGTTTTACGTTATTGTACAATCACCAGAACTAAGAATTGTTGTGTTTTTGTTACCTTAGAATGAGGCCTTTATATCCACATAGGGAGCGGGTCCTCTTCACGGAGTCCGCCGTGTTGCTCTGTTACCTGAAGGCCACCGTAGTTCTCCGACACGCTTGTAAAACTGTTTTAACGCCAGCTGCCACCTCAATTTCATTGGTCCTGTAGTAGTGGTATGGTAGGGAGGGTCTCTGAGCGAGGTGAAGGTCCTGAAAGATACCACGGCGTTAGGCGGTTTAGCGCTTGGTGGCTCATGACTGTAGTCTTGGTCAGGGAGGGGTGTGTCTCTGTGTGTGTGTGTGTGTGTGTGTGTGTGTGTGTGTGTGTGGGGGGGGGGGTTGTCTATAAGATAGAATGAAAGATTAACCCTTGTTACCTCTGCCCGCCCTACCACCTGCCCTCTGGACCCTATCCCCTCTCACCTTCTTCCTTTTCTCACCCATCTCATCAACACTTCCTTAACAGCTGGTTGCTTTCCAAACACTCTTAAAGAGGCAAGAGTGAACCCTCTCCTAAAGAAAGCCACACTCAACCCTTCCGAAGTGAACAACTGCAGACCTGTCTCTCTTCTTCCATTTCTTTCCAAAATACTTAAACGTACAGTCTTCAGTCAACTCTCCTTTTTTACCTTCCCCAGAACAACCTTTTGATCCGCTCCAATCTGGTTTCAAGGCAGACCACTCAACTGAACCTGCCTTCCTCGCTGTCACTGAGGAACTTCACGCTGCTAGAGGAGCCTCCCTCTCCTCTGTTGTCGTCCTTCTGGACCTTTATGCTGCGTTTGACACAGTGAACCACCGGATCCTCCTTTACACCCTCCAAGAACTGGGAGTCTCTGGCTCTGCTCTCTCCCTGCTCGAATCCTACCTAAAGGACCGCACTTACAGGGTAACTTAGAGAGGGTCTCTGTCGGACCCTTGCCAACTCACCACTGGGGTTCCTCAGGGCCCAGTCCTGGGTCCTGGGTCCCCTCCTCTTTTCTCCGTACACCAATTCACTTGGTTCTGTCATTCACTCTCACGGCTTCTCATACCACAGCTACGCATCTGACACTGAACTGATCCTAACCAATCGGCCAATCAGCTCACAATTACCTCACTGCGAGTGGCACCTAGATCCCCCTCAAATAAAACCCACCTGTTTGCTATCTTGGCTCCGAAATGGTGAACGAGCTCCCCATTGATATCAGGCCGGCAGAAAGTCTTCACACCTTCCGTCGCAGACTGAAAACCCACCTGTTTCGACAGCACCTTGGCCAATATAAAAACAATTATAATAATTATGTATGTAGCACCTAAATTGGTTGGCTTATTTGAAGCTAATGGTTGAGTTTTATTCTATCGTTTCTGTAAGTTACACTTACATTAGTTTGGCTTATTTGAAGCTATAGTGCTGCACTTTAAATGATTTCACCTATTTGAAGCTAATGTACTTGCAAGATTCTTGCTGTTCGGAGTTGGATCCTCATGATTGTTTGAACTTATTGTAAGTCGCTTTGGACAAAAGCAACAGCTAAATGTAATGTAATGTAAAAGGTTAACGCACTCCATATAACCATATAAACAAACATAATGTCAAGAGATTGATTTCATAAAATAAATCAAAACAACAATTATGATAATAATTTTAATAATTAAAAAAACAGAGAAATAATAAAAATAACAACAGAAACTATAATACTATTACCGCCGCACAATAGTTTCAATGTCAAACATGTAAAATAAAATGATTTCATATTAATATAGGTTTCAAAGCTTTAATCGTAGTGAAACATAACCTAGGTATCAGCTCTGTTCATGCAACTATTTTTGAAATGACCCTGGAGCAGATGCGATAAGAAGAAAACAACATCTGAACTGTACACAGACTGTATAAATGTTTTTCATCCTTTTGATTCTCCTAGAAACCGCAAAGGTTGCTATAGTGTTGCCAAGGAAACTCAGAATATGTCTGTTATTGGCTCAGCTGTATCCAGGCAGCCTACATTAGCACAGACACACACTTACAGAGACATAATAATGCCCTCCCTCTTACACAAACACTGTGCATATTCTCTGGGGGTGCAGCAAAATCCACAGAATTCACAGGTCAATTAAATTTGTTCTACTAGTATCACATGTTGAATACACTTGATGATACATGTTACAGAAGAAGTAAGCATGAACAGACCTTGCACTTCCATTTTCAAATGGTTTCTCAGAAGCAAAAGAAAAGCAGTGATTTACAGCTTAAATAAAAGCAAATTTGGTGACAAACACAGGCGATAAACTATTGATAGAATCATATTTTGACAAAGTTATGAAGTGAGATGTTAAAAGCCCAATATGCACAAATATATGCTCTGTGGTAGTGGCCACAGAGCACATATTTGTGTAGCCTGATGTTGTGGTTTACAGGGAGTTTCTTCTGAGCAGTTTATTGGCACTCAATATTTAATCCATATAAATCAGTGGCCAAGAAAATAAACAAAAATGGTTTTGACATTAAACTTGAAATGAAAATAATGCCTACAAGCATAAATATATGCCAGATAATATCTTCAAATGAGATATGTTAATGGCTGCCATCATCTGCGAGGTGTCAGTGTGTGTCGCAGGTAATTATTCCAGAAGGAAATTAATTACCAGCACCTGAAATATCCGACCAACTCTTCCGCTCAAAACAGCCATATATCACGTGCTGAACGAGACAGTAAATCCTCTTGTATATTGTCCATGATAGGGTTTTAGTTATACCAGTATTTACAAAGTGAGGCTACCGATAGCTGATTGTTTTTAATAAACACCTGAATATATTATCTCGATACTCTGCCAGATGAAGACAATGATCTCTCCTCATTCTTGCCTGTTGTGCTGTTTTCTGCCATCGAGTGGCTCAGCTTTCAACATGATATCTCAAACAATCTTTCATCTGACACACATGCACACATCCCGCGGCACAATGAATCTCTCTACCACATATTATGGCCTTCCATCGAAATGTTGTCGAGTCATTCCACTCAAAACCTAAAATGTCGACCGCGTCGTGGACGAAAAGTCAGGATTGCCTCACTCATTAGGGTTCATATAATGAATTCATAATTTATTATTTTTTTAAATGAACTGAATTGGATCCTGAAGTTGACCCAGCTTTTCTGTGGCATATGTTCATTGTAAAGTATGGCAAGCACAATATTTGCATAATTTGGTTGTTCATTGAATCATTTATTCAGACGTGAATATTTGACAGACAAGCAACAAAGTGCATTTTTTATTTTTTTATTTCATTCATCCATAAAAACATATTTTCTTTTTTTTTTTTTTTTTTACACATTTTTGATTTATTTGTGATTATAGACACATTCAATGTAAACATGAGAAGTCCTCAGGGCACCAATAATACGTCCATGTTATGGTCCACCCTCTCTCAGTCAGGTCACCTAATGACGTCTTTAAATCTTCTGACATGAAGGGAGAAAAAAGTATCATGTAATATGTACTTTTTTGCACTCAGTCCATAAAGTACAACTCATGTTATCATAGTCTATGTGTTGCATAACGCAGAGCTTATCGAAAGACTCGTGCTTTGAGATGTTTAAATGTAGGTACAAAAATGGGTGATAAAATAACCTCCTGTCAAAAATGTGTTTGATAAGAATATATATGAAATCATATAAAATATAAATAATAATGTAATATGTAATATCATTTCAAAATCATATTTCTTCCTCTTACATCAGGCTCCTTCGGACTCATGACAACCCCCCCCCCCCCTTCAGAATCTGAATTTATCAGGAAATGTCCTTCCTTGCCAAGTCAGTGCCTCCAAGACGACTCGATGGTTCTAACGCTGGTCTGTCTGTGAACACATGATTAAGTGAAAAACAGGAACAGATTTGTTTGCATATAGAGGAATCCTTAACTGCTCATCCTGGGCTCGAAGCATCGCAGACAATCTCATTCAAGTGCCAAATGAAAACCCAAGGCTCAACTTATTATTTGCTTCAGAGACAGATCTAAAACTGCGTCCTGATCTCCCCAGTGCTTGGTAAGATGATGAGCTGTTATGTAAAAGAAAATGGAGCTCTCTGGAGATCCCTGTGTTGAAACCACAGTCGCTCCGCCTGGATAATGTCGCCCCTCGTATTAATGTTAGGATGCTGCAGAGGGGATGAGGGGCTTATGAGAGAGACAACGAGAAAGGAGGAGAAATTGAAGAGGGCAGTGTGGATTGTTACTTTGGTTAAAGCTAAAATCATGCACACAGGGAATGTGGGGCATCTTTGTCAGTCACACCTATTCAACCACACACACACACACATGCGCACACACACACACACAAACACACACACACAGAAAAGCTGTCAGTGCATTGCATACACAAAGGGATTCAAAGAGAAGGGGTTGTTGAAAAACCCGTAGAGTTCTCCTAATCTGCCCTAACAGATTTTAAATATTTTCCAAGTGTGTGTGTGTGTGTGTGTGTGTGTGTGTGTGAGTATTCATGAAGAGGCAGCAGAAAGTGCCATGGGAAAGACCTTGTCGCTTCCAGTTTGATGCTGATGTTTCACATCCCTCCTGTCTGTGTGTGTGTGTGTGTGTGTGTGTGTGTGTGTGTGTGTGTGTGTGT
>CALSCE010010686.1:21303439-21314907 GCA_943593645.1 Bovichtus variegatus | reverse complement strand
GTGTGTGTGTGTGTGTGTGTGTGTGTGTGTGTGTGTGTGTGTGTGTGGGTGTGTGTGAGAAAGAATTTGGATGTATTTATGGTTACAGAGAGCGGGAACATTTGGGTGTAGGTGTGTGCGTGTGTTTGTATGTGTGTATGCGTGTGTGCGCGTGCGTAAATACTTTGATCTCCAGAGCTTTTTCTCTGCCTGACTTCTGAAAACAGGCGGCCAGTAATGGCAGCCTCTTTACTTAGAGAGAGAGGAGCGGGTGGTGTGATAGAGATACAGTACAGAGGGAGGGGGGAGGAGAGGAATTCGGTGTGTCCTGCCAAAATATATGTGACACTCACGATGACAGTGGCTGTGAAAATAACAGTGAGGAAGGCAAATGAAGTACGGCAGGTCACGAGCGGCCATAACTCCTGGAGCTGCGGACACTCCAGCGACTGTGGAGCTCACCTGAGACTCGGAGCTCCACCTGCGCCCGGTGTACACTCACCGCTACGGCGGCTGGTACCCTCGCTAAGGCTCACTTTGCATCGACGTGATGTGGTAAAAGGATTCATACAATGCTGACCGTTCTCTTGATCTACTTAACATTATGCAGGTTATGCATGATAACATGTGGCTAATTATTGTTCCAGCTTTGTGTTAAAAAAAGTTAATTTAGACTCCCTTTCTTTTTTTTAAAAGGGCCTGCTCTCACCTGTTTTTCTTTTTTACAGGGGTTATATTAATCCGCAATAAACACACATTAGCTCACGAGGTATTTCTGAAATGTAATTATTAAGTTAATTGACTACAACAAACGCAGGTAATTCTAATGAGCACTCACAGCACAAAACACAATCATGTTCATAAATAGAAAAGTTAAGTACACAGACTTGATTTAACTCGGTTACTTTGCAGGTAAATATTTGAACTATGAAATATAATGAATATATACTCATGGGAATATTATCAATCACGACAACATTGTACAAAATACTTACACCGCCTGGACTAGCTTCAGTTTTTCAATCCAGTTTTTTTTTTTCTTATTAGAAAGTTTTAAAAGTATTTCCCTGTAAAACTAAATATGTTTTATTACATAAGCAACAACCAAAGTTAAAGTTTGGGGGGAAAAAAATATTCTTCGTTATTATCTATTAGGAGTTTAACCAACAAACAGCCCAACCTGCTTCACCGGGACTGTGTTGATGTCTCATCGGATCTGATTTTTTAAAAAAAACAATACTAGAGGCCATTTTGCGAGCAGGCACATGTGTTAATGATAACATTAAAGATGGCTCCATCTGTGCTGACAGTGTGACAGTGAGCCAACGTGAACAACACCACGACCATAAAACTGAATGGAATTCAGCCATCATTCTTTTTATTATTTACACCTGTGCCTTTCCTACTGTGACAAGTCAAAGTGTCTTCTATAAAACATCTACTTTCCACAGTTACGATTCAAATACTGTTAAATTACGATTGCTACATGGAACTGTGAGAAATCTCTCATGTTAAATAAAGACAAAACATTTTGGTTTGGCATATCATTTTCACATGTACCCTATTGCTCATAGGAAGTGGTTGATTGCCATAAGAGATTTTATTATTATTATAGATTTTTTATTAATACTCTACTGTACTTTAACTCACCTGATATTCAATTATTTCAAATTTCTAAAGGTATTAGTAAGGACAGATCTGTAGTGCCTTCACATTGAGATTCAAATGAACTTGCACTATATGACCCTGATCGAATCATTCACATAACGTACGTATCCACTGACTGACGCGGGCTTTTTGTTGATTTTAATGAACTGGATTCAGTGTTATCCACTCACGTTCAAGGTTACAGCTAACTTGATAGACAAAAAAAAAAAAAACTCAACGCCATTTTCCAGGCATTTTGAATCTCACATTCTTCTCCAGGACTGATTTCAGACCAAGCCTTTTGACTGAGGGTGTGTTCACACCAAGCATGTTGGAGCAGATTATGCGACTGATGACTGTGCTACATAAATTTGGTCTGCTCAGCCAAGCGGGAACGATGCCAGTTGAACTTGGGTGGCACCAGGGACTGCAAGACTGGGATGATTGTCTCTGTTCAACGGCAGTGTGGTTTGTTGAAAGTGTGAGGAGGAGTTTGGGTGAAATTATACCAACACACAAGGGTTTAAGGGGTATAAGGAGACCGATGTTGACATCTGATAGTCAGGGGTTTGTCATGCTTGGAAAGTCTGGCATAACAAAAAGAACTGAGGGCAGACCACAGTCTGGTATGATGATAATTATCAGCTATTTTTTCGTATCTTCTTACCTTTTAAGAATACAAGGGAGGGGAAATGAAGAAAAGACTGCAGACGAGTCCGTCATTTCAAGTTCAGATGACTGGAGTCAGATGTGTTTTGACTGAAACAACCTGGCAGCATAACAGGATAAAACACTTTCCAATAAAAACCCTACTTGTTAATCCCTGTAATTTATGTTTACCAGTGTGTTTGGTTTAAATCTAATTGGAAAGTGTGAAGCTAACAGAATTCAATTAGATCCCCCCCCCACCACCACCAAAGAAAACAAACAGTAGGTGGGGCTTGTTGTACCCTCACTTTGGCTTGTTGAGGTTGACCCAAATAACAGATCAACTCTGATGATGCCCGTGGTTTTGAAAGAGTTTCAGAGTACCATGTGTATTGTATAAATGAGGCCCTACTCTCTTCCCAGTTCCCACCAATCACAAACAGCGCTCACGCTGTCCGCTGGAAGTAGTCAAGTCAAAAAAAATAATCCATGTGCAGCAGCCCACAAGAGCCACAAATCATAATGCCTGAAAAGAAGCAGCTGACGTTTGTTTCCCCCAATTGAGCCACTTCTTTTTAAAGCGTGGGCTCTCTTGGAATTCCATCCAATCCAGATTCAGTACAAGGTGCTCGCTAAGGAGAACCATCTGTGGCGAAAGAATGTGAGGCCTGGATAATAGGGCAAGTTTTTTCCTTTTTCCTTGAGAGGATTTTATGGCGGTTCGTGTTCTGCCAAACATTCCTGCCTGCATGATTTCCAAAAAAGCATTTCCCCGGCCTGTAGGCATTTAAAGACACCGTCTCTACGTGTTCTGGCTTTTTTATTTATTTATCTAAATATCTTTAAATATCTTCAAAGTGTTTGTGGGAATACTTCAAGGGTATGGCAGACATTACATAACAGACCTGTGAATCAACTCATAGGTGAGCCATTACCCACCACACCCTCCCTTTATCCTGAAATGAAGGACAAGGAGGTCAAGCTTTACTGGAGCACCATGGATAAACAAGATGTAGTTCCTCCATATCCCAACAAAGAAGACGCCATTATGTGTACAACGATATCTGTTTACCTAACTTCATAGTGTACAAACTCACCTGACATACGTTTGCCTTTGACTTTTTGTTAAATCCAAGTTAGCAATAACGTGCATATTTAGCGAGGTGACGTTGACGTTGGAGACTCGCAAGAGAGCGCTACATTCAAGCGACCAAGCTCAGGAGTTTCCTGCCAGCCAGCAGACCACTTAGCTGTGTGAGCCAGTATAAGTGGTATCTAGACTGCACTGGCAGTGGTTTGAAGATGTTGTTTTATATTCAGTTTTCATTAAAAAAACACAACCAAACAGAGGAACATCTGCACTTCGTCAATTGTACAAGCTGGTGTATTTTTTGCAGTCTGCTATTTATTTACATTTTGGTCGAGTGAATAAAAAACATTGCAATCGCTATTGACGGTAGCTTGACTATTTAGAAATGGCAGGTTTATGCAGGATGTCCTGTGCAGCGCTAGTGACCTATTTCTACTCTCTCTGCACTGTTTTAACTCCACCTTTACGCATCAGCTCAGCTAGCTTGGAACCTCGACCGGGTGGTACCAAAAGAAAGTACCAGGTACTATCAACAACTTTGATTTCTGATTCTGATTCTGATTTTGCTAATAGCGTTGAGGAGAGCCATGTCGTACCATGCAGTGCAAATGTGGCAACAGTCATTTGAATATAAAATATTGATTAGTACAGCGACAGCAGACAGGTTTGTATTAAAGGTGTCATTAAATAAATGAACTTTTTCTGCATTGGTGTTTCTAGCATGAAATGTCACTGGAAGCAATTCAAATGGCACAAGAACTCTGCGGAACTCAAGGTCCACTTACTAGTGTTTTCCAGAGCTTTCAAGCGCACAGTCTTCATCAGCAAACAGAGTTTTTTCTTTATGGACCTTCAGTCACATCCAACGCTAAACATTATACTGAAACAAAGAGGGGTCCATACAGTCCATACTTAGTCTGAGAGTGAGTGTGATGCATAGGTTAATAAACATGAGTCACTTCCAGTGCACAAAATCATGTTATCTTTTCTCAGTTTGGAAATCAGAAACTTAACACCAGTTGCAGTTGATCATCTTAAGAGAGACCTGTGAGTCATCTTGTACGGCTTCCTTTACATGACATCTGTCTCAGCAGATGCCTTTGGGGTTTTACAAGAACAGTTGAGTAAACTTGTGTTTGTGAAGCTCATAGGAAGACGTGTTGGGGAAAAACAAGGAAATACAATTTTTTTTTTTAAACCGCACTCTTACCACACATTAATTCTGCTGACATGTGCAAACTATTTTTCTGCACTGAAAAGACCAGTTGGTTTCATGGTTTTCCTGATAATTACAGAGAAGCAGCTGACATCCAGTTAGACAGTGCATGTTTCTCCAAGTCATGTAGGCAAGAAGACTGGTAATAATATCAGCACTGGTTAGAAATCAGCCCATCCGGCAGTAACTATCTGAGACCTTGTTTTATAGAGTGGGGGCTGCTTAGACAACCAATAGCGAGAGCGAACTCAAGCCTGGCAATACCCACAAAAAGCTGGCTTGCAGATCCATTTTTTGAAACGGGACATATTGATGTTTGTCTGTCTCAGAGCAAAGGACTATTTCAGAGCAGCTTTTAAAAAATCACATTAAAACGAAATGAATGGAAATGAGGAACATTACCTTTGATGGGAGTGTGACAAAAACACTTCATCCTTCAGTAAGTACTTAGTAGGCTGATGATGTGTTTCAGGGCGTCATTGTAACTCTCACCTTTTTAACACTGTTAAAAAAATTCAAATGAATGCTAAATAGGCCACTGAAACAAAACTTGGCCCTTTTAAAAATACTTGGTTAAATTCACTCGTAAATGTTGTGTAATCGCTCCCTTTTTCCTCACACATTTTCTTCCGACACACATGCACACACATCCTGTGTGTTGCTCAGTTCTTCCAGTTGGTCTTTGTGGGGCCATCTGGGCTATCACTGCCCTGGCTGAGGTATCTGTTACTTGGCGCTCTTTATATGTACGTGTGTGTGTGTGTGTGTGTGTGTGTGTGTGTGTGTGTGTGTGTCATGCCATGCTTATAAGTAGGTGTATGCATTTTTTCTTCTTCTTTTTCAGTCTTCTAATGTTGTCACAGATCATTATTTTCTTTAAGGCTGCATTATTATATTCTCATTAAAACCATGTTCGGACATTAGCACTGCAGGAAAACTGTTCAACACGGAGGGCTCTGACAAACAAAAAAGAAATGCAGGGTTGTTCAGCAAAAAAGTCAAATCTGGCTCAACCTTTGCTTCAACGCAGCGCAACATCATGCAGAAACATGCTGCAATGGTTGTAAACATGTCCGAGCCCACATTCCTGGTAGTTGACTTTGTGTTGTGAGCAGCGTAATTCTACTGTTAACCTGACAAAATGTCAAGACGGAGGAGAAAATGTCACCATGACACCTGGTAGGCCTGGTTTATTGACCCTTCGCTAAGCCCCACCCCTCTTAGCTACTATTGTCAAGCTTTCCATTCTGGCACTGCTCATAAGCAGTGTACAGAACAGCGGCAGTCACCACTCCTCGTCATTTTTGAAACAATGGATTTTTCAAACACAAGTATGCAGACCTCTCATTTTTAGCCAACGTCTACGGTCCCGTCGGCAGAAATCTTTCTGCTAGCAGATTTGATCAGCTGTAGCTAGGGAGCTAATTAACACTTCTTACTTATCTGTGTTGCACAATGATGATATATGAACCTTGAACTAAACCTGAAATGGAATTGGCTTTATCTAGATGTATCTACAGTATTTATTACAGTATTTATTTAGATTATGATCTACGGCTGGTGAACATGATCACCTTCACACACCATGTAAGAAGCTACTGAAACCAGAAAGAGTTTCTATGTTCTCTGATAGTGTGACAGTTGGAGAGATCTTCATTTCGCGGCTGTGACATAACAGAGCAGACTCTAAAACGAGTCTCGTGTGTGAAACGTGAGACTTGACAGGTTGAAGAGGTGAATATCGCCACAGTCAAAGTGGCTGTGTTTCTGCTAGGGTTGCACTGATTAAAGGGGCTGATACTGTTCTTGTTTTAAAGATTAGATCATCTGTCCGGTCAGTGTCCTTTTCTTCTGGCAGGATATTGTGCAGTTGGATTGATTACATGCTCTATCTGTTGCATAACACGTCTGCAAAAAAAAAAGAAAACCTTCACCTAAATTGAATATGTGTCTTTAAATCAGATTCTGCAAAAGTGTTCACTATTATTTCAGCAGAGGTAATATTAGTATAACCATTAATCTTTGTCAAAGGTTTTTAATGTCCTTCTGCAGACACGAATAAATACAGAAGAGAACCAAATCCTTTTATTTGCTATCCAGCTGAATGACATTGAAACAGCTCAATTTGAATAAATCCCCAAACATATTTTCCAGTATCACTTGTGAGCAGCTTTCTCCCAAATGTTAGTATTGGACCTTCATATCTGCTATACATACTGTTGACTAGTTTTCATGATGTGGTTTTTGCAGTAGGCTCTGCCATTTACACCAACTTTGAGCATTTCAGTGGTCGTACTGCGGCAGCAAAGCAAACAGCTATAAGTCAGCTTCACTTGGCCGTGAAATTACCTTAATTTTGTCCACTGTGCAGCCCACAACACACACACACACACACACAAACAAATAGACACATCATCATGTTCCCAGCCACGGCTGAACACATGTATGATGGGGATTGTGTTTGCTTTTTATTCTTTGATATGTAGATACATGACTTTATATGTGGGTTTGCAGTAATGCTAGAGGTCAGTGGGATTGTGACTCTTTCCTTTTTTTTTATTTTTATAATGTATACAGTATTTCCCTGTTTCATGTGAGCAAACAGCGACCTGTGTACTGTAGATGCAGAGTAAGCCATGCACCTACAATGTCACTATAAACGTTAGGGAAACCTGCCTGCTTTGTGAAGCAAATACATTTGCAAAAAGTCATCAAATGAAATTTGAATGATGCGAGCGATTCCAACTTTTATTCAGTAGTCTCTATGTTACTAAGGACTACCCTTGACAATCACACACAGTGTTAAAATAACATGAAGAAAAAAAATAAGCACACAGGGTGCCGTTAAGCTCGTGTTCTCTCAAATGTTGAATGCAAGCGGCGACCACCGGGTCTGAAAAGTGAAGCCAATGCAGAAGTGCTTTAAACTTACAATCTTTCGAATGGCCAGAAATAGGCGACTCCACTGGTTTTCAAAAAGAAGTCCAGTATAGAAGTCAATGAGAAAATCACCCGACTTCTCACTTGGTTTATTACTTTGGTAAACGTGTTCCAAATGAGTGTATGGTCTCAATCGCTAGTTGTAGTTCTTTTTCAATACAGCATGATGTTTATGTGTGTGGCTGAAGTCGCTACCATGGTGTTGTTCAGCGTTCGGTTGTGCTAAAAACATTCTAAGGTGTCGGCTGTTCATTTTTCCAGCGTGTACATTACAAACAAGCTTGTTTTTCACCAGCCAAAATCAGCATTCCAATTAATATCACCTTTAACGTGAATTACGGATGCACCTTGCTAACCAAGCTAGAACTAGCTTGTAGCCTAGCATTTATTATGCTAACAGTACTTTCCCCCGCTGGTCCACGCTCCTCTCCAGCTCCACCCTCTCGTCCAAATATGGTCACTTCTGGAGGTCAAAACTCAAGGCTTCTAAACTGTAGTGCACAAACTAATGGGTGTCGATGGTTAAATGCTGTAATTTTGTTGAATGTTTGTTTTTTTCCAGTCCACAAAATACTTAGTTTGTGTGCTGTAGCCAACAGAAATACATATGGAGGGTAATTAAGGTACGTTTTAGAGGACAGGACTGGAATCCCACCATCGATAAGTCTCTCTGTCCTGATGGGAGACCAGGAAGGTAGAGACATTTTCATGCAGATGGACAAAAAAAACTAGGCTCCCACACAACTGTCAACACTTCTTCTGCATTAATTTAGGGTTATGTCTATACCAGCCACACCACCAACCAGTAGACAGTCTGTCTCCTCTGTCCATCTCACGGCCTGAGGTGGATGCGTTGTAAAGTCTTTTAGCCACAGGGAGAAAGGACTTCCTGTGGCGTTCTGTAGTGCATCCTGGTGGTGTAAGTCTGTTGCTGAAGGTGCTCCTGTCAGTCCTACGTTTCCTCCGATGCTTGTTGTTCTTGTTTTTTAGGAGTATGGGGCATAATCTGTTTCTGATTTGTGTTTTTCTCCCCGCATTATATTATCAGAGTTTACGAGCTGACGACCTTGGACTTTGTTTACTTTAAACTAATAACACAGATTTATAGTAGACCTGTGGCCACTGCCCCCTGCTGCTGAAGTCGTAGCTTCCAGACTTTTGCAGTTTGGGGAAGGCAGAGCAGAGGGTTGCAGCCGCGGATTAGCAGCTGAGCTCAGGGCAACTGATCTGACAGAGAAAGCCTTTCACTGGGGCCCCCTGAAGCTTGTTACACACACACACACACACACACACACACACACACACACAACGGCTTCCTGGGACGAAAGCAACACCAGGCTGGAATGCTGAACCCGAGTGTGGAAAATTGATTGGAATGTTGTGTAGGCTGTGTGTGTGTGTGTGTAATGGGGGGAGGGTAAGGGAGTTATGGCTGGGAGAGTGATTATGTGTGTGTGTGTGTGTGTGTGTGTGTGTGTGTGACTGTGTGTCTGCCTAAATATTGGGAACTGGGCTTCCTTGCTTTCTTTATGAGATGGAGATGAGAAGATTGTCTTATGTTTGCAATAAGAACAGAGATGTAGTTCAGCATGAAGATGAAAGCAGTGGAAACAGATATCAATACTCTGTCCCAAATTCAAAAATACACCTACCAACACATATAAAGCTGCCTAATTTGCTAAATGTATCTTTTTTATTTATTCAATCTTAACATGAACAATGCTGTTTCCAGTCTTTATGCTAAGCTAGGCTATCATGTCCCGTCTTAAGTGCAGTGTTGCAAACAAAAAAAAAGCTAAACGAAAATGTGTGATGTCATCCTTGAGCTCAACGTGCTGAATGCATTTCCTTCCACTTAAAATATTCTTCACTTTCATTGTTTGCTAGCTTGCAATCTTCTTCTTCTTCTTCTTAAATGGCACATTGTAACATTTCTTGACACGTAACCAGCATCAATGGAATAGCTTGAATGTGAAGCATATCATCCAAAACCATCATGCACGTGCCAGTAGAGCATGAAATAAAAAGAAAATGCTCATCAAAACATTGCTCCTTAGCACCCCTAGTGGCCAAAATTCCAGGGGGTAAGTTTAAGTCACTTCTTAATATGCATCAAATACCATCCTCCATGTTACTTACCATAGAAACACAGACTGTCCTGGGTAATATTACAATCCTATAAGCTCGTGTTATAACCTCTAGTTTTAATTCTGTCTATGTCATGTTGTATCTGTCAGTTTGGCTTGGTGGATACCTCCACATACTGCAATACCCATGAATACAGAAAGAGGAAGTCGGTCACAGGCACAAATGAGAGCGGTGCTTCATCATTGCTGTTGAGAACAAAATGCGGTAAAACAATTTGAAATTTCATTGATTTAAGATGCAAATTGTAAAAATCAGCATATTTTTTTTGACTCACAAGCTTGGCTGGTTGATTGGATGGCCCTTAGTAAATTTTCATACAACCAGATATTTTGCAGCGCTGTTTTTAGTCTTCTCTTCTTCTCTCTATGATACAATCATTAGAGGTTCATATCCATTCAGAAATACTCAGTGAGTCATGCAGTGAAAAGATGTTCAGCCAAGGCAGGAGACAGAAGGAAACAGAAAGCTTAGTCTTCTTTCAAAATATGCCTACAGACACCTCTCAAGCTAACTCAGGTAAACAATGATTCTTGTTTGTTTAACCCATACATGTCCAGAAATGTAAAAAAACCCCCGCTGATTTTGAGTTTTTAGGGAGTCTCTGTCGCTGAGTTGGGTTTTTAGTAAACGTCTCTGTACAGGCATGCCTTTTGGATGCTATCCAAGCTTCCAGTCTTTGCTAAACGAGCTAACCAAGACCCAATCTGGGAACCTATCGACTATCAGTCTGACGACGATTTAGACTCTGGAGGCAACGGCCAATATTTTGGGAGTTCCGGTGTAACCAGCATTAAGATTTCCTCTTCCATGCACCAGCATTGTTTGTAGACCGATTAGCAATTTCCTCGTCCAATCTCTATAAATAGATATCTTGATATGAATACAGATAAATTCAAATGAAATAAGGCTAATAAAAAGCGAAATAGTCGTCAGACGTTAGCCGATGCTTTTCGGCCAATGCGTTCTGCCTCTTTTGCTCTCCACACGGACTATTACCTGCGTGCAACCAGAGCCCACTCACACGTGATTGGCCTATACTCCGATTACAAACGGACTACCAACAGAAACCAGAATGCTTCCTCTACCAAAATCTTGTCCCGTTGCCTACAGATTCCGCATTCATATCTGTTTATAGAGATGAACCAAGTCCTGACTCCAGCTCCGTGCTACACACAAAGACTGACGCCGACGTTCTCATCTTACTCTTCGAAAGAAAGCGAAAAATAAACCATACTGTATGTCCTAAAATGTTGGACAATAACGGGAGTGTGTTCGTCTATTTCAGATTTCGTATGACAGCATAACTGTGTGTGTAGCAGCATGTGTGATTGTGTGCACATGTGCATACCGGGGTGTCCCTTTGTATGTGTATGTATGTGTGCGATATGCATCTTGGTCGGTGTCACTGATACAGCCAGACTAGAAAGCCAACCGTGCTGCTCTTCCCCTCCCCCACCCCGCCCTCTCTCTCTCTCTCTCTCTCTCTCTCTCTCTCTCTCTCTCTCTCCGTCCACCTATCTCTTCCTCTGCTCTCTGACCTGCATTCAGTCGCTCGGCCTCATCAGTAGCACAGAGCTGCTCTCTCTCTCTCTCATATGGCTGCTACAATAAAGGCAGCACTGTATCCTACAAAACCAATGATGATGTCAGCTTGTTATTGACTCTCCCAGGTCTGAATGACTGAGCAGAGGATAGGGGGTGGGGTGGAATCTATCTATTGCAGTGAGGTGACCAGCCAGGCACAAATGAGCTCTAGTGTGTGTGTGTGTGTGTGTGTGTGTGTGTGTGTGTGTGTGTGTG
>CALSCE010010686.1:21292305-21302305 GCA_943593645.1 Bovichtus variegatus | reverse complement strand
GTACAAACAATAACGTTGCTGCTGTATTCTTTGCCTTATTTAGATGACGCTAATTTGAGTGTTGATGGAGGAGCTACAATGTTAGCAGAGGCCTGATCGATCCAAACTCCATTCAGAAAACAAGCATTTTAAAAGTGGTTTGCTTGTCAGACCTTCCAAAGGATGAATTCAGACTTTTTACAAATCAGCCTCACGATGTAGTTATTTACTGAATCCTTTTGATCCGTTTATTGCAATTAAATCACAGCAAAGTCTGTTTATTTTGGATGTTTAGTTTGGTAGCAAACCAGATTAATTCAGCTGCACAAAGTAACGTAAATAAACACAAATGACCCACACAATGGAACACAAACATAACCGACTGATAGGTCTAAAACAATACACGTTGGACAGATGGCTTAAATTGTGGTTACGTTATGTAAATGTGCTGACAATTCTACACGTTGTATATCCTTCATCAGTAGCCGCCGCTCCCTTTTTTCGTTAATGTTCGGGATTCTAAATATTGTGTAAGCATTGCGGCTCATTCCACAGCCTTCCTGTTGTATTTGAATAGAGCCTTTATGAAACATTTACGCAACAGTTCTGTAAATGAAAGCACAAAAGCAATTACTTTTCCAGACAGATAAAAACCAGCAATGTTACATATTCCATGTGTGAAAGGGCTTCAGTTGGATAGATTGAGATTCACACATTTGAGCTGCTCCCACACACTAGTTGATATTCAACACAGGGTTCTTGGTGATGCCTCAGAAACCTTTTCTGTGTGCTTTCCATTCTAAGGGCTTCTCACCTTTATGTCTTTCAGCTGAGGCATTGCCTTTACACAAAGAGCACCTTCAGCTCTGTTTTGTTTCAGTCGTCCCTGAGAAAATATTACCCTTGGGATGTGAAAACATTTTTCGACAAAAGTCGTCAAAAACTGATATGCGTCATGGAGACCATTCTACATAGTTGGAAATAAATAAAAGACCTTGTATTGAAAACAGTTTGTTAATACAAAGATGAAGAATTCACCCACAGATGGTTTAACACAAGGAGATTTAATGAGTTTGGGACGTTGAATGTAGATCAAACGTGTTGTTGTTCTAAAAAAAAGAAAAAAAAAAAGACAACAGTGAATTTTTGGATATCTCCACCATATCGAATTTCTGCTTATGGTTTTCCAGAGAAGGGGGAGTGACCGGGGGGGATGTCACCCTTTAAGTTAAACACTAGCTGCATCACATTCTAATTAACTGAGGGTATAAATATCCCAGTTAGCACTGAGTTCAGGATTTGCAAGTCAAAACCTGTCTGGATGTCGAGGGTTGTCGAACTGACATTATAAAAGGGAAGGTTTTAGTTCTGATTTATGTATTTCTTACCTCAAGGTTACATCTTGCAGAGGTCCATATTACATCTGGTGTTGTGTATATTAATCCACATTTTACCTCTGGGCTAGAAACAGCAATTAGGGGTAATAAACAAACTAAAACACCACTGCACAATGTGTAATGAGTGTGATATTAATGCTGAATCGTGGACTGAGATTAATGCACCGTCTGCATGCTGCTCCAGCAGACCTTTCAAGAGGACAGACAGTTTGTGTTATGAGCTGTCACACACAGCCTCTCACTCCATTTTGTCAAAGTGTTCTCCACAGAGCAGCACTATTTATGGAGGTCAATCATAATCTGTCATATGACATGACTTAGATGTGTTAGCCGGTGCAGAGAGCTGGTGCTGAAGATTATCAGACTATTTTAGGATACAGGAGACAGAATTTTTTTATATGATCTTTTAGTCTTTTATCAAATGTGATGATGTATGATTTCCCCGCTCGGTTTTCTATTATAATGAATTGAATACGTTTTGGACTGTGGCTCAAACAAAACAAGATGGTGTCACCTCCGGGAAATGAAGGGTGATTTATTAGGAATATAATCGGCGGATTAATCGAAAAAGGAAGAATAAACATCAGTTACCCTATTTTATGGTCACAGTTGTAAAGCAGAACGAGCTATTTTGGTTTCCACTGGTTCCGCAAGTAAAAGTCCCATTCATTTTTTCCGTAGACTGTATATCAGAAGTGGACCTAGTCACTATGACGTCACCCATTTTTTTGTGGACTACAGTTTTGAAGCCTGCTGTTTAGCCTTTTGGCTGTTGCCATCTTGGTCATTCGGAGCCAGAATTGACCATATTTGGCCGAGGTGCCGTTAGCGTAGCAAACGCTAAAGTTACGCCCTAAAACATAGCATAGAGTTATCATGTATTTTACTCTCAGCGGGAGCATAATGTACAAAATGAACATCCCGCTCTATTGACTGCAGCCCGTGGAGGCGCTCCCTGTTGGCCATTATAAAGAATCCTGTTTTTAAGGCACTCACGCATTGGCTTCGCTTTTTAGACCCGGAGGTTGCCGCTTTGGAGATCCACACTTGGAGCCCTTCTGCGGCTTGGATCAGAATGAAACTCTGTCAATTGAATAATCGGTACAAAAGATGAGAAACTGTGCTGGGACATAATTGGTTATCTGGTAGACAGACATTGCCACCCCTAGAGCTGTGCTGCTAGCATGGCTGAATCATTTTACCACAGTTTCTTGGTCCATGATATTTCTACACCACAACCTCCAGTGAGCATATCCTCAAGGTTTTAGTATATCTCTTCTCTGTTGTCGGGAATTATTGGTGTTTGAGGTTCCAGCGAAAGACGACTACTCATTTTAAGCAGCCGGCATCAGCAGTACTGACACTTGGTGGGTTTTATAACTCGGTTTGTTTGTACTCTCTGGGATTTATTATTGGTGTTTTCCCCCCCCTCCCTCTCAGATCCCTCCTGTCTGTTCATCTCCCTTTCACTCAAGAGAGTCTTTAACTGTCCGAGTTGGATTTCCTAGTTGTAAATGTTAATGTGTAACGAGGTGAGGTGGGATCAATGAGGTATATTAAACTGGCTTCCCTCTCTTTGTCTTATCAGCCTGATGAGGCAGAGCACACCGTGCCTCTTTACCCCCGCAAACACACACACACAAGCGCATACGCAAAAGATACAAGTCATTTCTTTCACTTTTTCTTCTTCCCCTTGCACACCCACGTAAAAGTCCAGACACACACATTCATGCAATATCTGTTTGTCCCCGTCTCCAGCTCTCCCGTGCTAAATAATTTAATCACTTAGCAGCAACAGCCAACCATGCTATTCCAGTCTCCACCATGGAAGGTAAATTATAGCTCTGTAGGTAGAGAACAGCCATTACTGTAAGGCCTTATGAAGACATATTGTGGAGCAATGCTTTGTTGAGACCTTGTCATTGTCAAAGCACTAAATATGCCAGAGGTGGACTGAAGTATTACATGTCCTTTGAAGTGGATATACTATAATGCTGGTATGGGTTTTTAAAGGCAGAGGCTGTTATTGTTGAATGTGCAATGAATGAAAAGAAAAAGGAAGTGTGTGTGTGTGTGTGTGTGTGTGTGTGTGTGTGTGTGTGTGGCTTCCGCAGTTAGCTAGAGAGAAGGGACGAGGAGAGTATGGGTTATGGGCAGACCGTACTCGCCAAAGAGCGGCGTATAGCTTATTAGTACCCATATTCAAGTTTATTGTTAGGCGGAAACCTCTGGTGGTTGTCAAAGGAGAAAGTCAGGTGACGTAGTTTGAAGAATGACACAATCTTTGTAGGGAGGAAGTTGGGGTGGATGAATGAATATACACGTGACTTGGACACAGGATGCTGATGTTCGTGTCCTGTGTGAAACCAAAAGTCAACATCGACTTATTTTATCGCACGTAAGTAAGTTGACTTACGTTACGTACTTAACTAAACCATGGTGTGATCTTGGCTTGATGTTGTTTACATTTGCAATTAGTTTTTCTAGTATCATAAAGTATAAAGGGCTCTAGTAACCTACAGTCTTTGTAAATGACTTGACATGGTTACGCAAGCGGGGGCACAAGTATTTTTGTTACTTTGCGATTCAATTTGACCAATTTCAGAAAGAAATTCCTATTTTCACCTTATTTTTTCATGGCAGGTTTTTACTACTTTCCCTTGCGTAATATGCAAATAAAGCTCCAAATAAAATTCATCAATATCTTTTCCAAAGGAGAATTCCAGTGGCACATGTTGTCGCTGCGACTGTTCCACTCCAGGTAAACAAGTTCAAAAAGAACTGCCGATCTTTTTTCTGTCTTTGCCGAACTGTCAACTCATACCTCCGGGCTAAATCCGATAACAACAATGTTGGTTGGGACAGACGAGACAAAGTGCACATTAAACGGCAACAGTGTCAGAACGTTGTAACTAGTTTTGTTGCATTCCTTTCCGTCATTACAGCAAAACACACTGTGATTGTGCTTCTGAAAAGCACATACACAAGTCGAGCATAACCTCGCCGGTCTGGTTGGGGATTACATTTCTTTTTATTATCATCACCTCCAATTCCCACGTTTTTTGGTTTACTTGTGGGAATATGTACAATTTCGAACACATTGATCTTCTATTTCGCTAGTTTTTCTTTGGTTTTCAAAGACTTCACAAGCGTTTCATTACATAAACGCCGATGGTATTTCAAACATCTTTATCTTAAGACAAACAGTACACAGTTAACTACGTACATTATCCTTTCTCACAGCAGACACTTTGTCTCTTCATAGTAGGAAAAGCATGGGTGTTACTAATGACAATAACAATGGCTCAGTCCTATTGAAGGCCCCACTACCACCTGCTGTATGTGATCTGTAACTAGATCTACATTACCTGGATAATGACATCTGATCCATGGGCCTTTGCATTTACACCTGGTACTAATTGATTCTGCAAAACATAGCCCATCTCAGGTCAAGGGAACATAATTCATTCTTAAAAAGCTTTTTTCGTGAGGGAAGCTACTGCTTGTAGCTGTTGCCAGGTAGCTTCAGATAGCAGGAAGATGCAGACTTAGTTGCCTTTTAAACTTGCTTGGCAGAGTTTAGACTCGTCTGAAGTCCATTCAGCGAGCCTAACCAACTCCAGATGTGGTCTGGCCGATTCGATTGCATTCGGATTACAACGTGTTCTGCGTGCATTCACACCCGCGGTGTGAAAGTGAACCAGCAAAGACCCTGAAAAGTGGAAATCAGCGATCATTCTTTTTTAAAATTTTTTTTATCATTTACTCCTTTGCATTTTTACAGGTCAGGTCAGGTCAGGTCAGGTCAGGTCATTTAGCAGACGCTCTTATCCAGAGCGACTTACAGTGAACTAACTACAGGGATAGTCCCTCTGGAGCAGCTCAGGGTTAAGTGCTTTGGTCAGGGGCTCAATGGTGGCAGCTCCTGGTATTGAACTCACAAACTTCTGGTGTTTTATTTGAAAGCCGGACCACTAGACCACCCCCCCTACTGTGACATGTCAAAGTGTCTGCTGTGAAAAGGGCCTGCTCACTGAAGAACTGCACTGAAGTATAATTTAGAGGTACTTCAGTTGAGTATTTCCATTATACGCTACTTTATATTCTACATTCACAAAACCACAAGTTGTTGTGTTGGAATGATAAGATAATCACCTAATTGCTCTGACTTCATATGTGGGATACAGAGTGGCATCCTTCTTCTCATTTTACGCTCGGTACAAAAGCAAATAAGAATATTTCCCAAAATGCAGAACTGTAAATGCCTTTAAATGCAATAGCTACATGCCAAAACAACTTTAATGAGAATAAAAATACAACTCTGCCATAGAAAGCATGAAGGTCCATCTTCAACCATCAAGCAAAGGACACAGTTTACTAAAGTGAACATTCTCACAAGGTGAAACAAGGTTTAACAGATTATGTTAATCCTGCTATACTCTCCAGAAAGTAGAGAAATACCTTTTTTTAAATTTTTTATATTTAGACAAATAATTAGATTTCTTCAATTTCACTCAAGTTAGGTCAAGACAATCAGGGAACCAATGGGCGACCAGACTGACGAGGATTTAGCTTCCGGGGGCAACGGCCAATACTTCTGTGGAAACTGTGTAGCCAGAGGTCGAGATTAAGCTCAAGATAACATGTCGCTTGTGTCATGATGCATAGAACAACTTTTCAAATGACCTTTTGTTTAATATCGTGTGCAAAAACAGGAATACTAATTTTGCTACTTACTTACTTAAATATGCTAGTTTTGTGATTGTATGTAGAGTTGACGAAGAGTAATTATTTCAGGATTTTTAAATTCCTCTCTGTTTGAGTCCCAGGCCTAGGTCATAGTGTTGAAATCCTTTTTCATAAGGATACTTTGTCAAAGTAAAAAGTCATTAGTAGCAGTAGTGGTGTGTTTGCTGCATAGTGATCAGAGCAGAAGCAAACACTGAGGCTGAGTGCTGCATATAGATGGTGTGTTGTGGTTTCCCAGAAAGCCATTACCCTGACAGTGGACGGCTTCGCTCTGAAGTGCTTTACTTCACTATTTGCCACACTGGAGCTGTTTCCACGTCACTGTTTTTCTCTTAATTCATTCTGCAGTGATGGGACGCAAAAGCAGCTAAATTACTTACCTTACAGCTGATTTCAAAACAAAACAAGTAGAGGCAAAAAAGTGTTCAAATGAAAACAACGTGGAATGATTGATGGTCAGCATTGCAGGGGCCCTCTTGTACTTCAAACCTCCCCAGTCATGTGGAAGTACAGGCTGAGGATATACACTGATGCCCCCCCCTTCCCTATTACCCATCCTCCAGTGTCCTGTTACAGCTACGCTAAAGCTCACACTACACACCGCCCTGGGGCTTTCTGTCTGTGTGTGTTTGTTTGTCTCAGCTGGGCCTTATCTGTAGTGTGTGTGAGTGTGTGTGTGTGTGTGTGTGCGTGTGCATGTTGATGATCATATGCTTTCAGTTAATGCATACACGCATGCCTGAGCAGCTATCTACTTTTCATTGTTTATGTCTGCACAATACGCATCTATACGTCTTGTGTGTCAGTCTAGCAATGGTGTGGTTTTCACTGAAGAGATCCAACCTCCACGTACACCACTCCACCACCTCCAACCGCTTAGTTCCACAGTCCCGCTCAGATTTCTTTAGTTTGCTACTGTCACAAAAAAAAGCCTATAAAACGATCGTTAAATATTGGTATTTCAAAAAGATATAGAATACTACGTTGCAATGAAAAATAAATATGTTGGAATAAATAAAATCTACTGAGTAAAAAAAAAAAAAGGTTGTAATATGGTTCAATTAAGTAACTAAGATTTTTGCCGACAATGTCGTGTTTTTCTCAAGCCGTCCGCACCGAAAGAACGGCCGTGAGCGTTCGTCTGTGGACGCAGCTTATCGCGAGCCATATTTACGTTGGCTGTTGACCGTGACCTCTAGTGGCCATAGTAATTATGACGGTGAAAAGGAGAAAGTCAACTGTAGTAACTAGACTGTCTGTAGTAACGTTGACTTATTTTAATTTACGTCTGTAACTATGCTACTATGTCACATACATAAATATTTTTAACCCAAACCACAATCTTTTCCTAAACCTAACCAAAGTAGTTTTGTTGCCTAAACATAAACAATTAGCTCTGTTTCACAACGTTAAGTAGAACGCTCATGTATGTCATTTAGAGAGTTGGTGGCAAATGGCTGAGAAATCGTTACAGTTTTTGGCGGGGGGGAGCATTTGACAAATGTTGCTGGAACTTCCTTTTAAAGTATTTCCGTTCACTGCTATTATTATTATATTATTATTTACTTAGGCAACGTTGCAGTTCAAATTTCAAACATAAACCACGACGTTACATCATTTTTGGTGTAACACTTCAAAAATACTTACAATGTAGTCTATTGCTATACCTTCACTTTTCTGCAGATTTGATTTATATCAGCAAACCTTGCATGCCTAAAGCGACGATCCAAAAATAGCTATGTATTAATCATAATGTTGTGCTTTAAAAACAAAAATCTTATTGGTCCAAAATTTAATTGAACTTTAAATTTGTATTTTGTTTTTGAAGAGTTGCCGCCAACCTCAGCCCGACTACACCATCCTTTTCCATACTGCGACACCCATTTTGATGTTTATGTGACTGGAGTGTGCTTCCTGCAGCGAGGAGCTCAGGCCTACCTCATTTTCGCCTGGCAGGTCAGCTGCTCTGTGTTTCAGTCTGAAGCCGTTGGCTGCTACTGAACCGTTTGGCTCTTTTCTCTACTAGCGAGCAAACCTACAATCTAGACCCAACTGTCCATCCAGCTCATTTTTAAGGGGATTTATCATTACATATGCCCGTGTATCCAAAACACATCGGTCATTGGGGATTCCTAGCACCGGTTGGCCGGGTCTGAAGGCCGTTATAACGCTTTTTTCGAGGTTTAATTAGAGCTAGAAAACAACGGTGGTGGAGGAGGAGATTCCATATTAGGAGCACAGAGGAGAAGGCACCCCCCTTGTGTGATTTGGAGCTTTTGGTGAGTGTTTATCGTCATTTTACATTATTATTGCCGTTATAAATTATACCCCCGTGTAGCGTGACCACATATGACTGTAAATACAAGGTTTGGGCGGTTTATTGCGCTGTTTTGAACGTTTATTTTTATATTTTCTCTCGTAGTGGGGGATGGGCAGCGTCAGCGCGTGAGTAGGCGCGCGCGCACCGTGCATGTGTTCGTAGGGTAGCTCTCGTGGTTGGTTTGTTTGTGAGCGCGCCCTTCCTTCCTGCAACTACTGCAAGCTTTGAATTAAAACCACTTTAGTGATTTTTGATCTCAACCATGAAGATGTCGTTTATATCATGTATGTTATGCTATTAGAATCCACATTGAACATTAATTTGTTTTTACTATCTAACTTACTTACTTAACTATTTTGTTTTATTTTTGTTCATTTACTTTTTCTAGGATGGGTTCATGCTTTTATTTCTTTCTTACTTTATTTACAATGTGTTTTAATGCACTTTGAACCTGTTTGCTAAATACATAAAAATAAGTTAAAATAAGTTAGTATTGCTAAAAAAAAAAAACCCCAAAAAAAAAGCAGTTTTGTAAAGTTATGAATATAAACTGAAATTGGAGTTTTACAGTGTTAGCATTTTGTCCCATAGTTGTAGGCTACTTATCGGTTTGATTTGTTAAGCTCTGCTTTAGTTAATACCACAGTTTACAATAATGTTGCTGTTTAACCTTCATTGACTGCAACATACAGTACTCATAAATGTGCCAGAGTACATTGTTTATTATTCTATTATATATTATTTTATTACCTTTTGTGTCCATTTTATTCAAAGCTTTCAACAGTGCTTTGCAGCTGGTTGTTCCAAAGCCATGGGCTGTGTGGGGGAGGGGTGAACACACACACACACACACACACACACACACACACACACACACACACACACACACACACAGGAGGGCCACTTGCCAACCTTGTGAAGCTCAACTCAATGACACAATGTACCAGTCCCAGATAAGCCTTCAGTATCTGTGCTAGCAAAGAAAAGGCTGCTAATACAGACTCTGTTTAGCCAGAGTCAGAATTTACAGACTAATTGGGATAAGGTATTTTAGGTGGAAATTAAAATTTAAATCAAGTTAAACATTTTTTTTTTTTTTTAATTGAACACGCAACTTCTTCTAATTTCTATTTAATATTTTCTATTACCATGCCCCCCCCATAAGTGTTGCCTGTGGTCAATGGTTGCCTGAAGTTATTGTGGTTTTTGCACTTCAGGTTTCACTTATGTATGTAGCTGGTCGAACTTGTTGAATATGTCCCATTTATTTGCATTTCTTACCTATCATATAACATGACCATCTAATAAGTCTCTTTTGGATAGGATCACTGACTATTGTCTAGTTATTTTCCCTCGCATGAGTGCACAACACTTGTGCATGTCAGCTGGCTGTCAGTCTTTGTTGTGTATTCACGTGCAATGTATAACAAAAGATGTGAGGCCGAACATCCTTCGGCCTTTGCTTGTGTTTGCATTGAGGTTGGCTTCGTGTGTCAATCAAGGACACGCACACACACACACACACACACACACACACACACACACACACACACAC
>CALSCE010010686.1:21252825-21284005 GCA_943593645.1 Bovichtus variegatus | reverse complement strand
GGGGGACTTGTGTGTGTGTGTGTGTGTGTGTGTGTGTGTGTGTGTGTGTGTGTGTGTGTCTAGTCATCACTATTGGCTTAAGCCTTGGCATTTTACTCTGCATAAATAATTAGCCAAGAGGCTAGCGGATTTCACTTATGACTTTTCTTACTTGGTTCGAGCAGGGCCCTATAAATTCCACAATGCGGAAAACCCGGACGGAATTGTGGAATATTATATTCAAAATGGAATCGACTGTAAAACACGTGAGCTATGGCTCAGAGAACCGTTTCACTGCCGCTCCTTTAGTGATTGTGTATGAGGAGAAGTCTTTGGAGTCTTCTTTCGGACAGTGTTGACCATGTGATCCTACAATGCTAATGTGGTCACTACGCCAAGATTGCCTCACAACACGATGCAGTTGCTGGGGGCTTGGCCACAGCAGCTACAGCTTGACAGACTGCTGTGGTTGTTCTGCCTGTTTGAACAGTAGAAATACACAGCCCTGTGTCAAAGCAAAATACAAACGCTAATACAGAGAGGAGCTTTGGGCTGTGTACATTGCGCACTATGACAAATAGAGTAGGCGTAGTAATGACAGTAATATAAATTGTTGGCAGTGTAGTCACCATCAGTATGCTTCACCGTGGCATATAGTAAAATGAGCATAGAATCCTAATATTCCATAGGGGTGTAAATGATCCTCACAATACGATATTAAATCAATTATTTGGACACTGATACGATAATTGTTACCGCAAAGTGTGCCACGATACGGTTTCCATTCAATGTACTTTGACAGAAATGGTGACACTGACATGCAATGGGAATTTCAAAAACAAAGACTCATCTTAAAATGTATGCTATGCATCGATGGTATTGGATGGTTGAATCCATACAGCCCTAATAGGCCAGCTCCCCTTCAGCAACCAAAGGAAAGAACCGCACATACAGGACATTACAGCTAGACAGGCTCGTGTGTTTGGTGTATTTCTTTGGAGCGCCGCCACACCTGTTGGAGCTGTTTGTTCACCGTTTAGGGCTTATACTCAATATTTCTGAGCCAGATGGAATACCAGAGGTGTTGAAAATGACAGACAATAATATTGAAGTTGGGCCTCTTACCTGTACTTGTATTTGTGTATTGAAATAGTTTATCAATCTAAAGCCTGTGAATATTGACTCTTACAGCGAGGACCGGCGCTGTGTGTTTACATTTTTCTAGCAGGATAAACACAGGCTGATCTCTAGGGTCAGTGTCTGGGATTATCAAGGAATTTTTTAATTGATCTATATTGATTTAACTGTAAAGTATACAGCTGAAGCCATTTCCGATTTTAAACCATTGTACAGCTTTTGAGAATCCGAGCCTGACGGATACCGGATGCTCAATGTTAACTTGCTGGTGTACACCCCCCCACCCAGCTGCCCCCCTCCGATAAACAAACTTGCTAAAGAACGTCCTTGTTGAAACTGTTCCAATGTTAATACTTAAATGAGCTGTGCTGGGTGAAAACGAATCTGGCTGGTGTTCAAGTCTCTAATCTCAATAAGTCAAAGTGCCCAAAGTGCCAACTGTGCCAAGCTAAGGTGTCCTGCCTGTATTTTATTTACTTCTGGAGCGCCCCCATCTGCCATGTTAGTTATACTGTGCAGTCTGAAAGAACTGCAGTGCACAACCTTGAACTTCTATCTAGCATCAGTAGTAGGGTTAGGGCATATGTTGTTTTAATATTAACCTAAATTAAATGAACCAATTGCATGTGATTTAATAAATATTTGTATAATACAAGCCCACCCTTAGCTTCTCCCCCTGGGGGCTGCCGCATACAAGATTATGTTGGTGTTCATCTTTACCTAAAAAAAATAAAAATAAAAAATCTCATCATATTCATTCATATTTCACGTTTGATCAAAGAGACAACTAGCTGCTTACAAACCTTTATTCCTGTCATGCCATGACCGTGTCCCTCGACAACCCACAACAGTTGAGCGTTTTTCTGGCCACACCCAACCACTCATGCTTTCTTCGTGGTAAATGTATCTGTACAGCCTCACCAACACTGTAGAGAAGGAGGGAAAGACAGAAGAAGCAAGGGAAAGGATGACTAAAAGGAATCAAGGCCAGGGGAAATGGCACTTCTCAGTATTATGCAATCAACACTCTAACACCACCTCAGTCTGTAGCCTTAATAATTACCACAGAATTGAATCACAGTTTCACCAAAAATAGGACGTTATGTGCTTCACAAAGGCAGTGTTGATTGCAGGGTTTTGTATTGCTTTACATTACTCGGGTGCTTTTTATAATGGCCATCAGCTGTAAATGTCGGCAATGAACAGGCTCTAATGGTGTGCTGCTGTCCCGCTCTGTCCTCACTGAAGAGGTGAACCATTGTTCACAGTTCTGAATGAGTGTCAGTCACATGGTTAGACCGTTCAGTCCCCATGTACTGCTGGCTGATGCTGCGTGGGAATTATGTTACATTCTGATGATTTATTTTTTATTTTACCAATGTAGGTACAGATGGTGAAAACAGTCCCTTAGCTCCTAGTGAGTGACATTTGCATTGAAATCTGCTTTAAAGGTGTAGTAACGCAGTTATGTTTACATTCAACGTGTCTCACCATAAAGCATTGTGCGTTTCATTGAGGCCTAACAAATCTCACAAACAACAAACAAAGCAATCTCCTTCCTCATCTGCAAAGCTTGTTTTTTTTAAGAGTTTATAACCAGCATTGTTTCCATCTGTTTGCTCAATAGCAGCCCTGTTCTTCCCTGCCTTTTGCTGCAATATTGTTACATTTAATAAAACGTTCAACTGTCAATAAATGGAATAGTGTGGGAGCATCAGCAGGAATCTGTATTGCGTTGAACACATTACGGCTGCAACCTTTTTAGAAACATTTTTGACTAATGCACACATTTTCTGAATCAATGAATTGCCTGGCATATAAAATGTCCGAGAACAGTGAAAGATGCCGATCCCAGTTTTTTAAAGTGTAAGATGGTGCTCCATAGCACCACCAGAGGTGCATCATTTGACCAAATTTGAGAATGAATTGATAAAAAATTCAAGTTTAAAATGTGTTTACTGCTAAAAAAAAAAAAAAAAAAAAAACCTTGCACTTGCCTTTTGTACATCTGTGAGAAAAGGTTCATGGAAAAAATCCTACACTCAAATAAAACTTTGAGTTTATGATGCTGTTTTTTTAAATTACACGATGTGATCTCTGACATTGGATCGATTTCCCAAAAATACTTTGGTCATCTCTCTATCTAATATTATTGTAAAGCCTCTAACTGACTGCCTCACCTCTTGTTGCTGCAGGTTCTGAGCCCATGGTACAAGGCCCCGACTGAACATACTGGTGGGGCATACAGACTTACTGCTGTGGTGAGTTCTCAATCTGTAAAATGTTTCCACCTGCCTATTCACACCATAGCAGAGTTCGTTTTGTGAGCCAAGCCATGAAAATTGCTTTTGACTAACCTGTCTTTAGTTCTTAACTGATGTTGCTTGATGTTTTTATTTATTTATTTTTTATAAAAGTTTGCTGTTCATTCTCATTAAAATGAACATCTGTTTTACAGAAAAGGAGCGGAACACATTGTTGACTAAGGGCATTTTCAAGGGTAGTTGGTTTGCTTTGGTCCAAATCGGTGGATGAGTTGGTAAACTTTTTGTTTTCCTGTTGGTTTGGTTTCTCCATCCTTTAAACATGGAAAAGATATGGCTGCGCAATAACGTTGAACGATATTACTTGCAACAAATAACCAGATATTAAAGTTTGCTCAGTTTCAGTTGCTTTCAGTATACTGCTTAAAAGAAAATAGCTTATTGAATTAGAAAAATGTAAGGAAATAATACATTTTTATTCTATTGAGCAAATGAAACATTTAACTGAACACAAAAGGCAACAAAAAAACAAAGCATGACGGTTAGATTTAAATGTGCAGTTTTTCTAATGATCCTCTCTTTTACCTTTTGCAACAGCGCATTCTTCTGAGATGTGTTTATCGGCCAAACTCACATTGCGATGACGATAAAAAAAAAAAACGACATATTGTGAAACCCTACTCAAAGATATGTCGCTCATTGGTTAAATGTGTGGGTCAGGAGCAAAACAAGTAAACACAGGAACAGCGTCTGCCCAAATAACAAGAAGGCTTCACTGCTTCTCCAGCTGGACTTTGATTCATTCTCCGGCTAGCTGCCTGCAACTGTTGATCCCATTATGTAAAGTACACCTAATAATTTGTAGACTACGCCAATTAGTTGGGTCAGACTGACCCAACAAATTAAGGCAGCTGTGGACCACAGCCTCGGACCACATTTCCCATAATCCCTGTCGCTTCACGTATCCCGTCCTCTTCCAAAACATGTTGAAAGTGAGTTTATTTTTGCTTCTGTAACTATCCGTCATTGCCACGAAGTTTGAAAGCTTAATTTTGATGTCCATTAGAAGAACGACGCACGCTTCCTGTTTTCAACTGTTAAAGAATCCAGCAGATTTCCTGTGGACTCTACTCAGCAGTGCACAATGAACAAAGCAGGATAGGACCCACAGAAGCTATCAGTCTCCATGGTGATGGTCATGTTTATTTACACTTGGATAGCCAAGGATGTTCTGCCTGACTTAGTGGTTCTCTGCTTGAACCGAGATGTTTTGCTGTGACAACGTCACTACTGCCCCCCCCCAACATTTTGGCAACACGCTGTGTTAATGTCAGGTCAACCTTATTGGAAGGCTTTGTTTTCCTCACTGTAGAGCCCTCAGCTCTGCTTGTTTATTTCATTCATGATGATATAACTCCGCACTGTGGTTCTTAGTCACACCGTGTTATTCACATAAATGGCATATAAGCACTAGTACACGGTTCTCATACTCATAACAGCAGAGAATCCAAGAATCAAGTAATTTTTGCATAAAGCACAGGAAATTATGGCTAAACAATTTGGGAAAAATATCTATTTGCAATTATTTTGACTGAGATTGCAATTTGATTCACAATATTGGAGGGAATGATAATTTTTGCAACATTATTCTCATTTGAATTAAAAAATATATTTAAATAATAATGATGGGATTTAAAAAAATTTTTTTTACCAAAGATGTTTTCATAAATCTGTAGAATATGATTTGTAGGCCGGGACATCTCTGCAGCAACACAATTCTGAACGGTATTTTGACACGTACTTTATCTTCAAAACAAATACTGTGCTTTGGATATTTCGCCAGTCCGCCAAAATTCCGATTTTAATTCGGGCCCTACAAGGAAATCATTTTCTATTGTGATAATAATCTGTAACAGACGGATGCACTTGTTGAGGGAAAATGAACGAGTGATGTCAGAGGAGCGTATTGGTCTCAAATGTCTGTCGCTGTGTTATTTTATCATCGAGTGTTTTGTGTGTTTTTGTTCCGAGGATGGAATGTAGCCCAGCTTGCTCTGGTGTTTTTGGAGTAGCTCCACACTGACTCTTGAGGCCAGGAGTTGAAGACGAACAACACACCAGTTTGTTTGTGCCCTGCAGAAACCTTTCACCCACAACAACTCATATGGACTCCTACTATTGTCTCACACGTAAACTGTTTTTCGTGAACGGGGGGGGGGGGTTATAATGACTTGACTTTCCTACTGGCTTCAGGAGAAAGTTGGAAGGTGTCACATTTCTCCTGAATGGCCAAGAATCTTCAGAAAATATTTCTTTCCATTCTCAAAATACACCACAAATATTTCTAGACACTTCCTCTAATGTGTCCTAAAGGAAGCAAAAAAATGTGTCCCTGGTTAACCCTGGTGCTCTAAACCTCTTTAGTCCGAGCGAGCAGAAGAGAAGAGACAGAAAGTGAGATGGTTAAATACAGGTAAGACCTGGGTGACCACTGCACTATTTCCATTTGTACACGTTTCTGGCAGAGATACAGAATTCTACACAAAGGAGCTTAATAAGAGGCGTGCACTAAAACCATCTCTGGTTAGCACAAACAATCGGCCACAACAGTGATGGTTCTTGTATGAATTGTATCATTCCTATTTGAAATTAAATATGTTAATACAATTCCTAGTCATATTTGATTTTGCTGACTGACCGCTGCATAGACGGTTATGACGCATTTAATGGTACAAATGTAGACTGTATGAACTTATTGTCTTTTACGCCTCTTCAGTAATGAATGCGTGTACAACCTTGAAGACAGAAGTGCCAGTCGGGCAGGGCGATATGGAGAGAATCAAATATCGCAGTATATTCTACCGAATACCTTTATTGATATTGCTACGATTTTGTAGGGTTGACTATTAATATAACTAAAAATATTAATAACACAGTGAGATTTTTGATAAATAATCATATAATGAAGTGGGTAAAGGCAAATTATAGAACAGCTAAAACAGTCTGGTACGTTCAGAAGATGACATCGCGTTACTGTAATGCAGCCTTTAAAACCAGGAAAATACACTTAATACGCCATATTACAATATTACCATTGCCCAGCCCCAGCAGGGAGTAAACGGCACAGAGAAGATGGACAGGAGCTGAGAGCAAGGTTGTGACTCACTGGGGCTAGCATGTTTCCATTCTGCTAGCATGTTAGCTGTTAGCTCGCTAGCTACATTGGTTATGGAACTAACCCAGCGAGTCACTGCATCACCTTCTAATACCTCCGATATCGTAAAGATGTGTGGATACATTTTGCAGTGCTAAAGTCTGGCACCGCCCAATTTCTGACTAATGCATACAATATATTGTACATAGAACAGAACTCATTTTCTTCCTTTCAAAGGAAATATGTCCTTAACATTTCATGCATGAGCTGTTCCAATGGGTAGTATTTTCCTAAGAGCGACAGGGACTATTGGAGCCAATTATACGCCAGATCAATCAGCTGTGAAAAACATATTTTGTTTCTTATGAACGATGATTCGAAGGCCATGTTTTTTTTTTTCTTCCTCAATATGAACGTTGTGTGCTTACACAGGTGATTTGAAACACGTGGAGTTTACCTGATCTTATTTTCACTCCAGCCGTGGCCACCTAATACGCTCAGCTGTCAATAAATCGGCTCAACCTGTTTGTCTGTCGCACTACCTCTGCTTCTTCAGTCTGCAACTGAAAATAGAAGCTCGCCAGGTACTTGGAGGGTATGTGGATTAACAGCTTACTACAACAAAACCACTCTCAACAACTGAAAACAAGGCTTTAATCTGGGGCGTCATCAAAGTGTTCTTGGTCAACCGATGCTTAAATGATTTATGCTATTACGTGATGATTTAAGGCATGATGACAATTTGCTGCAGTTTAGAGTTTTGCCAGCTGATGCCCCTGACTCATTTAACATGTTGATGATGTAGGCTAGATTTACACCTAGCTGTTAATCAAGCTGTAGATTCTAGTTTGGTAGTTTCCAATCTTGGAACCAATTTGAATGTTTACCTGCTGCATTAGTCAGTCAAAATTCGTAATGTCGGTTATACGGTAAATTAACATCCCTAGTTCTGAGATTGCATTTCGGCCCATGTGTCCTGCCTCTTTTGCTTTCCACAAGGACCGTTTACCTCCATGCAACCAAAGCCTCCTCAAATCAAATACTACTCTGACTACAAACGGAAACCAGAAGACTTCCAATACCAAAATCTTGCATTCATATGCAGATATCTGTTCATAGAGATGATGTAGTTTTCTAATGGTGATAAAGTAGTTCTTTTGAGTCTTTTGTGATGTCAATGATCGGAGCGTTTGACCGTAGAAACGCTACGTCATCTAACATCCCGTGATGTTAACTCGTGAACCCCGGTACCTGAATGGTCTTATTAAGAAATGCATGTCCGCTTGCATCTGTTGTGCTGTAGTCCGTGTGATATCCAGTCTCACTATGTGAATTGCAAAGTAAGCAATAACATGATATGTGGAGCAGTCTACCTTGCGAAGAGATTCTTTCAGTGATTGGAATTCTGATTTGGGCGAGGTCTTTTTATCTGAGCCGGCGCGGCACCTCGCAGTGAGATAACCGCTGTGCATTCAGTGTCCCTCACTGACCTGCTGCATTCAGATGGACGCGAGCTGCCTGGAGCAGGTTTAGCTGTCTATCAAGCGAGGCTAGCTGGCAGGGCATCCATGCTACCATCTGTCACCGACAGACAGCTAGCCTCGCTGACCTCACATCGGCCATGTGAGGCAGAGCTGGGCTTGCCAATGCAATCTGTCTCTCCAAGAGACCAGTAACCCCGGAGAGGGGGAGGGGAGAGGCACATTTCTGTTGTCATTGCACCTTACACAACTGCACAGTGGAATAAAAAAAAACAAAACAACTTGAATGGGGTTTACAGTGCTGTCATTCAGTAACAAAGCATAAACCTGTAATCTCTATAAACGGAGTGTTCTGGTTTCTGTTTGTAGCCAGAGTAATATTGACCAATGATGTTTGAGCGGGCTGTGGTTGCATGCAGGTAAACAGTCGGTGTGGAGAATAAAAGAGTAGGAATGTGCTGCCCGAAATGTAATCTCAGAACCCATCGGCTATAACGCGTCTCAAGTTGTTAATCGAACTGTGAGGGAGTTTTGCACCCGGAGGCTAAATCGTCTTCAGACTATGGGTTCCGAGATTGTTAAATTTGTAATGTTTTATATATTTTTTAATAATAATCTCTGTACAAATTAGGATTGTGAGTAGCTAAAACGGCACTTTTAAAAAAAAAATTTATGTCAAGTCCTAGCTTAGAACCAGATTCCTAAAGAGTTAAACTGCTATTATTCCGTAGTTTTCTGCCACACAGACAATAGTACACAACAAGAAGTAATGCACAGACCAACCGAGGCTGACTCAAGTGACTTCACTTGAGGACATTTGTCAGACTTCACACGGCTCCCTCTGGAGACACTAAAGATTTTATACTTTATACTTTTTTTCATAAAAGCAGTAGCACTCCCAAAGGGCTGCGAACAGACTGTGCGGGGTGTCTGCGAATATTAATATCAACAACCACGCTACCTTCTTAAATTAGTACCAATGTTAGTGTCACCACACAAATATTTTTGTAATGCACTTCCATGTTTTGCACCTGCCATTTAACACAAACTGCCTGTAACGTTAATGTTCAGACTGTTGTGCAGTAAAGACAACGTGTTTGTTAACATACATACAGTAATGTTGAAATACAGAATGGCCATTTACATACTACCACAAATATAGTGTGTGCATGCAGTCTCAGATTAGCGCTAACGTGACACTTTTTGTTTCCATAACATGGCAGTAGGGAGCGTAAGCTTTTAAAACCCAGGCCACAATCTTATTTAGCAGTAAATGTGTCGTACAGTGTCAACAGCATGTTCATTGCAGAACGCATTTGTCCATTGAGAAGGCTCAGCAGAAAAAATACAGCACGATATTTTGTATTCCGTGATTGTGTTGCCCTGTAAGCATATAGTTGATGTACGTAATGCGTGTACAGTCAGTAAAAACAAGAGCGCCTCGTCCACTCCCCTAATGTCTGCATACACATCAGTGGTGCGTGTTATAACTTGTGTTGCGAAGAAGAACACTTGATTGGTACAAAGTAAAATGTGTTGTGACAGCAAGTAGCCCATTACCGCATATTGATGAGCTGGTATGTTTTAATCACACCTCTTTGAGTGAGCTAAAGCCTTTGATTGGATGTTTCATTAGCCTGCGTTTGGGTTAATGAATTATGTATGCGAGCTGATGACCGAAGGCAAATATGATTTACTTGGTGCTATTGATTTCAAATTGTGAGGGACAGAACTTCCCTCTCTCGTCGATATGAATTCACTGTTTCTTTCTCGCGAACGCGTCACAATTAAGGAACGGGTTGTATTCCACATGGGTTTAATTGTCGTGTACTGTTGACAGTCTTTTTTAGTCTCTCTCCCTTCCTATCCCGTTGAGCTGCGACTTGATTTCAGATTTACTGTACAGGCCGGCTTGCCACTGGCTGCAGTCACAATGGGGAGAGGATGAGAGACGGGAGAGAAGAAATGCAGAGACAGAGATTCCCTTCTCCTCTCCCATCCCCCCCTCCGTTCTCCCACACTGTCAACACAGAGGCTCCTCGCTGCAGATGGTGGCTCCACAGCGCCACTGCAGTGGGATGGTGGTGGAGGGAAGTGCAGCGTTGTGTTTACAAAGCTGTGGTCCTCCCCGGGCATCGCTGCTGTCAGATCTGAGCAGAGGGTCTTAGTGAGCCGTGGCTTAACAGTCTGCAGGTGTCAAGCAAACACAACAGCAGGCGCCTTTACTTTCTACTCTGCCTCCAATCCTGTTTTTAGATGTATTGATCAAAGCTGTTGGTCAAATCAATTCCTGCATGCTCTTCAGGCTATATGTAGTCTGTACCCACTACCATAGATCATGCAATAAAATGTATTGTCGTATACATTTTTCTTCACTAATGTCTTAGATTCAGCCTCTATGAATATTTTTTTTTTTTCTTAAAACAAGAACAAGTTCTGTCATGAGACAATTGCTTAGTGCAGTTTGCTGTGTCTGAGGAGAATGACTGGGCCAGGCAGTGAGTCAACAGGTTGAAATCATCTCTCTATTTGACTGTTATCTTGTTTTCTTGAAACAAGCAATGTGGAGAATTTTGAAAAAAATGTGAAACTTTGGAAAGTCCCAGTTGTAGAATGAAAAAGGCACGTCGGCAGTTTACTATGCACGCTGCTGAACTCAATACCGTGCATCCTATGGTTGTGGCAGACATGTTGTAAATCAATGCACCTAAAAAGTTGCTTGTCAGAATGATGCCGTTGCTTTAAATCTCAGTACACAATTGTACATTTATTGGATGATTTATGCCAGTAATAAGCTACAGGTACATTCCCTGCCGTGTATTGATCTCATCTACTTTTGCGCTGGTTAACTGGCACCCCTAATAGATAGAAACATGCATAGAGTGGGGGAGGGGGGAGAATGTGAGCTGGCTGTCTTGTTTTGTATCCTTTTATGATTTTCAATCTTGGTCACAATTTATGGCCACAGTGATTTTTAGAAAGAAAATGACTAGTTTTCGCCACTTACAGTTGTAGTAAAGATGAAAACTCTCGAGTTTAGAGCAGGCTTTAGTCGTGAGTTCAGCCTGCTGTGATAGTGGCATTGTATCGGATTCAGTGGAGAGTTTCTGTATTGGACTGCGTTCAGGTTAGAGAGATACCGCAGGTCCTTCCTTCCTGCAGCAGTCAGACTGTACAATCTCCACGGCCCCTGGTAGACCACCACACACTCACCAATTCAGACTGTGAAATTACACTGCTACGTGCAATATGTCTATCCATTGTTACTATTGTTGTATTTAGCCCGGTACCACTGCATTCACACTTTACTTACCTACTTAACCATCCACTTAATTGTAGTGTTCACGTGTGTTTTTATTGTATCCCTTTTTACCTTTCTGCTGTAACCATGTAAATTTCCCCGCTGTGGGACTAATAAAGGATTTCTGATTCTGATTATTTTCATTAGTGGCTGTCATACATGTCTGTCGTCATAAATGCACAGTAACTACAGTGTGGCATGTTTTAAAGTGAGTCGTGCTTGCAGTATGGAGCTGTTGTAGATTGAAAGTGAAAGCAGCCCCGACAGTTGGTTATGATCTAATGTGTAATCCAGAGCACAGTATGTCTGCAATGCCGGTGTCTCCTTTCAACCTTTTTAGAAGCTGTGTTTCTAAAAGAGATCGAGTTACTTCTGAGCTGAAATCCTCATCTGAGGTGGTTTGTATTATTTTAGTCTGCTTGCTGTATATCTGACCCACAGAACAATCTGTCTCCATGTAAAAAGCAATCCCCCTCTCACTACAGACGGAGGGTCCAGACACGGATACATGTTGCTGATCCAACATGCCAGAGAACAACATCACCTCCTCGTCTGTCTCCTGGGTGGGGGACAGATCCCCAAACAGCTCAGCCATGGCAGCATTATTCTCCTGTGAAGCTGATGCAACTGGCTCTGGTTCTAGTGGGGAGTTGTTGTTGTTGTTGTTGTTGTAGCTTGACTAGACTAAAGTGTATAAGATGAGAGCATGACTGTGTGAAACCACAGTGTGTTGATCATGTTGGTTTGACGTCCTGCAAAGGCCATAGGTCATACTAAATGTTTTGCTGGGCCAAGCGACAGAAATCTAACATCCTGGGAAATGAGATGTAACCTAGAGCTCCTCATACCCATGAGAGTGCTTCATCCACTTAAATGCCATTTAATGCACAGAAAGTCTCCTCCTCCTGGGAGGGAGGGGGGGCTGCAGAGGCTCCAGACACTGAGCTCCAGGCATTACATGGCTGATTATTCTCAGGGGAAATGGGCTTTAAGCTGGTCCTACTTTGGGATCGTCTCTCTGTGAGTTTTGAAGTTGTGGTTCCCAACTTTCTTTTTAGTTCTTGAAACGATGTCCAATGTCTAACCATGATCCCCCGAGACACTGAAGAATCAATACCACAGGAAGTGTTACTATCCTGGGGTTTTTCTCCCCCCGTTTATTCCTCTGGTAATAGTTTGTAGTGGATTGGTACACAAATGAGTTAATTAAATGAGGTGGGCAGGTGGAAGAGAAGCAGCTCGAGGAGAAGAGTGAAACACTACTTGTTAACACACAATATTCAATCATTGACTGAATTACTGCACCTCCTGAGAAGTAAATGCACTGCATACCAGCACACGGGTGATCGACACGTAGTTCCAGTCAAGACGACTATGAGGAAAAACACCAGCTAACCCGACGCTGCGGCAAATCATTCAACACTGGCTTCAGCGTTTCAACAACACAACGTACCAGATTTTTTATGAAGAGTTGTATCAAAGTTGAACGACTCACTTAAACTGGTAAATGTGGCATTCGTGACAACACTGGTGGTCAATATTGTTCTGGCTAGAAGACACCTGTAGAGAAATGTGATGTTTGGTGGCTGTATGTGAACACTCGCCCAGGGTGTGATCTGTATCTGGATAATGACGTCTGGTCACGGCTCCTTTGCATTTAGTGCAGTCTGCCCGCATTGTGATCCCTACAAGCAGGGATTGTAGCCGGAGCTTGATTAGCCAACTCATCTGAGGCTGACGACAACTGCTGACGCTGTGATCACGAAGCAGATCTGGCCATATTTAAAGTGTCTTCTCTAAACCACGTGTTTTGTATGCATGCATCATGTGTTGAGCAGGAATGTTAATGACTGACTGAATCTCTCTCGGTGTTTTCCAGGCTGTGTGTGCGTGCTGACCTCATGGTGTAACGGGAGTAAAGATGAGCATTAGCAGTGATGAGGTCAACTTCCTGGTCTACAGATACCTACAGGAGTCAGGTATCCTCTCAACTCCTTATTATATTCATCAAGACTTGAACTGTCCTCACATATTGCTTATTATTAATCAAACAACTTTTACTAGGGGTTTGCTTTTCTACCAATCATTTTTTACATCCAATGTCATTCTGTACATTAATTCTAAATGTAATGTTTTGGTTTAATATGGACACACAGTCACACTTAATTTGAAATGATTTAAAGGTCCAAACCATAAGCATGTGAGTCTGAAGGCCTTTGCACGCATTTATTGTTTGCTTTTTTAATCCGTCAGGTCATCGAATCGAATCGAATCGAATCGAATCAAATAAAATAAAATAAATAAATAATAAAAATTGTTACGCACAGAAACCTTGCGCAATGAGTCGGCTGCATTTTTATTATTTTATTTGTTGCAGAAAGTTGCAATATGAGACAAAATGGAGTTGCCAGGGTTAATATTAAAAGTCAAAGCCTGCTAGCAACTCATTTAATAACTTGGATAGTGCTAGTCCCAAACCGGGCTAATGAATGATTGACATTAGCATTAGGTAGCCTTTAGCTGCGTACAGCACAATCATTCCTTTCTTACTTTTCCTACGTTCTTTGTTTTGCGATCATCCCAGATTCCAAGCTGTCCTCAAATCCCCTGCCACACAATCTATCTTTAAACCCTGCATCTACTTTATTTGTTGTAAAGTGCTCTGTGCTGATCAGATGCCATTTTGAGTGATGCCGTTTGCATGTACGGTGGCTCTGAGGGGTCAAACAACTCTCTAAACGCTTTTGACGGATGCGGGAAAAAAACACAGAAAATCGAACCTGTTCTGAAAACTTTAACGACGGGCAAACGCTTCGGAGTTGGTGTGTAAACATGACCGACGCGAGTTCGTATTTATAACTAAACGTGTGACAATTTAGAAATAAAAATGACAGACTTGGTGTGTGTGAAGGCCTTGACCTCAGGAAAACCATACATTTAACATGTCTGTTCAAGATGAACGTGAAGGGGACATGATGTTTGATATTTTGATTCCTAAAAACAAAATCAATTCTATACTTTGTAAATGTGTATATACTGTGTGTGTAATACATACATATGTGTGTGTGTGTGTGTGTGTATATGTATATATGTGTATATGTATGTATATATATATATATATATATATATATATAACACACACACACAGTTTATTGTGCACCTCCATGATTCCATGACTGAGAGAAACTACCGCCTCTGCTGGATATTGGTTAAGCTGCACGTCAGTTTTTCAGGTCAACTCGGCCGCTGTGTTTACACAACACAATCTGTGCGGGTCAGCTTGTTGTATGAAAGGCACATGTTAGTGAAGAGAGAACAACACCATACACACTGTCTGTCTGCAGTGTGTGTACAGTGGGATAGAGTGAGGGGGGGTTGTCCACTACTGAATCAATCCTAGATAAATGGAGTGCATTTACACAGAGAACAGTGCTAAAGGCTCTCATCCACTCGCACACACGTGGAGCTGCAATGCAAAGCACTGACCTGCACATTGGGAATAAAGTGGGATTAATAGTGGTGCTTTTCAGGCAGACTAAAAACTTCATAGTTCGAATGAGCCTCCAAATATGTGTCACTGACCATTAGTGTCAGCGAGGCTTCCTGCCCTTTGTGACAATAACCTTTTATCCACCGTGGTGAGCTATGAGGCCCCCCCCGTGCAGAGGAGCTGTCAGAAGGCCCAGTTGAGCTGGCACTGGTCCACTCTTACATGTGTGTATCAATGAAAGTTTACTGTCTGAAACGCACCTTCCTATGCCTCGTATCATTTATTACATCATATATTATGGCACAGATGGCTCACGTAAATAAATAAAAAATCCTGTCACGCTTACATTGTTGAACCATCTTTTATTGAAACACAAAAATGGAAAAAGCAATCAGGAGACTGAGAGATTTGTGTTTGTATAAAAAGACTGTTTGCTGCGGCTGACGGGCCCACCCATGCTGTCACGCATGCATTTTTCATAGAGGAGGGGTCTGTGCTCAGCGGCTGTAGCTGGGGTGAAATTGGTCTTAACATATAAATCCTGTTCGTTTATTGAGTACATGTTAATTGTGCACCACGAGCATTTTACTGCATTGAAACCGGGGATTATTTTAAAAAAAACGTCCCACGTTGAGCATTCAGTTCAAATGTGTCGTCTATGCTGGGGGGCATTTATGATCAAACGCCTCTGAACGAAAAATGTAAGCGAGTATGGGGAATGGACAAGAATGCCGAAAAGAAAAGTAGCAGTGCTGTGCAGTGGAGCAAACACAAGATGTAGTTCTTAAATAAACCATGAGGGAAATATTATTTACTGTGATGTACAGTATGTCGTTGAAAATCTCTTCTCCTCTCCTGCCCTCTTCCTCCCGCTCCTCTCCTCTCCTCTCCAGGGTTCTCCCACTCAGCGTTTACCTTCGGTATAGAGAGTCACATCAGCCAGTCCAACATCAATGGTGCTCTGGTTCCCCCTGCTGCCCTCATCAGCATCATCCAGAAGGGCCTGCAGTACGTCGAGGCTGAAGTCAGCATCAATGAGGTGGGACACAAACATGACGAAGGAAACTATCCTTCTCTCCTCTCCTTGTCTCCTCTCCCCTTGTTTCCTCTTCTCTCCTGTCTTCTTCCCTCCCCATCTCTCTTCTCCTCTCCTTGTCTCCTCTCCTCTCTAACTGCTTATTACTCCCACTCTTTAGGACTCTCCATCTTTGTCTTTCCTCTCTTGTCTCTTGTCTCGTCTCTAACTGCTTATTCCTCCGCTCTGTAGGACGGCACATTATTTGACGGGCGGCCCATAGAGTCTCTGTCCCTGATTGATGCCGTGATGCCGGACGTTGTTCAGACGAGGCAGCAGGCCTACCGGGACAAAATGGCCCAGCAGCAGGCTGCTGCTTCAGCGCCGACATCGGCCACCGGAGGCAGCATCGCCGGCAACGCCAAGAACGGAGAGAATACTGCCAACGGGGAGGAGAACGGAGCCCATGCCTTAGCTAGTGAGTAATATGTTTACAAATGGAAAAGGACGTGTAGGACGTGTAGCTACCTGCAAAGACCAAGCTTCTTTATTAAGGAGGAAATATTATTTTCCACCTTGGTTTGATGTGTATTTGTGAATGTATTTGTTAAACATCCCTGCTGTGTGTCCCTGTGCTCAGACAACCACGCAGACCTGATGGAGGTGGACGGAGACGTGGAGATCCCTCAGAACAAGGCCATGGTCTTGAGGGGCCACGAGTCAGAGGTCTTCATCTGTGCCTGGAACCCCATCAGCGACCTGCTGGCCTCAGGGTGGGTCACCTTCCTCCTCGCTCTCTCACTCGTGAACACTTCAATGCGAGCTCCATGCATGTGTGCCTTGAACAGTTTTGGCATTTTATGCCTTTTTATTAGACAGCGCAGGTAGAGAGATGATGGGAAACAAAGTCAATTCTTGTTTTGTCCAAGCTTACAGCCCAATACCCAAATATAATATTTTGTGATGATTGACTTAAATGATTGAGTGCGGCTCATTTTCTGTTGACCAATTAATCAATGTATCACATCATCAGTGACATCTTATTATGATAATATGATTATTTTGAGTTGTACGGAGTTGTCTAAATGATTGATTTTGAGCTAATTGTAATTAAAAGCTAATAGAAGGAGTTGCCTAAAGTTTAGCAGACATTCAAATTTTGCAGAAAGGTAATGCATAACAGTGGAACACAAGAAACATCGGTTTGATTATTTTTTTGGTTGCCTGTGATGTTGTACACATTTGGCACATGTTGATGAAAAAAAGACAGAAATAGTCTGACAAACTATTGTGTTTCTCAGGTCTGGTGACTCGACAGCTCGTATCTGGAACCTGAGTGAAAACAGTACGAGCAGCTCCACACAGCTGGTGCTGAGACACTGCATACGAGAGGGAGGGCAGGACGTCCCCAGCAACAAAGACGTCACCTCGCTAGACTGGAATGTAAGCTCGCTCACACACGCATAGACACACACACACGCACACACACACGTGGGTGCATCGGTGCAGTTGTAGGAATGGTAGAAACATTTCTCATAAGTGCTGTTTCATGTGTTTTCATGCTACTTCAAAGTGAAAAAGTTTTGTTTTAAAACAGTTTTATTATTATTTTTTACATCTTCAGAAAAATACTCATTGTATTGTTTTATACATTTGAAAACTCAATGTACAACGTGTTCAAATGCATCGATAGGGAAGACAACAACATGTGTTGTACTTGTATGTGCTGCATGTACAGTCCTGTATGCACCAGAAAGGCAAAATGCAACAAAAGCCTCATCACAGAGGAACTTCCACAGCACTCTGAACAGAACTGTTGATGAGGTCTAGCAGTGGAGATCATCCGAGAGTGGAATTTTCCTTTAGTTCTGCCAATGGATTGTAAACCTGAGCCAAGGGCAGAGGCAGACATTTCCTGGAAAGCCTCCCTGCTGATGGAGAACACAGGCCTGTCTTCTAATCCCAGCTGAAGCCTGGACTAATTCTGCAACTGCAGAAGACAGTGTTAGTGTGTAAAGGTGTTCGAAGTGGCCTCACCGTGCTCATCTGTCTGACACACACACACACACACACTCTCTCTCTCAGCCGCTCTTTAACTTCCCTCTCTCTCTGTCTCTCTCTCTCTCTCTCTCTCTCTCTGTCTCTCTATCTCTCTCTGTCTCTGTCTCTCTCTCTCTGTCTCTGTCTCTCTCTCTCCTCTCTGTCTCTCCTCTCTCTCTCTCTGACAGAGCGAGGGCACGCTCCTAGCAACAGGCTCATATGACGGCTTTGCCAGAATATGGACGAAGGATGGTGAGATAACTTTATTTGAATAATTTAATGAGCATGTAATGTTTGATCCTGCAATATCATAGATGAGGGCAAAATGTCATCAAGACTTCTAATTTAATATAAAAGTGTGTATGTGTGTAAATATATTATACACACACATACAGATGTTTCTATATACCCGAGTATTAGAGAATGAACATGCAGTAAACACTAATAATGTGCTGATGTTTTGGCCTCCTGTACTACAGCCTGTATGCCACATGGCTCAGTTAATCCTTGAACAATGCTGCCACCTAGAGGCAGGTTTGCATATTGCCATTCAGGGGTTGACCCATTTTGTTATTTAGAACCTTAACCCTTTTGCTGTTTTGTATTTGTTGTGTTCATGCATATAGCATACATTTTTATTTATTTTTGTCTTGGCAGTTTAACGTCAGCTCCTATTTTATGTCTATAATAAAGTGTGTGCCCACAATACAGACAGCCAGAGCCTTAAGGACAAAAGTCCCACGGCCATTATAATCATCTTTATACTAATTTAACTACACAGAGTACCTCTACTGATGGCGCTCCGCCACTGGAGCCCGTTGTCACGGCACCAGCTTTAATCGTGAAGTCACAGTCACCGTATCTAGAACCACAACACTTCCATCCCTGGCTTCAAAACTGTAGTTTTGACTGTTTTCCACCAGGTTGAGCTCTTTTCTCACGTTTCATCTATGGGCCCAAAAACATACGATGTTCCTGGTTTCATCAGAGCAACGTCTTCTAAAGTGAGGCACGGGTTAATGGCTGGTTGTTTTTCCACATGTGATACTTACAGGCTTCCTTCCCTTTCTGTGTTTTGCTCCACAGGCAATCTGGCCAGCACACTTGGCCAGCACAAAGGTCCCATCTTTGCCCTTAAGTGGAATAAAAAAGGCAATTTTATCCTGAGTGCAGGAGTAGACAAGGTAAAGCAGGATCTGTTCTCTAAATCATCTCCAGTCAACATATAAAATGACTCCTGGCATGATGTCTCATGTGACTTTTGAATATGCGTGTGCTGTGTAGTCACTGTTAGCTCTAACGTGTACATGTGTCCTGCCAGACAACAATCATATGGGATGCCCATACAGGGGAAGCCAAACAACAGTTTCCCTTCCATTCAGGTACAGCAGCATCTCTTCTTGTCACTCACAATGTTCCAGCCTTGCTTTGGATCCCGCTAACATCCATCTTCCTCCCTCTCTCAGCTCCAGCACTAGACGTGGATTGGCAGAGCAACAATACGTTCGCCTCCTGTAGTACAGACATGTGCATCCACGTGTGTAAACTGGGACAGGACCGACCCATCAAAACATTCCAGGGACACACAGTGAGTGCTTTGTGTGTGTTGTGTGTTGTGTGCGTGTGTCGTCAGTTTAACTGTCACTGTTCATTGGTATATTTGCTTTGAACTGGTTTGGATGATATTTGTTAGCATGACGTTGGACCTAGGGTTAACATAAATTACTTTACTTTTTTATTTTATTTGTATCACCTTTTTAAAATGGTATCCTTGGAGGCAGAAACGCACAACCTTCTGTACACTCATCACAAACACACTCTCTTCTCTGTCCAGAATGAAGTAAATGCAATCAAGTGGGATCCCACAGGGAACCTGCTCGCTTCCTGCTCGGACGACATGACGTTGAAGGTGAGAGCTAAAGCTGGTGAAACGTTAAGACATCTGCTGTCATTAATATCACCATCAGTCGTGACCTCAAAGTGCTGAGCCATAAAGGAAGTAATGATGTGTTCATGACCACCGTGCATCTCACTGGCTCTCGCACGTGTCATTCGTAAATGTCTGTGAACTGAGTTCTTAAAAGATTCCAGAGTTCGAGGTTTCACAATGAGCTATAATGCTAAATAAATTACAATAAATGTTTATCTTGTTTGTTTCCCCTGCACGATCAAACAGCTGATCCACTTCCTCAAGTGGTTTCTGCACAACACAGTTCTTATTCTTCCCACAAAGCCTCCACAGAATTTATTTTTGATGCCACTGTTTTTATTTTTTTCTGTATAAAATAATATTTCCCTGCATATGTGTTTCAAACACAATTCAAACTAGAGACCATCTTTCGATGGGATCACTCCAGCCGTGACACCAAATCAGGCCAGAGACATGATGTGGGGGGGCCAATGTCCCATCCTCCAACTCGACCTGCATACAGATCTCAACTACACCTGTAACGTTTCATGACTGTATCTCTCACGGGTGTCCTGGCGACAAAAATCTGTTCACACTCACCAGGTGAAAACAATACGTCGTCGCTGTCACAGCCGGTAACAATCCTGTATCTGTAGGCGTGGGTACAGTTGGATGCATGGCAGGAACAGTTCGGGGCGTAGCGGGTGTGTGTGGCCGAGCAACAGAGAGGGGGATTTGTTGGGAAGCAGACAGGTCGGCGGTCGTAAGATGTGAGGTGCTAGTAAATATACATTACTTTCTTTACATTGCAGGTCATTTAGCAGATGCTCTTATCCAGAGCGACTTACAGTAACTGACTACAGGGACAGTCGGGTACAGTGGAGCAGCTCAGGGTTAAGTGTCTTGCTCAGGGGCTCAATGGTGGCAGCTCCTGGTGTTGAACTCACAACCTTCTGGTGATCTATTTGACAGCCTGAGCAGTAGACCACCACCATCATATACGGTGTGGCTTTTAGTTTGTCCATGGAAAAACACTGCAGCTCCTCAGGACCCAAGTAAAGTTCTGCGTCTTGCTGCTGCTGGCATGTTCAAATAAAATATGACTAAACCACTTTATATGAGTTGCCCAGAACAACAACAGCATGATCAGGCTATATTGTTAAGTTTAAAGCAGCCCTCGGACGTAGATTAACCACGTCATCCGATGTGCAAGGAATTCACATTTTGACACCGTTGACAGCACATTGACCATGCGTGGTGCAGCCGTATACCAGGGTTCGCCCTGTGTTGTTATGCTGTGCAGCCATTCAGTTCACGTCTGTGTTGCGTGCACCGTCGTAGACAGGAGGCAGGACATTTCCAACTGAAAGTTTCCTCCCTGTCACAGCTGCTGATCCAGTGGTGATGACACACGGGTCACACTGTGTATTGACTGCATTTGCTGCGTGTGCTGTAGGCTGCACGTTAACACACCTGGGATCTAATGAAAGATTAAAGTGGATGATAATTGTGGTTTTTCTTCTCCCTCAGATATGGAGTATGAAGCAGGACTCGTGTGTCCATGACCTGCAGGCCCACAGTAAAGAAATCTACACCATCAAATGGAGTCCCACCGGCCCTGGAACCAACAATCCCAGCGCTAACCTCATGCTAGCCAGGTGAGTGTCCCAGCATCAGTCATGGTGTGCTAGTTAGTTAGCCGCTCCGGCCTGTGAGCTCGCTGTACAGATGGATGTGTTGCTTTGTTGTGAAATGTTAACATCAGCTGCCCACTGGCTGCTTTTCTAGTAAAAGCATAAAACACACTGTGGTGTGCGAGCTACAATGATAACCACATCTAAGTTTAGTCAATCAATACTATTCTTTTATTAAAGTGTGCCTTTTAATAAAAGATTATATTCCAAAACCTTTGTGCTGCAAGGTAAAAAGAGTAGACTTTTGGGCATTTCGTCACCTTTATGTCACTTAATGGTGTTCGACAGGAGGCTGGATATTCAGTGGGTGAATTGTTATTATTATAATTGTTATTATTAACATGTCTAACTCTATCTGCTGTTTCCAAGCTGGGCACCTGCAAAAAAAAACTGAAAACGTTACATTAAATATACATTACAATGAAAATACATTTTTCCCCTCTGTGTGTTTTAATGAGAGTCTCCATGTTGTTATATTACACTAACGTGATTTTTAGCCTTAATGACTACATGAGAGGTTGTGTGGTAAATGGTTAAATGTGACTTCTACCCACTGAGCTACAGCTGTCACGTATAGTTGACTCGAGAGAGGCAACATGTCCTACTTTGTCTCAGTAACCTAAACTTTGCACAATAGTTTTATTTGCCCTGACCCCCGCAGCGCCTCTGTAACCCCGTCTCTCACTTCCACAGTGCGTCGTTCGACTCCACGGTTCGTCTTTGGGACGTGGAGCGAGGCATCTGTATCCACACGCTGACTAAACACCAGGAGCCCGTCTACAGCGTGGCTTTCAGCCCTGACGGTCGCCATCTGGCCAGTGGCTCCTTCGACAAATGCGTGCACATCTGGAATACGCAGGTAGGAAGAGGATGTTTGTGACCCGGACACCTTAAAACGCTCAACGCACTTTTATTGAAACTCGGGTCAGGTCATACAGACGCTGTTCAGGCAGACATGATTCATACGTAGCTGCGATGCAGGTTTCCACTGCATGGGCGGACAGATAATAATGCTCAGTCAATTGAATGTGAGACGATGTTATTCCATTGATCCCTCTGTTTTTCATCTTTACCAGGATAGATGGATTTTTGTGTATGTACTCAACTCCACTTTATTTATTTATTTATATAGCCCCTTTCACACGAACATAAAAAAAATTAAGAAAACAAGCAAATAAAAAATAAAATAAAATCTATAATTAAAAATAAACACTAGGGATGAAAAATAACGATGACTATTACGTTTATTGTTACCAGCGGGTGACAAAACTGCGATTAAAAGCTGCACCAATCGTCATCTTATATTAACAATGGCTTAAAAGTTTAACTGACAAAGATTTTAAAGTTCCTGAGCTTTTTGGCATCTTTTATCTCATTGTTGAGGTTTTTCCTGCAGCACGAGTTGGCACATGCATGTGCACACACACACACACACACACACACACACACACATGCACGTACACACACACACACACACACACACACACACACACACTCACTTACTGCTGCCCCCGAGTGGCCAAAGACATGAATGACTGCAGTTTTAAGCCTCCTGCTTTTAAGTCTGCTGTATTATTTTCTGTACACCGTTGGGTTGAGTTATGAGTCAAAATACAGCAAAAAAAGGGGGAAAAAAAAGAGAGTCCATAACATTCAGTCGTTTTTGTCTCTTGTGCTGCAGACGGGCGCTTTAGTCCACAGTTACAGAGGGACGGGGGGAATCTTTGAGGTTTGCTGGAATGCAGCAGGGGACAAAGTGGGAGCCAGCGCATCAGACGGATCTGTGAGTATACACAGGACTGTTCTCCAGCTTTTTATTGTGAACGCTTTTCATCAGTCCTACACATTGACCCGTGTCCTCTTGTGTCCCAGGTGTGTGTACTAGACCTTCGGAAATAGTGCTGCTGTTTGTTGGAAGCCATGGACCGACCATGAATGTGTACATAGCCAAATGACTGTCCCTGCCTGCCTGCCCTGCGTACTGCTCATGCTTATGGCCCCGCCCACCGACAGACAGGAAGCAGGAAACAGGAACAGGAAGCAGCCGACACAGCAGGTCCAGACACAGGGATGAACAGATGGACAGACAGACAGACAGACAGACAGACGGAGGGATAAGCGGGCGGACGGACGCGTCCCTCTCTATCTGTGCAGACTCTTCCAGAGATGCAGAAGGGACGCAGTGGAAAAAAAGAAAAAAACTGATAGACAAAAAAAAGTTACAGATCCGTATATGTACCAAAATTTGGAAGCTATTTTGCTTTTTTGATCTTTAAACCATGCTCATCGTCATCAAAATGAAAAACAATGAAAAAAGTGTTGATCTTTGTTACTAGTTGGATCTCATTGTGCAGACATATCAAGTTCTCCACCATAAAATAGGATGGCACTTAGTTTTTTTAAATTTCAGATCTCTTGTTTCAATGTTTTTATATTTTTTATCTTTGGGGGAGGGGTCGGGCTGGTCAGGTCAGAGTTTTATGAATTGGAGAAGTACATGCATACGTGCACACCAAACGGTTCTCACAAACACGGTCCTCGTCATGATTTCAAAGCAGTGTGGCAAATCGAAAGGCTTCTCCTGTATTTCTGCAGTTGTGAGTGGGTCACGCGGTTGAACCTCAGAATGCAGTAGTTCATGTGTTGTACCTCCACCTGGCCACATGACACACATGATGTCCATCTAGATGCTTTAAAAACAGCTCCTCTGTGCACTATTTGATCTAGATGTTCTCCTCTCCGGACCCACAGCAGTTACCTGTGTGACGAAAACAAAACGTTTCTATTGGCAAGAAGCTGACCTCCGCTGGTCTGAATGTTCAGGCTGTGCGGAGTTTCAGTAATGCAGCAGTAAGTCACTTCCAAACAGTCCTCAGCCAGTAGGATTCCAGCAGTTCTTTTTACCTTCGCTCATCTGTAAGAGTTGAAACATTGCTAATTTGATTCTCCCTCAAATCCCCTCATACTGATTAGTGGTGGTGAAAAAGCAAAAGTGTTTTTACACTGTTTTAGTTTTCAGACTCAAACCGCAGAGGGTAGAGCCAAAGAAAATAATCTGTGGAGTAAAAGAGGCCGACTGGAGCTCAGCTCTGTGTGCATTTGGCAGCGTTCACTCGCTCTTTAAAGAGAAAAAAAAAGATAGTTTTGCATATTTGTAGTTGTTCGTTCAATGGTTTTTAGTTCCTTTTTTAATTGGCTGACTCGTTACTGTTCGAGTTAACATTGGATTACTTACATGGGACTTTGCGGTCATTTTGCAACGAGTTTGACTCTTGACGAGTTTTTAGTTTGTGCCGTTTGTTTATTCCCATTATCTCTGCCTCTGAATTACAGCAGGAGGCGTAATAGTCTGAACACATTGACGTGAACGCAGCATGAAAAGACAGTCGTGCTGCGCGTAAAATCACGCCTTCATTCCCTGTTCTATACAACAAACAGTACAGAGTTGGCTCTATAGTGAAATTAAATGAAGGTTTTTGGATACTCTAATGTTGCACCATCAGTGGCAGGTGTAGTGTCCCACAGCTGTAATATTCGTACCTGTCAAATGTGACTTATTTTGTGAATTGTTGGAGCGCTACATACTCCGATCATGTGCTGGTAAGTGCAGAGAGTATTTAGGGACCGAAGTCGGACACGACTAGCCAGCTTGCTCCAACGTTTAAAAAGGCCGTACAATTTGTTAACTTTTCCACTTTGGGAAACTTGTGTTTCTTTGCTCTGCCCTGTTGAAGGTTTAAGTCGAACAATAATATTTCAGAGCAGCTCTTGTAAAACTACAACTACTTTTTACTGTTTTAATAACTCAACCACGCACATTTCCCCTGGCCTGGAGCGGACGGCTTCAATGGGACTTGAAGCTGCATCACATTCTTTATTTTCCCCCTTTGGACACAAGCGCTCCGAACAACGGGCTCGTGCCTGTGAATTTGCAGCCTGTAGAATCTTACTGGCTGATCACAATTCAGAATCGAGCTCAAACGCAAATCCAACATTAAAGCAATATGTGGACATCTTCATTTCCGTCTGTTTTTGTTACCAACTACTTGTCATATTGGGGAATAACGACACTGCAGTTATGAAGACTTAAAGCTGTGAAGTAGCTAAAGGTCAAATGTAAAGTCTGTTCTCCACAACATGACAGTCTCTGTGAACTGAAAACAGAAAAGGTCGAGCTGTTCGTTCAATGTATTTGAATCCATCTGCCCTCTCACCTTCGTTCTTGGTTCTTCACCACACACACTTTACTCCGAGGTTCCTTACTGACAAGACATTTTATACTCTTTTAAAGACAAATTTAAAGTTACATTTTTGTAATTTCTTTGTAGATTTGAAAAACAAATGTGAATTGATGATTTATTGGCAGTGTTAATTTACATGTTCTATAAATTTTAAACTTTTTGTTTTGTTACTTTGATGCTATTTCAAATAGTAAAGGTCGACCTTGTGATGCCCGGCTCACTGAGCTGAGCCGTCATTCTGAAGGCACCTTGCTGGGGAAGACTTGTCCCAGGAGCAAATTACCACTAAATTTGTCTGTTTTAATAAAGAAATGTTTTACTTTTTCTTTTTTGCTTGAATCTTTTTGGGAAGATTTGTCCCAGAAAATGACTTCCTCCTTGGCCTACAGAGAAGACAATTAAAAAAAAAAAAAAAGAAAAAAGAAAAAAAAGTAACTCTTTAAAATGAATAAAATTGTAATTTTTCAATCAAGCAAAGACTCTAGGGAATTTTTTTTGGTTCCCGCTTTTTCATTGCTACAGCTGGGAGTCATGGAGAAAGTTGCTCTGGAAGCAGATGTAATTTCATTGGTTGATTATGGACGTCTATTTAAATTGTTAGTGGGACATTTTGAGCAAAGAAGAAGATTGTTTTGCATATTTTTTAGAGAAACTTTAAGCACCCAACGTATTTAATTTGAAAAGGAATCTGTTCTCTGCTCAGTGAATATGCTTGTGTCTCTGTTTCCTGCTCTGTGCTCCACACCAGTGTGATCTAAGGGTCAACTTGTAGTTCAATCAGTAGGATCACTGGTCACTAAGGAAGTAAAGAAGCACTCCTATAAAATATAATTGGCAAAAATCTATTTTTCTGTGCTAACAATGTCGTAAACCTCAGTGGCTGGAGCCAAAGAGTTTCTCTGGTCATATTGAAAAGGCTTGTCAAATACTCCAGAATCATCAAAATCCTTGGTTATTATCTCACATTTGAATTGGATTTTCACCGAACACTTCAATGAAGTTTAAGCTCGAGTTCCAGAGGTTTAATTAAACCACAAAGCATTAAATCTGCCTCCAGAGCTCTGCTTCTGAGAAACGTTTGTACAACTACAAATCGACTTTATTTTCTCCTGTGTCCCCTGTAATAAATTGGACATTTCTACTAATGGACTAATAGGTTTCATGTGTTCATATTCAGAGTGCTGTGTACTATTTCATGTTTTGTTTTTTTTTCCCATTTCCCTGTATTTAAAGCACTTGAGCCAACAGTTCTGAAAATATCTCACGCGGGCAAATTCCTCCGCAGTGTCCTATGCCACTCTCCGGTCTGTGCCACAGGTTGTCTGGGTAAACGTGGCCAAAGTTGCTGAGTCAGCCTTTATCTGTGCCGCCGCAGCAGAGCGTCACGTCAGCCCGGCAGCGTCTCCCCCACGGCCTCTCAAAGCCTTTGTTTTGTTTCTTCCTGCAACTGGCATCACATTCATCTGTTATCATTTAAGTCAGATCAGCGAAACAAAAGTCCAGAATAAAATATATTTTGATAAGAGTTTTGAGTTTTTATTTGTGTGTTGTGTGGAAATGCTGAACTAACACTGTGGAGTCAGAGTGCTCGTGTCATGTTTTATTCATGTCGAAACACAAAAATATTGGCTTTGATAAAGCGATGAAACATTTGAACGAGTAACTAAAGACGCATGCTTCATTCTTACTCTCAAAGCGGGAGTTTCAAAACGAGAGCAAAGGGATGTTTTTTGCACTTTACATTATTACGTAAAAAAAGCCATTTGGAACGTCTCCTAAAAGACACTCGTGTGGACTGCAAAGATTAGAGTCCACAGCTTAATTATGTATTTTTATGTATAGGATAGTAGCAGATGAAAACAATGACACTGGACTAAACACTGGTGGAATAACATTAAACAGAATACACTGTAGTTCCCCAAAGCAGAGGTTCCCAACCCCTGGGCTCCGGACCGTACTTTTGCTAATGGGTGGGGATGAAACTATCATTTTGCAATAAATAATAATGTAACTGTCATTTTCTAACTTGATATTGAGGCGTGTTTATGTGTGGGGAGGATCGTGCGTGATCCAAAACGTGAACTTTATGTCTCAGAGTGCACACTGGTGTGGAGGGAGAACCAGCCGCAGTGACTTCTAGTTGAACTTTTTGGTGTCAAAGAATAAAAGAAGATGAGCGCGTCAGTCCGAACAGTAAATATAGAGTTAATTTCATGATAATAGAGCATAAGTAAACATAATAATATACATTTTCATTTAAATAAATGCCATTTTTATTCCCTGCATTGTGCATTGACAGTGATTCCTCCTATAGTGTATTATATAGTATTTTATTAGAACTTATATATCATATTTACAACACCTGGGACCAGATGCATAAAACTCGCTCTGCGTTTCATCAGATTTATAAAGCAGGGTGGAAGAGCCTGTTTGATAAGTTGCCATGGGAAAGTGCAAAAAAAACCAACACAATAATGGCACCCAAAGACGCCATCAAAATAATAAATAAAATGTTCAGTGAATACAATATAAAAACACTTGCAAAGCTTCGGATTTTTTGGCAATTTGAACTCTTCCTGGTCGGTCTCAGAGCAGGACGGAGCCGTTGGCTGCCGTCAGGCTCCCCGTCAGGCTCCCCGTCATATTGTGGTTCTGTGCTTCCTGACTGTGGCTGTACAAAGTGATGTAATGAGCCACGTCTGCCACGGTCTGCAGGACGTCATAGGTCACGGCAAACAGGAAGTAAGTGGGGAGCAGCCAGCTGAGGCTGAACACGCAGTCACCTACCGGCAGAGGCACCGCAAGGTGTCTGAGGAGAGGGGGGAGAGGGGGGGAGGTAAACCTCACTCAAACTCTTTTAGGTAACGCTTTATTGTACAGCTTCATCATTTGCGAATAAGTTTCCTGAAAATATCTTTATAATTTGCAACTAATTATTGGGAATATTTGAATTTCTTTTAAATAAAAGCTCCATTTAGATTGAAACACTCATTCAGTATTGATAACTGGTAACTTTATTCACGGTATATGTCAAACTGTATGCTTGCTCTGACTAAAAAACTCTACAGCATCACTTTATTGGAAGGGTCCGACAAACTGTCTCTATTTCCCTATAATTACTTTATTTCCCCATAATTAGTATCAAATGACATTGTTCTCTCCAAAAAACAAATCATAGGAAATGATTAAGAATGTGTGGCCCGTGAAAACAAGTGTTACCAGCTTAAAATTGATTCTGAATGTGAAAATAATGAAAAAGTAAACTGAAATAAAATAAAATAAGATTCGGAATCACAAAGAATCGGTATTCCTAAAATCTAAATTAAACTGAGACTCAAAGAAATAAAAAAGGACTCATTAATATGCAGGAAGGTTGTTTTAAATGCAAACAGCAAATCATGAGATGTGCTGAAATTAAGGTTTTTTACATTATAGCTGGACTATATATATATATACATATATATACATACATATATATATATATATATATATATATATATAATATACATATATATATATATAATATATATATACACATACATATATATCTATATATACTATATACATACATATATATCTATATACTATCTACATACATATATATCTATATACTATATACATACATATATATATATATATACTATATACATATATATATATACTATATACATGTATATATACATATGCATATATATATATATATATATATATATATATATACATACATATATATCTATATACATATACATATATACTATATACATATATATCTATATACTATATACATATACATATACATATATAAATATATACACATATATGTATATATATATAAATATATAAACATATATGTGTATATATATATATATATATATATATATATATCGTAGACATAATAATCAGCAGCACTGAATGTTATTTCTTAACATTCAAAGCTTTCATTGAGTGAATGAAGCTTCGGATGTCTGTCGTTACATTTAATGAGGTCATCACCCTAAAAGTTTAATATACAAAACAAATCTCAATTTGAATTAAGTTATTCATCGGCTTTAATGAGGTAGTTTGTTTTTATTTTTATTAAATCAACTATCTTAAATAATATACCTTGACTGCCTCCCAGTGAAAATGTTGAAAAACACCAAATTTTATCTAACCAAAAGGATTTGATTAGATAAAAACATGTTGTGATTTTGGAAATTATCACATATATATATATATATATATATATATATATATATTTATAGATGTGGACTTATGGACTTGTTTGGATCACACACATGGAATACAATTCTCCAAATAGTACAATACTAATAATATTAGTGTAGCATAATCTTTATCTGACACTGTTCACAAATACACAATAAATAAAGATGAGGGGGGGGGGGGCTATATTTAATCTTACTGTTTATCTGCTCACTGGCTTCACTTTCAGTCAGAAATCCTTCATCAGTGCATCCATCTCTCACATGGCAGATGTATGTTAACAGCAGAGGTACTCACTTGAATCTGTCTTCTCTGGACTCTCTCAGCATGATGAAGACAAACAGTCCCACTTCAGTGTTGAGGGAGAACGAGACAACTTTGTCCAACATGACAACAAAACCCTGAGGAGAGAAGGAAACACTGGTGAGCACTTCATCATCGACCTCCATCTTCTTCTATCCTCAGTGTGTGTGTGCGTGTGCGTGTGCATCATTTACCCGGGGATCACACACTGACACGATGAAGATGGCGATGAATGCGAGCAGGGACATGAATCCTTTAGCCGCGCTGGAGGAAAGACAAAAGAAGAATCAACTTAATTAAAGTAAAGATCGGAAAAAATGTTTGATAACGTCACAAAACAAATCTCTTCATCTTCATTCATGTGAAGGGAGACAGGAAATGCACTGCCGGTTGGAATAATAACGAATGTGTTTTCATAATGAGACGGGGAGAAGAAGAGTTTGAGTGAAGCTGCAGTTATCACAGGGGACGGAGCCTGCAGAGTGAACTGATGTAGTTACACTTCCCAACATAACATCTGCATGTTGCTACACTATTCCAGCATCTGGCTAGAACGTGTCTCCATAACATTCCTGAGGTGACATTTTAACATGAAAAATGACATTAATAATGACTGTATTCCATTAGGATGAGTCAGTCAGTGCGCTGTGTCACTACTAACACCTGCGCTTTTACTGCTTTGACAAGTTAAAATACCTGTTGTGAAAATAACTATCCTAATGGCTGAAATTATATGTGATATTTTGTTATAAACAATAAATGTTTTTCACATTTCCACTGTCACAAACTTTTATGTAACTAGAGCTATCAATAGATTACAATTTTTATTGAATTAATTACAACATATGCTGATTAATATAATATTATATATTGACATTTGCTTGGAAAAGCCCCATTAGGGTGGCAGATGTATATTATTATATATATACAGTATATATATATAATATATATATACAGTATATATATATA
>CALSCE010010686.1:21220579-21247825 GCA_943593645.1 Bovichtus variegatus | reverse complement strand
TTTACGAACTAGCAGTCTTCTTCTTCCCTGCCTTTGTAGGCACATTGCGGATCAGTGGAATAGTGGGACACCATTGGCAAGATTGAGTATATAATAATAATAACTTTGAGTTAAGTACTATGTACTACCAGTATTGCCATGACTAATACTATTACTTTATCATTACCATTCTTTCTACTTCAGTTAAAGTAACACTATTAATTTTCTCTTAATTCTAACTGTCTGGTACATGAATGGTAACAGAGCAAATGACTAAATGATTTTAAAGCAGTAAAGTAAACTTACTGGTGTGTTTCATGGCAGATCCCATGACGAGGAAGGACACAGTGACGCTCATGGCTATGAACACCTGGATCAGCTCAGCCACCCAGGAGTACGCCCTGTAACGTTCATTAATAATCTACACAGTGGAGCGTGATGATGGAAGTGAGGACACACGGAAGAAAAAGGGAGCCGTGTTTAGTTTGGCAATAAACTGCACGCTCAGAAAGACAATGTTTCTTCCCTCTGTAGTGGGTAAAACATTTTTAACCATGTTACGGAAGAAAAAAAGGTTCAGTCAAGATCATATTTCAAAATTCCTTTTTTTTTTTTCATCTGTAAAACACTGGGGATTCAAAAGTTTAGCGGGGATTTTTTTTTCTTAAAGTAATTTTTTTGTTTCCATCTGTGAAAGCAGTCAGATTATTTTTGTGTCTGTTGTAATACTCATTTCAGCCACAAGAGGCTGAAGTGCACCACTACCCTAAATACTTCTAAATAGTACTAACGCGTTTATGTTTACTCTTATCATCACAATACCTTGGTATTGTGATGATATAATTAAAATACATTTCTTTTAACTTGAAAAACTATTTTTTTTTTAGTAACTTAGAAAGATTATCCTGGCAAAACCTTTTCCCCCATCTGTTCTTAAGTCATAAACAAGAGAGAGAAAACAAGTTAGAGCAGACTTAGAAAATGGATCTCAAGATACTTTTTTTCTCTCTTGCCTCCCAGGGCTTCCTTATGCTGCTATAAAAACTAATATAAACTCATTTTAAAACACACAGACGTGTGGTGCCATTTCAGCCGAGGTCCTCTTCCATTATGCAGTCTATTGTGACCAGAGTGCTACTTGTTGTTCACTGATAGCTCCCTCTTTCAATATGTGCTCATCAGTGGAATCACCACTTTGTGTGGAATGAAAACCTGCACACTCTGCCTCTTCATCTTTATAAAGTTTCGTTTCATGACAGTAACAATTAACTTGGATTCAATTACTAATAGTAGCAGAGTTAGAGGGTGGACAAGTGTCGGCCCAGGCCCCTCTCTGTGAGTTGGGCTGAGAAGATCTGTACCTGCTGCAGCTCCATTCTCCTGAGTTTTAAAGGCCAGCTCCATTGTGCCACCTCTGACTACCAAGTTGTTTGTCAGCCAGGCCCAGGCAGCCCCTACAGTGAATCGATGCATGTTTCCATTGTTCGTTAGCTGGGTAGACACACTTTTTCATGTGTAATTGGATCCAAACAGGCAGACCACATGTGTGCTGCTGTGTGATTTCACCATCCCTGCATGTGGCTATTAGAGCCCGTATAGGCCTTTAAAACACAGGTACAAACTATACTGCATTATGGCTTTTTACTAGGCACGACTTACGGCGTCACAATAAAATGATCCAGAGGATTAGCACTACCATTAGCTAGTGTTGGTGTCTGATGGCTTAAGTGCGGGATGCTTTTACATGTTTTAAGGTGTTTGAGAAGATTCTCAAAGTGGGCTCCCGAGATCCCCAGGGGTCCGTGGCACTCTGCCAGGGGGTTCACGAAACAACTTGCTATAAATGATCAAATTGTGCATTATCATAAAAACATGCATATCTACAGATGGGGAGCATTTGTGCCACTAAAACAGGCATTATGTGCCGATTATTCCCTTCCTGCCGCTTAGTTTGGTTTATTAGCCAGATGAGTAGCTGGAGAGCAAACTAGCTAAATTTTGAAAATATGACAGTTATACCAAATTTGTTTTTTATTGAGAACAGCGACGAGAGACCAAAATGTATCATTAGTCTTCAGGTGCAACCAAGAAGCCAGCCACTACACTACAACGCACCCGGAACATAAGGGCAAAACAAAGTGGTATGGAAATGGACTTCTGTTTATCACTATGAATCAGGGTTTTATTTAAGTGGAAAAGTCTGAGAACACAAATAGTTCGAAGGGTACAAATGGTAGAAAGCATATGCTTAATCTGTTCTACAATTTTCAGTCTGAGGGCCCCTGGTGGAATCAAACAACCGGCAATGATATGTTTGATTACGTTATCTGACTTTTTAATTTTCAACACATTCCTTTATTTAAAAAAATGTTTCAGTGGTTTTAAGCAGCTTCAGCTGATGAACGATGAAACTAAGTCAAAATTTCCATCAGACATAAGACGTCAGCGGTGCGTAAACAGTCTCAACTGACTCTGACCTCATCATCACCGTCCTCAGAACCAGACGGCCACGTTAATATTTGTTTTTCCGGAGGCACCGGGAAGCTTATTTTGACAGCCTCCATCTTTTTCATATACGATCACATCATCATTTCTGTCACATGGATTGTCTTTGTTGTATTTTAATTATGCTGTTTAATCTGTAGACGTCATCTATTACAGTCTGTCCGTCCTGGGAGAGGGATCCTCCTCAGTCTCTCCCTGAGGTTTATAACATGTTTCCTCTTTAATTGTGAGGTTTCTTTTAGGGAGTTTTTCCTTGTGTGGTGCGAGGGTCCAAGGACAGAGGGGGTCGTGTCCTGTACAGTCTGTAAAGCCCCCTGAGACAAATGTGTCATTTGTGATATTAAGCTATATAAATATATTTGATTTGTCTGAACCAACAGCTCCTGAGGTGCTAGTAACACTAAGTAGTCAAACAGTCTTTACCAGGTTAATCTCTGTAAACAGATTCTGCATAGAATGCAATGGATATCAGAAGTAGCAGAAGTGTTCTGGTTTCCGTTTTTAATCCGAGTAGTATTGACCAATCACGTTTGAGCGGGCTTTGGTTGCATGCAGGTAAACAGTCCACGTGGAGAACGGAACACATTGGCCGAAAGCTTTTATTAGTTAAAATATAAACTTCTAACTGAGTTTAAACTGACAACTTGTAACTAAACAATCCAGTCGGAGACGTCGCCCGCTCAACTCCACCTCCATTCTTGCATCTCAAGTTGCAAATCGGACTGTAAACAATGACCGGCGCACGGAGGAGGAAGTCTTGGCCCGGGTGTCTGCTGGCTAGAACCGGAACCCCTGAAATAGGCTGACTCATATCAGCGATTCAGTGGATAAAAATAGCTTTCAAGCAGGCTCCATTAGAAGTTCAGGAAGAAAACTGCAATTACAAAAGCTTGTGGGTGGAAGAAATGAAATGAAGTGATTTCTTCCACCCACTGTAGCTCTACATGACCAGAGTGAAACTAGTGGCCTAGATCAGTCATCATGTAGTTAATACATTCACAACATATACACAGTGGGATTCAAATGTCTCCCTGTCTTTCATTAAGCCTAAGAGGAAAACAATGTAAACAATGATGCACATCTCTCTGAGTAGACATTATGTACCTTCTGAGTACCCCACAATGCACTCACTAATACAAACACAGCACTGGAGTCTTACCTTCGTCAGAGGAATGGTTGCGATCTCTCCTGCTTTCTCAGACCTGAGGGGGAAAAACAAACACAAACAAAGTCAGTTATTAAGAGTTGGTTGATGAAGATAAGCAGAAAGTGCCACTGCAGAAGAAGAGGACGCAGCAACATGTGCATTTGTGGACCTCAAACAGGGAAAAACAATGTAGAAAACTGGATGGAAATATAACATTTGTGTTTGTTTCATGTATTAATGTGAGGAAGGTCGGAGGACTGTTTTAACCTGCCGCTATTTTTCGCACCTAAACACACTTAGTGACACATTAAGCATTCACGAGGGACCTTTATGAAGCTCTAGAAGACACCAAAGGTAAACAAGTAAAGGCTTGAGTTTCAGAAATGCGACTTCAATTTCATATCTGTTAGAGCATATTCCTATAATTATATATATTATAATATTCAGAGTGTAGTGTTATTTATATCAATCACTTTCTGCTGTAAATGTTCATATGGCTATATGATGGAGACTATATCAGTGTAATGTTTACGTGGGAGTTTGGAGAGCACATGCGTGTAAACAGTGAAGCCACAGACATAGCACAGACCAAACTTTTGCTCACACAATTGAAACATGGCATTTATTTTTGACTGACTCTCCCTGTGTGTTCAGTTTCATACTAAAGTCTTCTGTTTGTTTGTCTTTACACCTTTATTAATAATCATAAGTTATAAAGGGCTGGCCTCTACATGAATTCATCTTCATTAGGAGTCATTGATGTAGAGCCTGGCTCTCTGTTTGTTAGCTGGCCAGCTCCCAGCCTGATCTCCTGGGGAGATACAGGAATACTACAGCAGGGGGAAATATTGTCCTAAATATTAAATGAGGCACAAATGTTTGTAAAACATATGGCAGGCCAGGGCTAAGCCTAGCGTTTCCATTTTAAACTCTAATTCTGGTCATTTGTCTACTGCTGTTGTAAAGTGCTGTAGGTTCCATTAGTTTGTTTCCTTTGCTGCACAACTAACAGAACGAAGAAGTTCTCTATTAGGACTGTCGGGAACAACCGGAAGACTTAACACGTTTAGAAAATATGAACTTATGGAGCAAACCGCACAGGTGAACAATGTGTACATGAAATATATATTCATATAGTGTCCTGCATGGACATAATGGTCAAATAACAAATAGTCTAAATGACCCAAGAAACATGATAATCACATCACAATCGTTTTACACATCAAAAAGAGAATTGTTGAGCAACTTTTTAAAAACGACTTACATTTTTTAAAGTTGCTTAACAATTCTCTTTAACACTTTAGTCCATAGCAAGATATTTCAATAGCCAGACTGCCGTAAAACTTTTCTTTTAGATATTCATGAACCCTAGAGTCCTAGAGATTGTGATGACCTCTGACCTTTTTATGGATGGATGGATGGATTATTTTCCTCCTCATCCTCCTCAGGTCATATCTTCCACTTCCAACAATTTGGACAATGACCAAAGACTTGAAAATGAAAGGATTTCTATGCATTTCACTATGGATTCTGTCCCCCCCTAGGATAGATTTTACATTTTTTGTTGTCCATTTAACATTTCCTCTCGCCCTGCCATCAAGCACAATGTTTTAATTACACACAAAAAATATAAAACTGTAAAGCTTTTTAAAAAAAAAAACGTGTTCTGAGTCAGAGTTGAGGAAATAGTTCTGACCTCAGGAACGACAGGGCACCTAAGAATTAATCTACCTCTGCCTTCTCATGTTTGAATAACCTGCTTTATTGAACAAGATGTATGGCTGTTAAAGCTTTCAGTCAGCATTCTAATAACACACGATGTCAGTGATCCAAAATACCCAATGTGACCTTAACAAACACAGCTCAAATGTCTTCAATGCAGTACAGTTTTATTTACTGAAATCATCATCAATGTCAGTACATTCAGAAGAATGATTTTTTTGCGGGTTGCTTCTTCTGGACATTCAGTATAGCAGCCGAACTGCTCAGACAAATGGCTCCTCCCCTTTACGGTGGCCCACTTTGAGCAGTGCTTCTCTGCTTTGAGCCTGAACCTCCTTCCTCCTCTTCATCTCAGCCCTGTACAGCCTTGTATCAGTGGATTTTAATGTTGCTGTTTTTCATAAAGAAAAGAAGATATGATTAGCATAGAAAAAGGTGTAATATTAGTGTAAGAGACACTAGCGTTGAATAGGGTAAACGTTAACAAATAACAATTAAGTTTTATGTTTAAATATGTAAATGAGGGCGTCTCTTAATAAATATGTGCTAATTTGCATACATTTCCTGAACAGAAATGTAAACATTGGATAAAGCCAGGTTCAACATTTTTGTTTCATTTTTTTTTTTTACATATTAGAATGTGAATATCTCTTTGCATCACTCAGAATATACTGCCAACAGCCACACAAGAAGTCTCCATTTTTGCCATGTTTTTAAGAATAAAATCTTCTTTAAAAAATCAGGTCATGAATGATATCTGAACAAACCCCCCTGTAAAAACCTTCAAAATAATGAAATGGGAAAAGTAGGCGTTTGTAAGAGCTACTGAAGTGGAGATGTCTGGCTCTTTTGGTGTTTTCTTTCCTCTCAAACTCTCAAAATGTATTTAATCTCGCCTTAAATAGGTAAATTGCTACTTGAAACAAATGGAAACCGAAGCGATACATACTTTCAGAGTCTCGGGTTGCTTTTCCAGTGGAGGGAGGTCGGATGGAGCCGTTTGGGTGGAGCTCCTCTTCGTCAGTCTCACTGTCTGTTCTCTGCTTTCCAACCGGGTTGTTGCACAGAGTTTCTCTCTGCTGCTGGCCCCTCTCAGAGGTCAGACACTTAAAGATGGCTTCATCTTCCCCTCTTTGCAGGCAGCAGAGCTCAGCCTCTTTGCAGCCCCTCTGCTGCTCCTTTTTCACATTACTCAAAGTGAATCTGGGCTTTGTGATCTCCTCCTCCTCCTCCTCCTCCTCCATCATCACCTTCTTCCAGTGAAGCCTCTCTTTCTTCAGTTGGTCGTGCTTTTGTTTCTCCAAGGCCTTTTGCTCATTCGCCCTCCTCTCCTCCTCCTCCCTCTGTGTGGCCACCTGCTCCTCAATTCTCTCTTTTTGCCTTTGCAATCTTTCCCTTTCTTTATCTCTTTCCTCTTTTTCTCTCGTGCACCTCTGAAACCTTTCTGGAGCAGCGCTTTGTCTGCGCTCCATCTCCATTTCACTCAACTCTCTAAACATCTTTCTTCTGACCTCTTTCCTTCTCTCCTCTGGGGTCAGCTTCCTGATACTCTGAAGAATCTCCATTTCATTTTGGAGTTGACTTTGTAGCCTGGACATCATGTTTCTTCTCTCTGTGTTCTCATGCAGGTTAGTCTGTTGGTCTCTTGTGGAAGTCTTTCGGTTCAGTAAAGCCAGGAATTATGGAACACGTCCATCACTGTTCTGCTTCTAGAATGATCAGTGAGTCAGTGTAGATACGGAATCATATTCATCATTTTTACAGTTGAAAGCACTCCAATGATTTAGTAATGCAATTCAATAAAAAAGGAGGACAGATATTAAAAAGACGGTCCACACACCTGCAGCTCATAACGCAGACTTTCTGTTACAAACTTTGTAGTCAGCATTATTTTGTCAGACGAGTCAAAGCTCTTCCAGAGTCACAGAAAACGTACAACTTTGATTTTTCCTCCGGTGGCACCAGCAGGTTGACATTATTCATTCAGATTGAATTGTCTCAACAACTTTTGGATGGATAGCCATGAAATTTGGTGCAGGCATCCGTGTTGTCCCAGGATGAATTATAATCACTTTGGTGATTCCTGAATGTTCCGGTCGCAACCTTTGTTTCAACTTGAGCTAGAGATTTACAATATATCAGAGTAAAAAAAAATCCAAGAAACATAAATAAGAAATTTTGATTAAGAAATCATGAAAAGCCGAATTAGTGAAATGATATAACCATAGCAATTACTAAAGCAATACAAATTTAAAGCAAATTATTCAACTAAAACAAGAACAACTGGAAGTGAACTAGGATGAAATTAAACATTTCAATTGCGCTCAGGATACAAATAAAATATCCAATACTTTGGTTTATGACTACATGCTAAACTAACTAAGATTAATATAGTGTTTAGAGCTAATTAGCAAATGTAAGCATGCTAACACGATAAACTAATACAATGGCTACCATGAAAGCCAAAAACCAAAACACTTGCTTTTAATGCACCTTTTGGTGAACTGTAGATCAATTTTTATGGACTTGAAAATTGAAGCTGACACTGTCTACACCCTGCTGCACATCATGTAGATCAATGAGGGTTGTCTAAATGTATAATATATATATATAAACTCTCTGTATATCTGTAACGCAACACTGTTCAACGGCACCACAAACTACAGCCTCGGAAAGTACCGTTAAACGGAACATTACAGCATAACCTTCATGAATGTTTATTATCACAGGAAACAAGAAAAATGAACTAATGATCTTGAGATGAAAGGTTTCAAATAATAATAGTATTCACAGATGCGCTCACCTTCCACTGATTTAATCATTTGTAGTGTCAAAAATATTGTATACATATTTTCTAACTGAGCTTTAAATTGCCAGACGAGTGTGAAGTCGATTGGAAGATCAGTTTACGAGAAAATCGAAGGACACATACAGACAGCCTCCTCCCATTTGAGTTTAGATATGCATGGAATGGGCTGGTCTCCCACCTGTCGCTGTATTTGATGGCAGCTGGCTGTCCTGGGGCAAGGTGCTGACTCGCTTGTTTGACCTCTGAGAAGAGCTGTTGTGCCTCATGCCAAGCTGGCACACCTGACACCTGTATTCATCTGAATGAAAGCATGAAACTCTCCTCCTCATCCATCCTGGTGAACCAGGATAAGGTTACAGCTCTCACAGTAGTGTGTGCTGTGTTTTCATTGTCTAACCTTGGTGCTGCAGGTATAAGGTATACTCTGCTGTCAAAAGCATTGCTCACATGATGTAGCTTTCTCCAGGTCATATAGTTTATAACAAAGACGGACTGATATGGCAAAGACTGAAATACTTGTTTGTCTCCAATAGTCTTTCCATCTTTATAAAGTATTTTTTTTGTGGCTGGAAGGTCTGTAAATCATAAAAATGAAACTTGTTTTGGGTCTATACATTAACATTAATAACAGTGAGCTGGGTTATTGAGGAGAATGTCCTCTCCCTGTGTGTAAGTTAGTGAAGTATGTCCTTCCACCTCAGACTTGATCAACTCCTCATACTAGATTTAATGACGTCTCTTGCCACAGGTGAAAGAACACCATCTTTATTAGATATATAGGAGAGATAGACAGGAAGGGGGGGGGGCGGGACAACATGCAGCAAATGGCCACGGGTCTGATTAGAAGACAGCTGCGGTAAGAACTTGGTGCACCTACCAGGTGAGCTACGAGGGTTAAAAATGTAACATTTTTAAAATAGTTATTTCAAAATAATGAAAAAAAAGATGAGTTGTGCAATTTTTGGTTGAAATGTTCAAATGTTTTGCTCTCCTCAGTCACTGTATTTGACTGTATTTTGGGTTTGCATAGCTGTTTGACACAAACTACTTAAAGAGAACAAGATTAAAATCCCCTTCACCGTTTTTAGAGTAAGGTAAAAAAAAATCTCAAAGCATGACAAGAAATGTTTGGAGGTCTGCTTTCAAATCCTTTTCAAACATGTTTTTTTTTAAGTTTATATAAAACGCTCTATATCTACATCATCAATACATTTGCAAGGACATATATCCTGTTAGTCAGTCCTCCTGTTCTGCATATTAGCATCCAGCTCAGCTCGAAGTCTGGGCATCAAGAATGATGGTAAATGGACTGCAGTGAGAGTGCTTTCCAATCTTTGCGACCACTCAAAGCACTTTACAACACATGTCAGCATTCACACCATACGAAGTGCCACCTGCATAAACATTCACACACACACGCATGCACGCACGCATGCACAGATGGCATTGGCCATGCCATCAGGAGCAACTTGTTGACCGCAACCCTCATTCAGGTTTACGAGCCTCTCATCTCGTTCATCAGTCTGCATTAATAATGAACTGTTATCTTTCAATCAACTCCTACAACTAGCCCATAGTTTAGTTTGTTTGCTTTGGTTAAGTTTTCTGTATTTTAGTTATTTACTATTATTTATTCATTTTAAATTGTATAAAACGTATAAAAATGTGCAATGGACTTTGAAGGAAACAATTGTCTGGAAGATGATTAAAGAAAAGTATTTAAAAAAAAAAGTCATTTACTGTTATGTTTCAATTCATTTAAGTTGATTTGACTTAGCCAGGTACATTTTGTGTAAAGCTGAAACTGCATCATGTCCCCTTCATCCTTACGTTGCTCTCAAAGCACAGTGCTGCTCCAAAAGATGCAACAGATGAGGGGAACAACAACCCTGAGCTCCTTCACAAACAACGACACGTCCACTAGGGGGCACTGTTGCTCTGTGAGAGCCACAGCTCTGCAGGCGGGGAGAGCAGACTACCTGCCGCTGAGTTTGTCTCAGCCATGCGGGTCACAGGAGCTCTGCTTTTTAAAGAGATGAACGATGAACAGTGATGGGTAGGGGAGGAAGAATAACAGAAATAAAAATTTATACCAAGCAATCAGAATGAAAAATGGTTGTTCTGCAAATCAGTGGAATGAAGAAGGATTTAATGGAAAGGGACGGCCTGAACCAGGGAGCTAATACCATTCAAACATGCTTTGAAATAATTAGATATTCAGTACAAGAGCTGCTAATTGTGCACATTCTCACAGTTCTCTGCTGATCTATCATCACTGTCACCTTCGGGTGGCAACGGAATAGCGTACTGTACAATTCTGATGACAAAAAGCCAACTTATTATCAGAAATCTGGCACTGTTTTATTACCTCAGAATGGGAAAGGACAATGTGATAATATAAAAGAGCTCCATGCCTGCCAATTTATTTAAGGGCTGAGCTGATGCCAATGGATGTTATTTTTCAATATGTCATTCTACCTCAGATAACAGAAGACACTTTGGAAAAGTGGCTTTGATACGCTGGGTTCTATTTTATTTTTATTTATTTTTTAATAGTACATCGCTATCCATATTTCCAGCCTACGTTATCGGTTATTGAGTCTGCCTCTCCATCTCTCACAGACTCCGGACAAGGTGAGTGAGGAGACCTGGAGTTGTGATGTTCTTGTCAACGGCGGTTTCCAAGGTTAACAATGAACTGTCAAGCCTCAACCTTTAGCCCAGGAGGAAATCTCAACATCTACTGACCTACGACAACTGAGCAAAGCTACCTCACCGTAGAATGCGTCGCTCACCTAAATGGCCTCCACTCAATATAAGACATATTCATTGCAACTCATCTTTAAATGTATACTTTCCAGCTACCCTCATTACCTAGATTGGTTTTTGGTACCATATTCCACAATTCTACACAGTACTTCTCCATTCCTACATTCAGAAAACATACAGTCCATCTTTTCACGTTTAAAAATGGTTTTATCATAAGGTAAATTGTACACGTTTCATATGATGCTAGACTTGACCAACAATACACTGCAAATTCTATGTTTTTTTACATTGTTGCTGGCTCTGTGTTAATTAATGTGCTCTTCTTTCTGATGTTTGTGTGTCGATTGTCTTAGTTGTAGTGCGTCTGTTCAATTGTTGATTGTTTGCTTTGTTTTTGTATTTCCTACTTTAAAGGTCTTTGTTTGGTTTCTTGTTATTCCTTTTCGTCTGTTTTGTATGTTAACGTAGGATGCCCTTGAAAACGAGATGGTTAATTTCAAGGGTTTATCCTAATGAATAAACGCGAACACACATCAGCTGATGAGGACTGTGTAATATGCTAAGTGGACCTCCACTTGAAATTGTCTGCCAGCTGCTGTTTACAAGGTCAAGAATAAACTGTCAGCTTCAATAAAACTAGCAGTTACATAGTTTTGCAATGAGTTTTTTTTTATTACTAATGTGACAGAAAGTGCAAACAATTGTAGTGACTGAAGACTGTTTTACTGATAAAAGAGGATAAATCAGTTTTCTGTTGAGGAAAAAAAAAAACCCTCATTGCTTTATAGCTGTGTTCTGCACAAACCAATATCAATGCTTTGGCTTGGTCCCAAGATCATGTAAGGGCTTGTTCTCGTCAGCCACAGAGTGACCTCTGGAGCACTTACTCCTTTATTTTGGTTCATTTGATCAGGTAATAGCAAAGCCCTGCCCTGCACTGCACTGCGACATTTACAGTAAAATCTTGGCCTTCGATCAATAATGTGGTGGGGTTCATTACAGTAAGTAAAAATGTCTTCCAAACTACCCCAAAAAACTGTTGTGGAGAGTTGGAGATAGATAAAGCAGCTCTTTGGTTGAAGATAACAGAGGGAAAATCTTTACTCTGGACTGATGCTCATATTTGATCAATTTCTTCAGACAAGGAACATTTAGCAATTTCCTATTGGATTGAATCAATATATCTGTTATATCAAAGAACACAGATAGGTCTGCATGCTACAGTTAAATGGACTGGAATCAGATTTGTTAGACTCAAACCAGTTCAGACAAGCCACTTAGAAGTCATAAACCCTGGTTCATACAAGGTCTGCGGAAACATAATTGAATCAACCGTTAAAAAATGCCGACTGCAGGGCAGGCTAAGACGGACCTTAATGTCAGAAAATATGTTTAGCCAGGAATAACTTACAGGCTACAGAAGTAGGTCTGCGGCTAAATGATTGTTGGATTTGACGAAAGGCACAAAAGAGGACAAGAGATCATTGAGACTCACTCTTCCAGAGAGATGTTGGAGTACAGCAGAGAGGTGACGGAGGGATGACGAGGACCGCTGGGGTCGGGCTGGCTTGTCGAGCCAGCTGCCAGCCGCCTCTCTGGTATCGACGTCTGGGGCACGATTTCCAGCACTGCCCAGCACCTGAAACACACGCACAGGCAGATGCAAATTAGAAATCACATGAACAACAACATTCATTGGAGCGCGTAGACCTTCACTCATGTCACGCCATTGTCAATATGCAAGCTCCAATTCATTTGAACAATAAAGGATGTTCTCCCATCACCAACTTTTTTCAACATCAGGACATTTTTGTCACAACAGCTCAAATAAGTAAGTACGAATGTATTTATATAGCACCCTTTAAAACAAAGCTCCAAAGTGCTTGACAGGGAAAAAACATACATGTAGTTATAAACAGAGGACACGTATACAAATACAGACGACACAAATAAATGAGAGCCCCTATACAGGGAAGGCAAGTCGATAAGAGATGGGTTTTGAGAATCTTTTTGAAGCAGTTTACAGATTGATCTAACTAACAGAGGGGGGGGGAAACAATATTTTTGTTCCTAAACCAATATAATCTTGTGTTCCTTAGGATATATGGAGTTCACGATGAAGCTGAGCCTACATGATTTCTAAATGGTTATTGGTTACTTTCTTGGTTAAAAGATCTAACAACACAGATATCAACCTAGTCTTCTGGTATTGTATTAAACAAATGAGCATGTTTTAATGTCCAGTCACAGTGCAGAGGGGCAGAGTGTTCTAGGACACGCCACCATGAGTGTCTATAACATTATTGACTGTTCTGTGCTCGCATAACAAGAGCATGAGCCAATGGAGCCAATGTTTAAAGCCATCCAAAAACGTCTACACGATGTGGTATCTAATTTTGGCAAAAAATTCTATAGTGGAAGAAGCAGAAAAAAATAATTTTCATGGTGCAAAACGACGAGGATAAAAAAAATCATGGGTAGATTTCTATATAATGGTTTGAGATTAGTTACCAGAGGACAACATTGTGTGTCTCACAGGAAGAAGCTTCCTGTTAAAAGACTACATCAGTAACACCCAAGCCCCCAGGAACAGCGTCAAGGTTGGAAGCTTATTTTTGTAGTGGCCAAACCCTGGAATTACAACTTCCAGGTCCCTCGTGATCCCATTGTGCCCAAAAAGACTTCTTCCCATAGACTTACATTAGGAAAGAGACGACTGTAAAACGGATAATTTAGTTTTTTTTTTAGGTAAATGAACTTCTGAGTACAGACAGCTGTATTTAAATAGCCTTCATTTAAGTTGTTATGTCCCAAAAGTTGTAAAATTCATAAATTGAGGATTCCAGAGTTCTTTTCCACAGCATAATGAAATGGTGTTCATGCGTGCAAGCCGTGACCGAGCAGTTGGGAGCCATTTCATACACTATATGGTTGGGAGAAGCGGTTAAAGGAAACGCTACAGTGCTTGCTCTTTGAGCCCCATGAATGGGGAAGATGTGGATAATTTTCTACCTGGCAGTCAAACGGGGCCCTGCCTTCACCGCTGTATCCAGGTCTCTTAATACAGCCATGGTCTAACCACACCACAAGCAGCGCTTTTCAGGCAAAAAGCTCTTACAAACCCATTGTACACTACGTGCAGACGGACAAAGTTAGAGACTACCAACAAAGTGCAGCATTTAGCAGCTAAAGAGACAGACATTTCAGTTGGGGGAGACCAAAGACAGAGCTAAAAGACCTTCAACAGGTGGAGAGAAACAAGATTCCAAATGAATGCTAATGTTGCTCTGTGCCTGCGTGATGTGTAAACAGTAGCTGTTAGCAACAGTTTGCTAACATGTTAGCGATATCAAGAGCAGCTTTGACATCTATTACTGTGCTAGTTGTTAATGTTTTTTTAAGACCTACTGACACTAATGTTAAGATGTCATGTGGCAGTGTTGTTGGCACAAACTCTTCACCTCTGCTTCACCTGACCTTCCACTTATGGAAACCAAGCAGATTGAGCTAATTTTGACTCTTTTTATGGAGGTGTTCCAGGGGGAATGTACCGAGTGTGGGAAAGGTGGAGGGGGGTTTTCTTTGAAAAATGCTCCAAAAGTAGCATTTCCCCAATGAGACTAATCTTTGTAAAATATGAAGTGAGGATAGCTTACTATAAGACAGTGACATTTAATTCTTCAGAAACATAAATAAGGTAACTGATTTTTTAAAACGTTATTATTATTCATTTATTTATTAATTTATGTTGAGAGCAGCTACACATTCTGAGCAGGAGTTTGGTGGTCCGAGGGCGATTTCACTTTTACCAGGGTGCGTTGAAGGTGTGGCAGCCTTACTTCCAAGCCTGGCTTCTCTTCTTCCCTTTTGGAGAATGAGACAAGCCTGACATGGACACTGAAGACTTACTTCTTTTAATGCCTCACAAGGACACCATCGTGAATTAATAAAAAACGTATCAGCAAGAATGAGCCATACTAAGCTGAAATTAAGCATAAACTTAGTTCTGGCAAAGCGCTGAATCACAAAACATGCTCTATCAGGAAAAACGAGGCAATCTTTAGAAACTGACAACATCTCACTCTTGCTATACTTGACATTGGCATCCATTTCTGTGTATTATGTGTTCACCATCACTCAGCTCTGCATGTCTGCTGTGCTCTCTACTGTATAGCACATATAGCAGGTTTATTGTGCTCCCTGCTGAATATCCTGCTCATAGACGCTTAAGAGAAACGTTTCAAGAGCACGAGTGAGTTTAATAGTTTGCTCCTACACTGGGTACACTTTTCTACAGTCTTAGCTTGTCTGTCAATTTGCTTTAACTCTTCATCTTTATATGTTTTAGGTTGTAGTGGGCAGGTGTGTGAGGTGTGTGTCCTTAATCTGTAGCTTCCTGGTGTCATTTGCACATGATCTAATCAGGAGCAGATGGCTGCAGGGGTTTAATGGAGTGAAGGAGAAGCTTTATAAAATATAAATCAGCTGAGGACTAGATACTGTGAGAATCACTCATATTTATTTATGAAAAATGCAGACTGTGTTACTGATGCTCCTGCTTTACCCACATTAAACATGTGGTGAGAATGTTTTGTAAAGTACCGTGTCAAAGAGTAAACTCACAATCTCGTCGAGACTCACATGTCAAATGTTCTATAACTAGCAGCTCAGATATGTGTATTATGAGAGAAGATCAAGGCTGACCAGCAGTCCCAAATATGCCTCCAACAGGGATCCCCCCTTGGATTGTCAAAGTGTTTAAGTCTGTTGGAAATCAGCCTGATAATCCTTTAGGGCACAGACAGTCTTTGAAGGTTTTCTAAAAACAAAAGCAGGGGAACTGGGAAATTGAGGATGAATCACAAGTTCTTTGTTTGAAACCAAAGGCCATAAAGTTAGGCTGCAGGAAGAGAGAGAAAGCAAGTCATGGACAAGTAAGTTTTCTTCTCTCTCTGCGGCACTGGCTGTTGGTCTCTTTGAATCGGCAGTGCAGCTCTGAGAGATTTATCCATTCATTTGTTGTGGATACGCTCGAACGCACCCAACAACACACCATTTCTATTTTATTCTACTAGTCTTTCACTCTGCTGGGTGGCTCAACAGAATTATGTCCCTAGCGATAATTATCAATCAAAATGATGGTCTAAAAAATGGAGGCAGAGGAAATTGCTTACCAGGACGTCAAGCAGGAACAGGACCCCAAAAAGAAGTAGTGTGATAGGAGAGAGAGCGCGAACTGAGAGAGAGCAAGGCGACAGAGAGGATTTGCATCCGTGCAGTGTAAGCCATGGTGATTTCAGTCAACTTAAGGTAAAGTGTACCAAACGCCAAGCCTTTTGAAGAACAAATCATGTCAATTCAAATGCTTCACATAAACGTCTGAGTTCAGTTCTTCCATCATAGATTTGAGCTATTAGATATTATGGAATGTTTTTAAGTCAACAATAAGTCTTTGCAATGAATGACTAAATGCTTTCTTTTTTTTACTAAAAGGTTCTACAGCGTAATACTCTTTAAAACATCTCTTTCCGTAAAGTGTGTGGTTACAATTGACCCACATCTCAACCAAGACTATGACATTCATTGGAAATTAAAATGTGAATCTGAAAAGGAGGCACACGTCAGTCCTCCGTCTGTCTACACAGGATGCGTTCAGACACAGCAGTGACTGTAGGTGAGCCACGTTTTAGCAGCACTCAGAGCCCAACACACAGTCCCTCTAGTTATGTGCGTGAAAAAGAATATATAAAATAGACAACAAGCACAAAAATACAATTCAAGCCGCTCTTGCGCTCTGATAGCCCGCTACAAGGCCTGTGTAGACGGGTGGAAGGATTTTAATTGTAGTGCATCTGTTTCGCCAGGCGTGCGTGAGATGGACGACAAGCTGTCAGTCTGCACAATGTTCTGAGGGAGGTTAGCGCTGATTATGCACTGTCAATATTGTTAAATTACATACTGGTTAAACGAACCACGGTATGTTTGAAAATAAATAGTTTGTAGGACATGGTTGTGTGACTGCATCTGAAGGCAAAAGTGCTTATAGCTGTTACAAATGTCCACGGTAAAAGGTGGAGAGAAAAGCCTGCTGTCATAGAGATAAGCAAAATGCCATAATTGTTAAAAAAAAAAATTGGATAACGGCACATACTTCAGGACAGTCTCACCTTGAAAGATTCTTGGTGCTGTAATTGTTTGTTCACATGAAAAAATGATGGAAGTAGTTGTGTGAAGAATGAAAAAAGCAAAAGTAACAAGTTCAAATCCTGCCTACTTTCTTAACTCTGCATACCAATTGCATGAAGTGGGCATGCTTGTCAGATGCAGCTCCAGGTCTGATATCCAAAAGGTTTGTGGGGTTTCAAACGCTCTTTGATGACCCGACAAGTACTTCATTTGAAGAGTAAAGATCCCTGAACGTACACTTTGCCAACCAACCCAACACAAGCAAGAAAATATAAGCCCCATGAAAGACTGTGTGCACTAATAACTGCATTCACTGAAGTTTAGTGCCTTGTGAAACAAATTTTGTGGACTCTGCTTTCATAAAAACACAATAAATAATAATTGTCGTGTTTACACACAGTCTTCTCTTAGACTTCTATGAACCACATGGATGGGTTGGTACATAACAGGAGTGAACCGTAAAGTATGCTGTAGTATTGGGCCTTGATGATTATGGTCTTACAGAAATGAGCTTGCAAGTCATTTTGATGGCCTCATGCTGACCTTTGACACAGGGAAATTAAGCTACGAGACTCCACAAACTGCACCACTCTGGTCGAGGTCCTCACATTCCCGGGACCTCGAGAATCTTAAGCACTGTGCTTCTAGAGATGCAAAGCACAGACTAGATGTGCATGTGTAATAGAAAATAAATCCCACTGAAAAAAGGGGCACGTGGTAGACTAGTGGTGAATAGAGACACCCTGATACATCCATCAGATAGAGCTTTATGAAGGGGCCACTTCTGAGGAGATCTTCCACGAAGGATCCATTGGTTTGCAGCTATCAGTATATCATGCAGATTCTGCCTATCTTTCTTCAGAGCCCCTGGAGGACATAGAGGACAGTTCTGTCTGTCTCAGACAGATTCACCATGGTGGGACTGCTTGGTAGCTACAGTAGTCATACCACAGGCGGTAGCAGCCATACAGTACTAAGTGATGGCAGCCTTGCTTTGTTGCCTAGAGGGACAGAGAGAGATTTCGGCTCACCTCATCTCCTCAGTGGGAAGGGCATCTGCCGAGAGGAAGCATGGGGACCAAGCAGGTGAAATTTGTCTTTCTGGGAAGATGAAAGAACCTTCCTCGCTTCTTTTGAAGGCTGCCGTTTGCTTGGCCGACAACTGCTGGTTAGGGATGGATGGCTAGCCGGTTTGTGACCAGGGGGAGCTGCGGCGTCGCTCACTTCCCTTTCAGCTGCTTGAATGTCGACAGACAAAGGAGCTCCCAGCAAAACACCTTCCTGACGCAGAACTGGAGGGTGACATCGCTCAGTCACCTTCCTACCTTTGCTTGTAAAGGTTGAGTCCTGTCAACGCATTATGCAGCACAACCTTCCATGTCAAATTTCACCAAAGTTGAACTGTTGCAAAAGCACAAAATACATTTAATATGCATCTGTGAGCAAAGATACTGTTCACTATAATTCCATTACAATGAATTGTTTTCACCTTCCATGTGAATCCACATGGATGAAAAGTTAAACACATAGAGCCCTGTTAGAGTGTGGAATCTATTTCAAATAGAGCACTTAGTTGAAGGCTCATCTAACCATGAATTTATTGAACTAAAAGTAAAAGCATGGTTTGGTTTTTGGCAGTGCATGTGTTGACCTAATGGCTCTGTATATGTGGTGAGAAAAAGCAAAGGCTTTTTACAGAGCACTGAAATAACTCTGCAATGTTATCATGAATCGATAAATGGAGCTCCCCTGTGAAAAAACCTGCCATTATAGAGCATTGCCTTGCCACGGAACACTGCTTTCAGAATCTGGTGTGTAGGTTGGACACAAAATGAAAAAAGGCATCCTGAAGCTCATAAATCTCAGAGAAGTATCCCAGAGGAGAAAGACTTATTGTGTGGAGCTGCTGTAAGTTGTTTTGCCAGAAGCTGATCAGTAAAGTACAGCAAAGGTCAGATGCAGACAATCGTTGGGGATAGCTCAGAGAAATGTGTCATGGTTGTGTATCTCGTGCTGCAGTGTAACATACTTTTCTTTCTTGGGCTTGCCTGTTCATTTTATTTATTTTTCATTTCATTTTAACCGTTATTTTTTAAAAGATGATTTTTTTTTTGGGGCCTTTTTGTCTTTATTAGACAGATTGACATGAAAAGGGTGCGAGAGAGTGGACGCAATGCAGCGAAGGTCCACTGGTCAATTCGAAATTATTCAACCTTTTTAATAAATAAATAAAAAGTCTGAAAGAAACAAATTGAATGGAGAGGCTAAAGAACAAAAAACAAGACTGGATTTGATGGACATTGCATCATATATACCTGCAGAATTTTGATTAACATTGCAGTGTCGGTTCATGTAAAAGCTGTTGTGGGGTCTTGCTATATTGGACATGGTTAAGTGTGGTGCCAGTCTTGTATAGACTGTGGGTCATATGTAGGATATACAGTGTCAGATGATCAAAAATACATTCATTGACGTGTGTGTGTTATCAGTACAGTAGTAGAGGAGTTGTAAAATGTGTTGAAAAGCAATGTGACATGGCAAAGTAGGGAGAACAGAAATGAGCCTTGAAGTTGATGTCAGTGTCTGTGAAAGGGTTTTAAAGTAATAGTCCAACACTGACCTCCATAAAGTTGGGGCCCTTGAGAGATATTTTACAGTATTGCCTTGTTGGGATCAAACTTAAAAAAACAATGTATCCTACACTTAACACAAAGCAACTCGGCAGCATATCTTCTTAAGACCTTGCCTGCCTGTTAATGGTGACGTCTTTTAAACTCCACAACCAGAGTTAGACATGCAGGCTTTCCGTTAAAACTTTAAAACCCAAGCCCAGACTCCAGGGTGATGTCACTTGAGTTATTCTCTCAGACTTGACAAGGCTTCTCCAAAGCCACGTAAGACATTATACAACTGTTTTCATAGGCTGTGTCGGACTCTCCATGATTAGTAAATCTACTGTAAAATCGGTGGAGTTGAGTTAAAGTTTGTCCATTTTCTTCTTTCTCTCTCTCATGAAAACTCGACCTCTTTCGCTGATTGAAACAAACACACACATTGCCAAATATCCACAAATCAAGGTAAATGTTGTCGATTAACACTAAGTTTTTGTTCTGATACGCTGTGCTGCTGCAACGTGTGTGTGTATAACGGAGAGATGAGAGTCTCATGAGGATGACTCATTTATCCGTGCCACTTAAAACACTAGATGCAATCAGTTTACCTACATACATATATATATACATATATATATATATATGTATATATATCCAAAGACAGACAGCCTTCATCACTGGAGACACATTTGTAATGTTAATATGGCCGCTGTTAAGGATTGCTAACCATATTTACTGAAGAGAGTGAGGTTTGTTACCATTTTAAAGAAGTGCAGTGTGACTCCAAACTCCACACCCCTGAGGCTTGTTTCTATGTAGAGAAGAATATAGAAGTTGAAGAACTGTTCTCCCCAAATGCACCTGTCTTACACTCTTCAGTTGCAAAATAGCTTTCAGGAGATTGCTGATGGTCTGCGCTCTCCGCTGCATCTGGACTCCTGTCGACGGTTGTTCCACCCGATTGCTGATGCTGTTAATGTCCGCTCTCCTCAAACCTCTGCTGATGGTCTCAGAAGGTCCTGCCTCTTTATTTAGTGCCAAAGGTCTCTGTCTCTCAGAGGGTCCAGCAGTGATGTGCTCACTGTCAATCATGGTCTATCACATTTTTCCATTATTCTATTGTTTTACATTGTACTTTTTCAACCCAATCACACTTTCTAGGCATGATAGCCTTCAGCCTTCATTCCAACCAAACAGTTTCACATCTGCCATCCACAAAGCAGCCTGCTACTCCCATTTTCACTCATGTGGACCTCTCACACAAAACCCTATTGTAGATCATACAGTCTGATCGTACAAGATTCTTATTGCTTATACACAATTAAACAATATTTCTATAACTAACCACCAATTGCCAAAAGTATGACAAATCTTGCCCTTGTAAGGACTTCAACACATTAAACAGTCGAGACCTGCTTATGATGGCTGAAACATACAGTACCCTAAACCTTATGATTACTGTGCCTAAAACAAAGCCACCCCCAAAATTTCCTGTCTCCATAATAAATAACCCCTCTGCCTGTGGAGAGGTTGTGGCAGTTATTCACAGAAATAGCACAGTGTCCTGTTGTGCTCCTCCTGGGAGACAATACACCAGACGCTCTCCTGGGGGAAACAGTCTGTGCCATGGTACATGAGTAAATTCAGAGGGGAGTTTTTTCTCTCGCAATTTCCATAGAACATGGCTTAAAAAGAATTATGACTCTAAAGGATAATGACACAATAACAGTTTATTGTCTGGGGGTTATTTTTTAACAGAGACGTTAAAGAGCAGGGCAGTAAGAGAATAACGTGCTTACCAGAGGATGTTGAGCACAGTGCAGGTTGTCAGACCTCCAAGCACTGCTCTCCGAAACCACAAGACCTGGACGTAAAGAAAATAGTGAGTGACATCCTGCTCAAGCTGAGTTACAGCAGATTTATGTAAAACAATAACACAGTATAATTAGATCAACGTGGTACAATACCAGTGAAACCCCATAAACCATCATATTGAATCAGCCAGACTTAGTCGTAAGTAAAATGCAAACATCAATTTGCTACCCACTCCATTTACATCCAGTCTGTGTGCACTTACACATCTGGTGGTGGTCTACTGGTCTACTGATCTACTGATCTACTGATCTACTGATCTACTGGTCTACTGATCTACTGGTCTACTGATCTACTGGTCTACTGATCTACTGGTCTACTGATCTACTGGTCTACTGATCTACTGGTCTACTGATCTACTGGTCTACTGATCTACTGGTCTACTGGTCAGGCTTCCAAATAAAACACCAGAAGTTGGTGAGTTCAACACCAGGAGCTGCCACCATTGAGCTCCTGAGTAAGGCACTTAACCCCAAGTTGCTCCAGGGGACTGTCCCTGTAGTTAGTTACTGTAAGTCGCTCTGGATAAGAGCATCTGCTAAATGATATGTAATGTAATGTAATCTGAACACTGCTGAAGACAGCTCTTTAGGCATGTCTTGGTATGTTTTAAGCAAAATATCTGTGTTTAATTCGAAAGTCTTCACAGACAATGACCTTAAAACATACAAATCATGCCAGGGATGATGATAGATTTTGCAGTGGTCAGATGTAGGCTGTTATTTATGTGAAGCAGAGTATTCAAAGACAAAGATATTGAGAAATTGCAGCAGCAGGCAGGTAGCGATCAGCGACAGTGGGCCAACTTGCACGTAAAAGAACCTGAGTGGAAATTCTGGACGTGAAATTTAAAGAAAAAAAATATTTCCAAAACGTTTTTAGACTTGGCTGAGGTGGACAAGTTGGTGTAACCATGATCGACTTATTGTGAATGTTTTCTATCGAGATACCAGATAAAATCATATATCATTCGCCCCCTATTGAAGACAGCCTAATTGTCGACGATATACAGTAGACTGTTTTTGGATAAAATTATAAATATGTATAAATAAATATACAGTATGCTTTTGAATGTATTCATGCATTTTTACAAAACGTGAGCCTGTCAAACAAAAACTAGAGCGTGTGCCTAAGTGAGAGCTGTGTCCTAACCAGCAGCACTTCTGACCTGAACAATAAACACTGACCCAGCCAGCAGGCAGGGTGAGTCGCCCGGCAGGAAATGTGAGACAAAGCCGATGGGAACCAGCAGTACTGACCAAATGGGCTATTAAAAACTGGTGGTATTTAAATTCTATGCCAAGCACTGAATCAATTTATCCATTCAGCACATTGAGTGTACAGATCAGCAGAGGTCTAGATGTACCTGTGTTTTGTTGTGTGAGATTTGTGAGAAGAGCAGAGGCATCACGTTTACAATCCCTCCTGTTGGGACAAAAACAACAGGTCAATGTGATATTTGACATTTTTCTCAACACAAGACAAACTGCAGAATGAGGCACAAAAATCGTTTTTCCCCCCAATTATCTTGTTTTTATAATCATTGTGAGCCAAATCGTAATTGAACATTGTTTTTGATTAATAGCCCAGTGCTAGAACTAAAACAAGAGATAAATCAAAATGCACTCATGTAGGTAAGGAAACTTTATTGTTCATTTATCATTATCAAAGTAAATCAGACAAATTATAGGAATACAGATGTCATTGTTCGATGTCAACATATAATGGACAAAGTGAGATGCAAAGACTCAACGTACAAAAACGCTAACATTTTCCTCAAGGGAATCTACAGATACTGCATGCACGCTTTAGAGAAGCTTGATACATGAAGGTATACAGTATATATCTACGTCTCATGACAACCAAAAGCATTGTATCACTCTGAGTTTCAGTGAGGCACATTATAGACTCAAGGTTGTTTCAGTGGCTTTTATATCCTGAGCAGAATACAATTCTGAGGTAAACATAATAATAATTCTCTTTTTTTATCTTAAAAAAGTGATTTGAACTTGTTCTATTTATTGTTCTCACAACTAGCAATGACAACGGAAAAAAAAACACCCGGCTGTCTTGGTTGGCAGTGTGCGTGTTCAAATGGTTCAGAAGTATTGAAAGCTACAAAAAAGAAAGTTTTTGTCGAACCTGAACAATTCTAATCCTGTGTTTGTTTACATCCATGTATTGCTAGCAGTTTTCTTCTTCACAACGTTTGTTGGTGCATTGCAGCGTCTGCATGTGTTGGCGTGATACCTCCACCTGTTGATCGGTACTATAGACAGACACCACCGGCAGAGCTGCATATTGCGTCACGCATGTGCGTCCTCGTGCACACATAGAAAAACAGCTCCATATTGCAAATAGAGGTCAAAACACGCACCTAAGAAGAGGAAGCTACGAAAAAATCAGACACCGCACCGAGAAAACACAAATGTAGTGAGCGAAGCGTCAAGTGGACCAAGCTCGTTCCAAATCGAGAGTGAGGGGCGTGGTTTGGCTTTTACCCGCGGCGAGCAGCCTAACCCTCGTTGAGCCGAGGAGAAGAGGCCAACTATGAATGTCACAACTGACAAATGTTACTCATTGTTCCTTTAACCTCTTTTGAAATGCATTTTGGGATATTTTACCTCCTTTTTGTTTTTGCTGTCTTATTTAGGTCTGTGCTGTGAACAGATCATACACTGACTGACACATTGAACATTTATTGAGTTTTTATGCAAGGAGAGCATACCATAACTTGTAGGCATTTCTAATCATGTACATTTTCAATTCATGTGCCTTGAAGGGCCTTGTTGATTTGTGAGGGTTTCATGTTAAAGTAAACAGGAAACACAGAATGGAATAAAGCTCTCTTGCGTCCACCGTCACTCTCTGCAACTGTCTATCGCAGCAGATAAGGCATTTGTATAATTAAAGGAATTTGAGTGAATTAATATTCCATATAAATATAAACTCTGCTGGGAATAACCTGCGACAGGTGTACAGCTTAACGTTTCTGACAGCAAGACTTAATATTTAAAAATTATATACGATCCTTCCAGCAAGAGAAAGGCTTTTCAGACGGGGTTTTTAAAAATGTTATTTTTGTTCTGATAATATTGAGGACATTATGTATGTATTTTGGTTTTGTCCTAATTATTTTTGCCCTAACTATGTGCCCACAAACAATAATACTTGTTGACTTGGATGTGAAGAGGAAAAAAAGTTTGACTTTTGCCGTGTTTCGTTTGTTTGTCAGGCACCATTTTAGAAGTCATTTCAATTGAGTTTTTTGGTTGTTTTATTACACCTGTGAGTTTTATATGTTGTGTGTTGTTCCTTCCCATCGAACATTGGGCAACATTTTTATGATGTTTGGTAAGATCTTACTCACACAGTACAGCTTTGTTTTTGGTTGTACTTGAAGTTTGTCTTCAGCATTGTCTTAAGTCTTTAAACTCCACTACCAGTCAAACACAACATTTTGTCCATTTCTTATGGCTATAGTTTTTTTCACATTGAAGAAATGAGCTTCTGTGCCTTTTTTATTTTCTACCACTTTGCTGTGAACTTGCTACAAGTTAGTTTTCCAGATCTGTCTGGCAACTCTAACTGCAGGTGGCCTGTGCACTGTAAGTCCACCATGGGCCTCCAGAATCCTGGGCCAGAAAAAAGAAAGTAGGCACAAAGTAAATTCAGACGGCCAGTGTGGTGAAAAGATGAAGACAGAAAGAAAGACAGTGAGCAATATGGTACAGAGCTGATTCTCACCCAGAGCCACTGTGCCCATTAGGAAAGGTTTCCCCATCTGACTGAAGTCACTGCTGCTCTGAAGGCCGACCTCTGACCCCACTGCAAATGTCACAGCCACCTGAGACACACACACACACACGAAGACGGTATTTGTCATGTAGGCAGGAAATGAAACCCTCTACAGCAACACAAACAACAGCAATATCAAAGAAACATTTCGTTTTGTATTGTAAAGCAAACAGTGAATGAGGATGTTCAATGATTTATTGACTGCTGTAGATACAAAAACATCTTTTAATCTAAATCCAGATAACAATACATAAAAAATACATAAAAGAAAAAGATGGGTTTATTATAGTAACTGTCTTCAGACAGTCATGTATTCCACATGATGTTGGCCCTTCATACAAACATGTGTTTGTTGTATAGACTTGCTCTGAAAAGTACATTTAAAATAAATAGCCGTATTCATGCATCTGTAGTTCTCCTCTTATACCTTAGGGTGCACTTTAATAACTATGACTTACTTTCAGTTGTTCCCATGTTTTCTCTACACGTATCAGAATAGATTCATAGCTTCGAAAGAACAGTTTTTATATTATTTCCTAAAATCTTACATTATGTCATTTGATATATTAATCTGTGATTGTCTAATTTTCCATTTTTGAACAACAAAAAGGATATCTTTCGTTAGATAGTTTCTGTCTATTTCTGTCTAAAGTGTCAACTGGCTGGAAAACGAAGTGAAAATGTGATTTGAGAAGAACAGAATCTGCACTGGAAGCGTTTGTGAACCCACTCAACTACCACAGTGAAGTCAGGGACAATGGCACAAAATGGCATTTTTATTGCAATAAAAGAAAATATGGTCTGTTTCCCAATGGACAGAGAGATGTGAAAACTGCAGAGATTAAGATGGCGGCAACCAGGAAAGGACGAGAGAGGAGGCGGGGGAATAAACCACATAATAGCGAGAAAACAAGACACACAATTGAATGAACAGGATGAAGAGGAGTGAGAGAAAAGTGTTGAGGAAGAGGGCAGGATGATTGATTCTAATGATTTTTAAGTGAAAATCCTGTCTGCCAACTAATGCTTTTTAAATGGACTTAAACATCCGAGAGGCTTCTTTAAAAATCTTTAAGAAATGTTCTCATCATCTCACGATGGGCAGGTTTCATTAGGGCTTAGATGAAGAATGGAATGCATTTTACCTAACTACTCAGCACACACAAACTGAGTGCGTGCGTGTGTGTACACGCACCATAAACCTGGCTGCATTATCCTCTTTCAAATGATTTGACCGCCCTGTGCCAGGCTGCAATATACCCCTGCTGTCATGGGAGCCGGCAGCATTAAAGGTTGAATGACAACTTTATTAGAGGTGAGGGTCTGGAGTCCTAACCAATTATAAAGCCTGAATAAATGTCACGCTAATTATTTCCAGAAAGCCGTGAAATTGTAGTCGATTCTCCGTGAATAATCTACCTTCCAACACAATTCCACAGCTCGCTGCATGGGATTCATTTAAAAAGTGTGTGTGTGTGTGTGTGTGTGTGTGTAAAACTGTGTTCATCCACATTTCTATGTGTGGTTGATGGAACAGCTAAAGCGTCATTCAGGCCTATTTCACAATGACTGAATAGAGCTCTTATCAAGGTGTATCAACTTCATTTAGGCGTCACTGTTATTCTATTTAGCTGCAGGTTTCTGTGTGAAGCAATCAGTCAGATGTCAGAGAAGAAGAGGAGAGGGGAGAAGAGAAGAGGAGAGGGGAGAAGAGGAGAGGAGAGGAGAGGAGAGGAGAGGAGAGGAGAGGGGAGAAGAGAAGAGAAGAGGAGAGGAGAGGAGAGGGGAGAAGAGGAGAGGAGAGGAGAGGGGAGAAGAGGAGAGGAGAGGAGAGGAGAGGAGAGGAG
>CALSCE010010686.1:21158809-21220479 GCA_943593645.1 Bovichtus variegatus | reverse complement strand
GAGAAGAGGAGAGGAGAGGAGGAGAAGAGAAGAGGAGAAGAGGAGGAGAGGAGAGTATTAATTTTCACAGGAAGAGAGTGGTCCCATCCCATATGGGAGAAGCAAGTGTGACTTTATCTTTACTTAGCATGTGTGAGATGCCAACTAGAATCAGCGCCTCGTGGTTGTATGCCTACGCCAACCAGTCAAGAGACAGTTTACATCCATGTCTGTCCAAAATGTCATCACTTCTATGAGACATTGGTGTGAAATTGTCATAATTAGCGTATAAATTCTTGAGCTGTGGGCAAAATCTTGTTTTGTGAGGTGACAGTGACCTTTGACCACCAACGTTTTTAATCAGTTCATCCTTGAGTCTAAGTGAACATATGTGCCAAATATGAAGAAATCCCCTGCAGGTGTTACTGAGATATCACGTTCACGAGAATGGGAAATACAGACGGATATACGTGTGAACACACAAAACCTGAAAACATGGACTTGTGATCTCCATTGTAATGGTAGTATATTAGGTAAACCTCTGGGTTATTTATGCACTAACTCTTCCTAAAATCCTTTTCCTTCATAGATACCTGATCATTTTTGATAGATTTGATAATGGTATATCTTATATTTGCTTTGACTTATTTTCAATTCTCCTTATTCTTTTTATTCGCTGAAGAATGGCAGTACCTTGTTAGCCCTGAGTATTGTTTTCAGGCATTCCTCTCAGGCTGCATATAGCAGCCCTAACAACCGTTACCAATAAGACAGAGCAGCCTGTATGTAGCCGGTCCACTAAGTCCACTAAGCACTCACTGCTCATTGCTGTGAGTTCAGGATAATAACTGAAGGGCATATAAACCGTTAGATAGTAAGAGAATTTTAGTCTGAAAATCAACCTAAAAGAATAAAAGTCTGTGGGGGGTGGATAGGACTTTGAAAAGTGAACATGTTCCTCCATCTCAAGTAGGAATTGACCCTATCATATCTATACTGTGGTCCACTTATCTTTAGATGAAACGATTAATACCACTCGTGTGTCCATTAGAGCCAGGAGGCAACTACAGCAGCTTAGCTTAGCATAAAGACTGGAAGCACAAAGCTAACCTTGCTCTGTCCAAAGTAAAAAAATTAGCCAGATATTTAAGAAATATATGCGAGACACAAATAGATACCGATCGTTAATTGTTGAGCTCGAGAAGAATTGGCATATTCTTTTAACTTTAGACACAGCAGGAGAACTAATCCTTTACCTCCTCTCCACCTTGTGTATTGAATAAAAACCAAAGAAACTGCAAACTTGTCTGGAATCACTTATAACTTTATAGGAATAATGTATGATGTCTGACTCATGGCTATAGAATGAGATAAAGAGGTGAGAGCTGCTGGGACTTTGGACAAGTTCAGGGTTTCAGTCAGGACTGAAGTTGTGTTTGAGCCTCATAGTTTGATTACTAAAGCCCTGCACACCAATGGTCCACCCACACGGGGGATTTTAATTATTTTGGCTTATTAGACCTTCCCTCACAAGTGGGGGTTCCTTCTGACATACAACAGGCATACACACACACCAAATCATTTTATTTTCATTGTAAATTAGAAAATGTAGGACCGGCCACCCGTAAGTTTGCCGTACACTGTACATCTGATGACATGCAGACGTTCCTCTCGATGAAAGGATTCAGCGAGTGTCGCCTCGAAGATAATGTCACGGCATCAGCTGACAAACCCGCCTACATCGAGGGGGCACTATCTGCAGTGGAATATAAAATAGAGAAAAGCACCTGGTACCAAAAGTGAGTTGAGTCAAGCTTTACCATGCAGCGGGAATGAGGCGATAGTGTCCTAAAAGAAGACAAACTGCTGATGTGTCCGTCTGTCTGAACCCATCAGGTTCCTTGTATTGGCCTTTCTTTCACCAGAATGAATCCTAATCAAAAACCTGCCCAGGGGTCTGCTTACATGTCTCCCACTCTGCCTCTCCGCAGACCTCCAACAAACTCTTATTTAAATCCTGCTCAAAACATCAGTCAACTTCATAAGTTGTTTACTGCCAAGGTTTCACATTTACTTTTCATAAAGTTAACTTAAAAGGGGCTGGATGCACCAATGTTTGGCTGTTATAAAGTGTTTTTTTGCAGCGGGGAAACATCTCCCTGAGGCTAGTGTTTGGAGATTGGAATAAATTATGGACCGCTCTATTTAGGATTATACTCCTGTGAAGGGAGGCAATCAAAAAGACGCCAGCATTGATTTTGTTTTGAGAATGTTCAAAAATCCTGATGAACGCTGTAAAGGCCATTTCCAAACATTTCCTGACAAGTGGAATACCAAAAAAGTCACAATTGTAAAATGACTAATATGTATAGAGTATGGAGTAATTAAAAAGTAATACTGTTGTTTAAAAAATAACAAACTGCAGCAGTCATTTGTTTTACTAGTCATTACGTTCTGTTACTGAGCCACTCCACGCTGGGTGAAGATGTGCAGAAGAAAATGAGACATAGTGATTTAAGCAGCCAGCCTACGCGTTGGAGCTATTTACTGAGCATCAGCAGCCTCAGTATTCTCATCCTCGTGCCACAGGTTCCACACATCCTTCAACTCTGAGCAGAACTATATAACTATATCACTTTAATTCTAGCGAAGACAACAAAGACACCTTTGGAGTTACTGAAGGGGTTTTCTTTTCATTTGTCAGAAGTTTGTCCCCTACCCCCTCCTGGGGCCGCTGCCACCTGTCACATTACAGACGACACAGCACAGCGGACCACTTTCAATCGCTCTTCTACTTGTCAGTGAATCAGTGAAGAAGCGCATCGCACAACTGTCATGGCAACTTAGTCAAACTCTCTCCAGCAAATGTAAAAATACAGATAAGCTTTCTAATCGACCTGTCACATGTCTATGTACGAAAAACTGCAGTCAATCAATTGTAGAAATTATGATTATGAGAGAAACAAACCAAGCTCCTCTTGAATATGACATTATACACTTTATGGATATTAATTCAAATGATTTCAAATGAAACACATTTGAACAACTTTTAAAGTTACCGGTACGGTTCCAATTACTGTATTACACTTTTATTATCACATCATTTCCCACCTGATTCCCTAATGTGTGGGTCTGTCACACAGCACACCAACGATTCTGTTATAAAAGAATAACAGGGAAGGAAGAAGGCACGACAACAAACAAATCATTTTCAAGAATGAACCAGTGTGGTTTATAATATAACAATGTAATATATCTACATAGCTCACAGTGCCATCAGTAGGCAGTAAACATGCCAGCGATATTTCTCGTCATACCGCATACCGGTCCCATGCCAGACTCTCCACTGAACGCAAACTGTAGCTTAATTAGTAACTTGAATTTGTTACTGAGTAACGTGTAACTGCCCAACACGGTGAGATCATAGTATTAACATATTTAGTCCTGTAAGAAAGACAGCTTCAACCCTAACCCACCAGGTCCAGTCACATGTTGGCTCGCTCCTCTTCCCATTATCATATTACACTTCAGAACAAATATCAAGTAAATTGTACAGTTTATGTTACTAATCAGTTCTGCTGGCAACAGGTACTTTATATCCAGGATTTGCTAACTCCTTTTTTTCAAAGTGAATTTATTTTCTTATATTTGAGGTTGTAAAGTGGGGGGCAGTAAAAATGTGTTTTTGAAGAGGAATATCACCTCAACACAGGTGTTGCCCAAATGCTTCACATTCTGGCTGTTTGGGGATTTCGAGTCTGTCAGAGTGGTAACATTATTTTATGCTCAGAAAATATGACTCATATCAGCAACAGATTATTATATCCTTCATGGTATTCAGCGTGGTAGGCATTTAAACGTTACATTTTTTTTTTTTTAATGGGGAACATGGGCAGAACTTTGTGCTGTTTTGAATTCAAGACTAGGCTGACATAGTTTTAAAAACAAGAAGGATATTGCAGTGATTTCTTGCAGGAATAGCAAAAGCACAATCCTAAATTGTCACCAAAGTGGCCATCTCCGACTAGCTGGTCAACAGAGAGCCGGGTGTGTGCGTCGCTTCTGGCAAGTGACATGGTGACGACTATTCTGTGAAGAACTAACCTCAGCCAACGCAATTCAACTAGCAAAGTCCTCTAACCGCAAAAACAACGATACAAAACCAACCTTGTTCTAACAGTGTAAAACTGGAGAAGCTAAGGCTAACACTAGCTCCAAGCCCTGGCAACTGGAAGAGGAGGAGAAGCTATACTGTCCACACTCACAAATGGAGGCCGTTGTATCTGCTATTACTTCCCTTTAAAAAGTCTGTAGAGACAATGTTCCACTCAGAGGGCACTGAGAGCGCAGACCTCAGCCAAGGCCGTTTCATAACTGAAAAATAATGTGTGTATCAAGCCCGTGATTCGGATCCGCTCTGAAATGTAATGGGTTCTTTCTTGGCCCATGCTTTCACCAGTTTCATGAAAATCAGGACGCTAGGTTTTTTTCAGACTCCTGCTGACAAACAGACAAACAAACCGAATTTAAAACATAACCTACTTGGCAGTGGTTGTGATGTAAGTCATAAATACTAGGGTACATCTATGGATGCTTTTCTAGTAATAATGGTAAAAAAATAAAATGAAATAAATGGCATTAAAATAATCTCCAAAAAACATTTTATGTCTGTTACATTGGCTTTGATGCTTTTCAGTACTTGAAAAGACTGAAGGCCATACTTTATTCACCCTTTTATTTTCTCTGTGACATCACTTATTAAATTCCCCTCTCTCTCTCTCTGTCTCTCTCTCTCTGCCCCCTCTATCTTGGCAGCTCAGGGCCTCAGAAACTGCTGTTTTCTTTCTAAGTATACCAAGATAGAAACATTAATATTTCAGCCATAAAGAGAAAAATCACATTTTCTAGGCCATAAATGGCTGGTGCTTGACGATAGTGTGTTTTATTCCGGTGCAGTCGGCCTTGCCTGCCCGGCTCTCTCTCATATTGATGCAGAGTACAGCGAATGGCTCTCAGAGCCCTGCTCCAGAGCTGAACCTCTAAATCTTAACACCTCCCCCTGTTTGCGACTCAGCTCTCCGACACATTTCTCTCATTGTGTGTGTATGTGTGGATACAAATGAGGGAGTTTCTGTGTAAATGTCTCCATCTACAGGGTGCAGGTGAAACAGCAACCTCCCCGAAAACAATACAAGTTCGTAAGTACTTTTTGTGATGTTAGGATTATTTTGTCAACTTCCTTCTGAAACTTCAGAAAATGACTACAGCATTGAACCAACTATTTATAGTGTTTAGGGTGTGAGTGCTATCAATGCTATCTAAAATCAATTTGTCCGGTTTCTCCGTTGTTCTTCAAGGACGGAAGGTCCTTTAGGGAGTCATAAAGACTCCACTGGCTGCCTCCCGCCCTGGGGGGGATGAAGCCATTGAGCTGATGTTGCCGTGTGGATAGCTGTTCTGCTACAGCTCCAATTCATTCATCTCAACTGTGGCCCTTTTGGACAAGGCACTGACCTAAATATACATTGTACGCATGATATTTTAGTATGATAGACTATAGTACACTAAGAGGCAGTAGAACTCTCTTACAAAAACAACTCCAGATGTTACTGTAGTGTATATAGATGTTTTTTTTGGCGAAAATCTACACGTTGATTCACTGGTGTTCAGCCTGCAAGTTGCTCTTAAAATACACTCCCTAGTGTGCAGATGCTTCACTTATGAACATTTACTGTTTGCTGTAGGGTCTAACGGAACTGCTGCTGACTCTATCGGTGTCACACACACATAAACACACACTAAGGGAAAGACAGTTTTGAGTGTGCTCACTTAAGCTGAAAGTTAGTACTCTAATTAAGGATGCCCCGATTGTGAAACTCTGGGCCGAAACCAATTTTTTTAATTGGAATTTGGCCGATTGCGTTTTTTGTTGGAGTTTTTACTTTAAATTTTTTTCTTGTTTTTTTTCTCACATGTATTTTCAAAAATGACATGAACTGTGAGGGAGCTATATTCATGTATTTTCCATGACTAAACTGTCATTGCATCCTGTAACTGAACAAAATAAACGAGTTTGAGTGGACCCCCCCCCCCCCCCCCCCCCCCCCTCAGTTACCACCACCTCTCTGAAGACGCTAATGATTTCACTGTAGCTGTGTGTGGCTGTTAGAGCTGGTCTTTGTCAATTGGACTGTTTTTGCAATGAAGCTTATTTGCATAGAAAGGGGGTTATCTTGCTCCAAATTTATGCATATAACCTCATTTAAATACGTGCAAATAGCACTGGAGCACAGAGACGCTACTAGCTTGGTAGCACTTAGTGGTGCATTTAACCCTTGACGGGTTCTTTGAGAATGACCACCTTTTGTGAATGCCCCCCCTTAGTTGGTTCACTGTGGCTTTCACTGTTTTCTGTTTAATTCTGTGCTTTTTTTTTATGTGGACAGCTCTGATGCTCCTCCCAAAATAGCACAAGCTGCAATATTATTGTCTGGTGTAACTCCCCTGCTGCCAGTGGGATATGACTAAAATAACACTGACATCCATCTCCTCCGGTGCTAATCCAGAATCTGCTCATCTGCCAATATGTCATTGATGAAGCTGAAGTGCAGAAGAACAAAGTTACAAAGCGTACAAGAAAAGTAAAATCTCTGTCCTTGGGGAGATTCTTATGTAAGAATTGTTACAAACTGTCTTCAGCAGCAAAAAGTCAAAGAGCGGCAGGTCCAGTAGAAAATGCTGCATAAGCATTTCTTCTAGTGACTGGGACTTTTTTTGTAAGTGAGAAATAATGTTTTAGGAAGAGGGAGAAAATACCAATGACATGAGGGTAGAGTTCTTACACTGAGACACCAAGCAGTAGCAAACGGGACACAACATATCATGGAATGCCTACTATTATTTCATGTATTTGATCATAAAGTCACTGAGGATTAACTACTTTCCTACTAAAAGTTGAGGTAAAAGGCACTAGATCTTATCTACAGCACATCAAATATATACATGTTCTTGCATTCTTGACTGAGTTAAAAGTCCCTGGAGATTATTAAATCTTTAATCTTTTCTCACAATATTACTTACATTACCTCGGCCACCCACGGGCAATTGTGGGCACCCGTGGGGTATTGACACTGTAAGGCGACCACATTGTAATGTTGTGCGATGAAGATACCAGTTATAAATGCATCCGTCTTGTCCTTTGCAACGTTGTGGGGACCTGGAGCCTCTGCTGGCTGACACTGGGTGACACAGTTGCCAGTCAATTGGACCAGGGGTCTTCAAGCTTTTGTAACTTCTGATTGTTATAAGGAATCCTGAGGGCCAACTCTCCAAATAATAGACAAAAAAAACCCAGCATGGCAAAAAAAAAGCAGCAAAATAAATTGGGCTGTAAATGCTACTGTCAGCTGTAATGACCAAAATAATATTCTGCTTACTGAGACACTTGGGCTTGCATCTGGGAAATAATGATACAAAGTAAAATCTCATGTATTCTGGGTCATATTTCCTCACCACACGCTTATAGTGGTGCAGGGTTGTCACCTATATCCCTTTTTCGTTTCAAATACTAGCTAGCTAACAGTTGCAAATCACGTTTGTCTCTACCTGATGATGTGTTGTGGTGATATTCAAACATAACTGCTCATTGAAATGACTAACACTAACACATGTAAGAAAGACAAGCGTGAATACACTCACACCTACAAGCAGCTAAGAAGGCTATTTAGCCTTTAACAAACATTGCGCCTCATGCGAATTATATATTGCACTCGTCCATATTGTAACTCAAAGTTTAGGAAAAATAATTTTAAATACACATTTCTTAACTGTATTTGACTTTGTGTAATAATTAGACAAAGTCAAATACAGTATAGAAATGTTTTGATGTTAATTTCACTTGGTTGGTGGTAGTTTTATTTATCCGTGCAATCACCTCATCATGTGGAGATTGTTTTGACTGATAAACTGATTGATCTAATATTATATGTTGTGACAGTCTTTGTTTGTTTGTTGGCTTTATGTACACATTCATGTGTTTTGGTCCGGAAGTGATATGACTGGTTCCTGATCAGAAAGTAATACTACTCTCACTGTAGTAGACTATTGCTACGGCTCAGAAAGGAGCCTTAAAGGATAGGTTCAGCTAATTATACCTCTTGTCCAAATTGACCGTGAAGTGATTCATATGTCAAAGATAGAGGTCAAAATCCCATTCTCTCAAAGTACATATAAGATTGACAAGTGAGTATTTTATTAACTTAGACTTGAAAATGTAATTTAATATTGTGTAAGTAGTGTCAGAAAGAGGGTGTCAATCAAAGTGTTGGCCGTTACCTAACACTACTGACACTCCCTGAAGTTGGCAAGCAATGACCTGAAAAAGCCCAAAACCACCTGACACACAGAGCACCACAGCCTCTGTGTGAGGTGACCAGTGCAGAAAGCCACTTCCATCCATTTTGCCAGCGTGACCTCGCAGGAAAACACGGCAGTCATGGCGACATGACATCCATCAGAAATGGCCGAAGGATATACACTTTTAGGGAATGAATAAAGAGAAAGCTACAAAGCCTATAAAGTGTGAAGCGTGAAGGTTAGAGAAGACTGTTGAAAGTTTTTCTTTAGAAGAGAGAGGGCTTTGAAGCTTTATTCGGTACAGCCCTGAAATTGTCTTGTATTGATTTGTTTCATATTCTGTTTACTGATTAACTAACTATTTATTCGCTGTCCATTGACAGGGGGTGCTGAAAAAATGTTCCTGTGGTGTATTGTGATGTGAGGTTATGACAGGTATGTGGACCCTCTGCCTCCGCCGTATCCCAAACCTCTGTCCCATCAGCAACTCCATTTGACTGCAAATGGACCAATAACCTATTTAACCGGTGGCAGCGACACATAATGCCTCTTAAAATGACATTTTGGGCCCCCCAGAAATTCTCAAAATGCACTACATTATAATAAACATTAAATATGATAAATATGTATTGATAAATAATGAAAAACTGTATTGCTCTCTGACGCACCCCGTGGGGGTCTCGACTCGAAAGGGCTGAGGGGAAGACTCCGGAGGCTGCATTAGGCACAGGGCTGCATCCGGACACTGTTGGAGAAGGTTGTGTAATGTGTGGGCTTAAACATCACAACTGCATCCGTCTGAAACTAGCAATGACAGTTGCACTGCACGCCCCTTTGCGCCAGGTTTAAGATACATATATACGTATATTTAGACTTCTGCTAAGCCTCTAAGCCTAAGACATCAAGCATTGACATAACTCACATTTAGGTATTTCAATGTTGGAACCACTGGCCATATTTTCCCACAACCTTAATTCATGACATGATGTCAAATATACTGGGCTGGCAGCGCTGTCAAGGGTAAATATTACTTTCAAACGGTTCTATGTTTTTTGAAAACAGAACAGAGAAAAAAAACTGTGAAAACAAGGTCTTCTAGCTGCTGCTACTTTCGAAAATATTACACTGAAAAAGGGGAAAATGTGTAACAGTTATTGATAACTGCTTTAACAACAGAAATTGCTGAGCTTGACTTGAATCAGAATCAAGTTTATTGCCAAGTAAGTTTTCACTTGCAGGGAATCTGCTTTGGTGTATTGGTGCATAACATAAATATAGTAAGTTAAATAAAAGATAAAAAAAGCAAGTATTGCAGAAATCAAAAAAACTGTTTAAAAGAAAAATACAATATATAATACAATTAATAAATATACTATAAATGATATGTACAATATATCCAAATGCAAATGTTAAGATCTGTGCATTTTTTAGAAGTGGATGATAATACTTAAATATTTTATTCCCTTATCAGCGTTGTGGGTAAATAACTCATGAGTGATAATTAATGTATAATGGTGACACACGCACAACGTGCAGCAGAGCTACCAAACAACATGACACTTTTTTCCATCCATGTTAGCATCGCTGAAAATAATTAGTTTCATTCTTAGGAATAACAAATAAGTCAAATCTAAAACTTAAAATAATAATAAAATAATGGTTACCGTGACAATGAGCAGGATTCCTTTCAGCAGGGTAAGCAGCGAAGTGATTGGCTGGATGACTGTGTGGGCTAGTAAGATAGCAAGAGTTAGAATCGAGGTGAAGGCCGGGATCACGTAGATGTGGCTGTGGAGAAAACACAAAAGCAGTCACACATTTGAATACTTTTATTCATGTTCACATTTAATAAGAACTGGACGACACTAAGCCCTGCTCTATCACGACACACCAACACAGCTACAGCTGTATGTAGCAGAGCCTTCTCCAAATGTGCTGAATGACGGTGATGGCAGAGGCAGAGAAAAACTTTTCAAATGATTTATTTATTATTTTCTTCAACATCCCTGTGACCTACACACTCCTCAACAACAAACTGCACACATTACTCGACAGCTAAAAAGGAACAGAAGCAGAAGATGCGAGAAAAATAAAGGCTGGTGAGGAATACATACAGCCACCTTCCAAAACAAAAACATGTCCCATTAACAAAGGAAACATCTGGTCGGGCTGGGTGATTAAACACATTTTATTTTAAATTACAATTTTGGCTTCTGACGATTCTGAACACAAGATCAGTGAGATAAAATGATTATTGTGCAGCATCCCATATTGCGATGATGCTGTCGTTTTGTCTTGGGTCATACATCTAGCGCACCCCTTTCCTTTACAGCAGTGTGCTTTCGCCGCTCCCCAGTATTTATGAATTCTTCTTATTATATTATATATATATGAGTACATATATCAGTTACAATGACCCATAAAGGAATGAGACAATAATTATAATGAACAGAATTATAGGGCCACATGCAAATGTGGTTGAGGATTTTTTCACACTTTCATAACATATGGCTCAGCAATCTTAGGTCATAACTCTGGTATAAAGGGCAAAGCATCCAGGCAGACATAAACTGAAAACAGTATGCTACAAACCTGATCCGTCTCTTATTTATGCTCTGCTGTGTTCACATTATGGTGTGGTGCATGACAAACCAGATGTTTTCAGCAGGAGAGCAATATTGATTGATATTCTATCGATCCCGCGGACACAACAATAGAAAAAGCTGAATATTTGTGTTTGAATTACTGCTTTTTCACTCACCATTATAAAGACACATTCCTGTTGAAGCCTCTGAACAGATAAAGCCACATATTGTTGAGCACCTTCTCTTTGTATCTCCTCTTCCAATGAATATAATGAATAGTTTTGGAATTTTCTTTTTGAATCCATCAAGCAAGTAAAGACTTGTGTGCAAAGATATATTGGCAAATGCTAGTTTGGTTAAGAAGGAATGTGTATTCATGGCTTATTATTAAAATAAGTTACATCATTACATTTAGCATTAGAACACCACTAAAATGATAATGTAATATACACAAAATGTGACTATGTTATACGCAAAAAGGTTATGTGTGTAATGTGCTCGATAGTTTTAAACATAATTGACAGGCTATGATGTCATTGACAGCGTCACACCATCAGGAACAACTGTGCACGCTTATAACTGATTATCAAGAGTAATACTTATATACAAGTTGAAATATAAAAAGTGTGCATCTGCAATAAAACAAAACATATCCAAAGTTATGGTCAACCGTTAGCTCATTATGTCAACTGTATTAATTATCAGGAGTAAGATTATAAGAGTTCAGCAGCTGTAGAAACAAGGCTGAGCTTGCATTCATTTTAATTAAACACATGAGATGCAACTAATAATTAATGGTTAAAGAGAGTATTTTAATTCTCTAATATTTGGAAAATGAGCACTTTTTAGACAACAACCTCTATTGAAGGAATATTACGACACAATAATCTGGTCCCTGGGTTGTAATACAACCTCATTAATGCTTTAAACCTTGCAGAGCACTGAGGGGTTTGTTTCGAAGACACCCACTATCCTCCAGCACTGGGACTGAGAGGAGAGTTTTTGTGCAGCGACCTGCACTAACCTATTGATTGCTGCCCCTGGGGAGGGGGAATAATGTGGTTTATCCAAAGGAGGCTGCCCAAGGTTTTTTCACTCCAGTAACCCTGCATTCCCACTCCCACAACACATCACAGCATCTCCCCTGGCGCTGAGCGGGCCGATAATGAAGCACCCAGGCGTGCCAAAGAAGCGGTCCAACCGACCAGAGTTTGAATAATATTATTTGTGTTAAGTATTTACTGGGGCATGACAAAATAAATTAGTCCTGTTAACTGATAAGGGTAATTATAGGCTTGGGAGAGGGAGAGGGAAAGAGAAGGTGTGAGGTGTGTGGGGGGTGCACATGGTGGGAAAAGACGGCTAATGGTGCTGCATTGATTCTTGCTTCAGTGACTGGAGAGTGCTGTAGGAGTTAGTCAACAACACCAGTATGATAACGCTATTCAGTTCGAAAAGAATAATTCACCACGGAACATTGTTAATAATTACAATTATCATAAATGGCGAGCCTAAACTAAAAGACGTTTAGTTTGAAATGATAAACAATCTTTATTCAGCCGCTGAAATCTTCCAGAAAAGGTTTCATTTTCAAGTAGATCGTTGTGAAATATTATTGCTTGAAAGAACCTGAATCTATTAAGTATTCTTTTATTTTCTTGCTCAGTCACTTTGTCACAGTCACAGTCACAGTTCTGGCAGGATCTTTACAGCTGGTTTAATATCAGAACTGGCCATCCTTCGTTTGATTCATTTCAGCTTTTGATTTATATGGATGGACTTTCAAGGAAGGAGTCAGATATGGTAAACATAATTACAATTATGGGTTCATAGCATATAAATAAATAGAAATGGAAAAACAGTAAACCCACCTAAATTTGATTTAAAAAATGTATGTAAAATCTTTTTATCATCCATTATCTAAGAATATTCAGTCTCTTAAAAATTAATTTGAAGTCATGTCTAAGTCTCTTTCTTTTTAAATGATAGTCCTAGACAGGTCATGATGGCTATAATTCATATTACAACCAGAAGTCAGTTGTCAGGATTGTCATTTTAAGCATTTGAACAAAGAATGTTGTCATTTTTTGGTGTGGAAAATCAATCCTGCAAATATTAGAAATGTTTTTAAACTATAAAGGCTACAGTTAGTGCATAGGATTTGTCATGCAGTCCCACTGTATAATAGAACATATTACATCTCTTTTGTACGTTTTTTTCAAGAGAGAAAAAAATTAATTGAAACACGTAATCAATTACACATTCATGAAGAAGTATTGCATCCCAATTACTCAACAGCAAAAGTTACGTAACTTGTTACAGGACTTTCACTACTGAGCTCAATAACAGCATGTCAGACTCAGCTCTCTGCAGCTGGGGAGTTCACACACCCTCCGACTCGGACCAAAATGAATGTGGGCTAATTGGTGTGAAAAATTCCCAGTGCGTCGGTCTGAAACTGGCAATGACAGTTGCGCCCCTTTGCCCTGTGTGTAAGATATATATATATATTTAGGTTCTTAATATTCTTAATATTTCAACATTGGAACCACCGGCCACATTTTCCTTAATTCATGACATGATGTCGAATATACTGGGCTGGCACACAGCTCTATGTTTTTAAAACTTGGCAGGTATTTAAATCAAGCAATGTCAGTTCGGTGCAAGAAAATTGGAAAACAATTCTAAAAATCTTAGATATGCCTGACCACTTTGGTGAAGGTTAGCCTAGTAAACATCCCAACATGATACTTGATTCTTTGCATTCGGGCATGTAGAGAAATCCCAATGATTAAAGAATATTATAAATAAATTATAATATAAATGTTGGCTTATTGGTGGCTAACAGTAGCAACCCAGGTAAGAAGACGCAGCATATAAATAAGACAACTTTGATTCTTTGGAGTTACTGAGAGTTCACCCTAAAACAAGGGAGGTGAATGTGTTTTAGTTTTTTCCTGCTCACAGAATTGAAACTTAACATTAAAAACATATTTTTATAAGATTATTGGTGCAGCATGCATTTACACTCAGTCATTTTGGTCTATGGTCTTAATGTCTAATGTAATGTCTAAAAATGTTACAAAGCTGCACCTAAATAACACTAGAATATGTGCCATATTTACTCTAAATAACTCCTACAATAAAACATGACAACATATAGATAGTCACAAAGCCCAAAAGTAAGGACCAGACAGCTAGAGCTACAAAGATTGAAAATCTGACAAACACAATCATTTGATTCATTTGAAAGTACATGAATGCATTTAAAAATAATGACTCATGTCTGCCAATTAGGCCAGTTTACCCTCTTGAAAGTTGTATCCACAGTGTGAAGTGAAGTGAGTGACAAATGGGAAGGCTTCCAGCTAATTATTCATTTAGTATTCATTAGTAGAGAACTATATTTCATACTAGGGTCAGCCATCTAACAGAACCTCAAAATAAAGAAATAAATCCTCATCATCTGATAATGGAATATGTTTGCCTCAGGAGCATCTCTGCTGTGTGTGTGTGTGTGTGTGTGCTCTAATTAAAAGGAATGATGTAAGTTCATGCAATGCTTTCAGAGCCTCCCACTCTAGTGGGCAGCTATCAACTCTCAGGGTTAAATCAGTTTAAAAAAAATTCAATTTCAATAAAAATATTTTATTGTGAGATCGTGTAGCCTTGAGCTACACATTTCTGAACTGACAATTCACTTTCAACTTTTTGATTGTTTAGAAATGAAAGTGTTATTAATGGAGGGTCAGACTGACGTGGGAGGAGGTTTTCGTTAATAATCAGTGTTTCCACCTCTGTTATGATGATCTGAAAACCTTCAAGATGTTCAATAATGTTTTTTCACTGCTTTCGCTTATTATTAGTTTGAATAGTTTGCTCACAATTAAATGAATGACTCACTGAGTCACACACTCTCAGGAACTGCTAACCCTGAAAACAATATCAGTGATTTATAAAGTATGTAGGAGGAAAGCCAAACTCAAAATGAAAATGACTCATATGTTACACAAGCCCCACAGTTCTCCTCAACATACTGCATGCAGACATTATACTGTGGGTGTTAGGATGACACTAACCCTGGACTCAGGTCCTATGATACTGTATATGGGAAAAAAGTCATGACACAAATTGCTTGAAATCTACCCTCAGAGAAGAAGCAGGAAAACAGAGCTATATAAACAAACTGCAAGTCTTAGGCATGTATGACCCATATACAGAACCTGTTGCCATATTTGAAATCATTAAAAACAGCTAAGTCCCTGTACTGTACTTCGGCAATGTTTATATCTCGTGGGTTAGGAAACGTACAATAGTAGAGACAGCTCCCTCTACTTTCCATCATGCAATATTGAAGACATGGTAATGTTACACCTTTGATTATATTATAATTAACATTTTTTCATAGGGAAACTTTCACAACTTTCAACCCACTCTATGTCACTGCAGCGCTTGCAGTCAGTGTTTTAATGATTCTGGAAGTTCTTAATGAATCGAGTGGCATCGTGGACCTGCTTGGCCTGGATATGGATATGGCATCGCAGCCTCTATTTGTGTCGATCAAATGAATATCTATCAATGTCCTTTGGAGAAACTGCGCTCTTACATTTGAATCATTATCCAATACAGGGTGAGCTTTAGGGACATCAATAGGGTTAACAAGAGCCAGCTCTGTTCTGGACCAGGTTCCAGGTTGATAAAATAGCAGAATACTCTTTGGATAAATCCCTTCATTCAGGTGAACAGGCACATTTTTAGCCTGCAAGGAGTATTGGTGGTTTAAATGACAAATATTGCTGGCGGGAGATATGTAATTAATCAATGTTAACATTATAGTTCTTTGCCAAAATGCAAAAATGAAATGTTTTGGCTGGTCTAGGAGCATCAATCCTTAACATCACTCTACAATTGCAAGTGGAAAGTGAATGTAGCCTCCTGCCCACGCTGCAGTGACATAGAGTGGGTTGAAAATTGTCAAGGTTTCCCTATAAAGAAATGTTAATTATAATATGATCAAAGGTGTAACATTACCATGCCTTCAATATTGCATGTAAATGAAGTATAATGTATTTGTATGTATTTCTCATGTTGCACTTCGTTTAATATGCAGAATTTAGTCTATCAGTTTTACTTTGTTAAGGGCTTTATTAGATCTCTTTGGAGTTGCACTTACAATACGTTTTTTGAATTATCTTTTATCATGTTGGAGTTGCCAGATTAAACCTTTGTTTACATTGTGTGCTGTATTATACAATGACACACAGTTTGACAAAATAAAATGAACTTACCGATATGTCAATTAGATTTTTTTGGAGGACAAGGAATAATTTAGGGAAGTTTGGGGCCCCCTGCTGGAGCTGTTGCCCCCGCGACCCGACCCCGGATAAGCGGAAGAAGATGGATGGATGGATGGATGGAATAATTTAGATTAATACATTTATTAAATCAACTAATCTGTAAAATAGTCGATAGATAAATCAATAGAAAATCAGTTGTTAGTGGCAACCCTAGTTGGAATGTGCCGAACTTTAAACTTGAATTCATAAAAAATGTAAGATAATTCACAAATGTTGAAAGCTGAACCAAAATTGCTTTGATTAGAGATTCAGATTTGATAAAATGCTCCTGAACTTCAACCCAAGTTACTCTAAGGAAGAAAAGGTTTAACTTCTGTAATATATCTCTAAAGGTTCTTTGTGTATGTGCAAGACTTACCTGACATTAAGAAGAGCACCGTAGGCCTCACTGCCAGCTAAGACATAACTGATTCCAATAGAAATACTGGAGAAAGAAAAAGGGAAAAGCTTGTTAGGTATTAGGCGGTGACTGGTCATCATCTCCTTACGTTACTTCTCTCTAGAAATAAAGTCAAAAGTTGAACAGGCTTTTTAATAAGCCTGTTGAATTAAACATTAGGATGTTGCCTCATCATAGCACCTGAGGCTATGAACAGCGAAGAGACTTGATTCTAAAACCATTTCTTGTTTGCAGCGCAGTGCCTTGATCCTCTACAACTTCTCTATTTCAGATTTGCTCAAAACAAAAGTTGCCTTTGGGGGCTACTTAAAGAAAATGTTTTGCTTGCATACTTTTCATGTACTTTCTTGGAGAATCAGACACTCACACAAGCCAGAAATGCGTTTGCTGTGCCTTCATACAGGAGCTGGATGTGGCTGAACATCAGAAATGAGTGTTTACAATGTAGGCTTCAATTTAAAGTGAATAAAAAGAAAAGGTTTTTGTCGCTCAACATCTGTTCCATTCCCTGTAACTTTAAGCCTCTGTAATCTCTCAACAGTTGGTTGTTGAGAGTGCAAATCCATTAGCAGCAACGTGTTGGAGAGCTGAGTTACACCCACTCTTTCAAATATGCTCTCTTTTCAATCTTGAAAAAGAAATACCAACAGATTTAGAAAGTTTCATGCAGGCTAGTCCTCCACAGCAGTCTAAGTCATATATTGAAAAAGAATAATTTACCAAAGCAAAGAATAGAGAACTTGAGATATTAACTACACATATTTAAATGTAAATAAAGTCATCAGGGATTAAGGGCATGCTTTCTGCTGTCTGGGTTGAATCTGATACACATGTGTAACCGTGTCCTCTAAAAATGAGCTTCAAACAACACAATCGGAATACAAAGGCCATCTACAACAGAAGCTTTATATCTCTAGTGTAAAACCTAAAACTGAGCATCAGTATAATGCGTGATGTGACTTCACGGTTTACTCATTTGCAGGAAGACCACAGAACTTCTGAGCTCAGGTCCACTATTGGTCATTTGCACATACTATCTCATGCCAACAGGTAAAAACATCCCTTTAACATTTTATTGTCTGCAGACTCTAAACCTGTGAAGCCTGATATTATATCTAAGACGTAGTGAGAAGACTTGCAGCGTGAGACTGATTGATGCACACTTTACTTTCATGACAAATCGTGCATGTGTGTGAATGTGTACGCGCACATAAATGTCACCTGCATGACTCTAATGAATATCAAATAATCCATCAATACAATATGGGTGACACATTAAAATAAGGTTGGTGTTGAACCTCTAAAACAACGTCAGTGCTCCTTCTCCAAGTCCTGTGAGAGAAAGTTACACCAACAAATTGACTATTTAAAGCACACAGTTAGATTAGGAGAAGGTCACTTGAGAATTTGAGCAGCAATCTTCTCTTAATGTACATACAAATTAAAAGGAAGCTTTGGCGAAAGTTCAGTAAGGAAGGATATTCATATATATATAATTTTTTTCTATGTTTCTGCTATGTTATCCACTCATTTAGAGAAGGTATTCCCTTTAATTTGTCACCCGCCTGCAGTGAGGCAGAATAAAGTCATAGTTTAATGGCTTCATCATCCAAATTCTAAAATTGTTATATTAGATGTATTACATTAAAGTGTGTACACTTAATACATACGTATACACATTTACATTATGTATTTATTATGTATGCTACATTTCTTGCCAGTAAACTGTTTGTTTTGGTATCTCCAACTAATCTAAAATGCATGATTACCTTGAATTATGTGCAAGCACTGTGTCTGCGTGTGTGCATGTGCATTTGCATGTCTCTGTGTTCTGCGTACAGTGCGTCATTATGTGTGTAGTATAACGGCTCCAGCGTGTAGGGCAGTACATAAAGACCAAGGGGCGGCAAGGGTAGAAGCTGCAGGTTGTGTTTTGTGTGGAGGGTGTGTGCAGTCGAGCCTCTGCATTGATCGACCACTAAGCCTCCTTGAACACAATGAGGGAACTATCGATTGGCCAGGTGTTACAGAGCTGCTCGCACACTGATAACAAGACCTTCCACCAGCAATGCTAAAAGCCCTGTCCCCTTCCTCTGTGCCGACAGGACATGTACGTCAAAAAATACACACAATCGACACACAATCCTATCAATCACAACATAACATACAAAACTATACCAGTTTATGCTACTCTAGTGTACCGTTGTAAAAAAAAAAGAAGAAAAGAAATGACTGCGTATTTTCTGCGTACAAGTGAATGTCCACCGAGTGACTGTCCCAGTAGCCACAGTTGGTCCGAACATTAATTACCTCCACCAAGGAGGTTGTGTTTTTGGTTCGGTTCAGTGGTTTGTCTGTCAGCAGGATTACGGAAAACAACTTGAATTTTGAAATGAAACTTGGGTGAAGGGATCCACAAATGATTTTTCACTCATGACCTTGGCAGAGGTCTGCGAGCTGCGTGTGCTCATCTACTTGAAGCCATGTTTTTGGGAGATGCATCACTGTTTTTCTCAAATAAAAACAAAGCATCAACCTATACAATGACTTTTCCAGATCATTACTTTTACTGAGTGACACAGAAAGACCATTAGTTTGGGGCCATTGAGATGGATAAGAAACAATAACAGAACGCAGATCTCCATGAGGGAAATCAAACATCCCTTTTATAGTAGGGAATATTATGGTGTGTGTTTCTTTAAACTACAGTGGGTTTTTAATGAAAGAATGAACAGTAGTTTCATGTCAGCAGTGATCCACCAGACTACTGGATTCAGAATTTTAATGCAAAGTTGTATCGACTAGCTGTCGAATTAAAATTAAGGACAGAAAACAGTGACTGAAATCAGGTTGGTCATCCTGAAAAGTTTGTGGCCTGCAGACACTGCAGCAATGATCATATTTTACCAGAATTTGGCTCAGGCTCGTAACTGTCAATATCTCAAGACTGTGCAGCAGAAGCTAAAGATATTAATTCTGAACCTCAAGGACAGTTTTTATACAAGTCTGTGGCTCAGATGAGAGTAGGTGTGCTGGTCCACAACACTGAAACTCAAGTCACCTGCTTCTCTCCAACATCCTTGTAGTAAACGTGCTTGGACTGGTGTTATAGAGGTCCGTGGCATGTTTTTCCAAATGCTGTTGGAAGCTATTTTTAGGTCTAAATACAAATACAAAAATGTAGAGCTAAGTAAACAATTGTAAAATAAAATGATGCAATGTTATTTAATTGTATTGCTGTGCGAAGGGATTGATTCGCTCAGCCCCTCCTTGCCTGAGTATTGCAACATATGAGTCTCCCCTCCATAGATGTTTATATCTACGTGTGTCTCTCTCTTCAGCTTTTTTTGGACGATTATTTCCTTGTTTCTCTTAAAGCAATATGGTCAGTAGGATAATTTAAATATAACACAACCCTATTTTGAGCCCACTGTAAACAAATTTCCCTCTGAGATAAAAGAGTCAACATCAAACCTCCAAAAGCAAAACCTGCATTCATTTATTTTATGGTCACTTGGGGGCAGTGCAATAAGCTGTAAATACAAAAATAACGTATCAGCGTAACCTATCTAGCTGATATGACAAATGTGTAAACAAACAGTTGCTTATTTGCCCGCCGAGCAGAAACAGAGCAACATTAGCAATCATTTGGATTCATGTTCCTGACAAGTGGCCACTTGAATGCAAATCCAACATTCACTCTCAATGCTCACCAGCTAGTCACTAACTTTGTCTACTGTTTGGTGCCAGGCAGGTAGTGCACAGTGGGATTTCTTTAAAAATGCCTGCCTGCTGCAGCTAAAACAAGTCTAATGAGACTCAGTTACTCTATTATTATCATTGAATACATTATCAATGACATAAACATATTAATTAGATCATCAATGTATGTTTTTTGTGCTGAGTGTCTTTGGTTATTGTAGTTCAGGCAAGTGCACATGTATGATGCTTTTAACATGTCTGTGCAGCGATGTATTTTATCCAAGCCAAATTTCTCTCATGGGAGACATTACAATCAACTTTTAGGCTTGACCTCATTAGAATCTAATAACTAGGAAAATATTTCTCATAGTTTTAGGACACATAATGAGTTTTTTTTTTAAAAACACTGAATTTTGAAAAATGATTGCTGCATTTGAGGCATCATTATCCACACATATTTATACAAGGACCCCTGACACTCCTAAAAGACCTCTTGATGTCTCCGCATCCCACTTTAAGGACTACAAATTTAAATATTTAGTAGAGTGGAGATATACTGAATATGGTGGGTGACAAGAACAGTACCATCTTGTTAGGAGACAATCGTTATCAACCCTGTTTGTAAATGCACATCTTAAATAGGAGCTCACAAGGTTGAACTTAACATACAGCACAAATGGAATAAAGTGATGGAAAAAACACATCCACCCACATGCTCTTTGCTACACTAAATGTTATTTATTGAACGGTTGGTGAATGTTGCATCCGTCATCATCACCATGGTAACTTACAACTGGAAGAGTAGGATGCAGTTGAAGGCGTGGCTCATGGGCCGGGAGAGGAAGAGGTAGCCAAGCAGATGAAGGTTGGGCTGCAGGCTCTCTGCTTGGTTGTGCAGAGCTACTGCATCGGGATGTAGTAAACCTGTATCTGAAAGACACAGATATACAGATGTACAAGGCTGTCAAGCCCCCGAACACAAACTATTGCAAGTTCCCCACATCAGACAATCAGGCCGCAACCATGTTACATCACAATCCCTCATCACCAACTTAAGCTCCACCATGTCATTCATTATTTCCATTATCTGCTTAAACCATTAATTACCTCCGCCAAAGAGGTTATTTTTTCAGCACAGTTTGTCTCTCTGTTAGCAGGAAGAACCGGATTGTCATGAAACTCTGTGAAAGGGTTAAGCATTGAAGAAAGAACACATTCAATTCTGGAGCGGATCTGAATCGCGGGGCAGAAAACACAAATTATGTTTCACTTTTTGTTAACATTGTGAGATAGGGCATGTGCTGCATTTATGCAGTGTCCAAGTATGGAAAAAAAAAACAAGTTCCAGAGGGGAAAATACTTTTAAGCGCACAAATCTACTTTGTAGCGTCCATGTTGTTTCCAAATTACAGGTACGTTTACAAGTACTTCAGCAGATGCTCTTATCCAGAGCGATTTACAGTGAACTAACTACAGGGACAGTCCCCTGGATCAACTCGGGGTTAAGTGTCTTGCTCAGGGACTCAGGGTCTTGCTCAAACTTCTGGTGTTCTATTTGAAAGCCTGAGCACTAGACCCCTAGACTACCACCACCCAAACCACAAATGAAAGCTCATGAACACACCAAAGTCGGAAGAATGACTTCCCAACTCGTGAAATGGGACCATCCAAGGAGCAAGTGAATGCACCATTGGCCTTGGCGGACGTCTGCGCTCTCCGAGTGCCATTCTAGTTGCATTAGGTGTTGATCTTTTAAAGCTTCCTTAAATGGCTCATTTGTCTGAAAGTCTATTGCTGCTTTTCTTGGTTTGAGCTCCAGTGCATGCTGCATGGACAGGCGGGAGCTTCTACAACACAACCACTCAGCCAATAATAATTATACTGCTTGTTTATGGTGCAATAACTTTGATGCGAGTGGTTCTGGCAGAGTGTTCATTATTAAACATGATAGCAAAAACAAGCATGTTAAATTAATGGCAATGCAGAAGTCCGTGATATAAGAGTAGGGCATTGACACACATACACTCAAACACTCCGCCATCACCATCTGTGCCAGCACTTGAGTTTAAATAACGAAGGTGCCAGTCCTCTACACAAGCAACTGCTCAGCATGCGCATGCAGCCTTTATGGGTAAGAGGTGTTTTTGTGTCATTTGATAAGATAACGGTGGCTTCTTTTTACTCGACACAATTTCCAATCTATAATGTATTTAAAAGCAGTGGTGGAAGAAATATTTGTGTGATCTGAATCTGAATCACTACTGTCACTGACTGAATCAGTGGCTTTTAGCAGTGCAGCTCCACTCACTGGTGATTGAATACACCGGTGTCAGCTCATCTGTGATTTACATTATGTTAGTTCTTCTTCCTAAAAGCTTATTAAAAGGCAGTGGAAGCTACAGAAACAAAATATGCCGTAAATACAAGGCTGCTGAGCTTAAATGTATTAGTTTTGTACTGAATGTGACAGCTTAGACTAGCAACAGACTGAACTAAGGACAGCTAGATGCTGAACGTTGGGCCATATGAATAGTAATGCATTTACCTACAGTTGTACGTACTGAAGTGTCTTTGGCTTTTGGGAAAAAAGTGAACAAACTACAAAGTGACTATGAATCATTGAACTGAACGAAATGATCTGAAATCAGCAAAGTGATTCTTGATTCCCACCTCTACTATGAATAGCATTAAGTACATCCAAATTGTACAATGTTCACGAAAGCGAAAAAAATAATGGGTTTATCTGCTTCTTGATTCGGATACACTCCAAAATGTTATGTGTTCTTCCCTGGACAATGTGTCACCCTTCCACCAAATTTCATGAAAAGTGGGAGAGTGTTTTTTTCCGTAATCTTGCTGACAAAAAAACAAACAACCCAAACTGAAAATATAACCCCCTTGGCGGAGGTAAATGTGTGCATGGAAGTGAAGAGGGTAGGCACATAAACATGCAGCTAGTGGAGTATGTTGGTGTATGTTATTTGTAGGTTCAAGAGTTAAAACGAGCTATGGAGAGTTTATATTTCACTTCGCCAGCCAACATGCCTGACCGGCTGTCGATTTAGGAACTATTCATTGATGGAAGGTATTTGCTGACATGTGATTTTGAGGCCCATTGGCTTCAAAGGCATAGTCCCATTGCACTTGCTTTGACCCTTGAAATTATTAAATGTGCCATCCTGTAATAACCACTTGGGTTCACATTGGCCGCTGTTCAGCAAAAGCCTCACTTTAAAAGTAACTACAGTTTGCATTCCTTAAGTGACAGTAAGCAGAAACAGCAGAAACAAGCACCAGTACGCTGCACTAGTCAGTACACAGCCAGTCCAACACTGATATAAGCCCATAGACTAATGGCCTATCATCGAGACATGGCAAGTTACATAGACAACAAAGTAGCCATTATGCAATTCAGTGTTGGGCCACTTGGTCAATATAACTACAATTCAGTTGTTAAATCATAATTTAAACCCTTTATGAAGCTTTCAGCAAACAAGCAAAACAGACCAATTATCCTGTCACAGGAAAAGGATCAAAGTGAAGTTTAGAAAAATAAGTAGCAGGTACTCCCAAGTACAAGTGGGAATATGTGTGAAAGTCCACTTTCTTTCCAGTGCCTATGCATTCATGCGTGAATACATCATGAAATGCACAATATGCATCAAAGACAGAGTCGGTGACTGTCACATCCTGATTAAGTGCCTGGACAGTCTCTGTTATTCTGCCTTGACCGACCCTCTCACACTTACAGTACTTGGAGAGGTCAGTCAAGGATTTAGGGCCGGGCAGAGCTAGATGCTCAAAGCAATTCATGACTGATGATTATCGTAATCCTCACGTGACATATGACAGCGTGGGGAAGGAATGTCATCAATTTTCAGCATTTCTTAGTTAGCAAATTCAAGCTCAGAATGTCACTGATTGTGGATATATTTTCACATGAATCTGTGAAAATAAACAGTTCTCGGTGTCCACTCAGAAGTGTAATGAGAGAATTTGACACTTTATTACCAAATAACAGGATCAGCCTGACATAAGCCTCATCACTAATCTACCAATAATCATGGTTGAAAGGTTTCCAGCATTGTCTGATATCCGTGAGGGTCTGGAAGTGTAAACACATCTGTTTGTGTTTGGCCACATGCCGCTTATAACGCAGATGATAAAAATAGAGTGCAGGGGAGATTATACCTTCACAATTGAATATCAAAATATTAGTTGGCTATTTTTCTTCAGCAGACCTTCTCCCATCTAGGGAAAAACATCTTTTGTTATTCAGTTTATGAATGATGGCTTTGTCATGCTGGTTGCTCATCCAAACCAAGGGCAAGCACTAGCTACAGTGGTGCATACACACATACTGTCACACATGTGATAAATTTACACCTTTGGTGGCTATGTAATGCAACTGGAGACAAAGAGCCACTGAGCAGAAACCACACATTCGTAGTTTGCGCACATAGTGAAGTCAAATACTCCACGGATACAATGGTAGGATTTCATTTTTCTGTGCAAAAGTTGAATTTTGATGTATTAAAACAATTTAACATCACATAGTATTTGCGGGGTGATACATATTGAATTGTATTATCAAAAATAAACATACATATAAACCTTAAAGATAGACAGTGGCATTTTCAAATCTTTAAATAATGGCTGTCTCAGACAAATAAAGGACACTCCCTAATAAAAGGCTGGCCAAAAAATTAAAAGAGGATGTGGAATTACCTTCAGTATAATTCAAATTGACACAGCCTTATTTTCATCATTACAACAGAGTCTAGTCATACTTACCAATCTGTTGCACTTTGCAAAGTGTTAACATTTTAACAAAATTAACTGCATCCATTCACTATTTAATTCCAGTTGCCTCCACATTGTCCTTTTATTAATTACTGTGAAGCTACTGTCAACGTTACCGAACTCTCTGCAGATTTCTCACAATAAAACAATACAAGGATCAGCTGCGGGGCTTTTATTGTGAAACATTTGTGCATGAAGTGCTGAATTTCATTCATAGCAGACTAACAGATTGAAAAACAGCAAAGAAGAAGAGCTCAGAATCAAGAGCATGGCAGTGGTGAGAATGACATCACTATATTGTTCTGTATCCCGAATGTATCAAGACAACAGTTAAACATGGAAGAAGTATTGCTTTGCATTACAACATCAAAAGGGAGGACTCTTACTAAAATATGATAATATAAAAGACACGAGGAATAACTTACAACTCTGCGACTTGCCATCACCCTCAGTATTCTCTTCCACTTAATGTTTCAAAATGATGATGATAAATTAGACTTTTACAAATCAGGCTTTGGGAGGTGTGTGTATCTCGCCAACAGAGATCTATTTGATTTATATGTCACTATGCAATCAGCGATCCAAAACATCTAGTTAACAGATCAATATAATTCAAATCAGCCTTGTCCTGATGCAGCAGGTTATGCTGCAACATGATGCTGCAATCCAATACAGTGTGTTACAACAGTGTGGACATTTGCACTGTAACTTGATTCATCTGATAGTTGTGGAACTGCTTGAAAGAAAGAAATCCTAATACCTCCTCATCTCCTTAGAGAAAACTGTAGAGAAAAATGCTGTGAACACACAATATGGAATCTTATAGTCAACAATAGTTGACAGCTGGCCACAGTGTGCATTTCCAAATGGGTTGTACTTTAAATGCAGAGTGACAGGAAGTCCAAGTAAGCTACTGGAAAAGTAGACGAAGAAAATTTGATTTCGTTCTAAATGCTCAGTGACTTAGAATAAAGATAAACATGACTTGTGCACTGCATTCTTATTTATCATGTGTTTATCAGACCATTTCCAGGAAGTTATTCGTCAATCGAGTTTTAACAGCACGGGTTACCGATGTGAAGATATTTAACTGTTATTCTAACTCAAAACTTGGATGATAAATGGAATGAACAGGAAGATGTCATTTAGAAGAAATGCTTAACAAAGTTTGTTTTACCTGCTTGTGCATTTTCACCATCATCCTCATCCTCATCCTCTTCCTCTGTGGGGACTGGATCGTCCAACCCCACCTGATCCATCACGATACACTCTGCGACACCTGTCTACGATTAGTCCAAGTTGTTAATAAAATAAAACGTTCTCTGTCAACGTGTTATACTCATGAGGCTAAATTAAACAAAATCACAAGAAGAACTTCAGCCTAAGTGGCATGTTTTGTAAATTGCATGATATTGAAATGGTGGATGGTAACTCACTGTCATGGCTTACTGGGACACTTGATGTAACTGAGCCATACCAAGTCAAACAATGTGAAAAACATCTATTATTCTGAAGTCTGAGTTTAGCACACATTTGTTGTACTATCATAAGAAATTGAGAATGACAACACAAGTTAAAGGGGAACACCAAACAAATTAGGAATTACAACATGTTAATTTCATGGCGTAGGAAAGTCCAATCAATATTTGTGCACATGAGCTACTCTCTCTCAAGGCCAGACAAGTCTGTAACTTGTGACATCATTGGGTATAGAGTCTGGAGCTCCATAGACGACGGGACACTGATTTTGTGGACAATTTTTAAACCAGTAAACGGAAAAGCGACTGCAAAGTATTTTAGTTTTTGCTTTTTACCCTACAAAATGCTAAAATGAACATTGGCTCCGTTTCAGGGCGAGAGGCGAGGAGTAACTAAGTCATTTCAAAACAAAAGCCCTCGTTAAATCCATCTGATAGCTCCATGGTCTGTATATGAATACCTCCTGAAAAAAAACATGGCTTCGGTGGGTGGACACTATGGCAGCACTGTCTACTCCGGTTTCACAGTAGACCTGTTTGAGAGTGGGTTGACATATGAGCATTAACTTTCGCTGCCTTATCACTCAGGAGACAGTCTTTTACCAGCTGACACGCCCCTTTAAGTCATGATCTTGGTTTTCCTGTTTTATTTTGTAAGTACATACCCCTTGTGTCATGTCTAGTTTTACTTCCTGTCTTTGTGTTTTCCCTCCTTCTATGATTGGCTGCCCTTCCTGGATTTGATCCTCCTGTGTCTGATCACCCTGCCACCCTTGTGTCTTTGCTGCCCTCTCCAGCTGTGTCCCATTCTTCAGCATTGGACGCTGCAGCTGATCGGACTAATCTGATACATTTCACCATCACTGGAGTTTCATACCGCAGTGAAGACGGATAACAGATTAAACTCAAGTGCATCACTCTAAAGTTTTGAATTTCATTTGTTTTCTGATTCACCATCTAGTTAAACATGTGTTAATTGTAGATCTAAAACAACAAAAAGGACCATAAACAACTTTCTTCGTTTATTAGAAATATTGTTATTTTCATGATCTGTTATGTCTCGAATTAACTTTTTATTATTGATGCAATTAATTCAGAGAGAGTAGAAGAAACGGCAAGAAACACTTTTTACAATTATTGTCATTTCCCTTCAGTCACATGTCAACATTTATCTAAAAACACATTTCCTCATTTCCTCTCCTTGCGTGGTTTTGTTGCATTTTAGTCCCTCCCAATGGGGATGCATGGAGAGACGCACGTGAGGGAAACACATTGATGTATAAAGAGAAACGTGAATGCAATTTAAGAGATATGTTGTTCCTCTTCTTCTGGGTTTTTAGAGGCGGTTTGCATCCAAAAGGTTGCATTAATGGCTTCAACTGGATTGAAAATAAGACTAGATTCTCCAAATCTTCTAATCTAACTAAAGAAAAAAAATAAGAAAAATAAGGAAAAAGTTATTCTTCATCCTGTTCTCTAATCAAACTAGTCTTATCAATCTAGGAGGGCATGAAAGCTCCGCCGGCCCCTCGCCCTTTAACGGGATATGTTAATTTTTTTTTTTTAAAGGAAAACCATTCATCCACAAGTACATGGATTGTGGACCCACAGCTTTATTCTATTGTACAGTTCTTAATAGTGAAACAGAAAATGTCTCCATATACTGGTGGGTGGTAGTCTAGTGGTCTAGAGATTAGGCTTTCAAATTGAACATCAGGTTTGTGAGTTCAATACCAGGCTGCCACCATTCAGCCCCTGAGCAAGGCACTTAACCTGAGTCACTCTGGATGAGAGTGTCTGCTAAATGACCTGTAATGTAATCTATACTCATTGTCATCTTAAACATCTTTCCCAATTCCATTGTCTGTGTGGAGCAGTTCAAGACTTGAGTTTTAGCACTCTAGGTTTTTGAGTTGTTCATGTTTACTAATATTTGTGGACTGTATTAAACCATAGAAATAGCATGTACGCATTTTGAAAATGGCTGTAGTTCCACTTTAAAGAATTGGTATTTCATGTTCTGGTTACATTTTCAAGAACTTACTGCTGTGTATCATCTTTCAAATGTCGCTTTACTTACCCATTCCATAAATGAGCTGCATCTGTGTCTTACATTGTGATTAGTGCTCCTGAGTGTATCCAAATAGCTACTACTTGTCAGTGAAATGTCAAAGTCTGCTCTCAGTGTTTCCAATGGACTCAAAAAACAAAATGCATCTACAGGGTTTGTTCAGCTGCTTACCTTTAGAGATTCTAGCTGCAACACTTGACATTTTTGAAGCAGTTCCACAAACAAGTAGATAAGCAAGGCCTGCATTAAAGAGGAACGAAAATATATATCATTATTTTTTAATAAAAAGAACTGTATACATAGAGTCCCAGGAACACTTGCATACCTTTCGATCCATCCCATTTTAATAAAATGTTATCAGATCAATCTACTCAGTTTGTACTCAAGTCTCCAATAATAGTTTTTTTTATTCCCATGTATGACAGGGAAGCCTGTTAAAATACCTTAATTACTTTACCTGAGAAGCTAGTTTAGCTAGAATTCTAAAGCAAGGCCCAGATTTGATTGCTGAACCTTTCCCTCACAAAATAAATAAATGAATAAATACATTTAACTTATTTCTCACATTACCGCAACACCTTCCGCCATCTACCACGTAATATTATTATATTAATGACACATAACATGTTTCCAAAAACATTAATCAATAGTTAAAATACGCAGGGGGAGGAAAGTACAAATAAAACACAGTAGTTTACATTATTGATCTTTCATATATTTAGGGCTTCACATCTGTACAGACATTATTTTAAGAATCCTTACAATCTCACTAGTTACCAAAGGTTTTGTGTTGCTTCATGATACTAAATAAGTAAGTTCATTCAACCTTTATCTTAACTCGTAATGTAAGTACATTACGGTAGAGACCTCATTTACAATATAGCCTCGTAAAAAATTTAAATCCTAGGCAATAGAAACACAAATTAAAAACTGAGATAACATTTTTTTTTTTTTAAATAAAAGTTATTAAAATAATCATCCTTAAGAATAAATTAATTAATTTAAAGCAAATGAATCAACTGAAACAAAAAAAAAAACTGGAAGTGAAATAGGATAAAAATTTTAAATTTGAATCGCCCTTCAGGTAAAAATGAGGAAAGCTATAGATTGTTCTGCATGTTATTCCAGGTTGCAGGTGCACAATGAGAACAACAGTAAGGGCCTTATAAATAAACAAAAGCCAGTGTCTATCAGGCCTTATAGAGAAGGCCACCCAACCTTAGCATACAGCTCACAATGATGAGTATTATAATTATCTCCAGTAATAAATAATCCAGAGGCTTCAGAGTCCCATCTGAAGCATGCATGTATAAAATGTCCCCATAATTCAAGCAAAGTTGCCTCAATGACCTTCCTTCAATAATGCATGATGAGGAAAACATGTTTTATTCCTATAGAAGGTACCAATTTGTTGCTCACCAGTTTAGTCACGTGGTATTTAAAAGTTAACTTCTCATCGATTCAAAATCCAAGATATTTGTAAGATGAACACATTCCATCTTCCATCGTCCTAGACTTTAAGTAACAATTAAATATGTAGACCAGAACTATCAGGCTGTCTATAACAACTATCTGCAATATAAACTGAACGTATCAGCCTCTGGAGTGCTAAAACCATCGACCACACAATATTTATTCTGTTAACAAAATAAACCTTCATAGTGCCAAATCTGATTTATAAAATCAGTATCTCTCCCATGAAACAAAAAAATGAATGAATGAATGAGAACAACAAATGTTTCAACATTTAACATCCAAACCAATCAGCTCTTAGATCAGGTAACGTTTCCCATAATGTCAAAATAAAGTTTTGCAGTTGGTGAAGAGCAAAGGCAGCGGCTGGCTCCAGAAACTACAGCTGCCTTGATCTCGTGAGGATGTTGTTGCTCCTACTTGCATGATGTCAGAACAAGTTGGGAATCAAGGTGGACACAAATCTAACCAGCATACATTGTGTTTAACTGTGAATCACTTGATGAGTCCTGGTGTAAAACACCTGTGCCATTACACCATGTAAGATCTCGGGGAACTGCACTCCCAAATCACACACAGGCTTCAAATAGTGAGTGCATGGACATTTGGCAGTGTATAAAAACAATCAAAACAAACTGAATGATATAAAACAGAAGTAATGCCTATACATTCAGGTTCTGTAATTATCTATGACTGTCAAGAAATAAAACACTTGTGTTAAAAATCCTCATTCAAACCCATCTCATTTATGGAGCCAACATAACTTTCTCTGACATGATCTCCTATAAACGTCGAGGAAGATAGAACGTGTTCAAAGCCATGACACAAAAGAAAATAAATTGGATGTGAATTTCCATTAATCTGACTGCAATAGGAGCGTTTAAATCTTCACCAATAGGCTGTCGTTACCCTTTCCTAGGTGTGTTAAAGCAAGGAGCATTTCCTTGTTCAAGGTGTAGCATGTCGAAGCTTAGGGTTGGACAAAAAATGGCCCTAACCAAGTTATTATATAGGTTATGTCTCAATTTACAAACAAAGAGACCAGAAACAGTAGGATATTTGGCCAAAAATGTGACAGTAATTCAGGATTGTTTGTGACTGACTGTTGTGTATACGTAGTAGGGATTTTCTTTTATATACTTTTTTAAGAAGGTCATGTCTTTATCTCGACACGGCCACCAAAGCCTCCTCCAGACACGGAACAGAGTAGTCCCTGTCTAGGAAATGCTGTTTCATCTCTACTGCTTTCTAAGTGTAGTCTTTGTTATTGACAGAATTGCCTAAATCTATAAAATTGACTATGTGGTAGGCCGTCTCAAATGCCTAAAGGTGGAACTTGTTGCCATCTGTTTTTTAAATTTTATATAAAGTAGCGCCTATTACGTTATGACCGTATATTATTTGTGTCTTTTCTTCTTGCTAAAGGCATGAGGTTGAGTTCTAGCAGTCTTACTTACTACAAGTCAATGGGTTATAATCATTATAATAGCTACATGCTTATGATGATTCCTAAGGATCTTATTTTTAGACTGTTAAGACTCATTTGTGCTCATTTTACACTATCTTAAATTTCCATAGACCATGCTAGACTTTTAAGAAAATAAGAGTCCACTGAGGCCATGAATTACTTACCTGGACAAAGAAGCCAACGAGAAAAGAGACGAGGAAAGGCACCAGTCCAGCATGGGCTATCGTTACCGGAAGACCTAGAAAATGAAACAATGTAGAACTGTTTGTAAATTTAAAACCCACCTCAGTAGATTTGAAAGCATGTGCTAGACAAGTCTGACCTACATCTACCTGCCTGTCTATCACTGTCTCTGCTCGTCTTTCTCTCTCACACATGCTCCTTCCCGCTCTGGCTCAAAATTACCATAAAATATTATGGTTAGTGCTGATTTCAATATGAGATTTAAGTGATTGAACAAGTATTAACTTGGAAGGGCTCCACCTTTGTGGAACTACATGAAGACCCTGCTGAAAACAAAGTAGTTAAATGTAATGTTCCATGTAATTTCCAGCTCTACAAAAAAATCTCTCTGGTGTTAACTACACTTCATAAACCACCGTTAAATTTGCTCTGCCAATGAAAGCCAAGAGATGGACAGAGTCTTAATTATGTTCCAAATGAACCGATATTGTAAAAAGGAAGTCTCGTAGAAAGAACAAATATAGCTCATAAAAGTTCATATTAGTTGAGTCAAACATGCCACAAAATAACCGAAAAATACCACTATTGGAAGTGTGTGAGGAAGATGTTCATTTTACTCTAGAGTACATTTTCAGGATGTTTTGGGTGGTGATGCAGATCTTGGACTGAATTATATAGTAGTGCTTTCCTGTTATTTTGTCCTATCCCCAACTCTGTTTATGAAAAGTGTGCCAACCATGTGATTTCTAAATTTGTTGTAATGTGTCTGATGCAACTGATCCTCAGTTTCCCCAAATCCCATCAATCCAATCTCATCAGGTGTGAAGAGACTGGAATTTGTGTTCCACAAATCTAACTCATCTTCTTTGTTTTAATCTTATTTTTTATCAAATGTCCTATCCCTTAATCAAACCAGTCATCAGGTAAGTAGAATTTCCTGGAATTATAATTGGTCAGTTTCCGGAGATTAGTAGTTTGTGTTGTGCCACACATACAAACTAGATGTGTATTCAACAAATCCACCATAGTTTCAAATACGACTGTGATGTTGAGGTTTCTGAAAAAACTGTTTGTGATTTCTGCATCTGAAGTAAGAAAATACAATTACTCACCTAAGATTCCAGTTCCCAATATTGTTGCAATGGTCAAGAAATCTAGGTAGACAAAGAGAGCTTGGTCAGATCAGATCAGAAAAAAAGTCAACAGGTCTTCAGAATAATAGAGTAATAATAATAATAAAGTGTCTAATATGATTCTGCTCAGGACTGACAAAAGTCATTATTTGTGTGTCGAATGGCACATTCTTTACTTTCTTACTTTTCTTTACTAAGTTTGACACAGGTCCAAGTCCACATTTAATGGAATTTGATACTATGAGTTGTCGAGACTGTTTCAAAAAGGTGCTGAGTCAACTCTACAGCATTTTTTTAGGCTGTCTCCATAATACCAAAGAGTACCTTACATTTTTGGGTCAGAGACATTTTAGAAAAGCAGATATAAGCAGGATTACAGTGGAAACTATACTGTGTTAAAAAACAAACCCACGTGACCAACAGGCAGAACAAACTCAAATAACTTTAGTACCAGCCGTGGTATCTCATCTGAGCGTTCACTGTAACCGGTCCCCCTCTAATGCTCCATCTGCTTTTTCAATTTACTCACAGTAGTAGAACGAAATACATTTCTCAAAACTGTGCACATCATCTCTGAGATCATTCATTCTCTCACAACCAACATGTCATATCTCACTGATAGTGAGGTCTTGGAATCAAAGCCAACATTATAGCAAATAACCCTGACCACCCACTCTCCCTCGCCTACTTTAAAACTATTCCCCTCCAGCTGCAGACATCAACATACACTGAGATATCAAAAGACCATACACACCCTCAGTAACCCATCATTAGCACTAACTCCACTGGAATGATGTTATGCAAACTGCATAACTGCGTTCTCTTTGCTGCAGTCTGTAATTGTGTAGAGTTGTTATCACTACATGATGTTGGCTGCTGGGTCATGATGTTTGTCTATGATGTTTACATTTTGTCTTATGTTCCCTGACAAACTTGTGCTATTTTGCTCTCGGGCAGAGTAACCTAAAGTAACAGACTAACAGGATGGTTTGAGTTGCTGTGGGTACAATTCAACCCTTGGGTGTGTACTTGAAAAACGCACAGCCTGGAACCTCAGAGCTACCACAGCTCTATAGTGAAAAAGAAACATTTGGTCAGATTAAGCCCACACAATGCAAGTGATGCTAACTGGTAATTAAAGCTGTTATGCAAATATTTTTTTTTATTTTGCTCTCACTTTTGTTATTAATAAAAGTGTGCCTAATAATATGGCTAATTGCTGCAGAAACAAATCAAATTTGAGTTGCAGTGTAATATATGATACATTTATCTGTATCGGATCCCTGATCCCCAATTTCCTATGAAAACATTGGAAAGTATTGATAGTATTTGATGACAAGAAAATTCTAGAATGCACAAGGCTTAAAACTATTAATATATATTTATGTCAATGGAACATTCATGCCATGCCTTTAGACTAAGTATGAAAACAGCACAATATAAATATGCAACTTTCTGAAGGCTTACTTTGATGCAAAATATTTCATGCTTACACTCCATATTTCCACAAAGTTCATTTCTACACACTGTAAGGAAGCTGTTAGACCCTTCACCAACCAGCCCCTCTGTCACCACATGTTGATGGTTGTATTGATGAGGCAGGTCACTTTTCTGTCGCATTCAAATCCATCACATGCACTCTACGGACCTCCCATCATCACTAGAAATAAGCTGTCATTTTCAATCAGTCTGATCGTTTTTCATGATTCTCTTATCAATCCTCTTCTGTGCTCTCCCACCACCACTCTAAAGATGTCTGAGGGACATATGGCGTCAGTAATTAGACATGTCATCATAATCTTTTTCATATTGTCTGTGTTCTCACAGCTGCTGAAGCATGTAATATAATGACTCAATAACTTGTGTTACACACAGACAGACAGAATTATAAGAGTGAGACAGGAAGATGGACAAAGTGACCTTAATGGACATTTAATGGCATTTTGATTTTGAAGCCTCAGCCATTTGTCCCATTTGTCTGGCACTTCTTACTCACAAGCTAAAGTTTCACTGCATAACAGCTTTCCAGAACATTTTAAATATGTCAAAAAGTAGCTTAGAAATTGTCACAGTTAAAGGACTGATTTCCCAACTTGTGGTTGCCATAAATACAATCTCTGACCAACGAAACATCAACCTTTTCCCTTTTTCCTAAAATGTAAAATGTCCGATTTCCCCGCCACCTGTCTTGCCACTTTTCCTTTGCCAGTTGCAAAGAAAAAGTGCAGCAGTGTACCAGGAAGTAGACTTGATCAGGTGTGGATTAGATTAATAACTTGAGTCAATTTTCAATCACAAATGCCAAACATTTTCTGGTTCTGTCTTCTAAAACGTAAGAAATTGCTGCTTTTCTTTGCCTTCTACAGTATGATAGCATGCTGAATATCTTTGGGGTTTAAGACTTAGTTGGACAAAACAAGACATTGTATGACGTCGCCTTGGGCTCTGGGAAATCATGATTGGCATTTTTCCCTATTGTCTGACATTTTACAGACAAAATGATTAATGGATTAATCAAGAAAGTATTCAGCAGATTAATCGACAATGCAAATAATCATTAGTTGCAGCCCAGGGGCAAATACCAAATGCACAAAGCATGGAAAGAATTAATGGGGGCTTTTTTTTTGCCCTGCTGTGGTCCCCTAGCAGCTAAATCCCACAGAAATCTTTTATTTTTTGTATTTGTTTGCTTCAAATGGGTCTTCACCATTAAGCTCATGGAGGATCCTACTGCCCCCCCACCGCTTCACTGACTCTTTTTGCATTAACTGGTGTAAAAAGTTGAGCTAAATACTTAATATAATAAGAATCAAGGAAAATTATTTTAGCAAGGATTACTCTAACTCCAAGTGGTCACTGAAGATTCAACTTAGACATAACATGACATGACATGAACTCAACTTGGTTTTTGAGAATTTGGTGGCCCAACAACAATACCATTCAAAACCATACCAAAGCCGAATTCACACCGGGGAGCAGCGATGCCACAATAATAAAAAAATGCTGCAATCGAGAGGCGAAAAAGAAGAAATTCTTTGTAACATAGGTCAACATGCCACAGGAGTCACAAGAATCTGTTTTCTGAGTGGCTGCTGGTACTCTGTCCGCAATTCGCCGCAAAAAGTTAAACTATTCCCAATTATTACTGTTTGTTGGAAGAATTAGTGAGAGTGCATCAGCAGGCCTTACCCATAGGTGGAAATATTTAAAAAAATAAATAATAACTTAATTAACCTGAATCCGGTGGGTGTTACTACTTTGGCAAAACCCTGACTTTAGCATCTGTCCAGGGCTGCAACACGACAGCCATGTCCTTAAGGGACGACGGGACGCAGTTAGTCATGAGCCCCCAGATGCAGATACTGTAGAAAAACAGGATTCGCCATGATTCTTTTTGACATCGATTTTGAATCGTAGTATCTTACCAAACTTTCTGTTCTCGTGACATCTCTAGTAATTACATTATACCAAGCAATTTTCAAACCCGGAAAAATCTGTAATTTTAATAAAGGTAATGCCGGGTTCACACTGGACGTGGAAGATCCGTCATTATTTTGTAGAAGCACTGCACGCGGCCGGCTCGCTGTCTTCAGTTTTAGTTTCAGCATCTGGTCTATTTTCTCTTCTCAAAATTTTTAATTCCCTCCTTCAAATTTCTAAATCCATCCACTACATTTATTAGGAATAGTCTATTGTCACTGCTGTTTGTGATTGTGGTTTTGAAATGACATACTTACATGTTTGTCAATTGTGTCAAAACAGAGAGTGAGTGCAACGAGCAGACACAAACACACACACACGTACACACACAAGCAGACAGACAGAGAGAAAGATAAAGAAGATAAAGAAGACAGCAGAGGAAAACAATCATTTGTTGACCCTTGCGGAGAAATGTGCTTCTGGTGAGAACGCACTATGACAGTTGACATAGGGCGGAGCTTCGGTGTCCAGTGTGAACCCGGCGTAACTGGGAGAAGCTGACTGCAATGACAGCAATGGATGCCCACAAACTCAGTTTGTTGTTATTGTTTTAATTGAAAGACCCCTAGTGGCAGAAAAGTCATTATTGTGCGTTTAGGTCTCAGTGATAACTGTACCCCTTGGGTAAAAAGTGAATTACTATTTCTATTACTATTGTAACATTTTCTCAACACAAAAAAATAGTTTTAAGTAACATTAAAGACTCAAAAGCATTGGGTTAAAGTAGAGGCTGTGTAATTGTAAAAGTAGCGTTATCTTATGAGAACTAAGTAACTGTTAGATAACTCAACCATATTACACCATGTGAACATTTAACCTAACACTGTGTTTTAACAAGTAGCCCACAAGCCACTAGCTCGTAGGCCAGTACTAAATGTTAATGACAGTAAAATATTAGCTTGTTTGACAACAATATGGGGCAGTTTAATTTTGCTTATTAGTAAACTTTATTGGCATGTAACCTTAGGGCTATTATTGAAAAGGAAAAATCCAAGCAGCACTTAGCTACTTGAAAAAAATGTCAACTTTTATAAATAGTTCACGCGAGACATAGGAATCAGGGGCAAAACTAGGCAGGGTATCTTAATTGCAGTGTGAGCAAAATGTATTATTTTACCACACATAGCATACGCACACACATACACACGCACACTATTTATCCATGTCTGTCCTCGCGAGCGTTGCATACTTTGCTACCCCCCCCATTACACGTTAAATGGAAGTCCAGTTCTTCCTGAATATTATACGAGTGTCCATTTATTTTGTTGTGACAAAACCAAATGTCGGTCATCTCACGGAGTATGGCAGCACATTTTCAATATTTTCTGACCGGGCTTGTGTAGCCTGTCCTGGTGTTTGGAGATAAACGTCGTGATGTGTGTCGGTACTCACAGCACTGCAGGTAAATAAACCGCAACTTCCAGTGTCTATCCTGGTTTTTCCGCGTAATTTTGATGGACAGAGTGCTGAGACTGTTGTCGGGGGTTGGACAGGGGTTTGTTTGGATTCTTATCTCCTCTGCATCGGTCGCCATCATTTTCATTACCCTATCTTTCCCCCCCTTCACCTCTTCTCTCACGCTCGCTTTCCTCCTCTCCCGCCCCTCTCGCGACGCGTGAACGCGCACGGTCCTCCGGATGCTGCACGCGCCCGATGTTGCCTTCTGTGTGGGCAGCTTCAGCACCTTAAACTGACAGTTTTACAGGAAGATACAGGAAATAAATCAGCAATTATTATTTGTAAAACATTTAATTCCTCACCTGGTCTGACTGATGCCCCCCCTCAGTTGGTGGAATTTAACTTAAGTACATTTACTCAAGTATAGGGCTGGCCAAAATATTCAATTATTTGTTTGTTGGGCAGTTAATTGATTTTCAATTTGGGGATTTGAATATTCGGTTTTTATAAAAAATAAATGTACCCCTCGGGATTTCAAACATGCATGAAACATGCCAAATCTTTTGGAAAATGTTTTTATTTTATTTAATTACTATTAATAATACAAACAACAATACTGTAGAATAACGGAATCATTAAACATTAATGGCTTGATTTAAACTGAAGTGCTATTACACCACTATGCCTTCCATCTGAGTGGAGAAGCCCCCTCGGCCGGCCTTCAAAAGCCCAGAAAATGGTATTGGGGAAAGCCCTACTCAAGTACTGAACTTTTTGAGGTACTTGTACTTAAAGGTGCAATGTGTAGTTGGAACATGGCTGTATCAGACATTTTCTAAAACTAAAGATATAACATTACAATCAATGATATGGAATGGTATCTGCTTCTAATGTATTATTTTTTTAATTTAGCTAACATTATATATTTTACAAAGCTAACAAACATGTGTGCAAACGTTAGTTAGCTTAAAATGTTCACACAGTTTGATTAATGTAACGCTCTGTGTTGCCAGTTGTTTCCTGATTTGTCCATCTGAACAATGCCATTTTAGTGCCAGATTGTTCTGAATGTGGCTTGTGAAAAATGTGTCCGATATTTACTTTGGTGACTGTGGGGCGAAAGATCATAATCTGTGTTCACGTTCAGTTGGAGTTAATGGACTCAGACCTGCTCAGTGGGGAAACCCATGTGACACAGATACAGGAAATTGACTGTCAGTGCGCCGTTTCCTTTCCAAAGCTTCTCCGGCGATGCAGCTGTACTTCTTCTCCTTCTGGTCTGAGGTCAGACTGGACTACAGTGACTACAGTGCCTCACTAGCGCCTCTAGGGGAACAAGTGGTATTACAGGACAGGTCGGGGCTTGTCAGTTAGCATGGTTATTTCAGTAGATATCTCTGCAACACAACACAATTTATTTGATAACGTAGTTGCTAGTTGGTTTGTAGATTCAGATTATTATATCAAATATAATCAACAAATAAATTATGATGTAATATCATCTGATATTTTTATGAATAAGAGCCTGAATTGTATGTGTTTTTTTATTTTATTGTTTTGTAGGTGAGGCGCTGTCCATAGTCCCCAGCAGGGGGTGGGGGACATATGCTTTGAAAGAGAAATAAGCCTATATTTCTGATGTGTGAGTATAGAGTAGAACACCTTTTTAGTCCGACACCGTGACAGGTGCCAGGATAGCATGACTGAGGGGGCTGATCAACATTTTAAGGGGGCAATTATTTCCATGAAATAAAATTAATTGATTTAAACCATGCATTAGCTTAAGAAAGGCCAAATAACAACAACAACATCAGGCTACTGTTTCAAAATCAAAGAACACATTTCTTAGTCAGAGCATTAGAACGTAGCACTATCAGACCGCTAAATATATTGTCACAGTGTACTGACACGCACACTGATACTGTTACATTGCAGAAGTGTTTGCTGGAATTACAGGAATTTGTTGTGCTATATTTTGTATTTTCTTTCCAGTTGTCTGTGACACTAGCAGGGACATAGGCATGTGCTTAAAAAGTTCTTTATTGCATTAAAAATTCAAGACATGAACAGTTAAGAGGACAAAAAAACATGCCAGAAAAATGCTACTGAAGTTATTATGTCATGCATACAGAAACCAGGCCATACGGAATCATTAGATGGTTCAAATAACAATAACAGTGTTCAATCTGAAAGTCAAAATCAGCTTATTTAAAAGTTACATTTTTAAATGTTTCATAGGTTTTCAAACATGGCATTTTTAGTCGTTAAGTTTGTTTCAAAGTACAACTCAGACAACTAATAATATAATGCAGAGTGAGCGTTAGTTTCCTGGGTATATGCAAAGGTTTGGAGAATCTATTTGGAACAGAAACATCACAGAGAACATTCACAAATATGTGCAAATTCCACAATACAGCAGTTTCCAGAATTGTTTACTTCTACTAAAAAAATGACGTAACATTGCATATTAGGTCAAGCTAAGCCTCCAAACGTTCAAATAAATACTGTACACAGTAAACAGCTCATGGTTCAACCAATTCAAGAGTTTTTCAACGTGTGAGTTGAGACCTCTTAAGAGGTAGGGTGTAGGCCCTGGTTGTTTCTAAGTTACCGCTGGTCATGAATTTAACCAACTCAGAAGAGATAATAAAACAAAACAAGTTGAAAACTAATTAAATCTTTATGTACAACAGTTTAACAAGCATGAAGTCACAGCACAATAATGAGTGAGTAATGATAAAGTTTTGCACGGATGTATCATCATGCAAGTAAAAAACAAAACAGAGGCAGAAGATTGATGCTGCGAGGCAGACTTGTCAGAAATCTGTAAAATGTGTTATGGCAAATATTGTGCTGCACATTTACCAGCCGCGACAGTGACCCTGCTATTGTTTTCACCTTGTGTGTCTGTGCACGTCATCATGGCAACATGCGCTGGTGGAAACACCTACAGTACAGATCTACCACAGAGCAGGTTTTGAGTTCTTTGTCACTTTCTATTTCTGTCCGTTTGCCTGTGGAAAGATTTTGCTAACGTGAAAGCGCCGCGACGATGCTGTCACGCAACTTTCCAGGTGTGTAGTTGCGATCCAAATGTAGGCTGGGTGTGGTCTGAGCAAGGGCGCTGGAACTAAAGTGGGGGAGGGGCCACTATGTCCGTGCTAGGTAGCGTACATCAATTGGTGATTGGCAGACTCTACTGACGGCATGTCAGTTACACAGTCGGCCATGTCATCTGATGCTGCTTACAGTATATTAAGTTTGTGCCACGGTGCCCGCATCAATGTACAGTATGCCTCAACTTTAAACAACACACAATATACATTGGTTTTATAAAATGTACAAAGACCAACCAACAATGCAACCTTTCTCTCGAATGGGGAATGTACCAGTTTTAAGCTTAAGTTTTCAAATGTTCACCTTGCATTATTCATGCATATTCAAAAGTTTTGATTGTTATTGCAGTCTGTGTTTATTTACCACAAGCAGCCAATGCGCAAACTGCAGCCTGGTTAGCTGTAGCAAGCTAACTACACACATGGACTGTGTCTTTCTATTGATTTTGTATGCACTTAAATGCAACTAGTTAAACCACATATTTATTAACAATACAGTGGTGGGTTATTGATCATGTTCAAATAGTGCAATACATGAACGGAAATCTGGAGCTTAATCAATGTTTTGGTATACGATAGATATGAATTAAAGCATTTTTTCTGATAAAAGGCACATGATTTAAAGCAATCAACATTTAGATTTTTGATCCCTGAAAAGCTTTTGTTTTCTAAAATCAGTATTGCAAGTCTACTTATTTACAAACTGGACAATCAAATACAAATTAGCAATTTACCTTTCAAAATTGTGTGTATCAAATCTCTGCTGCACATTGAGATGCAAGTATAAAAAAACACCACATTTTTGACACTAAAAATAACTTATTTGAATGCATTATTATGACTGTGGAAGCACTAAATACTAGAATAACAGCCTGGTCCCCTACAAATTACGTTGCCCTACAATAAAATTGAATTGTCCATTTTGTTTCGAGGGAAACGCATTTTCTCCAGGATTATGTTTGTTTTTGACCTATCATACGTTTCTGATCAAAGTCCGCATGTGGAGGTCTGGGTGGATGGAAACATAATTGATAATGCATCTTAGTTGTATTGGGACGTAAACTTTAGGACACAGGGTTGTAGAATAAACAGATTATCTGTGCAGATAAAGAAGCAATTGCAGTTATGGCTGTGTTAGAAATCGCATACTAAGGTACTGCCTACTACATACTCAATCTGTACATACTGCATACTGCCTACTTCATGAACGATTAAGTATGATTTTACCAGCAGACTGTGCACACTAAAAGCATGTCACATGACTGACGGCCGGGACGCCAATAGTCTCTGAAAACGTTACAGCAAATTTCCAAACAGGCGTTTGGAAACTGACCACATATTGGGAATCTAAATGCTTACTTTCTTGCATAAAAACATATTAATACTTAATAAAGTCTTAAACTCTCACAAGACTGACAAAGGGGTCTCAAAGCACCCAGAAGCAATGCATTGTGGGGCAGCTGAGTAGGTGCAGTAAGCTCATGAAATTGTATCCGGGCATTTCTTGCGTGCACAAAATCCACATACTGTGCTGTGTGAAAGCACTCCATACTCAATGTTGCGTCATACTTAGTATGAAGAGTATTTCAGTATGAGATTTCGAACACAGCCAATGGTGTTGGTATCTTTCTATCCTAAAGCATTTCTCAGAACTTTTAAAAAGTCTACAAAATTCAGATTTAATAAGAAATTACAAGCTGCGCACATCCCCCCCAACCCCCCTTTCATCATGCTAAAAAAGTCTATCACACTCAATCTATTACAAATAAGTTAAGGTAAGAAATTGTTTTTTTCATATTATAAAATAGTACTTTACTCACTTCTTTTCACACAAACACTATTCTAGCAAACATCATGCCTAACTACAAAAAACCCTGAAGCCCCATTTACCATTAGTTTTTATATAAGTGTTGAATCATGACTCCCTGGAATTTGAAAGGATTGCTCGAGCTGCTGATCTGTGGTGTGCAGCTTTGTTTGGCTGGATTGAATGATTTGCTTACAGCTTGGGAACCATAAACCAACAATTATTATTGCTCTTCCTCGCAACAACAATGTTTTCGGAATACAATTTCATAATAATAATTCTAAACAGTAACAAAAAAGCTATTGCTCAGGTCTCTTCAGGCTTGTGCAGGCTATTAAAGCCAACACGTCAGCTTCAGACTCCTAAATCTCTTGTCACGAGCGGAGCAAAGTGCTGCACAATGAGAGAGATCACTGGATGGTGGCATTAATTAGGGAAAGAATGTGAGGAGAATAAAGAGACGGAGGAGGCAGAGAGATAACACTGACTGATTCCACTTAAAACATAGAGTTTGCAGAGAGTAGCAGACATTGAGAAAATGGGAGAGAATGACAAGTGGAGATAGAGAGCAATTGTCAAACAGCGCATAATGGTTGTAAATGTATCCAGCTGGAATTACTGCGTGTTGTTATGCCCATTCTGCTGTTTATCTTCACTTGTGTGTGCTAAAGCATTGGAGTGTTTCACCTCATTTACTCTGCAAGATTGTTATGAATGCTACACAGGACTGGGTTTCTGAGCAGCCAAGTATGGCAGCATTTAGTTGTTTTCAAGTAATGGCTGATTCATATTAGAGTAGATTATTATTTTTTTTTTGTCTCAAATGAGGACTTTAATAACAGCCACTGGTTTGAATGTTATCGGCCTTAAATAGGCGAATATCAGTGATTATCAGCCTTATAGCTGTAGTTCAGAAGAGGCTGGATTTACCAACTAGTACGTTTTATCTATTCACACGGTTGAACACCGAAAGGAGCGACACTGACCACACGGATCTCTAGCGACCACAGTTGTTATGACAGTAGCAAATGTGTGAGTCAGGTGACGTAGTATAAAGTGTACAACGCCATTGTTCAGAAGGCCCACTGCTCCCTTCAACACACAGGAGAACACGGCTAATCATGATGCAGAATGACAGCGACACGTCCCGCCCTACTCGGCCTTGTGAGAATAATCAATATGTAAACTGTTACAATGTGCCTTATTGTGTCCTTATTAAGAAGTAATATGTGATATGTAAGATGTTATTGAATTAAGTAACTTAGTGGCCAATCTACTGTGAAATAAGAAGCAATATTTGTAAACTGTGAAGCGGAAGAGTACACCACCTAAAAGGGTGACAGAAGATCTGATTGGAGCTGAGAGGCGCTGAGAGGCGCTGAGAGGCGCTGAGAGGCGTGGCCACGCCTACGTGCCAACAAGGGGCCAATAGGACCTGGCCCCAGCCAACCAATGGGAGAAGACTATACCTGAAAGGCGGCGGGTATAAAATATGTTGTAAACTAGAGATCTGTGAGACAGAGTCACTACTTAAATGTGGTCTGTGGACAGTGACATGGTCCTCAGCTGAGGACTTGTGCAATGCTACCATATCATCATGGAATAAATACAGTTAATATGAAGAGAAACTTTCTGAAATTGATTTCTATGCGTCTCTATTTCAAATTAAAAGAACACAACAGCCTCAATATGGCTTACATCGATATTCTTAACTCCTCATGTCAAACCTAACTAATCCAACCAGCTGAGGCAATGAGTACTAGCCAATCAGAAGGCAGGTCATGCCTTCGCCATAGTAGCAGAGTGTGTATTTTTCGGAGCGATGGGCCTTTGGAACATCGACATGGTAGCGAGCTGTCAATCTCACGGTAGGCCCGGTCTAAAGTATACGCTGCTTTATTGTCTTTTTTTACTTTAAATGGGGCCATAATTTACTAAATGAACCTCCTGCTATATCGACGAGGACTTGAAACTAGCAATTGAGACCATCTACTGATTAGGAAGATGTTTACTGAAGTAATAAATCAATGTTCTTCTTCTCATTGACCTCGATACGTTATGATTTATTTTGCAAGCAAAGGAATCGCCCCCTGCTCGATAGAGAGAATGCAAGTTTAAGGCACTTCATTGGTTTTTACTCTTCAGTACCGGAGTTTGCCCACAGCTTTCACCTGGAACAAAAGCAACGTGTTGTTGTCTTTCTGTTTACAACGTCAACTTTACTCTCACTTTACAAATGTAGTCATTTCAACCCAAACCACGATCTATTCCTAAGCCTAACCAAGTCATTTTCTTGCCTAAACCGTGTTGTTTTTAACTTTCACCTTCACTTTCACAACATAGTGGGGGCAGTTTGGCTCGTCTGACGTATTAGAATGGTAACCACTGATAACTCCTATTTAATATGCTGATAGCATTCAAAATGTATGCATTGTTCGGGAAAATATTGTCAATAGAACGTCCTTCTTACAGTTTTGGGTTTTATACTCATTGTCTCATATTTAGTTGTTTTGTCCTTGAATGGGTGCGTTTCGTTGTTTTAAATGTGAGTTATTGCTCGTTAACAACAGCGAAAGGCCATAAAATGCCCTGACTTACAGTGATTTTAGAACAGCTAAAGGGTCTGATAGTATAATGGCTTATTGCCAAACAAGGCCTTTATAGATTATTGAATATGGCAATTCTACAGTTGTTAGGTTAAACAAATATAATTTATCCATTGCAGAGATTCTGGAAACACAACTCGGGCAAAACCACGTATATTAAGCTATGTGAGCCTCCTAAAACTTTCCAAATAAAGTTCCATTTTACATAAATCATTTAAAACATAAATAAAACACAGAACTTGCCCCCCTGATTTAGCTATTGTAGGTAACTTCAAAGGGATCTACTTCCAGGGCAACTTGCCGTCTACCTAAGCTGCCAAATGGAACGTTTTATTTGAAAAGTTTTAGGAAGCTGCTTGCCCACGCATACCTTGTTTTGCTATAGTTTTGTTTCCCATATCTCTACAATGTTGGTGGAGAGTGCAAAGTTAGCATGACCCTTTAGCCATAATGGCCACAACTATGAGACTAAGACCTATAAAATAACCAAATTTCCCTTTATGGGCACACAAGTCTTTGAAATCAGATACCGTCACAAAGTGACATTTACCAAACCCAAAAAATGTCAAGGTCCTATTTTCAGCTAACCTGTCTCCCAGTGTGTGGAACTAAAGTGTTAACACATGGCTACAGTTATTTTCCTTAGAATTTAAATCTAATATTTTTTTGCATAATGTTTTATCCGGCAATCATTTCTAAATTGCTGCTTTAGTTTTCTTAAAAACCTCCGGTGCTGGGATTTGTTTGGATTAAAGTTTTATCGACAACAGAGCAAGTGTCTGGTGAAAGACGAGTAATAATCTAAAAATGATCATATGCATTTTATTACTGGTCTGCTTTCAATGGAAGAGGGTATAGTGCAATTTAAATGACCCCATTGTGTCAATATTATTTGCATATCTAAGAGCTATTGTGCAATGAGTTAGTTTCAATACATTCATAAATCAGAAAACAGTTTTTTTTTTTTTTTAACAACCCTTGACATGAAAATCATTAAAAAATATAATTTGCACGCTATTCTGGGCTGCATATTGTTGCCATTGGTTCAATATTGGTTATTGTAAAAATCACGGGAACACAATATTTTGGGCTAGAAGTGGAAGTTTGAATCTTTTTTCTGTTTAGCGCCGTCAATACTCATTTAGTGTCCAGATTTTCTCCGATTCTCAACTTTTCCAGGATAAGGTTTTGTGAGGAGGCTCAATTGTGTTTTAATATTTGCAACGTATTTACATTTTATTAACTTGATCAGTAGCCGTTTTTGTCATTTGGGTAATTTTCAAACAAGCCCAATCCAAAACACACCAGCCGCTCAGCTGAGCGGATGGCCCGAAGGATGAGAGACAGAGACTGGTCCATGGTGCTGTGGCAAAGTACTTCCTTGGCTGCGGAGTTGTGTTTGACTGCTTTGTTGGTGACGTTGCAATGCAGGACGGCTTCCTGTGAGAACCTGAGGATGGAGAACTGAGGAGTCTTCCCTGGGAGGCTGTATAACAGGTTCCTATAGAGAGAGACAGACATAGAGAGAGAGAGAGAGAGAAAGAAAGAGAGAGATAGATAGAGAGAGAGAGAGAAAGAGAGGGAGGAAATTGTGTATGAATAACTTTCTTCATACAAGCAGAATACAGCCTCTCTATACTCTCCTCAAAGCCACCAGACTCCATTGACTGAAACGGTCATTTTACCTTGCTGATCATCGAAACACACTTCAGTCAAACTCGACAGAAACAAAAATAAAACTCATCGAAAGCACCTTATTTAAATCTTTCCACTGTTCCAACGATCACCAACTCTGGTTTGGTCAAAAAAAAACCTTAATTCACCGAGTTCGATGTGAAAAGAAACAGCTGTTATATGCTCTCCTCAAAGCCACCAGACTCCATTGACATAAACAGTAATTTTACCGCGTTGAGTATCGTAAAACACACTTCATTCAAACTTGAGTGAAACAAAATGAAACTCATCAAAACTGTCTTTGTGGGTCTTTCCACTGCTCCAGTTGGTTTGAGAGTTTGAAAGAGAGACTGAATAAGTAACAGATATAAAAAAAAAAAAAGAAGTCACCACAGTAACTGCTTTCTGCTGTTTTTACTAACCCCGCTTTCCGGCACGTTTGTGATGTGCGTGACACACATGAAAGAAAAACAGAAAGGCTGTTTACTGTTTACCAATGGGAAAAGGATCGTCTATTTTTTTTGCTGGTTTTGCCGCAATTAAAAAACCCACATACATACACTAATTCTGGTGGAAAAACGGTATATGACACCCTCCACCCACCCTGCCGCCACCCTCCTGCCAGGGCAAGCAATGAGGGCCACATGATTATTAATCATTATTACTATCATCATCTATGTCTCTTTGTCTTCCTGTCACACTTTCGTAGCCACCAGCATGCACGCATAGAGCATAGAGCATAGCACATACATAAACACAGCCAAGCCTTCGGGGGTAGCAGAGTAGTCATTTGTAGGTCACAATGGCAGAGACTGCAGAGTGTTGCTGCCCTCTGGGCTGAAGTACATCGATTTCTATTAAAGTGGCTGAACAGACAGTCTTAGAGAGTAAATGGAGTGATTTTTCATCTGTTAAGACACAGGTTGTAAGCTGTAGGGTGTGAATGAACCCCTGACCTTCAGCACACAATTTTAGACTCAAAGTCAAATGTGTATCTACTCCTATCTGACCCGAGTGAGGACAGTCCTGTGAGTTAAGGGTGTAATGCATTGTAATATATATTTGTTGGGAAAATTTATTATTTAAATAAAGCAACATAAATAAGTTAGTTGTTGTATGCAGGCATCTGTCATATTCACCACAGTAGCTTACTCTGTATTTTGTGGGTCTGACTTTACCACAGCGTACTCTCATGATTGTGATGCAATGTGGCAGCCAACTCTCATAACTAAGATCTGTGGCCAGTGCGTGAACACATAGTTCAGCAGTAGACTTTTAAATGAGTCTGCACTTTCAACTGCATTACCATACAGTAATAGAATACCTTTTTACAAAAATAAAACAACAGACTGCTGTAGTGGACAAATGAACTCAAGTCATTTTCAAGTCTCTGCAAGTTGGTTTTCCCACAGTTCTGAACAGAATGGACAACAGTGGCTGCTTATTGACTCTGCAGTCCCCTAGAGCAGGGGTCCCCAAATACCGGGCCGCGGACCAGTACCGGGCTGTGGGTCATTTAGTACCAGGCCGCACAGAAAGAATAAAATGTTTTTTCTTTGTGTTGGTATATTTATTGTAAACATTTTTATGTATTATATTCTATATATTACAATGTAATAATCATATAAATAAAGTGCATAATATAAAATGGAATAATTACATTTAAATTATATATGTAACAATTAAATTATATGTTTTGCACTTTATAGTGTGTTTTATTATGCCTGCCGCCGCGGTCCATAGAAAAATTGTCTTGCATGAAACCGGTCCGTGGTGCAGAAAGGTTGGAGACCGCTGACCTAGAATATGCTTAATGATGTATTACTACATTACATTTTTACCTTTAAAATCTGCATGCATGCAACTATGGTATGGGTAAGTGGTTAAGGTATGTTTAGGGTCAGATCACTAAAACATTGAATGGAGCAACATTTGCAATCATTTTTATTTCTTTTTATTTGAATAATTTTTGCTAACGTTGTCTGTCTCCTGTTGAGTGCTGGGCAGGTTGTGTAGTTTGATTATATCCAAGCTACAACACGTTGTCAGTTTTGGAACATGAGCAGCAGCACATTTGAAGAAGCTTAAATTGTGCATAAACTCCAGAATAGTATCTTTAGAAACGCAAGAGAAAAGCTTGTCTACATAATACAAATAATACTGAACAAATATGTACAGAACACTATTTGTTACATATGTATTATCTGAGATATGCTGGGCATTGCATTCATATTTGGAGACATCCACGCTGTGAACAAAATGTGATTTCTAAAGAAAGAAGGAGGCAGACAGAAAAGTGCTCGAATGAACTCGCCTGTAGGAAGTGCAGTTTGTAGTGCTGTCAGTCAGTATTGTGCTCGCATCCTGCACAAAGCTGAATCCTATGTTCCAAACAACAAATACGTCTTGTGGATGGTTTTACTTAGCTGGCGAAGCAAGTGTATAAAAAGTAAGATTGTGTAGCTACTGTATGTATGGCTCTATTCAACCACAACAGGGCCGGTACAATAGAGCTGCAATGCTCAGGCTTTACTTGTCATCTGGTAAGTGAAAGAGTGGTTAACCTGCTTCAGAACAGTGGTGTTCAAATCAATAAACATATATATATATATATATATATATATATATATATATTTCTTTTCTTATTATCATCAGGTAATATCCGCCTGGTGTATTGCCGAACAAAACAAAGCAAGACACTAAGGATTCTCTCTACATATTGTTTAGCAGGTGTGGATTTAATGTTAGTAACTGATCAGTATGACTGGACACTTACGACACAGGTGTTTGTTTGCGGTTCTAAATGAATGTATCAGTATTAAACTAGTATAAAGTCAAAATAAATAAGTAGAACGAGCGTGAGAGGGAAAGAGAGGCAGCGACTGTTTGATTGTTCGGTTGTTACTGGCTCTCAATGTGCTCCAACAATGTTCCGGAAGAAACACATAGACGTACAGTACAGTATAATATAGTATAATAACGACATAATATTTGGTATTTTTAATTTCATTACGTGTGGTATTCTGTTGGAACGTGACAATGCTATGAACAGGACAATAGCCTTCAAATAGTAAGTACAGAAGCTAAGAACCATGGAATATACAACTCGTCAGATATTATCGCTAACACAATAAAATGAATGGGAAACAGCAGAAGAAAAATGAAAAAAAATGAAAATATATACCCCAAAGAGAAAACAGTAGACAAAAGTCCCTCTAAGGCCAATATAATCTTGTTGGGCCCGTGTCCCCAAACCAACACACTGTCCTCCACCGTCTGTCTGCGGATATCCAGTTATGAAAGTTCTTTTGAAGCACCTCAGAGTGTACATAAAGACATCTGCTATCGATCGCTGTGGCCCTCTGCAGCCTGACATCCACTCCTAATAGGGGCTACCTTCTGCTCTGCAACACAGCAAATTGGGTTTAAACTATGTCTACTGCCCCAGGTGTCACTCACACTGGAGCAGCATCCACCCAACATCTGAGTGTTCTGGTGCCTCTTTGTGAGAACCAACTTAAGGTTTAGCTTCAAAGTGAGAACATTTCGGAGCTTTAGGATTAGGTTGAAGTATAATGTTATGGGCAGAAATGGCTAACTTGTATAACGTATTTAATGGGTACGTTGGACACCTTTTATTTTGGTAATTACATTACATCTGGGAGCACGTTAATGGGATGGATATAGGACAGAAGGTGAAAGCTCCAGATTTCAGATTTCCAAGTGTAAAAACATTTTTATACTGAAAAAAAAGTAAAGATTTTTCTGTATGTTTATGTCGCCGGCACTGCTGTTTTCTTGAGAGGTATTTTAATACCAGCAGATCTATGTGTATTACTCTTCTTTCTTTGTCTTAGTTAGTGAGCCCAGCCACTAACAGGTGCTGTTCAAAAATGTAAAACAATGTTTGTGACATGTGAGAGGATTTACTGAAGTTCTACGAAGAATGTTTTTGCCTTTATTGATATAGGCCAATGTTATGCTAGTTATTAGCACATTCATGAGCTTGAGTCTAAGTTGATTCTTATGTTGAGCAAGAATGCAGTTGTTCATCTTTACAGTTGTATAACTCTGGATACAAAAGAAGTTCAAAGCCCTCGGGCCACCCAGCAGGACCACCCACGGACCCTACTGGTGACCAGGAGTACTTATTATCCTGAATCTCATTCCGGTGTCAGCGGCAACCACATCTTTGATGTGAAATATTTACAGCTAGACAACAAACAGGTCCTATTCAAACTCCCTTCGCAAAAGTGAATGGGATTCTCCAGAATCATGCACATAGCCACAACAATACAAATGATAGGCATTGCTACGAATATGTATTGCTGCAATGCTGTACACCAAAAGTGTCATAATTATGTGTTGATGTTGCTTAAAAATGTACCTTCGGTTTTGTTGCTTACATAAGCCGTCAAGAAAAACATTTGAAAAAGTGCTCAGTGCTCTTAGTCTAATTGTCTCAGTCCTGTGAGGGAATGGTAACTTCCTTTATAAATGAGTGCTATTAAGCCTTAATGCTTTCCGAGCATGATGGAGCAGCTAATTTTAGCTTGGATGCTAATGGCAGTCTAGGACAATTAACACGTCTATTACTGCCATAAACTGTGAATAACACTGAAGCGCAGAAGCCATTTATTCCGTTAGAATGTAGTTGAAAAGTAGACAGCTAAAGAGCTGTGGGGGAAGACAGAGTGTGTAAGAGACAGTGCGAGGATGCTAAAATCCGACAGAACAGAGGTGTTACTCTTATGAGATAGAAACATAGTTGCTATGAAAAAGTCTCCAATATCAGGCAAGGTCAGCTGTCCTCCAACTAAATGTGATTTGATATGATTTATTGTGTTTATCCTTTAGCTGGACAGTTTGACTAAAATAACTTCACCGACTAATCTGGAGCTCTCACTTTCTTGTACATGCACTGTGCAGAGCCAATGAATTACTGCTGCTCTGCCCTGAAAAGCTGCTGCTTGGAGAAAAAAAAAGAAGAAATTCAGACACTGCTGTGTGTAAATTATTCCCCTTTTCCCTTTTTTGTCAGAACGAATAAATATGTGTTCACTGTGAAGCTCAAGTTTTATGTTACATTATTTCTGTTCTGCTCCATATGTAGAACAAGCCGAAAAATAAGTGGATGCACCCAATGCAAGACAGATGGCTGACGGGGGATTTAAATCATGGCAGCCCGTGATTTAGGGACTGTGTGAAAATTATTAGGGCGAGCAGAGGGGGTCAGAAGAGGGAGAGGGTAATGTATTTTACCTTTATGCTGAGTCTAAATTCGTTTTTTAGAATTATTGTCATTGTCGTGGCCATCATCACTACTGTGTTTTTTTTTTCTTCCTTCCCAAGTCATAGGAACCTGAGCAGAGAGGATGTTACCACGTCGGACTGCAGGCTCACGGGAGGATGCTAGTCCATGCCAACTGAGCCTTCCAACATTTGACTTGTAGGAGAGCGTTGGTATGCTTTGTTGTTGCTTTGTTCGTGCCAATTGTTTTGTATTGGGGACAGGGTATTGCAGTTTTTTTTCTAAGTCAAGTGGGGGTGTCATGCAAAGCCTCTGTCTGTATGTGTTTATTTCACAGAAATATCTGTATCCCTATTTCTATCTATATTGTGTATATATTCTGTAACCGAAGTAGGCATTATTCTGTATTAAATAGTGTTCGATTCACATGAAAATAACGTTGGTTTGAACATTTTATAAGAACAATAACAAAACAAGCTCTCTAGGCCCTTTTGCCAACTTCAGCTCGTCAGTTTTCCATCTACTGTCAAGTCAACCATGTCCATGCAACGAAACTGCGTCCTCAATTAAGTTTCGAGGTTAAAGTTGTGAATTAAAACAAAAATACTTGGTTAGGTTTAGGAAAATATCATGGTTTGGGTTAAAATAAGTTTGTTACGTAACTTAAGCTACGTACATAAGTCAAGTGTGTTACATACGTGAAGTAAGTTAAGTCAAAACAAGTCAACCGTGACTTTTTGTTACAGAACACAAAACACGAACAGTGGTCTCCTGGATAAAAGTCCATCCACCCCAAACTACTCCCTTTGTGGATTTACGTGCACTTTGATTAAAAGCGTATTTGTATTAGATCAAAAATAAACTTGATCTGGGAGAAAATATATTTTCCTCGTTACATTATTGACGATGCAGTTTTGTTGTATGGGGAAGGTATTTGTCAGGAAACCAGGCCGGTCAAGGCATGCAGTCAGATCATGATGTAAAAACAACACATGTGCACAAGTACTGAGCTCTGATACTGAGCCAAGATCTAAAGTTATCTTCTATACGATATCTACACAGATTTATGGACATTTGTCCTTGGTGGGCATAGTGGGCCCTGCTACCAGTGAAGAGAGTACTGTTGATTGTAGCATTCACATTGCATTGATATTCATACATCCGTAGTCCAAAGAAAACACAGTATTAAATTTTAAAAGTACCTCCATGCCCAGTGTCATTACTTCACGCTGGGCATGGAGGTACTTTTAACATTTTTTGGTGTGATTCATCTCCCCACCCCAGTAACTTATGCACAGTTCTCTTTCTGTAACTATTAATGTGATCAGCACATTTCAATCCCTGGGCTTAGCCTCAGGAATTGCTGTCCCAAAATGACTACTAGCGCTTTCCAAATGTTTCACAGGCGGAGCGGGAAGTGTTCAAAGGAGTCACAGCCATCGTGTTTAAACAGGTGTCAGCTACCAGCCAGCTTGTTCTGAATCAGCCAGGTTTTCCGTTACATTTATTCAACCTCAGTGGGCCACCACTACAATCACTGGGCTCAATATACTCTATTCCTCATCATCATCACAAAAAAAAAAAAGGTTTTGCGCATTAAATAGTCTAATCTATTTATACATTTGTATACAACTCTAGGAAATATATACAGGCACTTTCAACACACCGCATGATCACTTATGCCTCTTTGATTTAGACAATCAATGAGCAAACAGCTCAATTCAGAACTCAACAGAAGACGCATTATAGAAACAGTGTGAGAATTAGTTACTTGTTCATTGCGTTTGGCATTTTTCATCATCATATTCCTGCAAATACATCTCATCACTTTACTGCTTGACCTCCATTAAAACACAACATTATCTAACAAGACCCTGAGCAGACTACTACTTTTTACTACTAAAACATTTCAATAAAGTATCTGCTCAAAGTTTAATTTGTCTTTTATTAGATGGTTACAAAAAAATGAAATATATGAATGCTTCAGTGAATGTTCGAGGTTGGATTTAGCAAACCCTCTCAACTGCACTATTTCTTTTTCTAAATTGTTCATTTTTGAGATTTGGTCCTCAGCTGGTAAAACCATGTCATGTGCAGAGCTGTACCGTGACAGAAATAAAAAGACAATACGACCTAATGGGCTAATACTTCTTCAGTATCAAAGAAGTCTTTGACTCATGTGACTTTTGAATGACTGTGGGTGCAAGATAGTCTTGTAGTTTATGCAATATGCAGGTAAAAGCGCCACGCTCATAATATTTTTTCAAATGCCTGCAATTCCAGAGGTCCCCTGTGGACTTTTTGACCACTAATGCTGCTATAGTTCAAAGTAAAAAAAACAACATATTTAGTTTGTATCCTATGCACAAGCACACACACAAAGCCAGACAACACACATTCCTGCTAATGGACTCAAGTCATTCCACTGTACAACAGTTGGTGGCAGTAACACACTAAGAAACACAGCAAAGCCAGGGAAGAAGACTGAGAAATATGCAAAAAGTCAGCTTTGAAAATGTTTTGTGAGGAAGTAAATGCATTTGACATATTTAACATTACAGATATTGTTTTTCAAGACAAATCCATCCGTGTCATGCTGGAATTTGAGTCTGCAAACAAAAGCAAAGGCTCAACAATTTCAGGAGAGTGAGAATGTAGGAATAACAGAACCATGTAAATAGGGGGGGGGGCAGAAGGACCATCAGAGGTAATGGAGGACAGATGGAGCCAGAGGTGGAGAGAAATTTTGTTCATGGTGCCTGCATATTGATTCAGACTTTGTCATGCTAAATGTGAGTGAAAAATAAGAAGGAAAGAATTATTTCACAAAAAAAAAGAAAAAAAGGATACAGAAATGAACTATTGACAACACGAAACCAAGAAACACACACTGCTAGAAGGGACTTTAAAATGTCAAACACTAATGTTCAAGATTTTGAGGTCTTGAGTTATTACACAGCGTGTGTGCATTCCTGGGTTACTCTTGAGTCAGTAACTCGTCTCCTACCTGTACACTCCAGGCGGTGTCTGTGGGAGGATGAAGCTCTTCTCCAGGTCACGGAGAACATCATTCAGCATCCGCACGTGGGAGGGGTCACGCTCTTTAGGGTCATTTGCTGGCCGCATGGCTTCTGACTGGAAGAAAGCTGCGTGGTCTCTCAGAGAGGAGGCTGTGGACAGCATGGGCTGTGTTACCACGCTCTTGTCTAGACACATATACAGAGTACAGAGAGAAGACAAAGAGACTGAATCAACACGTGAAAAAACTGCCCTCAACTTTAAGGTCTGTAATTGTCTCTTCCAGAAATAGTAGTTGAATTAATTATATAAGCATTGGAGTAAATAACGACGTATGGAAAACACAGTCAACTTGCAAATAGACATTGGCTTCAAGTTGAAGCTCATGGTGTTCTCTGTGACAGTCAGAACAAAACATGTACAATGGACCTTTTATGCTTTAAAGGCCATGTGAGAACCCGCTGCCTCAAAGCTCCCCTCACAAAAACACAAAACATGGTTTCAGGGTGACCAAACTTTGACCAATGGAAATATAAATGTGTTTTGAAGACTCTTTCAGCATTTCTTTCCTTCATCTAGACGCGTTTATGTTTGGAGGAAGGCAAGATTCTTTGCAATCATTATTCGACAAATGTTTGTCTGCACATGTTCCTACTTCCTTTATGCACTCTGTGTCTGCACATGTTTTCTGGGTAAACTAAACACATGTAAACATGGGTGCACATTCAGACATCGGCTCGCTCATATTGTGATCTTGCTAGTGATCACTCTTCTTTTGTCACGTCGCCACCAGTGCTGGACTGGACCGGTGGAGCTAGCAATGGCTAACATTGTGGTTATAGCTGTGCACTACGAGGCTACCCAACTACAGCTAGAAGTCAACAGGAAGAAGTTGAATAAAGCCGGAGTTCAAATGTCCGCATTGCGTCCCCCTCGTATTGATAATTGATGACACCTAAGATTAGACCTAATTTGACACTTTTTCTCAAACAACTTGAATACTAAAAGTCCCCTCTAACAATAAAATAGAATTATTGATAAAGTGAGAAATACAAACAGGGACAACAAATGATTTATGCTTTGTGGCCAGTGGGGCGCAACCTCTATTGGCCAGCCCCCTCTGGATCTGATCACAATATGGGCCAGAACTCTTATTAATATCAGGTGAAAGTGGAAAGAATGATCAGATATCATTATCCAGATAACATGTCAAGATACAGATTGCATGTTAATACCCGGTCCAAATGGGATCTGTGATCCTTATATGACACTGGATCATCATTGGCAAACATTTTGTAAAACACAGGGAACAAGTTTACAAAGACTGCTGCCATTAGACCACTTTCCTCTCCCGTGGAGTATACTTACTCTTACTTACTTTGCAGTGACAAAAATAACAGAACTCAATGGAATAGAGTTGCCAAGGGCACATGGGAAGTACTTTAGCCCTGTGATGGACTGGTGCCCTGTCCAAGAAATAACCTGCCTGCCGCCCAACGTAAAGTGGGATAAGCAAACACTGGGTCCCCCGCAACCTGCCAGGATGAGCTGGATGGACATGTATCATGAAATATATTATAAAATCATTACATCTGACGGACCTCACTCCAGGTGTTTACATCACATATTGTAGATGGAAACAACACGCTGTCATTGGATGTAATACTGGGTGTTGCCTAATTGTCCAGTATTAACATTCTGATTGGGGATAAGGTTGATTATTTTACGTGAGAAAGATTGTAGGTAAACATATGAGACACATCTATGAGGAGAGAAATAAAAAAAATAAATGAGAAAAAGACGTTTAAATCATCTTCAGATTAGGGTCTGTACATGTGTTTAAGAATGAGCTACAAAGGGATTTATTCCTATAGTTTGTTTGACTTTGAGACTATGAAGAGTTGTCTGAGGTCACAGCAGGTGGTTTTGGATAATATATCGTTTTTATTTAAATCAAAAAGAGACTATGAACTAACAACACACTGGTCTTAATCTACGGACTTTGGTGTGTTTTTGTGTCTCTTTGGATCAGAGTGTGTCACAGTAGGTCGGGAACAGAGCGTGACTCATCTGAGAGGAGAGGGGAAGACAGTCGGGACAAAAATAGACAAAGAGATATGTTCTCTCCTACAAATTTAAATGGCTCTGGCTCCTCGCAGCCAGCTGGGACTCATGAAATATTGTTTGATTGTTGTAATCCATCACATCTTTTGACACATGGGGCCGTGTGTGAGTGTATTTGTATTTGGGTATACAGTTGGGACTTGGCCTCCTGTGATAACAGTGGCAGAGAGAAGAGAGAGAAAGACAAAAGAGACTGATGCTTTTCTTTTTAGTTCTCCAACATCTAAAGATGAACGTTGGGTGTCATGTAGGTTTATTTGATTCTCATTCTGCCATATTGATGGCTCGAATTATTGCCGTATTATTTGAGTAGAAAAACAAAAAAGCCAAAATATGTTGAAAACAAAAAACACATTAGAATACATATGTCTATGTATAATACGTCATCATGTATAAGATGTTGTTTTGCATCTGCCTTGCTTCAAGAAAGTGAAACATCAGAACATACTGTAGCTCTCCTGTGCACTTAGCGGAAAGGGCTCACAAGGAGAGGATACAGGGAAATGAAGAAAACCGAATAATAAATGTGAGCATACGACAGTCATTAAACTAAAGTTTATAATTCACATTTGACAAGCACACTTAAAATTTCTTGGTATATAGATTGCCAAAACATATTAAAGTGAACTCGACTAACAAGTTAAAGAACAACGTTGCTTATTAGATTCTGTCTCTCACCTTGTATTTCCATTTCCACTTCACCTTATCTCTTAAACTCCCTCGAGGACTGAGTGTGTTTGCCTGGTCTGAACTCTGCGTGAGGTGACTGCGTGCTCTGCTTTTTCTTATGCCTTACACCAAACAGGTTGTGTTTTCAAGCGATTTCAAACACGTTCAATATTATCGTGCCTATTTTGGCATCATTTTCAACAACCCATAGGTGTGCTCTCTCCCCGTCTTTACAAGAGGGTAAAGGTGTGCGTAGTATATTATATGAACTCCCCCCTGAGCAGCGTCGTCCTGCCTGCACCACACCTGCTGACAGAGAAGGGGGAGGCCCCGCGCTGCTGGCAGAAGAGCCGTTCACTGCCATTACTCTGAGCAACATGCACGGGAAAGAAAGAAACAGGTAGACAGTTCACATGGAGGGCACGGGAACGCGAAGACTCGGTGGAAAAGGAGAAGAAACTGGTGGAGTTGTGGAGTCAACAAGAGCAGCTGTGATTATGTCTACGACTTGGGGAGGCAGTGGCAATGACACAAAGACAGGAAGCAGAGCCGGTGGTGGAGAGTTGCTAAGATTGTCAAGAGTGGACAGGATTAAGAGTATATACGAGGGACAGCTCTGGTTAGACGGTTTGGGGACAAAGCGAGAGAGACGAGATTTGACATGGTGTGGACATGTGCAAAGGAGAGATGCTGGGTATCTCGGGAGAAAGATGGTCAAGAGGAGAAGAGGAAGGCCAGGGAGGAGGTTTATCGATGTGGTGAGGGAGGACATGCAGGTGGTTGAGGAAGATGCAGAGGACAGGAAGAGATGGAAACAAACTATGGGCTGCGGCGAGCCCTAACGAGAGCAGCCAATAGAAGAGAAGAAGATGTCTATGACTGGGAAAAGCAGAAACATTGCATTTTTATACCATGCAGCAGATGCTTTGACATATTAAATGCACTTCCTCTGTGGACATTCATAATCTAACCACCTTTTTATTTAACGCGACTTCACTTATTACAAGCAGCAGTGTTTTTACTACTTTATGTTAATGAAAGTACTTTTATTACTGTTCAAAAAAAAAAAGGCAATAAGAAATGAGAAATTGTGAAATAAACTTGCCTCTTATACATATCATAGAGCTGGATACATGTCTTGCTAATGCACACAGGGACTCCATTACAAATGACTTGATGTAAGCAAACTACCATCCAGCTCCCTTTCTCAAATGTTATGTTATTAATAAGTTGCATATATTTATGTTCACAAAATACACTACTCATTACAAACATGGCGCAGATTCCTGTGCTACTATTTTCTTAATGCATATTGGGATCAATCGTGGTCTAAATAGAACGTGTTTGTGTTTACTGGGCTCATGTTCTAAATTTAGTTAGGAAAATACATACAGAATTGTAAATCCATATGCATGTTATTTGCATGAATGCATATTCAAAATGCCTTCCATGCCGAGTAAACATGTTGACTCCTTTAACAAAGAGTCCAACAGCTCCTCGCTTGTCATTAGGCCGACTAGCTTACACTTCACAAATAAGTCTACAATACTGAAATACTCACATGCCATTTGCACCTTTAAGGAGTTATTGGTCGCTTTAATAGTTCCTAATCCCCGCACAGTCCTTGTTCCATGCAGAAATGCATTCAAATGTTCTGCTGAAGCTGAACAGGAGGAGGCTTCAGCAGTCTCGTGTAGTTATATTTAAAGATTCAAGATATGAAGAAAAATTGAAAAACTTAATTGTGTTTCACATTTCTGAGGTTAGGAGCCCACAAACAACATCAAAAACATACAACAATGAAAAGACTCACATAAATAATTACTTTAAAACACAAGCAATTCCATAAATAAATAAAAGCAGGTGTGCAACGCTGCATTAAAAAGTAGTGACATCTGTTTGGCCTTGCTGAAAGTGGACATTGCAGTGGGAAGGAAAGAGTTTGTTTTGCCTTATGGGAGTAGTTGAAAGTGTTGAAGGGGGTGTGAAGGGTCCTAAGTGATGAAGTCACTAAAATCCTTTCTCTTTGACTATGAGGGTCTGAGAGATGGGTCTGAGGGCTGCCGATGATTTTCATGGCATGCTTGATGATTCTTGTGAGTTTTTTCTTGCTTTCTCCTCTGAAGTTGCACCAGGATGCAATGTTGAATGTGAGGACGGCAGCAGGTCTTGGTTAACCTCTGCTTGCCCTTCACACTGTATGCTACCTGCAATCTTGGAAGACCAACTAGACTAACTAGCTAATCTAAGTAATTTACTCTAGCTCAGTAAGCATCTGACAGTTAGCAAGCTGCCTAGCTTGGAGAGTTATTGTGACCAGTGTTGGGTTCCCAGCTGGCTGGTGTGTAATCCAGCAGTTCGCCCAGAGGCCCTGCAAGTAGTGTCGAAAAGCTTTTTCACCCACATAATTTGCGAAGATGCACAAATGAATTCTACTGTGCCCCTTTCGGATGTGCCTTGGCCTTTAGTCAGCGCTTTCTACCGCCATCATCAAAACGCCAAATGATATCTTTGAAAGAATGCTGTTCACCCCTCCTGTAGGGTTCAGAGACTTGGAGAATATATTACAAGCATTGAAGCTGTTCTGGCTGCTCCGAGTGGCCCAACAATTCACCCTGACACATTGTTTCCCTTTCATTTGTCACCCATCTGTAGGCAAGCTTTTTTTTTTTTTACATTCTGAAGTCACTATGCTGGGATTCATTAAAGTGGTCACCTTCTCCCCTATCTCTACTTTCAATCTAATTATAAAGCAAAATGCTTTTTTTTTTTTTGCTTTGCCACTGAGATACATCTTATTAATTAATTATTGTACATCATACAGGTTTTAAGTGACATCCAGGTGTAAGAAATAATTCATGCACATGGGCACACACATTTACTTTGATTTCCTCAGTGTATTCTAGTAACAACCAGCACTGACAATAGCCTGTTACCTTTCTTTGGTACTGCAGTCGAGGACCAAAGGCAGCCCTGCTACTGAGCACTATCACTACAGTAAATTAATGGAGATTTATGTCAGATCAGACTAGACCAAAGGCAGTTTAATATGAAAAGAGAAAAGAAAGGAGAATAGTGATTTAAAAAAAGTTGAACAAAAGGTTTTTGGGGGTTTCAATTAGCTCTGGTTGTTTGATCTGAGTCCCCTCCATGACTGCCAGTCATGAATACTGCAGTGCTCCACACAGGCTGTGAAGAATCCATTAAATATCACTGGTCCTCTGCCGCAGGGGGCTGCCGAAACACCCAGAGACCAGACACACACACACACACACACACACACACACACACACACACACACACAGACACACACAAGCGTTCCTACTCATACAGCCACACACGGCCATTTCACATCCCCCAAAATACTCTCCCACTAATCTTTGAGTAAACCCGAAAAAATACGCATGCTTCACTACCCACTCATCTGGAGCCTACACATGAAGACATGTGGCTTCACTTATTAAGCCATATCCACACTAACATTCTACACACAAACACACACACACACACACACACACACACACACACACACACACACAC
>CALSCE010010686.1:21137438-21158799 GCA_943593645.1 Bovichtus variegatus | reverse complement strand
ACACACACACACACACACACACACACACACACACACACACACACACTCTATAAATACAGGAGGGAGACATGAACACTTTCAGTAAGTGTACTTTTTGTCTTGACTTCACCCTGGCTTCTGTGTTGACAGCCTCTGGTTGTATTTAGTTGGACCACACAGTCCAGAGTCAAAGTCCTGCTCCCTCCTCAGCCAGCCTCTGTTCCTTTAGATTGTTTAACGTGATGGGTTTTCTCACAGCGCTGCTTACACGGACGTTTCTACAAAGCAACACATGCATGGTGTGTTATTTTGTCTGTATTCTCAGCTGAATGTACATCTTGAAGGGTAAAATGTGAGTGCCCTGTCATCTAAACAGACAAAGAAAAAAAATTATAATTAGCATTCACTGACTACAGCTTCCATGAGGCTTTGCAAGATGCCGATGTCTAAGACTTTAAGTACTGCAATACTTGCCGTGACTATGGAGAAGCCAGTCAGAGGTGTAAATCAAAGCAAATAAACACTTTGCCATTGCAGGCGGAAACAAAACACTGCACCTTAGTTGCAGAATTTACTTGAATCAATCTCGAAACTGTTTGTCTCAGACTTGACTTGAGTGCACTCGTCTGCAGCTATGCTTCGGCATAGATGGAGTACTTCCAAAGTTACAAAAATGCATGAAACTGTCCCGGTTGAACCATCAGTAATCTCTATAAACAGATATCTGCATATGAATGCAGAATCTGTACGGAACGGGACACGATATTAGTATCGATCGTGCTCTGTTTTCAGTTTGTAGTAATATTGACCAATGATGTTTGAGCGGGCTTTAGTTCCATACAGGTAAACAGTCCGTGTAAAAAACAAAAGAGAATGTAAGACGATTTAGCTTTTTATTAGCTTTTGTTAAAAATGGAATCTGCATTCACATGCATATATATCTCTCAACTCTCATTCTCAAGTTGCTAATCGGACTGTAAACGAGGAAGGCTATCTTGACATCCACTCGACTCCAGAAGTATTAGCTTATCCTCCTTTTTCTCACTCTCTTGTACTTCTATCTTGGTTAAAATGATCGGCTATGACTATCTACATGCCAGCTTTTACCCACAACCACTGACATTAACCAACCTACGGAATCCTAACACACACCAGAAATTATTTATCATGTCTCACTATGTGTAACCACACACGCATCAAAAAGTATTTATTTCACTGTCCTATTCCTCCTCCTCTTTCTGTCCATCTGGTGCCTCTCTGTATTTTTAACCAGCGGAGATAAAAGCTCTCTCCCACCTGTTTTCTGGTTGAACAATAGCTGCTCGGTGCGAAGCATTGAGAGTATCTACACGTTTCACAAAGTCAGATTTATAACTTTAAGATGTTTATAATGCCACCTGGAATTAAATTTAATGCCAATTTATATAGTTTTTAATTTTTATCTTTATTGTGGTATTTATACAACAACAATAAAGAGCCCAAAATCTGTCACAAGCAGCCTCTTTTTGATGACACACAGCTCATGAAAATAGTAAAACTAAATGCAAGCATAAGGAAAATGACACTTAGAGATGAAGTGTCGGGACATGATGTCCAATTGTGTATTATAAAGCAGCTTCAATTAAGAAAAAGTCTCTTTCATGCAACGTCGTTTCTTATCACAAGGTCAAATATGAGATGCAGCATTACTCTGTTCCTTCATAATTGAAGAGATTTATTTAATCTCCTTTGCCTTATTTTTCAGCTCATAAAGAAAGCATTTTCCTTGCCTTAACATAAAGTGCATACATAAAACTCTGTAACTACAGTTGCATAATGATTTGGGAAATTATGAAGATCAATAGAGGACATCACTCGAGCAGTCACAAAGGAAGGAGAGGGATGGAAGGAGAACCTGTAGCATGTATACAGGCACCTGTAATCGACCAACCAAACTAAACCGTCCTTGGAAACAGCAGTGGACACACTTTCATTCCATCTTTCTCAGCAGAGCCCTCGCTGTACTTTGTGTCCAGCGCTCGTTTGCAAATGTAAGCATACTAACAAGCTAAAGCAGTTTATGTTAGAATATTACTCAAAGCACCGCTGTGTAGAAGGACAGCCTCACGCCGGGCTTACACTGGAGGTGCTGAAAAGCGCCGCGATTTTCAAAAATGCGCTGCCCCTACAGGTGCCCATGTAAACTAATTGGGCTGTTCACACAGAACGCAGCGTGGAGCTCCCTGACCGGCTCGATAGTATCTGGTCTATTTTCTCCACATTTGGCAGGAAAACACACTGATAATCTCCCATAAATGTTTTAAATTATATATTATAGCAGATATAAATCATCTGATTCTGATAAATGATAACACATGCATGCCAAGTCTGCCAAACTCTTTTGACTTTACTCCCCCCTCTCTTTGCTGTTCTCCTGGAGTTTCAAATCCGCCGATTTTTAGCCCCCACATAAAGAAATTACAAATACAATCTATATTTATTAGAAATAGCCTATTGTCACTGCTGTTTGTGGCTTTTAAAGTACATAGGCTACGTATTCCACAAAGCTTATTCGTCAGTTGTGTCTAAACGGAGATGGAGCGCAACATGCAGACAGACAGACAGACGGACGGACGGACGGACGGACGGACGGACAGATGTCCCATCACTGACTATAGATAAGAAACTCATACAACCCCACTTCAAAACATCTAAACTATCCCTTTAATATTTCAGGTACAGTAGGCCTCCAGTCGAATTTAGGCTCCTGTATATGTGTCCTACCTTAGCTAGGGCCAGCAAGGTATGATGTATAGGTTAAGGGACTGACATATCAAATCAGATTTAACATAGACATAGATTGCCAATACAGGCACATGTTAAATTCTGAGAAGTGTTCCTCTGTGAACACTTCATACTGTAAAGTGATTTACATATTATTTATCATCCAAAGAGTGCAACTCGCATAGTAAGGAGAACACAGCACTTTAGTCAAGGTCTGAATTGAACCCCGTATAAATTTACATTGCCAAATATTCAGCAGTTAACATGCTGTACAACCTCTCAGGCCTTCTGAAGCAAAATCAGCTTATTCAGTCACAGTCTCAGAGCATGCAAACACTCTGTCCTTGAATATTAAGATGACCTTTAAAAGAGGATGCACAACAGAGGCTTTGATACATATAACCTGCGTGCTGTCTTCGCTTGCAAACTCAGAATAAACAAAATGATACTTTTGTTATGCACCAAGAAAAACCCACAAGTACGGGAGTTGTCAGAGGGAGATTTATGAATAGATAATCAATGCAGTGTTTGAGTTGCACTGTGTAGTTGTGGATTTACAATAAGACAACGCAAACTGTACAGAATGAATTCTTTATGCTTGAGATAAAATAAATCTACATATCAATGTCCATCAATCGCTTACACTGTAGGATCAGAGATCGAAAGATACACTCTCACATGTACTGTGGCTCCATCTTTGAGTCTCATTCATTGTACCAATGAGGCAATTGATCAGTGGCACAGGTTCACTGGCTCTGTCTAAGCATATAAGCACCGTCCCATTAATGCCTAGATTGAGTGGTTATGCTTCCCCGTCTGAGACTAATGGACATATTATGACCTGAGCGAGAGAGAGATGACGGATTATTACACCTGCCTGTAGCCTGTCTGTTTCTTCATCACTTTGTCCCTCAGTGTACCCCTTGTCTGCCCCCCAATTTATCCCCTCTATCAATTCAATTCAAAGGCAATTTATTGGCATAAAAAAATACACCTTCTTGTCAACTTTGCACATTAGTGGTGAGATTTAGGATCGTTAGCATCCTTAAATCAAGGACAAAAGACCTCATCATCCAGCTAAAACACAAATGACAAAGCAGAATTACACCATTAATAAGCAATACCATATACAGTTATACAGCTTTGCCTAATGTTCCTGTTGTATCTATGCCTTGATTATCAAATTACTGGTCTGCAGTATAAAATCAGAGTCTGTATTATCCGTGTTCTGCAAGGTAAAATTACTGTTTTGGTCAAAGGAGTCTGGTGGCTTTGAAAGAGAATAGATACAGACTTCAGTTCCTGTCAGAAAGGGCTGTCTGACAGCAAGGTCAAGAGGTAGAAATATTCAAAAATATAGCATTCACTTGAACTTTTTTAAGTGTCTAAAATAAGTTTTGGGGGCAGCAGTACATTACTTAGCATCTGTGCTGCTTCTCTTGTCTATTATCCAAACTGGGGGCGTGCCGACCGTCATCTACTGTAGGTAATACTGGACTATGGAGAAGCACCTCATAAAACCCCACCTCAAAACTATGCATTTAAACTAGCTTACAGGGGTGGACTGATGCAAAGTATATAGAGGAATGTAATTAACTGAAGAAAAAGATAGGTCATTTTGGAGAGGTTTTCTATGTGTTTAGTGCTGTGATAGACCAGCATTTATGTATTACTCTTCAACATATTACAATTTATATGCTAAGAACTGATTAAATAGAAAGTCTTTGGAGGTTTAAGGTTACAGAAGAAAGAGGGAAGATGTTGAACACTTGATTTGAATTTTACAAATGCAGGAATCAAGGTCACCGTGTTGTGGAATCATCAAGAGGAGAGATCGATAAGTTCAGCTAAACACATGAACCAACACTAAATCATTCTTATGGGAGAAAATGTCTAGGGAAGGGGGAAGGCTTTGTGTGTGTGTGTGTGTGTGTGTGTGTGTGTGTGTGTGTGTGTATGTGTGTACATAGATGTAAAAACATTCTACGAAAAGTGTTTTTTTGCATACCAGGGAGTTATGTGCACACCCGTGGGACCTTGTTTGTTTGTGTGTGTATGTGTGTGTGTCTGTGTGTGCATACGTGTGTGTTTGTGTGTGTGTGTGTGTGTGTGTGTGTGTGTAGCATGTCATTTTGCTTTCTGCGTGTGTGAGAGTGTTCACGTTTGTTGAAGAGGGTATTAGGGATTGATGCTCAAGCGGGCTGGCTTGACAGTGGACATGAGTTATGTCTCTGCAAACACATACACAAAGTGGTGTGCATACTGCAGTGTTCAGTCGAGAATCCAAGACTCTTGTGGTTTGCTGCACCTTAAAGAATCAAATATCACTGTCAAGACACTGTATGCTAAATCTGTTTACATTTACCCATTAACTTTGTATGCAACTGCTTCTATTCATGGATCTATTCTGAGATCTGGGAAAGGCCAGAGATAGCTGAAAGAAAAAAGACACACAAGCTGCCAGATGATCTAACAGGTTGTAAACAAAACCAATGTTATTTCAAAAACTTAAAACCCAAGTTGCTCGATGGAAACATCCACCACAGCTTTCTGGTTAATTTTTGGCCTACCCTACTTGCCGTAGTTGTATGCATTCACAAGTTTTCTGGGCAGTTAGGGAATTTTTTGCGACATTATGGTTGCATTTACTTCTACAACAGCGACAGCAACGCTGGTATTGTTTTCACCTTGTGAGTCTGTGTGTATGTCCTCAGGGGTAAATGTGCTCCTGGAGACACCTGCTGTAGCAGGAACTACCACAGAGTCCATTTTCAGTCATTTGCCAGGTCTGTCAGTCTGTGGACAGATTTTGTCGCGGCGATAGCTTTGCAATCATGCACGATGTCGTCAGGAAACTTTACACATTTACAGATCACTTTGCTTCGAAATCTCAGCAATTAATTTGCCATGTCAAATGTTCTCATAACTGATGGAACTGATGGGCAGAGCTATGGAAAAAAAAAAAAAAACCCAAGTTGTAATAAACTATAATTAAAGAGCTAAAGAGAGCAGAGCCCCCGTCATGTGCTTCTTCTACCGTGGCATCATCACGAGTATTCTGACCGGCTGCATCACTGTGTGGTTTGCGAGCTGCACTCCCTCCAACCGCAACACCCTGCAGCATATAGTGACTGCAGCTGGGAACATAACTGTTGCCTCACTCCCCTGCCTCCTGGACATTTACAGCCTGCACAGCCACCAGCATTGCAAATAAACCCCCCCATCCACCCCCCACAGCCTCTTCAGTCTCCTGCCATCTGGGAGAAGATACTGGAGCCTCTGAGCCCGCTCCACCAGACTGGGTAACAGCTTCATACGGCAGGCTGTCAGGATGCTGAACCTTCCCCTCTCTGCCTCCACTGGCTGGATTGTAACCTACTCATCACACCGCACCAGCCATAAGAACTCTCTTTATAAAAATACACACACACACGCAGCTACACTCAACACTAGCCACTTTGCACAGAACAATTTAAAAGAAAAAACCTGTTGCTTATTACTCATATTGTGGATTGAATAGTACCTGCACATATTCTTTTATATTTTAATCTCTATTTGCAATATATTTATTATTTTTAAATAGTTTTTTATATTTGTATGTACAGTACACTGTGGTCTGAGATAATTTCGATCCTGTATACATCCTGCACATATGGTAGAATTGAAGTTGAAGTTCATTTTAATTCTTAATTCTGTTGATGTGGCCACTGGGAGGCAGCGCAACAAACCATTATACATACCTTATAAAGTTGATATTGGAAACATATTATCAAACAGTTGCCTCTGCCAGTAGACACGGAGCAATGTTAACAATATTAGGAGTCATAAGCCCAATATTCACTCTCCTTTTAGCTCTGGTTTGGTCTAAACCTGCTAAATGCTCCACTATGTTCACCAGCTTGTTGCTAACTCGTCCGTCTGTCCGTCGGTGCCGGGAAGGTGGTGTGCAGTCCACCTACACCACTAGCCCCACGTAACTGATACCGCTAACAGATTAAAAGAACAGTGCCTCAAACTTAATGTCTTTCAGTTTATATCTTAACCCACTGGATCAAATTAGAAAAAAGCTTCTTGATTTAAGATTAATGGCATACTTTCTACCTGCTACTGGAGTTGCTCTTGATGTAAACACTGTCCCATCGCCTAAAATGACACTAAAATTTCAGACAGACACAAATGACTCAATGAAATAAATTATAAATATTTCAATATGTAGGATTTTTAAATGATTTATGTTACTCTACACTTTGTTCTATTACTAATCCTACATTGCCACTAGAAAATAGATTCTTATTATCGGGTCTCTCTTGAAAAAGAGGTCTTAAAGGTAATAACTTTGCACTTCATCATCACCACCATAACTATCATATATCATCGTCAGTGTTACCTTTGAGTTTGTTTTGGACATCCAGGGCGATGTCCAGAGGGTAGAATGGCAGCACAGGATCATTGACCAGGCGGAGAATGGCTTCTGCTGTCATCTGCAGAAACACCAAAGCCAAAAGAGATTTGAATGAAGTTTTTATTTTTTGTCCACCGCTGCATTCATGCATCACGTCATTCCAACGAAAGCACAGAACAAAAAGCTTGATCAAGTTGTTGTTATGATACGTTTTGTGAAGAAGTACCTGGGAAATGTGCAGGTAAACAGTCGCAGTATAGTGCCGTGTGTGTGTATCAGTCTGTCCACGGCTAATCATATACAGTTGGACCCATCAGACAAATTTTTTTTTGCGCTCTTTCATGACGGTATGACTGTAGGGACCTTTCCTGGTTGCAATTTCTGAAAAAAATTATTTATTGACTGTTTTATACCATCATTGAGTGCTGACTCCTAAATCCTCTTAGCCGGTCTGTAGGGTCCGCAAGTTATCAACAACTGCTTCAGTACCTAATCTGTTGCAGGCAACATTTTTTGAACCGGAGCATCTGCAGATTAATTCCAAGCCCAATATGTTATGATCCAACTAACTTCTGATTGGTACTTAGGAAGATGCAGCAATTCAATCAGTCAATTCATGTTGTGTCATGTCTTCCACGCCGTCGCAGGCCTCAGATCTGATTATGCACAACACACCTTCGTGGTCCAGATTGCAAATTGAAAATCTGGGAGTCTATGCAACATTTTGCTTTTCATCCTGATTAGACCATAGCTGTCATGTTAGGGAAAAAATAAATAATTGGGGCACCTTTGGCTGCAGTGTGAGCAAACATTTATGGATTTCCCTTGCTTGTGCTGGCACCCCATACTGAGAAGCACTGTCCAAATTACAGAGTGTCTGTCTGGCTCTGCTCTCACAGTGGAGTGTCATCTTGATGCAAACAGAACACTGATGTGGCCGTTCTCTCAGCAGGTTGAGGACTTGGCATTGCTACGGTTTGTTTTTTTATTCGAGTGCAACGTCACTGCAGCTCAATGTTCTAACCGACTCCTCTGTGTACCATCACTGCAGGGATTATTGATGTATCGATCCCCTCATTCCACACCTGGACTGCATCTATCGGGGAGGAAATACACCCCTCACTGTACCGCAAGAAAAATTGTAATTCTCAGTGCCACGCTATAATTGGAATAACCTTTATCAAGGACATCACATGCATGATTTACCCTGAGCTACATTCATTCCCACATTACGAATAAGATTTAGCGCCTTACAAGCCACAGAGCTTCTTCTTTTACTCTTCTATCCTCTGTATCCTCTCCTTCGTATTCAGTCAATTTGCTGTAATGTTGTTGTTTTTTTTAAAAATCGAATTATTATTACCATTTGTTGTTTTGATGTAGTTTATTTCTACATTTTTGCCTAGTTTCTAGTTGATAGTCGGGGCTAGGCGGGGATATGACGTGCAATAAAGTGACAGCATTAAAATACATTAGTGTTCTCCAGGGGAGGTCAAATCTTGGTACAAATCTATGCTGTAATGTTATGTTGTATTCATAATTAATATTTCATTAATTAATAATATTACTTTAGTTCCAACAGCCAGCTGTGGGAGCAGACGATTTAAGCACGGCTTGATTGCTGCTCTGTATCATGATTCAATTCATAGGACTGGAAGAGAGTAACTGGGGAATGATATAGTGGGAGGTACATATATTATATGGAAGCCCTGAGAGGCAAGTGAGAAAAACTATTCTTTTGATCCAGCCATCTAAGTCCTATTTAGAACATGGGGTTGTGGTGCACTCCAAGCTCTTGTGGCTGAATAAAAGAACTTCTATCCTGGCAAAACTTTTTTACACCTGTTCTTAAGTCACAAACACAGGACAGAAAACTATTTAGATCGGACTTAGAAAATGGATCAGTAGAATCGTTTCTCACTCGCTCTCAGGGACTAATATTCTCTGCAACAGTAACCTAAATAACTTGCCATAGTTGAGCAATTGAAAAAAAAAAAAGTATTTTGTCTGTTGCTAACCTTGCTAACCAAGGCCAGCTATGAGATGTCAGTAAAGCGCTGCCAGTCAGAATCTTGAAGCTTAGTCACTGTCCACATTATGTCCATTAACGGTTTTATCCTCTTTTTAAAAAAAAAAAAAAAAAAAATCAAAAAGAATATGGCTGCAATATCCTTATCAGTACCAATATTTGTTACACAAAAACACATATTTCAATCAAACTTTTCATTTGTGTCTTATTGTCTGATGTATACTATTTAATGCCTTTTATGCATTTTGTAGGGAACAATGACTTCCCTTTGTGTATAAAATGTGATTAACTTGCCTTTGCTAAAATAAAAAAGGAAAAAAAACTCCACAGTAAGGCCTTTTGCTCCATCGCTGAAGAGCAGAGAAGAAAGGAAAGTAAAGGTCAGTATGCAATACGGCTATCTGTGTGTGTGTGTGTGTGTGTGTGTGTGTGTGTGTGTGTGTGTGTGTTCCCGCTTCATTCCTGGCCGGTGAGCCTCAGGACTGTCTCTAGTTGAGCAGGCTCTTGGATAATGACCTCAGTACCCAGCTCATCCACTCAGTGGCACACATCTTACACACAAATGAGTGTGAGTGTTGGAGGTCAGCCGGACCAACACTGGACTGAGAGCGGAAGGCAGACTGCCAGAACCCCCACTGCAGGGTCAGGTGAAGAAACAGCCCCAGCAATACACTTGTAAACATCAATATATCATTTCAGATGAATTCGTTATGTCGTGGAGTAATTACTGTAAATAATTGAAACCATGGTGGAGATGACAGAGGGCACCAGCAGCCTTTATCTTTCGTGATGTGATCTTATGTATTTTTCCCTTTCATGAAGAGGATTTCTATAAATATTTCGGCCTCATATTAGATTCCCCAGTTAACATTTGAGAAGCATGTTAAGATGGTGAGCAAGGTTGCAAAAGCAAACTTACATACATTTAGACTGCCAATCTATTTCATGGTGAAAATAGTTTCATGGACTCTTTGATCTTTTCACGTTGAAGTTATTGTGTAACCTCTTTGTCACGAGCGGCATCTACATTTACCATCCCTCTTTGGATGATTTACAATCAAGCAAACACATGTTTGGACACCGAGCCGATAAGATTGCGTCATTGCCACGTTCTTAGGAAAGTAAACACGTTCATTTTTGATCTTTTTTATTAAATTAGCTCATTTTTAAATCATCTATAAATGCCTTAATAACCAGGCTGCCCAGGTGCTCACTGACACTCAGAGCTTCGGGCTCAGTAACACGTGGAGCATCCAACAGGAATTGTAAACTGCCTTTACGTAAATCCTCATTTGGACAAACGGCTTTTTTCTGTTAGGGAGGTCAACATGTGATATTCCTTATCTGCAGAAATCAAAATGGATTTTGACTGGGAACATTTTAAACACGAGCTGAAACAGGATCAGTCATGTTAGTCACAAATGATCTGGCGCTTCTTGTTTTATGGTGCATTATTCTATTAGCTTGTCTCTTGTACTCTTAGGTATGTGGATTTTTGTGTCGAGTTGTGAGTTATAATGTACACATCTGTTGGTGAGTTTGTGTTTTGTACCGTCTCTTGCCTATTTGCTATGTATTTTAATGCTGTTGTGTGTGGCATTGGTTTATTCTACATACCCGTCCCTATACAAATAAACATTAAATAAATACGAAAGCAAAGGGGCCAAGCAACAAGAAACCACACAATGTAAAATGCAGTGTGGAGGCAGAAAGAATCATCCAGTTTTTACCTTGACCTAGGACGCTTGTTCCTGTATGGGAGAGAGGCCAAGGAAAAAGTCATTACATTTTCTTGCTTATCAAGGTCGTGCCAATGTGTTGTTATTTTGGCTAATAGCAGCTCAATTGTGGTATCTATTTTTTTCTAGTTTCCTTGGTCGAGGAAAAACGTATGAATTACATATAGAATTACTCAGGTGTAACAATCTGCTCTCAGCCATATTTTATAATAACAAAGGATGAAATGGCTTCATATGTGAAACGCTTACTAGTAAGAAAACATACAGAGAAAACAGAGCTTAAAAAGTGAATATATAACACTCGCCCGATGGCCTGAAACAAGACTAAACGCTACTGTTACTCCATATCTGCTGGACGTGTATAAAGGCAACTCTTTGTGAACAAATTGACCTTAACGTATGTATATAATAATTGATCAGTGTTGTGTTTGCAACTGGCTGTGCTGTCCCCAAGTGGCTAAAACTAATACATTCATGCAGGTTCAAAACGTTTTGGTGCATAATACATTTGAATTAGCACAAAAAAGCTATTCATTTGTTTTCTGATGTGCCATGAAATTATACAAATTTTTTTTGCCAAATTCTAGACACATTTAGACGCCTTCTATGGCATCTGCGATAGGTATCACTCAAACTCGGAACCCAATGGCCATCGGTCTGAAGGCGGTTTAGCCTCTGGGGCCAACAGCCAATAATTTGAGGATATCGGTCCCAAGGTTTCTTCTTCTGTGGGCTGCTACGCGTTACATTCCGATCAGCAACTTGAGACACGAGAATGAAGTTGGAGGAGCCAGTTTACAAGATCATTTCAAGCTAATAATAAGCCAAATTGTCGTCAGACGATAAGCGATGGGTTCCGAGATTGCATTTTGGCCAATAAGTTTTGCCTCTTTTGCTCTCTACATGGACTGTTTACCTGCATGCAACTGAAGACCGCTAAAAACAGGATTGGTCAATATCACTCGGACTACAAACAGTAACCAGAACACTTCAGATACTAAAACCATGTCCCATTACATACAGATTCTGCATTCATATGCAGATATTTGTTTCTAGAGATTAGGTATCACAACGAACTACAAACTATACATTTTAAGGTCAACATCTTTTATGGTGTTAAAATACAAATGTGAAAGAACATATATTCTTTTACTTTTGCTGTATCTGGAACAAGTTTATTTTTTAAACTTATATTAAACAGACAAGTTGTCTTGGAAGCCATAACCTGAGTTTGATTCCTTTGTAGAAGCCATCTTGTGCCGGTGCTTAAAGAGGAAGCGCCTCAGCTGCAGTCAGTATACGTATGTGGTGTGTGAGGAGGCGGGCTCTATGGGGTGACTGGTTCAAAGATGGGTGAGGTTTTGGCAGCTAATTAAAGTAAAATACTGAATGATGTATTAATATTTGGTATTTTGAAGGTACAGTATTTAAGTTGACATGTTAAAGAATGAACTGAGGCCTTGTTGTTATAATTAAGAAGAGTAAAATGATGTATATTTGTTAAACCTTGTAAACTCTCCATTCCAGAGGGCCGACCTGATTGGCCAGTTTGACCTGAGAAGGCGGGCTCTATGGCTCTATATGAGACTGGAATGAGAGTGAAGGGGGTTGTTTGTCCCCCCCTCATTTGTCTGGTTGGAAAAAGCTGCACCAGTACTGTTTGGAGAAGACAGAACATTTGATTTCTTATTTATTTTGTTATATATATTTTTTTGAATGGCTGAAAAATAAAACTCAAGCGAACTTCTTTGCCAGCGTAAAGTTTCCTTTTTGTCACGTTTGATCTCACTACCCTGCACCTCACGACAAGCTGTTTTTATAAAAATGATCCATATTCACTTAATACCTCAACATTATATGTACAGTGCAAAAAAACTAAATCAACAAGAGAGAAACAACAACAACAAACAAAATCTCCTTTGATCTGAATTTAAAGTACAGTTTTGTGAATTTCAACTATGTTTGGCTACAAGGATGGACGAGTTGGGTTGAAGAGATTTAAAGACCAGAACCGTCATTCACACCTCTGTCCCTGTGTGATGTCTGGCATCTTATTAATCTACCTAAGCAGCTGTCCCTATATAACACTACTTTTCTAGTTTTTGGAAAATGTCCTACAGTGTACAGATCTGTTCTGCACCTCTCTGCACTGTTGTCACTTCCACTGAAATCAATCTGGCAGGGGAAAGATTAGAGCATTGATTTGAGGCTGGTGAGTAATACTACTGCAGAAAGCATACATCAAAAGCCTGTAATGTGGTTGGACAGAAAAGGCCGTTGATTTCTTATTTATGGCCTTATTTCTGGATCGTCTCTTTCCAAGGCAGAGGAGTCAGAAAGGGAGAGAGGCAGTGAGAGAGGAGAGGGAGAGTTGGCAAGAGATAATGATGGAGGAAGAAAGGCAGAAAAGAGGCTGTGACATAACAGAAAGGAAAAGACAATCCAAACTAAAGAAAGATGACAGTTGGAGTGGAGTGGAAGGTAGAACAAACTAGCCTGAGCATCTCTTCTCATGTTTCTCCTCCTCTCCTGTCATGACCTTCCCTCCTCTCATCTCCTCTCCTCTCTTGACCTTTTAGATTATAAGGGAATCAGTACCATCTGTCTAAGTTACATCTCAGGGAAGAAACACCATTCAGCTCTATCTCACCCTATCTCTGGGAATTCGCCTGGTATAGAGGAAGGAAAGGAGAGGAATTATTTATTTTATGTAAATGTTCATCTGGCCAAGGGCCAAATATCATAACCATGTTTGACTGACCCTGGGTCAAATGCCAGGACCCAGGGTGACCACCAACCGCTGTAACAGCCCTACTGTACACATTGGCCAATATTATGTTATTGCATCAAAAATCTACTTGTGTAGGCAGAAAAGCAGTCTTTCAATGATACATTTGTGTAATTTTATGCTGTCAAGTTTGATTTTAATGATCATGTGACATATGTTGCTCACTATAAATAAATATTAAAGAAAAAAACACTGGCATGCACTGGGTTATGTACCTCTGACAGTCACTGATCAAGCCAGCTGAAGGACATTTAAACTACTCCTATTAGTATTATATTATATTATATTATTTGCTGCAATTAGTGTAAGTGTCTTGTCCACACAACTACCACCAGTGTCAAGATGTGTTTACCTCAAGGGGGGGACTTGAATGGATTTAATTTACAAGCTCTTCGAACTTTAAAAACCTAATCATTGGGGTCAATGGCGGAGATCTGTCATCTGTTCAAAGAGAATTGTGATACTGCACAGTGTAGGAAAACCGTTTCTAGAAGAGGTACAAGTATAACTGTTCAAATGATACCATCTCAAACTCTCAGAGGCTGCAAAGAGTGGGGAGCTCAGGGGACACTCTCAGACATGACACACACTGGAGCCAATCCAAAGTGACCTAGTTAGCGTAACCTATATGTACTATATCAGAAAAGCAAGATACATAGGTCCATAAATATCTGTAGATATGAACATAAAAAAATGATATGGTGTGAGGGCCAGGTCACAAACAGAAAATCGATGCGTCCTCTAATAACAGGTGGCTCTAGATGCTTGGTGACAAAGGGACTGCTCTCACGACTAGTTGGTGAACTATAGCCAGGTTTCCATCCAAATGTGCAAAAAAAAATGCCCTTCCGTTATGCAATTATCAGGTGTTGGTTCTTCGAGATAAGCAGTAGGTGGCGCTGATTCTACAGTTTCCATTGAGGTTTTTTTATGCGCAAATTGAAAATGTGGACAAAAACAGGTAGATGGAAATACACCTAATGTAGGCTAGCTGGCAAACTAATGGCTAACATGTTAGGTGCATTTACTCCCAGCTTGCATTTTATTTCATTCAATAAAGAGTTACTGCAGGAAGAACAATGCACCTCAAGCTAGCTAGCCTGCTGACAGACAGTGAGCCAACTCTTTACATTTGTTCATAAACTTTATTCAAAAGACGTATTTATACCACTGACTTGTCGAATAACTGCAAACTATGTGTCTTTTGTGGAGCAGTTTATAGTTCGACAGAAGAGGGAAAATAAAAGTTGAGTGTGCAACACAACTTAACAGGCAACTAAAGCTTTCTCCTTTTCTGACTTTTGACATTTTAAATGCTAGTGAGGCCGAGCCTTAAATCTGAGTGAGATTGCAAATCTGTAAAGGATGTTATTGTTAACTCTGCAAAGACCCTTTAAAACAACTCTTGTGGTGAGGTTAGGACACGCCTCGGCTACCAAACCCATGTTCCTACATTTATATCTTTCCATTCTTGATACATTGCAAAGGATTTAACTGAACTGAACTCTTCAGGTAAGTTTAGGTAAAGGTAATTATCGACACAAAAAAGACAGGATGAAGTTGAGGAATGACTGAAGTTGTCTACAAAAGCTTTTTTTTTTTTGTCAACTTGCCAGTAAACAACATAAATCCACCAAGTACAAGCACAAGGCTGAAACTGTGATTCCTCTATGAGTGTCTGTGCGTCAACATAAGCTGCAATCCTACTAAAAATAAACACAAGGATACACATCTGAAATGTAACTTTAACATTAAGTTTTAATATGTTGACTTGTGTAGTGCAGGTGCCACTTCCTCCACTTTGGACTTTCTCTCCATCCTTACATAGTTTCTTTTTTTCGTCCTTTTCTACATGCTGCATTTGTTTTACTATTTCCTGTTTATTATATTCAGTCTCTCAGATACACAGCACTAAATCTCAGGCAAACCTTCATTTGTAGTCAACACGGTGTGATTGTTGCGATGCCATATGGTCAGTTTAGCCAAATGTTAAAACAACAATGTGAAAACTAGGATTGCTTTGGTCTGGATCCGGGATAAATTGGTACTTTATTGCATAAACTCAGTAACATTTCAAAGAGCACATTTAGAAATAATTCAACTCATAGCTTCGGATATGGATTGCAAATAAAATATAGACGTTGGCCATCCCTAGCCATGATCTGAATTTGATTCAAAGTTAAAATAAGTAAGTAATGCACTCGCATGTCTGCTAGATTGTAACTCCGTGTGACAAAGGTAAATGGACTGCATTCATATACTTTACAACACAAGTCAGAATTCACCCTTTCACACATTCACACACTGGTGGCAGAGGCTGCCAGACAAAGCTGCCACCTGCTCATCAGATAAACATTCACACACTCACACAGGGTTCAGTATTTTGCCCAAAGACACTTTCATATTCATCACAAACTTAGTTATTGGAAATAAAAGTCCCTTTTGTGCATTCCTGTTTGCACTTTAACCCATCTGAAGAACCATGACGGTCCGGCTAATTATTCATGTAATGAATGAAAAATGTCAGCCTGTGATCTTTATTTTGAATTCAAACAGGATCTATTAAATATTTATTGCATGACAACAGAAATGATAAAAAAAGGCAATTTTTTAACCTCAGAGAATTCCCAAGGTCACTGGTAGATATAACGCTACAGGAAACAGACTTTTTGTCATTTTGTACGTATGACACCAGTGAGACAAGCACAATGAAAAATTGGGTGAAGTACATGTCAAAGTATTATTTCAACCGCCCATCTATGATTAAAACAATTGTCTTATTCCAGTCGGACAAACTATAGTCAAATGTAATTAGAAATCTTTTACTTCTGTTTAAGTTTTTTTGTTGCATGTCATTTCTGCCAGGTACGTGGGAATGTTTTTTAAAGATTGTATTAGACTGCATGTTGGTTGTACTTCTTACCATGTCTCAAATCAATAAAAGAAGTGAAAAAGGAGACTGGAAATGTCAGAGACGCACTCAAAAGTTCCCTAAAACAGTCCTGTAGTGATAAAGGGCTACTTTACCTTTCCTGTTGCTTACAGTGAGGAGCCTTTCAGACAAATCTACAGTCAATGTGCTTATTCAAGAAGTGACCGAATGAAAGAGAAGGACAACTGTATCTCATAATGTTCTATGGGTGGGAACAATTTAAATACATCTAGCGAAAGAAACACAGGGAGGCAATTACTTCTTTTCCATACTTGACAAATATATTTATCCATTTTGATAGGCACCACCACACAAATGTCTGAAAATGAACCTGAGTGAATGCAGCACATGTTGAGTGGTTAGTGCTTCCGACAGCAGAGGGCTCTCCTGTGACATGCGAGCTGCTTCGTTTTCCTCTCGCTCTGCCTGTCATACCCACACAGAAGCTATCATGCATTCTCAGTGACGCACAACTGACACAGCCTCTCAGCCATCTCCTGTCCTCTCCAGATTGCTAGCATCATTTGCAGTGCCGTTCTACATAAGTACATGCATGTAGACATCCAACGTTAACTTCAGAGCAGTGCAGCACTTATACACACACATGGACACACATCGCCCCCGAGGGGAGTGTACACAGATGAAGCAGGCTGGAAAACGGAATGATGACGGTCAGATGGGCGGATGGAAGAGGCAGAGCAGGTGATGGAGATCATTTTCTCGTTCTCTCTCACTGAAGTGGTAATTCTATCCGAGTCTGCGATCTCATTTGCCTGCCTGCCTGTTTTCCCCCCGAGGCCCGCGGAAAGATGGAGAGATTCTCCTCTGATTCAGGACGCCCAGTTCTCTGGGCCAAAATAGGCCTCATGAATAAACCATTAACTGTGTAGTTAAGTTATGTAACGTCAGCAAATGAATAGATGCAGCATGGTAAAGTACAGTACGAGTGGGAAGGGTGGCATTTAGTTTCTCTTTCCAAGTTGTGCTCGAGAACATAAACAAACATTACAGCACGCATGCGTCGCTTCTGAAGTGATAAAGAGGCACTCCGAAATACTTTCACGACGGTAAATGTCTGCTCGACTGTTATCGCTGATTGTGGTTACCATATGCCATGTAACATCCCCTGTTGTAAACACACATTGTTTGATAAAGCATGTCTTCAATTGACGAAATCACCCGGTGCAAAAGAGAATAATCACCGCATCAGGGAATAAAGAGACAAACTTAAAAAGAAAAGAAAAGTGATAGCTTGTTGAGAGACAGGAAAGGCAGGGGATAGAGAGGGGGTGACGTGCCGCCATGGGCCCGGGCTGCTGCGGTCAGGACTTGTTCACACGGTGCGCCGGCTCTACCAGGTGAGCTACCGAGGTGCCTGGACGCAAACTTTAACAAGACTGAGAGTTAGCCTGTTCAGCGTGTTCAGCATTTAGTTCGAGGCACCGCTGGGCTAACATGATCACAATGACAATGCTAACATGCCGACGTTAAGCAGGTATAATGTTTACCATGAGTGTATTAGGAATCACATGCTAACCTATTGCCTACTTCAAACTCAGCGCTTTCTCATACAGCGGTTTGTGTGATAACTTACGTCATCGTTTGTGCGTTCTCCTACGAAGGTCCAGTGACATGTGGTTACATGCATACAGTCTTTTCAAAATAAACTACCTTCTGCACAGGAAACGACTTTGTTGTGGTGGTCGTCTGGTGGTTAGGCTTTCACATAGAACACTGGAAGTTTGCGAGTTCAATACCAGGAACTGCCACCATTGTGCCCCTGAGCACTTAACCCCAAGTTGCTCCAGGGGACTGTCCCTGTAGTTAGTTCACTGTAAGTCGCTCTGGATAAGAGCGTCTGTTAAATGACCTGTAATGTTAGGGTAAGGGAAATATCTTGGCTTGGGTTAATTACAAATAACAAATAAAAAAAATTAACAGCGGTCTCCTGCGTGAAAGTCCAGTGTTTTTTCAGGACATTCTGAAAGAGACACAATGCATTTTCAGGCAATTGAGTATTTTTTTAGCAAGCTCATGTCTTATACTCAGAAATTCTTGCTATAGTAGTAAACATCTGTGTATTTCTCGTGTACACAAAATCCACACACTATGCAGTTTGAACGCACTACATACTCAATGTTACTTAGTATGAAGTTAGTATGCTATTTTGAAAAGACTCTAAATTTAGCTGCTTAGCATGCTAACGTGTGTTATTTGGCAACACAGTACAGCTGAGGCTGATGGGAATGTCATTAGTTTTGCAGGTTTGGTCATAAACCAAAGAATTGGACATATTACACATTTGACCTGACCATGAATGTCTGCACCAAATATGATGGCAATCCAAGCTGCTCTGCCAACATGCTCTGCAACTGGTGACAGGATACGGTGAGGTGGCCGTCTATGTGGAGCTTTCACAATGGTAACACGAAGAAGGCAAAATAAGCACTGGATGTAATTATAGCACAGAACATTTCAACAGCTGTCAATCTGTATGAATTTTCCTCAAAATATCTGACACGACCAGGACTTTTCAGAAGCAACAACCAGAGGCAGAGGAGCTCAAAGTGGGAAATACAAGTGTGACTAATTGTGTTTAAAGACAATCATTATCCAGCCTTTCATTTTTCAATCCAATATGTTTCAGATGCAATTTGTTTTCATGGTTAAGGTTTTACAGAGATATCGGGGCACGCTGAATTTTCCTACATTTCTAAGATTCTCGAGGGTGACTTGTTTTAATGACATCATCAATAGGCAACCTGACTGATAGTAAGTCCAAGCCCCGAGTGATTTCAGTGTAGGGGTGATGTGACACATTTGGGGACCGAAAATACTTTTTTTCGTACACAACCCTTACAAAAGAAAGTGCTGTAAAACTATGGGAAATAAATGCACAGAGCATCACATTCAGATAATTTTTTTTTTGCATTATCATAGCTTGAGCCATTAGGTTTTTTTTAATTTTTTGGAAAGGAAAAAACAAAAATAGAATTTTTGCACTTCCGGTTCCCTCTTCTCAAAGTCATTGTTTTTTTTTAATGGGTTTTTGTTAGATCCCTGAAATTAGGTCTGCGGTTAATACAAGTTTAAGAGATTTTAACGTTCTGCTTGTCTTCATACAATACGATAATAAATACACAACTTGTGAATTTGTCTTAAAAAAGGCGATCGCTAACACGTGGCTAAACAGGTGTTTGCATTTACACTTCAAAAATAAAAAAAAATGGTGTTCATTTGTGAAGATTATCTTGCCGAACAAAACAAAAAGTAAATGTTTGTTAGCCACAAAGCTTATTTTCTGCAATAATCCGAAATGCAAATGAAAAATCCCATTGGCTTTTTGTTGAGGGAACCAGGGCGATGCTAACTTCCTGGTTGGCCTAAAACAAAAAACGTCATCCCTGCAGCACTCTATAGAGACTTTTGTCTTCAGACGTACCTTGGGACGTACCCGACCCTGAACTTACATCAATATCTAGCCAAAGTTGCATAACAGCCAGCGGTTGTACATGAACTGTCTGAAAGAACACTTTAGTGTATTGTGAATGGGTGTGTTTTTTGTTTTGTTTATCAATCCAGTTTATTATGAAAGAAGGAGCGGTTTCTTCATTTAAACATTAAGCTCACTTTAGAGTGCTCGGGGGTAACCTTAGTCAACATTATAGTGAGCAGACACGTTGAGACCCTTGGTGAGATGCAGCAGACACACATGAGACGTGAGCTTACTAAAGAAGCTTTTCGACTTAAGTGATTATTTATCATTTTTCCAGCATCAGATTTTATAGTACTGTGCTGAGTGAGTCCTCACCAGCCCTCAGCCCTGCCTTTTCTCCCACTCAAAAACACAGTGAACGCAGCAAGTCAGCTCAGAGCCTTGGAGCAGAAGGAATAAAAGAAGCTGTGTGCTGGAGTTGAACTGGGGTTCAGCTGGCGGCCACGCTGCTGTTGTGACAATAAGACGTCGACTACCTTTAGGCCAAGAGCAAACCACACTCCTGTGCCAGAGAACAGCTTTTCTCACCTCTCAGTTCAAGGTCCAAGTGTGTAGCAAAAGTATAGCAGTAAAGCAAAATGGGTGAATACATTTGCCAGAGAAAAATGAGGCTGTATGGACGGTAACAAGGAGTAGTTCAGCCCTCAAATTGGATTGTGTTGAGTTTTCGAAACATAAACACTTAACTGGGAGGAAATCTGGGGAGCTTGTTGTTGGATTCTATTACACATTTAGTAAGTGTAGCCTACCTTCTTTTGCCAATTATTGTACTAATAAAAGCAATTGTGAAGTATTCATTTAAAGCAACTGTTTTGGTTGAGAACATTTAGCAGCTAGGGCCAGATATTTCTCTCAGGAGTTAAAAAGATTGATTATATTGGACTTGCATGAATGTTAATGTTGCTCTCTATCTGCTGGATGAGTACATAGGCAACTGTTGCTAACACATGGCAAACTTCTAAGTGTAGGGTTGGCTTTATAGTGTTTCCTCTGCCCCAAAGTGGCCAAAAAAACAGTTAAACAGACAAAAACAGACAAAATACGTCTCCACACCCTTATTTACTGTGAGGCTCAAAGGGCACAATCACTTGTGACCAACTTCAAAACACATTTCTGTAATAACATCTGATGCCGTATAGTATATACAGTGTGTGATATATACAGTATGTGATATATACAGTATGTGATATATATATATATATACACAGTATGTGATATATACAGTATGCGATA
>CALSCE010010686.1:21032348-21137428 GCA_943593645.1 Bovichtus variegatus | reverse complement strand
AGTATGTTATATATACGGTATGTGATATATACAGTATGTGATATATATATATATATATATATATATACACAGTATGTGATATATACAGTATGTGATATATATATATATATATACACAGTATGTGATATATACAGTATGCGATATATACAGTATGTTATATATACGGTATGTGATATATACAGTATGTGATATATATATATATATATATATATATACACAGTATGTGATATATACAGTATGTGATATATATATATATATATATATATATATATACACAGCATGTGATATATACAGTATGTGATATATACAGTATGTGATATATACAGTATGTTATATATACAGTATGTGCAGTGGGGCTTTTGCAGATCATAGTTTTAATTGTGCTTAACTTATTATGGGAAGCTGTGGATAAAATAAACAAACATTTCAGAAAAATAGCTACTCACTATGTCAATAGAGCTTTGTGTAAACGACGATGTGTGAGTGTCAGTATTGATATGTGAGTTATTGATGTGTGTGTCAGTATTGATATGTGAGTTATTGATGTGTGAGTGTCAGTATTGATGTGTGAGTGTCAGTATGTATTGATATGTGAGTGTCAGTATTGATATGCGAGTGTCAGTATTGATGTGTGAGTGTCAGTATTGATATGCGAGTGTCAGTATTGATGTGTGAGGGTCAGTATTGATGTGTGAGTGTCAGTATTGATGTGTGAGTGTCAGTATTGATGTGTGAGTGTCAGTATTGATGTGTGAGTGTCAGTATGTATTGATGTGTGAGTGTCAGTATTGATGTGTGAGTGTCAGTATTGATGTGTGAGTGTCAGTATTGATGTGTGAGTGTCAGTATTGATGTGTGAGGGTCAGTATTAATATGTGAGTGTCAGTATTGATGTGTGAGTGTCAGTAACGCATTGCATTTCTCCCGCCCATCTGATACCAGTACCATTTATAATTCAATTGGCTACTGATGACGTAACGAGTGGTATCTCATTTCCTAGGTAAAAAGTTCAACCCCAGCCCCTTGGAGCTCCGGTCCGAAGGGCCACCACCCAGTCAAGGGCACTCCAAAACTAGGGGTAGGGTCAAGGGGAAAGGAATTTGTATTGGGCCAATTTCTACTGGCAGGAGCACCCCTTTCCAATATATATATTTTTTAATACTGAAAATATGTCCTCCAAAGATGTAGATAGTGTTACGAGTTGGTCAACTAAGGAAAACAACATATGATTAGCAGATATTGGTCAGACCTTATGTTTCCTTCCCTTGGACAGTAATCTAGTCTAAATGACTTACTAATACTCTAAATGAGACCAAACACTTGTGCACATCTTGCCTTTCAGGGCCTTTAATACATTGTTTTGTCCGGCGCCAATTGTTCACTGCAATTCATGATGTTCCCAGATATGGTTGCTGTGATTCTTACACACTGTTGTTCATGCAAAAGTGATTACCCAGCCAACACCCATGGCCAGCGCCAGCACTGTTATTTACAGACACCAGACATGCAATGAGCTGGTTTCTGGAAGACATCTTTCCCCTGCTTCAACAAGCCTGAGCTTTAATAACAGATGGTCCCATCGGCATTACTTCTCTCCAAACACACGGCATGTGTCTCTTGATTTTACTGACACGGAACAAAATCAAAGAAAAAATTCTTTCTCCCAAAAACAAGCAATTATGAACGTACATAATTGGCAAAGCTTTAATGGGATAAATTCAGAGCTAAACGTCCGTTACCCACATTTGAGCGTGAGAAAATACAGACGGACCCGTCAAACAGCCGTTAGGTATTACAATAATTATCATCTTAAAATAATCATAATGTCAAAAAAACCTTGGTACCAGAAACTAAAAGGACGTGGGACAAAATTGCATTCATCTTCATGTCATTGAATGCATTCCCGGGAGAAATATAAAATAAATGTTTTTTTAAATATATATATATATATACATTTATACAGTGGTTTTACAATCTTTGCGATCACTCAAAGCGCTTTACAACACATCAGCATTCACCCATTCACACACATTCATACACATTCATACAGAGTCAGAGGCTACAAGGTGCCACATGCTCATCAGTGATAACCATTCACACACGCACGCACACACACACACACACACACACACACCGTTGGCCATCGGGAGCATAGGGTTCAGTATCTTGCCCAAGGACACTTTGACATGCTGACTGCAGAGGCCAGGGATCGAACCGCCAACCATGGACGATCACTCCATCTCCTGAGCCACAGCTGCCTAAATAAAAACACACTCAGCTCATGTGCTGGAGGACAATTTGAGGATGTGCCACAGTGACTTTGCTTCAGCTTGTGCTTTGTATCTGCTTGAGGTCTTGTTGGATCACAGAGCGTGACATATTGGAGAGAAGTGAATGAGAACCCTCAGACATGGTGCTAATTCATTTACACTTTGGCAACCATTAAGGCCCACCCCCATCCCCCGCCTGCTGTCTCTGCATGGCATTGCATGACATATGTAGGCAGGAAGATTGATACTGCAAATGGCGGAACTCAGCCATGCTCGTTACAGGAGCAGATGGTCTTATCTCTGTGTGTGTGTGTGTGTGTGTGTGTGTGTGTGTGTGTGTGTGTGTGCTTCACGAGGGGTCAAAAACCAATATAGACAAATTTAGACAACAGCAGATTGACAGATGGTTGTACAGTGTAGCTTGTATTTATTACAGAAAACAGGAGCATGCACTGTATGTGTGTGTGCACTTTCTCCCAGGTTAATATTTGTAATGTTATTTATCAAACAAGCAGAAAGCAAAGTGTTTCACCCATCAGTGCACTTCGCATGGCAGCATTAAACTGCATATTTTTCATTTTTCCATATGCATTTAAAGGAAGATTGGATAAATAACATGAGATGCAACACCAAGTGTGGTTGAGAGCTAAGTGTGGTTGTGCAAAGGTCAGTTTTGCATTTAACAATTCTGCGTCTGAAGAGCAGATGCAAAAAGTGTATTAAAATCAAAGGTGAGTGAAAAAGACCAAACCCTGTCTTCTAAAAGATGACGTTCCCATACAACTAAACTGCATTCTCAATTATGATTCGAGGGAAACATACTTTCTGACAGATTATGGTGGCAGTTTTAAACACGTGGTAAACATTGTAAATTGAAAGAAAAGAAAAGAAAAACACAAAAAAAATGACTTGTTTAAAAGATGACGGTTTTAAAATAAAGTCATTTACCAAACATTCTTAAAATGTAATGTCAACATTGACACGAACAGCGGTCTCTTGGGTGAAAGTTCATGTTATGTTATATCTGTGATATGTCAAATACAAACGTAATCCGGGACAAAATACATTTCTCTTGAAATTAAACTGACAACACAGTGCATGTACATGTAATAGAACGGAATTTTTTTTAGGAATCCAGGCAGAAAAGACACAAACATTTATTTTACTAAAATTGCAGCAGACATAAAAATATGTGACGAAGCTGCAATGAAATAGTTCCCAAATAAATTATTTAGATAGATTGAGTCATGGGAATATTTTAAATACCAACCAAGTTTGTTAACTTATTCTTACTGAAGTCATTTTACAAATTGGCCTATGATTTTTTTTAAATTAAATTAGTTTAATTAATACACTCAAATATTTATTCTCCAGTGGAGCTGAACAGTTCCATTGTTAAATGTTTTACAGTCATTTCAATAGTGATCGCATGATTAGCTGCTGTTTTAGCAAATCTAGTCAATAATGAAGGTTTAAGCTCCCTCGCACTCTCTCTTTCGGCTTTTACACTGTTACAGGAAGTAGCTCTCTGTAGCCCTGCAGGTTCATCCATTGGTGGTGAGAGGTGAGATCCTTCCTGGATCACTGGAGCTTATGTTTCCTCATACAGAACAAGTGCAAGTGACCCGTGGGGCTGAAGCTGCACCAGATGCATTGGGGCATCGCAAACATTTTAGCATGTTTGACTGATTGGAGTGACAGGAACACCCAATTTTGGTAGAACAAAGTCTGCAAGGTTTATGGCGACCACTCTTTTTCTCAAGTATCAATGGAATTTCACTGGGATTATGCACAGCTGAAAACAAGGTCAATACTCTTCCTATCATTCTTTTTTAATCCATTGAGGTTTTACATTTGTAAAACTTTCACAGAGCCTAGAAAAGTGACTGAACTCAGTTTTAAGTCTGTCTCTTTCTCATCTTGACATTCCGATAAAATCAAATACGTTTTTTTAACGATCATACGTTGTAAGTCTTGGCTTACGCAATTAGTGAAGTTCAATGACGTGAACATTGTCAACAACCAATATGTGCGCTCTTTCCACAAGAATGTAAAGGCGTGTGTGTTATGTTATATTAACTCCCTCCCCTGCAGCGAGCTGCGTCCTCCTGCCTGCACCACACCTGCTGACGGAGAAGAGGGACCCGTTCACTGTGATTACTCTGTGCAACATGCATGGGAATAAATACAATATAATGGTTTTGAATATATTTCTTGCTTTTTCTCTGATGTTCAGAACAAGTCACAAAATGTGTCGCTTGTTGCTTTTTTAGAAACGAAGAAATAAAAACCGGGTAGACAGTAAACACGGAGGGCACAGGAACGGGGAGTCGCATTTTTTCTTGACTGTGGAGAAGGAGGAGGAACTGGTGGAGTTGTGGAGTGAACAAGAGTGCCTCTTTGACGTGTCACTGCACACACAAGAGCAGCTGTGGCTGAAAGCTACTTCTCTTTCTGCTCAATTGTTCAGCAGTTTCTCTTTTTGTACATTTCCACCAGGAGCAGGATGGGAAATAATCTCAAAGGGAATCTAGTTGTAGTCTGGCAAATAGTGACCCTGCAAGATCCCCACTCTTTGCAAACTCTTATATCTCTTATAACTCTTATACTCTGTGACTAAAAACTCTGTGAATTATGACACATTGTCTGTAGATGTGAGAAGACTCTTTTAAAAGTCTTCTCATGTATGGAAGGCATTACATCAAACGATCGAGATCACAGGAGCTCGCCACAACTCAGCACTCTCATTGGAAATGTGTCCGCGACAGTGAAAATCAGTGACATTGAAAAGTCCTTTGGTGTCAGGTGTGTGACATGATCCTTCCACAAATTATACTTTAATAATTAAATAGTTGGCTTTTTTAATCTAAGGAGAGAAACAAACACAATTGTAAAAGCAATTTAGGGTAATTTATTTGATGTTTATTAAAAATAAGTCATTGTCATATTGTCACACATCTACCATCACAATGAGTACAAGAGTCTGCATTAGTCATGTAGCATACGCTCCGGGGGACTGAACTTCAACTGTGATAAAGTCACGGTGCCAATGGGAATGTTTGCGTGTTTCCCCTTGTAAAATTTAAATGTGTCCTTTTATTGACCTTAGGATGGCAAGAACACGCACGCACGCACGCACGCACGCACAGACACACACACACACACACACACACACACGCACACACACACACACACACACACACACACACACACACAGGCTAAGCAGGCTGATATTTACAGCGTGAAGATTACATTTCTGAAGTGTTTCGTGTCTGTACGTTGTTGAAAGTGGATGTTCACATAGTTTTCAACCAGGTGCTGAATTGCTGCTGTGCCCTTCAGTAAGTCACTCAACCCTGATGCTCACCGCACAGCTTCCAGGCCAAGTGGCTCCATACTGCTGTGTTTGTATAAAAGCTTGTCTCACCAGGGGTTTTGATGTGTGTGTCAGCAAAACAATAGCAGGTCTGTCTGAATAAATCTACCTACGCAGAATCCTTACACGTCCTCAAATACACCATTCAAAATCCTACTCCTGTTTTTCATACAGACATCACAGAACATTGACAGAAGCAGAGGGAAAGTATAAAAGTATGGAGAGTGCATAGACCACAGTATGAATATTCATGTCCCATATAGTATATGCCATACATATACATTGTATAGGTCAGGAATCAACTGACCCGAAAAGAGAGAAGATGGAGGAGGAGGAGGTAAAGAGGGTGGTGGAAGTAAGAAATAAAGAAAAGGCATGGGAAATTGATGAGAGTAGAGAGATGGAGGAAGGAGGTGAAGAGGTGGTGAAGAGGATGGAAGAAGAAGAGACAAAGATAAGAAAGAAGAGAGAAGGGTGTGAGGATAAAAGTAGGAAAGATGAAGGAGAAAAGCAGAGGAAGAAGGGAGGGGGGGGGTCAGTAGAAGAAATAAGGGAAGGGTGAGGTCATGCTAAATGAGGGGAGAAGAAAAAGGTGGAGAAAGAGAAGAAAAAATAGAGGAAAAACATGAGAGAAAAGAAAGAGTGGAGAGTGCCATTAAAAGAATGAAATGTTCTTTGTGCTCCCAGGAAACATATGGTGCGCCTGCTAACTCAAAGAGCGATGCAGAGTCAATTGAAGTATGCAACGCAAAAGGAAGTGAAGGAATGCAGCAGGTTTTGGGAGACTGTCCCAGATTTGAAGTGATGAGAACACAGACAACACAATCACCCCTGTGTCCCTGGTGGATCATTTGCTCTACATAACGCTCGGCATTAACACTTGTCAATGCTAACACATGTACCCACTGCTAGCGCGACCCGTTTTTTTGGAACATAAGTGGCAACTATCTTGCAAACCTAAAATAAAATGTGGTACACCACAAAAAAAATACATCATTTACAATTACAGATTTGCTATTAAGCAGCTGGTATAAAATGCTTGGATTGGCCACCCACACAGAGGTTTTCACTTGTTCCCTGTTTAGACCGCTTCTCAGGACTGCGTGGGGACATGATTGGCATCAAAGTAAAGTCAATTTAACTTTATTACTATCATTATAAGGAAATTCATTTGGCCAAAAGCAAACAAAAGCACAGAAACTACAACATTACAAAAAAGCAAAACAATAGACACAAGCCATAAAAGAAATGATGAAGATTGTATTTTCTTTACAAGGCACTTTATACACCCGTGAAACGGTCGTTCCCCACTGGTGTGTTACGGCCTATTCTTAATGGACTGCAAGCATGTGGGTCAACTTTGTAAGAAACCAAGAAAATAAAAGGTAGTGAATCTTAAGCACGATGATTTAATATTGAAGCACAGTGGCGTTTAGTACGAGCTTTACAGTACAAGAAGACGAGGAAGCAAAGCTGCCTACAAATGCCTTTGGCTGCACACATGGAATACACTACACTCGGGAGAATTCACAAAGAACGGATCGCCGCCGCTGATAGCACCATGCAACCTATCTGCACCGTCGCAAGGTCCAATTCAAAAAAAGATATTGCACTAATGATATTGCAGCAAAATAAAAAATACAAATAACGTTTGCAGCTGAGTGACTTTTTTTTGCGGAGGGAAAGGGAAGAATTGTTTATACAATAACCTTATTTTTCATTAAAAAAAAAAGATCGCATTTTTTTTTTCTATATTTTCATGCATGACATTTAGGGCAGCTTTATTCATGTCATTGTGTCCCAAAATGAGTTTGAGCAGAGCATGACGATGCCTTCGACTGGCTACAATCACAGCTGCCATGATAAAGTGTGGAAAGTGTGGGTTGTGACCGCTTTATAAATGTGCTTCAGTTACCACCAACTCTCCGAAGATGCTAATCATTTCTGAGACGTTTGTGTGTGGCTGTTAGTGCTGATCTTTGTGAATTGGCCTGTTTTTGCAATGAGGCTCATTTGCATAGGAAAGGGCCAATTTTGCGCCAAGTGTATGCATATTACCTATTTTAAATACATACAAATAGCACAAGAGCAGCAAGACTTTTTTTTCTTGATAGCACAGCTGGGGTTTTTTTTGTCTTATTTGTGCAGGTTTAGCAGCCGTGAAAGTCCCGCAATCCTTTTGTAAATTCGCCCCGCATTGTGTTAGCCAACTCTCAACTCTACCAGTCTATTTGTTTTGAGGAGTAATAGTCCAAAAGACATGATTTTTTTGGCCACTTGGGGGCAGTGGCATCAAGCTGTGAACACAACATTGGCATATTTTAACCTTTAAGGTGATATTGTCATGAGTCCGCCCTGATTTTGACTATCTTTTGTGTTTTTTGCCTGGTGTTTACCTGCCTTATAACTAGTATCCTGCCGTTACAGCTCCTGCCACTCCCTCCTACTTTTCTTCATCAGTCACTCATTCACATACCGGCCATTTCCACTTACCGTCTGCCAGATTGTTGCCAGATTGCGTACCATGCCTCATCTTACCCTACTGCCTCTGAAATCAGGCTTTTGGGTTCAATCCTGTCTGTGGTTTCAGATACGATGAACTGGTTTGGTGATCAGTGATCAGATTAGTTACACATCCATGTGATCCCATGTCATGAAAATGTACGCAGCCAGTTTGAGACTGGAGACACAACTATAGCTTTCTTGCCAATTCTAGCATATTCAGGATATCAAAACATCACAGATACTCCAGATTCCCCAAAAGTTGGCATCTTATATTCTATACATTCATATATTTCCTTCTTCTGTCTGGCAAAAGGTGCCTCCAATCATCAGTATATGAATAAAAAAATAAAATAAATAGGTAGAGCTGATGGTGTGGTGGTGGTCTACCTTTGTGTGTGTGTGTGTGTGTGTGTGTGTGTGTGTGTGTCTGGGGGTTGTCTGTGTTTATTAAACAGTTCTGTCAATCAGCATTCAGTCGGTTTGATGGGCTGTGATCGGCTGTGACAGCAGTGGAGGCAGTAAGAGGACACGCACCCTCACACACACATAATCCATGCACACAGATCGGTTCTCGGGGGAGAGAGAACTCTTTCACATTTATCTTTAATCCCCAGCAAACACAATGAAAACCTCACCTCTCCCCTGCCTGCCAATCATCTGAGCCCGATAACTCCTCTTTTTGACTCCCAGTAGAAACTCTATATTTCAAATGACAGCGCACACACTGATTCGACCCGTACAGCTTATAGCGTCAGTGTGTGTCGGCCCGTATCTTTGGGTCTCCGAGGGGTTTCCCTTCCCACTCAAACATCTAACTCCTCTCCATCAACAGCACCCTGGGAGCGGCCCCATCTTCATGTCAGTCTATTGATTAAATGGTAATGCCAATCAATGTTTTATCCTCTGCATCTTCAGCACTGTTGTGAAAGTGTGTGTTGGAGAAGACAGGGATACAGTAGCTACTATAACAAGGAAAGAGGGAAGAAACTGAGCAGGAGTGAGCAGGGTAAGAAGGGAAAGCAGAAGGGAAAAAAAAAGCATAAAGAAAATAAAAAATAAGAAGGTAATAACAAAAAAAAGTAGAAGTGCACTTGTGTTATTGCAGTAAAGAAGCCTTGGGCTGTTGTGCTATGTGTTCATCCAATGGTGTTCTTTCACACCATTGGAGTAGAGTTGCATTATGTTTTGGCTGAATAATTCATCAGGCATGGGGTTTAAAAGTTAGTGCACTATACCTGGCAGCTCAGCCTACAGCATGTGAGAGTGTGTGTGTGTGTTCTGGTGTTAAAAAGTGCACACACAGCCACACGTCGGTCATGTTTTGTGTGCCTGAATGAGCTCCCTTTATTTCTGTGTGCATGCATGCTGATATTAGGGCACATCTTCTTGAGCATGAGTGGGCATATGCTCCTCTCCATCTCCCTGAGGAGAAGGAGAAGAGTGTGAACTCATCAGCAGGGTTTAGATTCGCATACATCTTTTAAAAATTTCAATTTAAGTGCCATTTTGCCAAATTATAAATTTGTTTCTGGCTCCGTTAATTGGCTTTAGTGGGACTTGTAACACCACTGCAGGGCAGATTGCGGGAGTGACTAATAGAGAGAGAGCTGAGTGGGAGTAAGTAAAGAAGGGGCTCACTAGAGTATTCATGCAAAAAGAGAGAGAAAGAAAGACGTCTTCTGGCATCAAAGCAGCTCTACCCTGTAAAATAATTAACAGGAGCAAAATGGAGAGAGGATTTGGTGATTCTTTGAGCTATCAAAGAATCCAAGGGAACGGTCAGTTCAAGTGTGAGACTTTCAACAGCTTCAAGTGCAACAAAGTACAGTCTCGAGTGCAGTAAAGCTCAGCCTAGGCTCAGTCACAAGAGTAACTACACCAGGGCTAAAAATAGCACTTAAACTGTGGCTTCTGGCAGTTGCTGCATGCTGTCTAAACCCTGTGCACTGCAGCTCCTCACAATGCACTAATGTTGCATCAACGGTGCAGCAGTACCAGTGAAGAGGAGCATGCTGCAGGAGCTGACTTTTAAAAAGTTATGGGCACGATTGGTAACTGTTTTGGGCTCTAACCTGGCCTGGATGAATGATCTTGCCCTAGCATCAACCAAATGATCCAACATGTAGCGTCAACTCACCACTCTCCAGACTTCGCAATTCCATCAATTGGCTGTTGCAGTGATTGATCATTACTAACGTTGCTGCTGTCTGTAATTCAGCACTGGATCAAACTAAACCTCATACCTGTAACACCAGAGAAAACTTGAGCAATGGTGACAAATTATTAACGTTTCATGCAACTTTTCAATCTTGTCGGTGTAGCGAGCTAATGTTTGTCTCTTGTGGATGATGCAGGTGGACAATGTGCTGCATCGTTGGGCGTCTCGTGATACGAGGTGCTGCCGGTGGGTTTCGTCACATGACATTTGAAATGAATGTGACAGGGGGTGGGGACATTGGTGGAGATGTACACCATGATAGTGATTTGGGCTTTATTGTTTGTACCCGGTATAGGATGGGTTATAATTGCCAGATAAATGAAAGTACTTGACACACATCAGTGCAACTCACTGTGTGTAAACCATTAAAGCTGTTGATGCAGACATCGTCCTTGCTGAAAGCGAGCACGAGCTTCCGAGCACGCTAAGGAAATGTGGATGATGAAAATGGAAACAGCCAGCGCTGCATGTCCAACATAAGTTCTGTCAGAGTCAGATCAATCATTTGCGACGCTTGTGGACATGTTTCATTCTGATCTGATTACAAATTCTTCCAGTATTTCCTCCTCTGGCAGCTGTCGGCCTGTACAGTATGCTGATCATTTTATTCTGCGGATAATTGTATTCGGCTCTGGATCAGGAACAATTTCTCTACACTTTTTAACACCTTACGTGACTTGACAAGGAATTTTGTCCTATAATGATATCGCTCCCTTGTTTTCTTTTACATCAACACACAATGTAAATTGGGTTTCATTATAGGAACATATAAATAAATAACTGTCACTGCAGCCGAGTCTTTTATTCGATTTTGGAATATTACTTCATCCATGTTTTTCTCAATAGCTTTACTGCCAACCTTTTTTATCTGGACCTTCTACAGTTACATACAAACCTTTATTGTTAAGGATATGAAAGTAACGGTTTGTTTTATGTTACATGTGTAACGTATACTTTATATTAGGCCAACATTCATAACAACACCATATGAACATCTCTAATGAGGCTTAATACCATTTTAATACACACTTCCACAACTGCAAGCCTCATACAAAGAATTGCCACCGGACTGAAGTTCCAGAAGAAGATGAGATAAAAGTGCGTTAAATATAAAAGAAGCTTCAAATGGACGTCAGTTTTTCGGAGACTTGGGCGCAGGGAAGCCGTGTAAGGGAAGCCTTCAGATACCACATGTGAGAAGGACATTTCTTTCACATGTGCAACAATGTGTGACCCTCCTGTCACACATTCTTAGAACTCCTGGTACTCCACAGGAGATGTTAGCGTGCACAACTGTAAGCAAGGCTGATGGACAGCAAGAATTAAGGCATAGAGGTCAAAAGATAATTCCTCTAAAGCATGGCACTTCTACTTATCTCGTACAATGATGAACTGTAAAACTCTCAGTCCACTTGGTTCAAAGACCGACACAAACACCCGTTTGGCATCATACTTCACTGAACTCCATTCCTCTCTCATTTGTGTTTTTTTTGCTGCAGTCTACAAGAGTCATGAAGCAGAAAGTCATAGAAATGCTAACGCTCTGAAACCTCCTTGTTGAGGTGCTAAAAGCCCTGTAGCTTCATAATGAACTATTCCAAGGGAAGGAAAAAAGTTCTGTCTAGCTCAAGTTTGGGTGATAGTGTGAGCCTTAATTCTGAACTGGGGTACACAGAAAGTGTTTCAGAAAAAAAAGTGTTTGCAGATGGTTGTTGCAATAGAAAGCATTTCAGGCTACGCAATACGGACTGTCGACAACTACAACACTTTAAAAAAAGTATTCTTAAAAATGTTAAAAGAAATAGCCTCCTGAATCATCCCAGCTATCATCGACCATCAAACACGTTGCACCTGATATTATGCATATGCACATACAAGCTTCTGAAGCTACATGTCACACAGAGTCAGCATATTTCATATAGAAGACATGTGAATAAAGAAGCAACATTGTTCTTGACTTGCAGGGTACAGCTAGTTATCCCAGTTTTTATAGTAAAAATTAATGAATTAGAAATGCAATTAAAATAGTATTTCCTCTGATATAACTGTTTGGAATGCTAACTCTACACAAGTTAAATACTGGATTTAAAGTTTGGTTTCCCACCAAGCAAAGATGTGCTCATTCCAGGCAGTAAATAAATATCTGTGAGATCCAAAAAATACCTTTCAAAACTCCAACTGCTGCCAGATAACAGGTAAACAAAATGTATTTGTATCTCCAAAAAAGAAAAGGTTTTGAGCGCTTGGAAGTGTAATAAATTTGGTAGGGAACACAAAAGTTCAAAATGGTCTCTAGGCTTTCAACCATAAGGCTGTATGGATTGCTGTGATGTACTTTATAAAAGTGCTTTGCCATAGAGTAATCCATATTATTTCTTCTGATTGCATACTATGCTCAGAGACTCTGTCCTTCAGTCGCCTCTTTTGGCACAAAATATTTGGTGTCTGCAACTACAAAACACAAACATCTATACTGATATTGGTCAGAAGAACACATCTTACAATGGTTGAGCAAAAAGATCCACAGCTTTTGCAAAAAATCTCCCCTTCCTATGCTTAAAATCTTTTAAAGATAACTCAATGTGGTGCCATATTTTGTACAGCCCTGATTACATTTTTTTCCCAAAGAGCTTCATTTGAGTTGAGACTCTTTAATCAGAGTACTTCTGGTTTGAAAGATATGCCTCAGTTTGCTCGGCTGCTGGAGCGTGCTGCACTCCTGCTCCGCTAAAGCTGGTTTTCAGCTCTGGGAAATATGAAGCAGGGCCTCAGATGAGCAGGGCAGCAGCTTAATCATTAGGCTTGATGGATGAGGGCCCGAGCTGGGCAAGGGAGGAGGAAGAGAGGGATGGAGGAGGAGCATTAGACAAGAAGGATGGCGAGAGATGGAGGGTAAGTGGGAAAGAAAGAGTGGTTGAGAAAGATTTACAGAAGATGCAATGGAGGGAGAGCGATGGAGAGGAGGATGAACAGAGGGAGACATGCAGGCGGCCGCAGAGGAGGATCCGTCTAACAAATTACCTTCTCCTCCATTACAAAGGCTGTCAACCTGGACGCTTCTGTCAGCTCTCATACACACTCATGCCCGTCTCTGTCGTACACGCTCACACATACACAACCACCTATAGACACGACACCACTCACACACACGCCTAACCAACGCATTCGGCTTGTACCCGCTTCACTGCTTTCTCGAGAATGCACACACGTTCACGCGCACAAATTCGACCTCCTGTAAACAGGTGATAAAGGAGCTTGTCATCGCAGCGATGCAGACTGCTGCTGTAGTAACGTCATAGCAACTCCGGAGTGTCAGACAGAAGTGACTGTGGCTGTCAGCGGCTCGTGTTTTATAGCAGGCTGTTGTAAACTGGGCAGTTAAGACTGAACGTGTGGTTGGTTGGCTGACTGACTGACTGACTCGAGCACTTCTTCACTGGTTCACTCACTAGCTGACTGACTGGCGGAGATATTGTCATTTTTCCTCCAATCTGTCTCCCCACAAACTGTACATAAAGGTGCACATGCATGAGTGTAGGTAAAAAAAAAAAAAACATTTCAAGAACTGTTACATTTCTATCCATGGTCTTCAGAATGTGTTTCAAAAGCAAGTGAACAATGTAAACTCTCAATACAATCTATTTCCTTCTCTTGTATTTACTTTAGTCCTTATTAAAGTCTTTATTAATTCTTTAAAATGGTTTCTCTCCTTTTAATTTGTGATTTTGACATTTTACTCTGCATGGTCTGTTTCATTTCCTGTTTGAAATGCATCACATAAAGCATTTTAGTCCTGGTGACAAAACTTATCACCATTGGAATCCATTGAAACCAGCAAAACCACCCACCTGTCAACTTCTGCAGGGTGTAAATATTTGGTACTAAACACATTTTGAATCACTTTAAAGACCTTTGCCGAATTTCTCTTTGAGCCAGAGATGAGTTTGTCTACAGAAGAAGATGAACCATAATTATCTACACCCAAAATACAATACAGAGATGAATAAATACAGTCCATTTACCGTTTACTGATGGGCTCTCACTGAGGCATGTCACTGTAAATGGCAGCATGACATGAATTCTGGCACCACAGCATGCGAGAGATTTCTTGTTAACTGTCAATACATATTAGTAATTTATATACATTGACGATGTGAATTTCACGTGTGCGAGCCATGAGTGAGATGATCGGCTGTGTGAACATTGGCACGCTTAAGCCGAGGTGGATGCAACCATATCCATTGACCATTGCAAGTTTGATCGAGCTTAAACCCTGACAGGCACTACGATAGAGAAAACGTTACTTTTTCATATTATCTTATCAGTTTTACTTTGAGTCAGGATGTAACTGAACCCAGCTACAGGAAGTACTTGGGAATGGGATATAAAGACCACGAAGGATTGGTTAAGAATGATGCCCGGGCCACACTGCCTGCGTGACTGCCAGCCTTTTCTTTCTACACTGAGTTTACCTTTCATAACACTGGTACTCTATTATTTTATGGAGCACTGTCCTGCAAATATTTCAGAATAAAATTCTTGTGTTAACAAATGAAGGGATTCTGTCGACAGAAAAATGTAAGAGGGCTTTTATTTTGACACGGAAACAGTAAGTGTCAAAGTGTCAAAAAGTAAAAGTAAATATGTATGTTTTTTCAATGTCATATTCAACAGAAATACACATTGAAACTATAGTAGTAATATTTCTGATATGACAATATACTGTCAGAGTATGATTTTCACATTCTATTCAAGCTGTGACCAGAAAACAGGCGAAACCTTGAATCTCTGGAAGAGAGCTGAGTCTGTGCGGCTGCTCAAACCTGTTAACTTGGGCGCCAAAATAGAAAGCAAGAAGTTCTGCAACACAGACGCGCTGATCATGCAGGCGGTGTGGCCCCAGCGTAAGGCACTCAGACAAAGTAGTTGGATTACATGCCCTGCACCGTGCCATTCTCCACACATTTAGTTCAAGTGCTTTGAGTTTGAAGTGGAAGTCTCACATTATGGCTGTGAGGAGTGCACACACGCATCACGTATATGCATGTATGTACTTAAGTGTATGTGCACTTTATTGTGTACAAGGGATCAGTGAAAGTGTTGAGATTTATGTAGTCAAGTCAATTTTATATATGAGGCCAAATATCAGAATTCAGCAGACGACACCCTCCATCCTCTCTAATGTAGCCACTGCTATATCTGGCACTGTGCATAGATCCACTACAGGAGCCATAACAGAGGGTAAACATACAGGAAAGGGAATGACAGAGGAGAGCTACAATGAGAGTAGTACAAAAGAATAAAACAGATAGGTGACTGGGAGAGTGGGTGGTGGTAAGATAGATTGTGAGGTCTGTATTATGCAGGTGTCCGGACAGGCTTCAGTGAATTGTGTCCCCCATAACAGGGGGCAGACCCCTTATAGTGGGTCCCTGCATGATAATAGTAGCAATACATTTTAATGATCCTGGATCCTGAGATGGCTGTCTACATTTGACTTTGTAAGCAGGCTGAAAAAGGTTAGAGGAGTTAAATGGGATTTATATGCGCGCCTTAAAGGGTTAGGGTGTGGCCTCAGAGCCGTCACGTAGCCACTGTAGCTTTGTTGTCGGGGCTAAGGAGATGCCACATGGAGACCACAAGGACTGCTTTTGGTCACCTTGTGTTTTCTCTGACGACTAAACGATTGCTAGTGAAGTGGACATAAAGGGAGTTGAAGAAAGACAATCGTAAAAGGTAATCTTCTCCTTTTCAGAAAACACACAGTGAAGACATTTGCACTGGATGCCACTGTAAAGCTGTGGATGTGACAGGGCGGCCCCCTGGACTTCTTCTTGCTGCTCCGTCAGGATGGTTGTGGGGACTAGTGATACAGGCGGAGACCTGTGTGCTTTACATTTTTGCATTTATTTGTGTTACTATTTATCGCTGTTTTACCTGAATATATTATTAGTCATTAGCGGTAACAGTAGCTCAGCCTGCAGGGACTTGGCTTCGGAACTGGCTTCCCTCCGGTTCTCCACATGGACCGACAACAGTACAGAGTGTGGAATGGTAGCTGGATTTCACCTCAAGGGCAATGACCCTTACTGCTCGGGGCGCTGTGCTGCGGCGACCCATCATTCTGACGTCTCTTCACATTGATGCATGTGTCTGTGTGTGTGTGTGTTAATCAAGAAATAAATTATTTTGTAATTGTAATTACAAAATTGTAATATATTTCAAGCAAGGGGACTAATAAAGTACATAATTGTTATTATTACTGACTGCTTTCTGCCAGCCAACTTGCCCAAGCGTGATAAAGTCTGATATCTTACAATACATCCATCTACACATACTATACACATGTCAGTACCTACTAATAGGTAACTACGGTGGGACATATTGTTTTCTATATGCAAGGGATTAATGGCCGTTGGATATCGACTCAATGTCATTCACTCAATGTTGAAGTTATTTGGTCTCAAACATTAGTGTTAAATTTATGACGCAGACTTTCGGGGGAAAAAAACAAGACAAAATTGAAACCAGTTTTTGTCTGACCTCCACAGAGGCCTGTAACCCTAGCCTTACATAACAAATTGTGTTTTTCAGAATACAAACGAGAGGATTTAATTGAGATGAATTCATTTTAAATGAGTTCCATGAAGGTCAAGTCTGTGGATTTTCCTTTTTTTCCCCCCAAATGTGTAATGTTTTGTTTGGGCAGTGATAATAGCACAGTAGAGTGTAAAAAAAATGAAAGATGTGAAAGATTCAAGAATGGTGGGTGGACAGTATTTATGCTCTAAATGGCTGCCTTAGTAAATACTAAATGGTCATGGTTAAATCCCAGTGACTGGCTGGTCAAATAATTAAGACAGTGGTAACTTTGAAGCATAAGGACGGAGAGTGTAGTAGCCCTGGGTTTTCTGCATGAAATACATGTATAGATGTTGACCTTCCAAATTGTTTGTTCACCATTGACCCGGGAGAATGTCTAAAGAGGGCATATCTTATCTTCAAAAAGCCCCTTAGGCCTTACAAGCAACAGCACAGAGATAAATCCAATCTGTGGACACACAAGCCAAGGCTTTGATCGTAGTGGAAGGAAAAGCCTCTGTTTTCCCTCCTCATTTTTGCTCTGCTATAATCTCTATTTAATGGCTGCTTTAATGATCCCCTCTTCTTGAGCCTTTATCGAGAAGGCAGTGGACAAGGCTGGGAAGAAATTGCATTACACAAATCGGCTTCACAAAAGCTCATTTCTTTTGGAGAGCGCAGTAATCAGATTACAGATACTTCTGTTAAATGAATGACTATGTTGTGGGTCATGCCTACAACAGTACAAAGACATAAAGGTATTACAATACAAACACAATCCGTGTTGCAATTTTGCATAATTTATGGTGAAACTGTGGTAGGCCAATGGTTACATTTATAATATAATAATTTTTCTCAAAAGAGGTGAAGAGATATAGACAGAAAGCAAGAAGCTACTATACCATCAGTTGGTGGTGGTAGTCTACTGGTCTAGTAGTCAGGCTTTCAAATAGAACACCAGAAGATACCAGGCTGACACCATTGTAACCCTGAGCAAGGCACTTAACCCCGAGTTGCTCCAGAGGGACTGTCCCTGTAGTTAGTTCACTGTAAATCGCTCTGGATTACTCTTTCAGTAGTGCTGTTGATGCTAATGGTGGATAACTCCTTTATGAGCTCTTAAAATGTTCTGGTAATGTTAAATAAGAGCACAATTGGGAAGGTGTGACTGCTCACGTTTCTTTAACAACCAGGTTAATACTGGATGTTGAGGGTCATGATGTCAAATCTGGTTTTAGAGCTGATATTTGAGAGTTTTGAATAATAAAATTGGATCATTTTACAAAGAGATTTTGTTGATTGGGCTTTTTAAACTTAAATTACAGATCTTAAAATGTTTTTTGGACCCTATCAAAAACTGATCCATTGAACATCTTCCTGAAACTGACATGCATCATTTATAAAAATTAAAACACAATCCACAAGGTCCGAACATGTCTAATGGACATTCAGACCTGGTCCGAATAGACCTAAGAATAATTAGACCCTACTTAAAATATGTTTCCAGTGTTCTATTTGAAAGCCTGACCACTAGACCACTAGACTACCACCAACCATACAACATAGACCCGAGACCGGAGATAATACAGCGAGACCCTACCCAACTGGGTGTCCTCGATTGGGTCTGTTAGTAGGACCCAAGTGGACCCTTCTCTACTATAGATTCTGCATACAATGCCTTTCTGTTAAAGTGTTCTTCAAGGGTCAATTTTAGGTCTGCACCCGTTTACCCAGTATTTCATTAATATCAGTTCAAAGATTAAATGTGATCAATTAATTTTTTATGCAGATGACATCATTCTGTACATCACAAACTCTTGACAGTTGCTAGAAATATCAAAATTCGCTGGAAGAGGTTCATGCCATACGACTAGCTCTCGTGCTCGTTGAATAATTTCTTTTTAAAGTCTAAATGTATTGGCATTTTTCAAATAGATTTTCGTTGCTCACCAATTGAAAGTGTCATGCTTTAAATACTGTCCCTTCACGTTCGGATGATATTACTATTTTGCTCTTGGCTTAAATTACCCTCAAATTAACTTTCTGCCTAGAAATTCCTCACTTCCTTTAACGATCAAATCTCATGACATTTGTGTTTCTTGAGAGCTGAGAAATGAAGGTTAAGTGACGGATTCAAAGAACTCAATAAACAGGAGAGATGAAGAAAAACCATAAGAATATTAAAATAAAATGTGCTAAATATCCCTCCTATTCCTCTTCTGCCTTTTTCATCGGAATCTCTTGCCATTATAGGCGTCTCTCTCTTCTTCCTGTTCTTTTTCATTTCCTGCTCTGTCTTTTTATTATTTTCATTTTCCCCCTGTATACAGCTCTTACCACTTCTTTATTTGCCTTTTTATCATCCATTCTTTCATTCTCTCTTCAACTTCTCTCCTGTCTATACCAATACATTTCTCTCTGGTCGGGATTTCTGGGTATTTAGTCTTTGTCACCATCACCTTTATCTATGTTTGCAGGCTTATCTGCTACTTTGTCATTCTCCCTCTGTCCCTGTGTCCATTTCTGGGTCTGTTTGCTCTGTTACCATCTGCCCTTCCTTTCTTCCTGTCTATTTTCATACCTTTTTATCTCCCTCTACACTTGCCTTTGTGTTTCCCTCAAAGACAAGGACATGGAATCAATTTCAATGCTACTTGTAAATTGCTCGTAAACATAGTCTGAATGTCTTGGGACGAGGAAAAACCTGTCGAAAAAATGAATGTCCTGAGGCAGGACTGTATTTTGTCCTCGAGTGTTTTGTTCTCAACACTGTTGTTCTGCACTGATGGTCTGCTCGTGTGTTTTGGTAGCAAAACTTTGTTCTGAAAGTGTGAATAATATCATTAAGGATCTGATGAACCGAACATGTTCTATATGAAGCAGCTGGGGATTAGACAGTCACTCAGAGTGTGGCCAAAAGAGAAAACCTGTAGCCATCATTAAGGTAAAGGTTTAAGTATACTTGTCTGATCATCAAACAGCATCTGATTCAGCTCCTCTCACTCCTTTCAAGTAAAAAGCGAGAGGTTTCTGTCCGACAATTTTGTAATTTCTGAAACAAAAATCCAAGAAGCATGTCCATTTCACGCAGTGATTGGCGAGGTGTGCGGAGGTGGGAAAGTAGGCAGGATTTCAACTTCCCTGTCAAGATTTATTTTTTCATTCTTCAAACAACTATTTCTGTCGCTTTTTATTTGCATGGCTGAGTGCAACATCATAAATGTTTTTTTAAGGAGAGCCGGCCTGAAAGTCCATGTTGTTATTCCCATTTGTAAAAGTCATGAGGTCTCTCAATGACAGCAGGAGTTTGGCCTCACCTTCAAGTGTGGCTATTTGGAACACGGCTGCCTTTAGACATGTTTGGAGGACAACTGTTTTAAGTTTGTATATCGATGCCTCAAGAAAGGACGTGATGATGGCAGTTCCAGAAGACCTAAAGGTAACCTGTGCTAAATGTCTGCATATCAATTGATTGATTTTCTTCAGGGAATGATAGGTCCTGCAGCACATTCGGGAAGAAGGGGATAATGCAGACTTGCAGTAATAAAATATAAAAGAATATATAATTAGTGAATCGCTTGCATGTCTGTAACAGATTAGTAGCAGCCCACCAACCTTAATAACAAAGAAGGTCATTGCCTTGTCAAGGATTTTTCTAATCTGGAGCAGCTATTTTGTATATTTCATTGTCCGAAAACTGTATCACAGCAATTACAATAATTAGTCATATGAGTGTTTTCTGATCTTCCACAAGGTTGGTTTGAGGCTACCGAAACTACAAAACATAATGCCAGCATCTACACATACATACACACACTAATAAAATTCCCAAGTCAAATGTGTATGCCCAGCAGTGTGCAACAGGGACCAGTCGAGAGGAGCTTGCCAGCACTATCCATCGTTCATTGGCTTGATCAATGCCAACCTCGCCTTGCCAAGTCAGGGGAAGCCAACTTGTACACAATGCCATGCTTAAAGAATTAGATACACGGAGAACACTGCCCACTGAGAGACAGTTAAAGAGGCCAGGGAAGCTAGGGAGACAAGAGGAGAGAGAGGAAAAGAGAGAGAGATGCCTGCTGTAGCCACCTGCCACCCTGAACCCTCCCAACCAAGCTGCGTCCAAAACCACACTTGACAAATGAGTACAGGGACGGAGAGTGTAGGCAAAGTCCCTGAGCTACAACACTGACAATGCACATACACTATTCCGTAGAGAGCAAGGGTGTGCGAGTGAGAGAGAGGGAGACACAGGGGGAGAAAGAGGAGAAAAACACAGAGGAATACTGAGCCTGCATAGCAGGAAAAGAGAAAGACCTAAGAAAACAGAAAATGCTTAACTTTTTTTTTTAAATCGCCTTCTAAATAATTAAAAAGGGCAAGAAAACCATCACCTTACCGTGGTGGAGGGGTTTGGGTGCTCCTATGAACCTGAGGGCTGTGTTGTCGGGAGCCTAGTGCTCCTGGTAGGGTCTCCCATGGCAAATTGGTCTCAGGCGAGGGGCCAGACAAAGAATGGTTCAAGAACCCCAATGGAAGAACAAAAAAGAGGAGGTGTGACCCTGCCCGGAGGAAGCCCGGGGCCCCCGTCTGGAGCCAGGCCTGGAAGGGGGGCCCGTCAACGAGCGCCTGGTGGCCGGGTTTGCCACGGAGCCCGGCCGGGCATAGCCCGAAAAAGCAACGTGGCACCCCCCCCTCTCCATCATGTGGGCCTACCACCCGCAGGAAGAACCGTTGGGGTCGGGTACATTGCCAGACGGGTGGCAGTGAAGGTCGGGGACCTCGACGGACCAGACCTGGGCGGCAAAGGCTGGCTCTGGGGACGTGGAACGTCACCTCTCTGTGGGGGAAAGAGCCGGAGCTTGTGCGGGAGGCGGAGCGCTACCAGTTAGATCTGGTTGGGCTCTCCTCTACGCACAGTCTCGGTTCTGGAACCGTACTCCTGGATAGGGGTTGGACTTTATTCTTCTCTGGAGTTGCTCAGGGTGTGAGGCGCCGGGCGGGTGTGGGGATACTCACAAATCCCCGGCTGAGTGCCGTTACGTTGGAGTTCACCCCGGTAGACGAGAGGGTCGCCTCCCTACGCCTACGGGTTATGGGGGGGAAAACTCTGACTGTTGTCTGTGCATATGCACCGAACAGCAGTTCAGAGTATTCGGCCTTCTTGGAGACCCTGAATGGAGTCCTGTTGGGGGCTCCAGTAGGGGACTCCATAGTTCTACTGGGAGACTTCAACGCGCACGTGGGCAGCGATGGAGACACCTGGAGAGGCGTGATTGGGAGGAACGGCCTCCCTGATCTCAACCCGAGTGGTTGTTTGTTATTGGACTTCTGTGCTAGACATGGGCTGTCCATAACAAACACCATGTTCGAACATAAGGATGCTCATAAGTGTACATGGTACCAGAGCACCTTAGGCCGAAGATCGATGATCGATTTTGTAATCGTATCATCTGATCTGAGGCCGCATGTTTTGGACACTCGGGTAAAGAGAGGGGCGGAGCTGTCAACTGATCACCATCTGGTGGTGAGTTGGGTCAGGGGGTGGGGGAAGAGTCTGGACAGACCTGGTAAGCCCAAACGGGTAGTGCGGGTGAACTGGGAACGTCTGGAGGAGGCCCATACCCAAGAGACCTTTAACTCACACCTCCGGCGGAGTTTCTCTGGCATCCCTGTGGAGGTTGGGGGCATTGAGCCTGAGTGGTCAATGTTCAAAGCTTCCATTGCTGAAGCTGCGGCGGGAGCCTGCGGCCTCAAGGTCTTAGGTGCCTCAAGGGGCGGTAACCCTCGAACACCGTGGTGGACCGCGGTGGTCAGGGAAGCCGTCCGACTGAAGAAGGAGTCCTTCCGAGATATGTTATCACGGGGGACTCCAGAGGCGGTTGCAAGGTACCGACAGGCCCGAAGGGCAGCGGCCTCGGCCGTGACAGAGGCAAAGCAGCGGGTGTGGGAGGAGTTCGGAGAAGCCATGGAGAAGGACTTTCGGTCGGCACCAAAGTGCTTCTGGCGTACTGTCCGGCACCTCAGGAGGGGGAAGCGGGGAACCATCCAAGCTGTTTACAGCAGGGATGGAACACTGTTGACCTCAACTGAGGAGGTACTCGGGCGGTGGAAGGAGCATTTTGAGGAACTCCTCAATCCCACTAATACGCCCTCTTTGATAGAGGCAGGGCTGGAAGATTATGGGGGATCATCAGCAATTTCCCTGGTGGAAGTCACTGAGGTAGTCAAACAACTCCACAGTGGCAAGGCCCCGGGGATTGATGAGATCCGTCCAGAAATGTTGAAGGCTTTGGGTGTGGAGGGGCTGTCGTGGCTGACACGTCTCTTCAACATTGCGTGGAAGTCGGGAACAGTGCCTAAGGAGTGGCAGACCGGGGTGGTGGTTCCCCTGTTTAAAAAGGGGGACCAGAGAGTGTGTGCCAATTACAGGGGTATCACACTGCTCAGCCTCCCTGGTAAAGTCTACTCCAAGGTGCTGGAAAGGAGGGTTCGGCCGATAGTCGAACCTCAGATTGAAGAGGAACAATGCGGATTCCGTTCTGGCCGTGGAACAACGGACCAGCTCTTCACTCTCACAAGGATCCTGGAGGGGGCCTGGGAGTATGCCCATCCGGTTTACATGTGTTTTGTGGACCTGGAGAAAGCGTATGACCGGGTCCCCCGGGAGATACTGTGGGAGGTGCTGCGGGAGTATGGGGTGAGGGGGGCGCTTTTGAGAGCCATCCAATCCCTGTACGCCCAAAGCAAGAGTTGTGTCCGGGTTCTCGGCAGTAAGTCGGACTCGTTCCCAGTGGGTGTTGGCCTCCGCCAGGGCTGCGCTTTGTCACCAATCCTGTTTGTGGTATTCATGGACAGGATATCGAGGCGTAGTCGGGGGGAGGAGGGGTTGCAGTTTGGTGGGCTTGGGATCTCATCGCTGCTCTTTGCAGACGATGTGGTCCTGATGGCATCATCAGCCTGTGACCTTCAGCACTCACTGGATCGGTTCGCAGCCGAGTGTGAAGCGGTTGGAATGAGGATCAGCACCTCAAAATCTGAGGCCATGGTTCTCAGCAGGAAACCGGTGGATTGTCTACTCCGGGTAGGGAATGAGTCCCTACCCCAAGTGAAGGAGTTCAAGTACCTCGGGGTCTTGTTCACGAGTGAGGGGAAAATGGAGCGGGAGATGGGCCGGAGAATCGGAGCAGCGGGCGCGGTATTGCACTCGCTTTACCGCACCGTTGTGACGAAAAGAGAGCTGAGCCAGAAGGCAAAGCTCTCGATCTACCGGTCTATCTTCGTTCCTACTCTCACCTATGGTCATGAAGGTTGGGTCATGACCGAAAGGACGAGATCGCGGGTACAAGCGGCCGAAATGGGTTTTCTCAGAAGGGTGGCTGGCTTCTCCCTTAGAGATAGGGTGAGGAGTTCAGTCATCCGAGAGAAGCTCGGAGTAGAACCGCTGCTCCTTTGCGTAGAAAGGAGCCAGTTGAGGTGGTTCGGGCATCTGGTAAGGATGCCCCCTGGGCGCCTCCCTAGGGAGGTGTTCCAGGCACAGCCAGCTGGGAGGAGACCACGGGGAAGACCCAGGACGAGGTGGAGAGATTATATCTCCACACTGGCCTGGGAACGCCTCGGGGTCCCCCAGTCAGAGTTGGCCAATGTGGCCCGGGATAGGGAAGTTTGGGGCCCCCTGCTGGAGCTGTTGCCCCCGCGACCCGACCCCGGATAAGCGGAAGAAGATGGATGGATGGATGGAAGAAAATAACTATTGTATCGCATTTGCATTAGGTATTCTACAGTTTTTCTCTTTAGCTAATTCCAGGTGAGCAAAACCTCTTACTGTACTTCAGACAGCACATCTCACAGATAATGTCTGTGATATCGGGGTGTTATTGGGGTGTTGCAGGAATGGGTTACATGGGTTACGGTGCTGTCAGAACAGAATTGTCTTGGTAGATTTTACTTGCAAAATAGCATGAACCCTTCGAAACCAACATAAAGTAGTAACATTAAAATAAAACAATACCACAGTTGGTTGAATAACATAATCAAATGGAGTGTAAGAAAGATAACGTTTTATACTTCCCCTTAACTGGCACAGAGTTGGTAAAAAACAATAAAAAGCTTGTATGCTTTTGTCTTTTATTCAACATGAGTTAATAAAACTTTTTTTAAATGATTTTACTCGGATTGGATGGACATTTTAGCCTCACAATTTGGTGGGTCAAAGGTCAATGAAATTAAGCTCTGAAACAAGGACGTACATACATCTCGTCACCTTCTTAATTCCCTCATTGAGTTAATGGAGAGCAGTTTGGTCATGCAGTTGTCCAAAATGCATGTTTGTATTTTTGCCTTTAATGATCCCAATTTTCAGTGCAACATTAATTCTATATTTGACTTTGTTGTGTCCTGTCATTACTTGTTATTTGCTCGTGCAATGCACCAATGTCTCCATAACTAACTTCAATCAATATAATGCCATTGGGGGGAAACGTTACCTTGAACAAACATTGCATTTTCCAACTTTTGCTGTAACTTTTTAAATGTGTGATATTTAGGGCATATAGGTTCATTTGACAACATTTATTAGCAGAAAAGGTGACAATATTTCAGACACAAAGCACCGGTTTGCTTCATGCGTGTGTGCAGAGGTGAGAAAGTATGCAGGATTTCAACTTCCCGGTCAAGCTTTAACGTGTTTAAGGAGAGCCGGCCTGAAAGTGTATGAAGTCATTCCCATTTGTAAAAGTCATTAGTTCTCAATGACAGCAGGGTTTGTGGATGTGATGTTGGCAGTTCCAGTGGAGGTACCCTGTGCTACATGTCTGCATGTATGTGACACCCAGGAATTTAAAGCATTGACCAAAATGCATTTTATCCTTTGTCTCTGTGATATGTGGAATAAATACAATAAATACATACATGACCCAAGTAATGGCAGATAGAGGAAGAACAAACTAATGCTTTCTCAACCGCCCATCTACATTGGAACCTATACAGTGCAGAAAGCTACACTATGTATTGGTGTATGTGTGTGTGTATTTTGTGTCTCTCCATGCCCCCCCCCCCCCAAGACAGAATTGTTGCTGATAATTAGCGAGACTGCCTGACTTTAGAACATATACGCACATACAAACCACAAAGGAGGTCACACAGCCTCTCTTTTCCCCCTCCCAATCTGAATATTCAACATGGGGAATAACATCTCTGCCACCTCCCATTTACCCTTCATGATGACATGTTGTGTCAGTGCACCCTTGGCCTTGTGTTTTTATGTAACTGTCATTATGTGCCTCTCGCTCTCTCTCTCTCTCTCTCTCGCTCTCTCTCGCTCTCTCTCTCTTCCTACCATTTTTCAAGCTGCACAAATAACATCTGGCACTTTGCCTGATCTCCAAGGATGTGATGATTAAGGCCAAACGACAACCCTATTTCTCCTCTGCCCACCATGGCTGCAACCTTCCTGCTAGACGCACACAAGCATTTTTATCAATGCTTTTACCCGGAAGGCAAGGCACTTCTCTGTAAGTAAACACACTCTTTCAGTAATATGATAAAAAATGTCATCATATGTATTACAGAACTGGCAGTATGTCTGTCAAATGCAGTTATATTTTATTAGGCCCTACACAGTCAAAGTCCATCCACACGGGTGTTTTAAATTATTTGGCCTCTTAGACTCTGCTCAGGACTCTGTGGGTGCGCACTGACATCTCCCTCCCACTCCTATTTTGTTGCGGCCACAGGGACAACTTACTTGTTTATTGTTCTTAAAACCACATCATGATTGGCTACCTCATGTCATTCCCAGCATAGCTCGACCCACCTTCAGCCTGAATAGAGATTTTAATTAATCAGACTAACTGCATCCACCAGAGCAGGGTCTTTTTAAAGTGAGCACACAGGCACGGAAACGTTAAATAAGGTTTCAGAAGGGGACCAGGAATGATGTAACAACGGTGAAAAGAAGCTGCTCACTGCTCAATGATGCCTAGCACCTGAGCGGGAGAGGACCTTTTCCAGTGTGGAGCAATTCTGCCTGAAACAAGCTGAAACTTGGCCCCTCTTATTCTGAGATGGCTCCATGTCACTGCCCTTTCACCACGCCTGCTTACCATCAGCCTCCTTTCCTGCGAGACTGGAAAGATTTGGGTTCCTACACATTTTCCATTTTTATGTCATACTTTTTCAGACTCAAATATCAAGACCTCGGCAGATTCAGACCATATATGATGGTGTGTCAAAGCAATGTAGCTTTTGCCATTGCATTTGCTTACAATTCTGCCTCCACCATGTTAGAGATGTCAAAGTTTTTTTTATTTCCTTTATATTTGGGATTGTCAAGCCAGCCCTCAGAACACTAGCATTTACCCATTGTGACCGTTCTGTCCACACTCCTACTCTGAAAATTAGATAACGGTCCACTGTCAAACATCTTACACTTGGAGCAGAGGTGTTTGCAGGCTGCGACGTACAGGCAGCACTGCGTAGGAGTGTGCGTTCAGTCATAGCTGATATTGAGCATTGAGATAGCTCAGGCCATTTCAAGCCATTTGGAGCAGGCAGCCAGCTTTTTTTATGTAATATTTTAGAAAACAGAATAGAGGCAATATTCTGGAAACCAATAGTTTTCCAAAGTCTCCTTTCTTTTCCCATACCTGGAAATTACTCAAATTTGATTTCATACTATTCCATACGCTGAACCCAGAAAGTAAGCTATGGGAACAACCGCCCCTCAGAAAGATGTAAGATCCTGATAATTAAATCTAATGAAATATATTGTAATTATAAAGCAGCTATCTTTTTCATTTTACTGATTTACCACATAGGTACATTTATTAAATTGTAAAGGTATACAATTGATTTCAATATAAATATGAATAGTACATGAACTGATAGAATAGTAGCAGTAAACTGATTAACAGTAAATAATGATCAAACTAAAGTAAATGAGTTCAACTGGATATTTTGTTGGGAGATGCAGTTTCTCTGAGCATCCAATGAAGATTATAAAAAGCAGAGTAGAGGATCTGCATCTTTTAGGTATCATACATCAAATGAAAGTATTACCACCTTCCTATGTGTTTTACAGTTTGTTGTCCATCCTGAAACCATTAAACTCTCAACATGACGATTCTCAAAGCAATCCAGTGACAGTCGTCTGTCTACCCGTGGGTACATCAGAAACAGGAATTCCTAAAAGCTAATTTGCCGTACTTGAATCCATGGCGACATTATATTGTCTGTTTACATTCCCTAAAGCATTATAATAACTGTAGTTCCATAACAACAGAGAGCATCATTATCACCCAAATAGAAATGTTGAGGAGTGGAACAGCTGTCTCAATTTAGTCTGAGGGGGAAACCCATGTCTATACCAAGTGACTCATGACACAAATCAGCTGATTTTAAAAGCTACCTTACAGTATCATGTTGAACTTTACCAAAATCAGTGTCGTCAGGTTAGGATAAACCACCCGGTAAAAGAAGTCCCTACTGAATGTAGATTTCCAATGCTGAGGTACAGTAGATTGTTATAGGCTACTCACACAGGAAGTTTGAGGTTTGTTGGATGTCATAACACTGACTCTTGTCTGTGCAACAAAGTTGAATTTTGAGTGAAGGGTTCTGCTTCACCAGGTTATTTGTTCATGGTCCAGGTGACACTCTGGCTGATACCAGAATAAACATGCCCCTGACTATATTGACTGTATTCCAAACAATGCAAACTAGCATTTTGGAGACGTGAGACGCCCTTCTATACATTTCTTCATACATACATCACTTCCTTGGGCTGATTGATTGGACTCATTTTTATAATGGTCTGTGGATGCTGCATTTGTCAAGACAGACGTCTTGGTATATCGTCATCGGGGTCTGATCACAGACAACGTTGCGAGTAGGACTAGAACAAACCAGGACTCGTATGTTTTTGGTAACACATCGACACACAACACAGGTACCCACTCTGATCTTCACTCCAATGGCAAACCAGTGCAGTGGTTACGCTGCATGCAAAGGGGTTGTATGTTAAAGCACTACTGGAATGCACACAGGTACCTCGACTTTGTGCAGTTTAGAAACACCCAGCAAATGTAGGAAGCTGCATAGGATGGATATGTGTTTAAAGATGCATTTTAGGTTAAGTACTGGTTTATTATATCAAATATTTAACATAAAATTGATCAAGACTACTATTTTAGGTATTTTTTTGCATTAAAAGTATTAATTAAATACATGTAATGATACTAAGACTGAATAATGGAGTGAGGGCACATGCCTTACAGCCTCACTTATTCCGTTCTTACCTTTCACATTAAAAGCCCTACATACACGGCGCCACTGCTTATGAGAGGGAGCCGCTAAAAGGCAACTCAACCAACTAACTTACAGTACTGCCCGCACTTATCTCTGCAAGGATTGAACCTTTTGTATGCAGCAGTGTGACATGTGAAGGTGGAGAGATGTGAACAAAGAGCTGATCTTAGTTCAGACTTTCTCAAGTTCTGGTTGTATATTAAAATGTATGAACACACTATGGTACAATTGTTATGAAGGGCAAGTAGGACGTGTTTTGTCCTTTCATTGGGAGGACTTTTTGAATTTATGCATTGTCTATCGACAGCCTCAGTTCAAAAACTTCAGTAGTGACACTGACCTACAGAAGTCCCTTCAACCCATGCCCATTGATGTTAAAGACGGGAATGATGTGCAACATACCACAGTTTGGACACACCGTACATGTGCCTTGAGTCACAAGAATGACCTGTCCTCATTTTTATTCTCTTTATCTGGAGGTCATTGCTAAGATGAAGGAGGTGTCAAATGAAAAAAATAAGAACATCAAGAGAGAAAAATGAGCTGCCAACCAGCAGCCTTTCAGCCAAGCAATCACCATCCAGCAGGGATAAGATGGACATGAAGGTCGCCTGCACAGTGGACAATAGCGCCATACACCCACACACACACCCTGCCATCCCTTTGCATTGTCTCCCTCTATAGACCGGAGCCACACATAGCATCACATGTCACAAACTTGTGTGTGTGTGTTTTAGCTTTTTATATCCCTGTGGAGTTTGCGACCACCAGTAGTGATACGAAGCAATGTTTTCACGAGGAGGTCGCTGTTTTCTTTGTTCACGAGGGACACAGTTGACGCGAGCACGTTCTTGCCCATGGATGTAAACAATGCAGGTTTCAAACTTCGAAGAAATCTGCTTTGCAAAGGTTTAAAAGGAAGGAAATGATGGGAACATTAAAAAAAATCCTTTCAGCTGTTCAGTTTAGGGGCATCAGCCCTTCTCCTGTTTGAAGGCTTTTCCTTTGAAACAGCTGTAGAAAATGATGACCAGTAGACTCTTAAATTAAAGAATATCATGGAAACAGACACACACACACACACACACACATACACACACACACACAAACACACACACACACACACACACACAGGGCTATTGACTGGACTAAACGTGATTACTAGGCTAGACAACATGTATAGCGAGAAAATGAAAACATACATCAGGTAATAAATCTATATAACACCAAATTGTTCAGACAGCAGCCTAATGCAGCCTTAACATTTGAGAAAGTTACGCCTGGGCCACATCGTCCACCTCTACCTGTGTGTGATACTCACAAGTGCAGTGTGATACTTATTGACTACACTACTGAAAGTAAGCAAACATTTCAATATTTTGAATATTCTACACATTGAACTCTCTTACCAGAGACGTCAACCACGCCTAGCAATGACAAGCATTAATCCAGAATAATATTATTTTCTAAATTACTCAGGACCCTTAAAACCACACTTTTTTTTCTGCTGCCAGCGGGTGGGCCTTGGTCCCCAAATGACCCGTCTCCTCTACATTTCCAGTCGCACATGGCATCATGCACACATCAAACTGGCAAACACGAAACACAGAAAGTTACAATACTCTAAACACACAGATGGCACCCTGCTCACAAGAAGAAAAGCTTCTTTTGTGCAAACTCATTGTCCTCTCACACATCCGTCTCACCCAAATTAAACGGCTTCTGTCTTCCCCTCCACAGCTGCACTACTATCCTTGCAACAGTTTGTAAGTTTTGGCAGTGCAGTTAAGTGTCATTTCACACATATAAAGTGCCAAGGTAAAGGACATACCAAAATAAAGTGTTCTCATTTACAGCCCGGCCTCCATAAAAGATAATGAAAATGTCACTGTGCCTTATGTAATTTGTAAACTGTGACAGCTATCCCACGGTGGCGCTAGCTGTGGTGAGCTGGGGGCATGTATAAGCAATGAGAGTGTTCCACCTAACAGTAGGGGTTATTTGAAAGGATCCACACTGTTAGATGAAATAGAAATCATAATTTGGCAACAGCTTGTGTAAGCAGTGAGTATTTTATCTGACTTTAAAGAGAAGTCAGTGTAGAGGAAAGACTGAGTTCTAACCTTTATGGCAATAGAAGAAAAAAGAAGTCTGTAATCATACAGGATGCATATTTAGCAGTGGATGCAAGTTTTTTTTTTTACATGTTGCTTTTGACCTCCAGATGACTTTTCTATTTTCCCAACACACCTTGCTTTTTTTTTTTTTTTTTTGGAAAACAGCCTTGAATGTGCAAAGTTTTTTTTGCGATACATTTCTTACTTTTTACTTACTTTAATTTATGTTTGTACAGAGGAGGGAAAGCACCGTTACAGTCTTAAAAGTGACTTGAGGCAGCTGAATGTGCAAAGTTGAAAAAAGTTTTTTCTTAGATGGACTTTGTATAGCGCCTTTCTGACCTTCCCACCACTCAAAGGTGTTTATGTCTCGTGTTGAAACAAACGTCAATGTTTACTTTTTTGTAAATGTACGTCCGTAACTTAAATAATGTAACAGACATACTTAAGTTAAGCCAAATAAGCATTTTTCTTTTGTTTTGTTTCAATTTAGCGTTAACTACATGTTTAAAACTGTGAGAAAATGTATTTCTCAGAATTTAATTAAGAATGCATTTTAGTTGTATGAGAATGTAATTTGTAGGCAACGGGGTTGCCAGTGAATATCAATAAATGCCATGAGGCTTGGATTGTTTCAGTTAAAACAGCTGATGCCTTTTAATGCTTTCCTTAGCTAAAGACCCGCTACACCAGCTGAGTGACTGACAGCAGCTGGCGTTGTGGTTGCCTAGCAACAGCAAAAGGTTCTGCCTGTACAGACGTCTCAAAACAAAAGCGAGTAATTCAGAAAGCTATTATGAACCTTCCTGGAGTTACTGCTACGTGACGATAAAGACTAGGAGTTTAAGATAAACTGTCGAGTTTTTGGGGACTGAAGCATTAATTACTTAAAATGACACAGTTTAAAATTTAAGTTATTTTTAATCCAGCAACAATGGTAACGGTTTGTGTTAGTTTAGTGGCCAACTCAGAGAACCCAGACTCAGTGGCTCATAAAATCTGTTATCGGTAGAATTGTTTACATACAAATACTTATTTAAGCTAGTTTAGCAACTTTTAAGTGGGAAATATGATCTCAGGCAGGTGTAAAGGAACAAAAACACAAATAAATATGGTCAGAAAAGGCGCAGGATTTCTTCTTCGCTCCCCATGGCATGCAGCTCAGCAGCAGTGTGTTCAGTGTTGCCACTGGTGGACGGAGGCTGTATTGCATCAATACAAAACTGAAGCCTCCTTTAAATGTATTTTTTAGGCTGCCAGTTTTAGGTTTTTAGGGACTTAAATGGAAAAGACATTTCTTGGTAAGGGTAAAACATGGTCCAGGTGTTTTTCCCAACATGGTAATCTCTACGAAAACATTGCCTACCATCTAGTAAATTTGTATTTCTAACATTCTTCCCGTATCCAAATGTATCCAGCTGAGTCGAGATCTGAGTCGAGATCGTCACCCAGAACTATGATATGTAGTATGGCAGTCTGTGATCAGGGCTAGGTATTTCACCCTTGCCAGGTTTTGGATAGCTTTTAGCAACAGAGAAACACGCCAATATAGAAACTTTCTATTGAGTTATAGACAAAGCACTTTCGCTTTTGGTTGAAGTTGGACTTGTTATGGTGGTCCTACCTTAACAATGGTCTCGTGGAACTTGAAAAGCGGATCCAGCGTCTCTGGTGACTCGACAGAAAATTGGGCTTCAGACAGGAAACTGGTGGCCTGAGGTGCAAGAGAAAATAAGAAGCAATTGTCACACATGACACCAATTAGAACATTTTAATCTCTGTTTCCTGTCTTTTGCAGTCAAATCATTGTCTCATTCAGAAATGTTTTTGTGGCACCAGAATAATTCTAAAGTCCAAGCCAAAATAAAAGAAAAGCTTACCCCTTTTCTCTTCACTTTTCTTATCTGTTGTATTTTACTTGTTCTATTCTATTCTAAGAGTGGAGTGACCTGTCAAGATTTTGACAGGAAACAACAGTAACTGCTCTCAAGGCCACCAAACTGCCAGGACATTTTGTTCTGCTGTCAAATATATATACCGTGCTTGTGCGCACACACACACACACACACACACAAACACACACACACATAGAGTCCTGTAACCATGCGTGCACACACCCAAAAAACTACCTCATTGTCACCTCAGCATATTTTGTAATGCCCCAAAACAAAGCACCTCATTTTGACTTCAAAGTCGCGCTGCTGCCTTTGTAGAAGATGTTTTTTTCCTGGAGGCAAATTAAGTAGCAGACAGCTAAGATTCTCAAAGGTTCAAACACTCGATTTCTACTCAGTGTATCCTGGAAATCAAGAAATATTTGCCGACTCCTGTGTATCCTACTAGTTTCAGGCACACTGTAAAGTCACAATCTCATCCTTAGTCTCACGGATGAACCCAATAATAATGTATTTATTTTGTTGTACATCGGCTTATGATGTGTATGTTGTGTATTATATCTTCAACCTATTTTCTGAAGAAAAAAAAAACACAATGCAAGAGAAATTCCGTAAGGGGCAATAAAGCTTTCCATTTATTTATTTTTGACTCCTTGATTTTAACTGGTTTGTTCTGCTTCAGATGTACTGTATGTCCAGATCTCAGACTGTACATAAGAAGTGGACATAGTCACCGTGACATCACCCATTGGTTGTGGACTATGGTTTTGAAGCTTCGATCGTTATGGCCATCTTGGTTTTTGGCGTCACCATCTTAGTTTTTTGCAATCAGACGTAACAATAATAATAATAAACTTTACTTATAGAGCACTTATCAAACAAATACAAAGTGCTTCATATGGAGAAGAATTGAATAAAATACCAAAGTAAATGATAAAAAAAAACATGAAGGGCAAAATTTAAATAATAAACAAGAAATTAAAAACCAACAAAGTGACACTGATGGTGACCAAGATGTTTTACTCTAAATGGGACCATAATAATGCTGTATTGCAAAAGACTTGAAACTAGCGATTGAGACCATACACTCATTAGGAAAATGTTTACTAAATCAAGTGAGAAGTCTGGGTCATTTTCTCATAGACTTCTATACAACCGGATTTCTTTTTGCAACCAGTGGAGTTGCCCCAGTTGGATAATAGAGAGAATGCAAGTTTAAGGTACTTCTGCTTGGCTTCACTTCTCAGACCTGGAGGTTGCCACTTGGTCCATATCAGTCAGAACTGTCAACTGAACATTTACATGGTCCGGTAAAAGCAGTCTGTTAATAGAGTTGCATTATTTCTAGCCTTGATATGGACATTTATTTAAGAAATCCAGAAGTTGCATGTTCCTTTTAAAAGCTAAAAAAGCAAGCGTTGTACAGGCTCATCACCCTACGTGTTCATTACATTTTCAACAGGCAAACACAATGGAGATAAGAAAGTTGTGGTCTCTTTGTAAGTATGCCTGTACATGTTGTGTGCTCCCGTCATCAGGCAAGAATGTCGGATACAAAAATGCTGGGATACTTTATGTCAAACGCCAACAATTCTAGAATTCACACTTTCTAAAATATTTGGGCTTGGCAACTATGGTATGGTCAAGGATAGGGAATGATTATAGGTTTGGCAAATATACTATAGTTAAGGTGTGGTCAAAATAAGCCAACCAAAACACTTAGCTCAGGTTAGGGAAAGATTATGTTTTATGGTTAATAAAACGTTGAACATAAATTGTGTGTTTGTGACAGAATACAAACTCATCTTCAGTTGTGCCGCTTGCCCATCCCATTACCAGAATGATGGCATTGGAGGTAAATGTCAGGTGCGGAATAATCCAATATGAACATAAATGCTAGGAATACTGGGATGGATTTTTCAGTAGGATCTAATTGTTGTAACAAAGTTGAAATTTGAATGAATGTTGAAGTTATATTTCATTGGTTTTACGAGTCATGGGTGTTACTACAAATGCACAACATCATTTAGTGTGCCGTGTAGAAATGTAGATGTTACCAAATTTCAAATGTACGGTGTGTGGGTTTTCAAGCAAAACACAGAAAACAGAACCTTTTGCTAATTGTTAGCATTAGCATTGTGTTGTACATCATGTTGCACAGAAATGGATACCAAAACGTTTCTTAGCTTTCTGAAGGAAAAACACTTTAATTGTAAGGAAATAATTAAATAGCTAAGCCAGGAGAAGCAACTAAACCCTGGGATGCACCTAGCCAGCAATCTCAAAGAGGCAATATGGCAGTGTGGGCACATATGGGGAAGAGAATTTTTACTTAATAATTCACATATTTACACATTCCAAGGCACAAGCAGAAAGTTTTTATGAAACCTGTTTGTGTGCTGCCTCTGAATAAATATGTGAATTATTGAGTGCAACATCTGCCTCAAAATATGCTCCTGTTGTGGACGTCAAGCTAAATATGTGCAGCGTTTCCCAAAAAGAAGCCTCACCGCCTACATCCAAAAACATGGTTACATCGCATGGTGCACTCTCGCAAGCGCTTCAAGCGCTATTTAAACCCAGGAGATTTCTGCAGCTGTCGGTTACTTTGGTCAAGCTGTTTCTCTGTGACTACTTGTGATGTACGAGTGCTTTAAAATCAGGGCCGTGATGATGCAGATACCCACATGCATGTACACAAATGTGGTTGAACAATGACCAGCCACAAACTGGAAGGTGTGCAGCCATGATAGCTAATTACTCAGTTTAAAGCATTATTGTAATTATTATTCTTGAGAGCAGCAATTGGTAACCTCACGGTTACTCTGCTGATATATTATTACCCAGGGGCCCATAGTTAAAAATCTTGACATGATCATTAATCGGACTTTTTCTATGCTTAGTCTGGCTAACACTGAAACCTTTGTTAATTAATTTGCCCAACTTCTTGTCTCACTTGTATATCCAATGACATAATCCTAATGGGGTGTTTCCAACACTTTACAATCACAGCTGATGCTAATGATCAGATGTACAAGAGAGGGCCCAGTTCACTTTTTCAGTGCTAAAAACATGCATGGGTAGTTAGTTGGGCATAATAAGGCTAATATCCTGTTCAATTTAAACATAGACAAATGGACACAAAATACTCACATATAGACTTTTCACACACATTTATCTTGGTCCAAGGAATAAGTCCACATTGCCATTTTGACATCTGAAAAATTGCAACTATGGCTTGTTTTCACTTTCTGTTTATGTAAGGTCCCCTGAAATGTGGGCAGGACATTTGGAAATGTCCATGTGTATATACTTTGGGGGACTGCCTTGTGCCCAAAACCTTTAACATTTCTTTCCACTTTTTTACATTTTCGAGGGCTAATAATGACAAATATGCGTGATGTCTGCTTGCAATCATTTGGATCTGTTGTACACCATTTCGTCTGTGCCCCTGCTTAATTTAATGGCTGTGGGAGTTACTATGTGTCTCAAGATATTGAACCTTACAAATGACTTCCAGCCTAAGGCGTTATTTTTAGGGGGCGAACATGACAACATTTCCAGTGACAAAAAAACTATGCAATTCTCAAAATTCAGCAAAAGTATTTATTTTATTAATTTATTAGATTTATTAATCGTATTTTTTGGTCTAAAACAGCCTACACATAAGGTTTGAATAAGATCTCAAATCTAAACGAAAACCGCTACCTGATTTGACGCGGAATGACCCAGCTGCATCAGTTGCAGAAAACAACTTTACAGACAGACAGACATACATAGTGGAGCATTTAGAAGCTCAAGAGCCAAGTATTTCTCTCAAGAATTGGTAGAGACCAATCTCAGAGCTAAAAGAGAGAGTTGAATGTACGACCAGGTAGCCAGAAACATACTGTAACTCAAAATGAAAAATACCATTGCCCTGTCACCGGTGGGTGTGTAAATAAGCAACTGTTCAAACAAGCTCACCATATCAACCTAAATGTTGTGTTCACATCTTGTTTCTGCTACACCAAGAGGCCGAACAAATCAGTTAATGCAGGTTTAAATGACTGCTTATGTCCCATTAACACACTACATAATAGAAACTAGACCATGCCCAACAGTGAGGAAACCAGTGATGGGAAATAGTAGGCATTGCATTAGCAAGTTTTTAAAAATGCTGAAAAGCACACAAACATACTGTAACACTCCACAGAATCCACCTTCTGATTCCCCTCCATCGGTATAGTACGCCGCCATTAGCCATAGATACGAGGTGCTAAGCACCAGGCCAAATGAAGCACTCTGTTCTGTACTTCACAGGCCAGCATGAAGGGTTTTTCGAGAGCTAAAGCCTTAAAACAAAGAGAGAGATAGCCAGGATCAAAGACACCAGAGTTCCATTCACTTTGTACTTAGAGCCCTTTGTACTGCTTATCTACCCCTCACTGCATCTTTCACAGTACATGCCCTCTCTGTGCCTTGATCTTAGGCTTGCTCTTGCTTTCTTCCCTTCCTCTTCCTCTTCCTTGATATTTTAATTATCATACTTTGACAAAAATGCTATCATGGATTTTTCTCAAAGTGATGATTTGATGAGCAAATTGGAATAGCTGAATGAAAATGGTAATTTTTAAAAAAATCTTCAACATCACAAAACATTATGACAATACTTGCATGCTGTGCAAAAAGCCAAAAAGTATTTAATATTTAGGGGGGCAGGAGTTGAACACAAGTTCACATGTTCCATCCTGAGGACATCACAATTTTACATTTGGAGTTAAGCACATTGGGGATTACTATCAGTCCAGGGTTGTTGAGGGAAATTTATTGAATTCATGTAGGGTTAAATATTTTACAATTACTGTCAGTGGCATACTATCTCAGTGGTTAGCGCTGTCAACACACAGCTGAGATAGGATGGTGGATGGATACATGTAATCTGCTGTGAAAAGGAGTTGTTGGTGAGTAACGTTCATTCACAGCCAAACTGCTACAGGTGAACACACTTTGCGTGCTCCATCTTTGTTCACAACTGCTCTTGCATTGTGTGTCGTCTGCAATTAGTTGCATACAACAGTCAATTACTGGCTGTGTTAGCCTTTGTACAATTTGCATTTGTTTATATATTTATGTTCTATTTGTGTCTTACATTTTCCGTAATTGTGCACCCCTAATCAACCCGCTGGTTAGGATTGCACAATTATGGCCAAAATGATAATCAAGATTATTTTGATCAATATTAAGAAGGCAATTATTTATCACGATTATGCATTGATTTTAGCCTCACAATATTTGTATTATTCTTTCACATTTAAATAAACAGAGCACTTCTTTCGCTTCCATTTTTGTGCTACATTCCTGCTAATAAAAAAAAAAAAAAAGATGGCTGCATTATATTGGAAAAACTATGTAATATGTGCTGATACATATTGGATTATGCGATATGAATAAATACAGGCATAATCACCCTAATTTTTTTTTTGGCTACATTACATGCATCAATGTCGTGCACTTTAGGATCAAAAGTAAGAGGTTAGATAAACAACGTTGGGCTCTAGTAAACAATTAATACATCGATACTAATGGAGACGACATTGGAAAAAAAAGTCTCCACCGCAAAGCATGGTAAGCGGGACGGGCTGCGTGTTTTAAGACGGCGTCGGGTGGGTTACCCCTCGCACTGGGACAGTCTGCTGTTCTGACCAAGGCTGAAAAAGAGAAAATGATTCACGTCAACTGCAACAACTGCTGGCACAAAATGATAACAGAAACACTCAACACACACGCACACGCGCACACACACACACACGTTCAGTCAATGTTATCCCTTCTGATAAACATTAATGGTGAAGTGCCTCTTGAGTATGAAGTACAGTGACAATAGCTTTGGACCAAAGAATCTATTCCACTCATCACTCTGGATTGTCCACTTTCAAACAGGATGGCCTTTGGGAAGAAACATTCAGAAATGTCCACTTGTTTAGGAAAATGTATTTCTACTTAGAGCTCTTTGTAACCCAAACACTAAATCTAGTGGACACTTTCCCTCCAGAACATACATTTGAATGTAAGCCTTGAGCCTACATTGATGTTAACTTGCAATCGCATTACCCGTTGAACTCAACTGGGTCAAGGTTCATACTGAAATATCCCATACAACATACATATATATATTTTACACAGGTGAACCACATAGAAATAGAAGCCCTTGCCCTGACATTGTTGGGTTTGTGTTTTCCAGTCTCTTCTCATCATCAGGCGCTCAAGGGAGAACTAACTGATCAATATCCTGGAACCTGAGGGAAGACACTGGATTTCAGTAGACTTTAAATAACCTATCGACTAGATTTAACAGGTAAATAACCTTGTTTGTGTTGCATTTGATTTTTTCCCCAAATGCCCTAGGTTGTCTGTGTCTACTTTTTCCAATGATGGTGTTGTGCACAAGGAGTAGTTTCTCCATTTAAGGAGGGCAAGGAGACTTTGTTTAAGATCAGGTAGTATAATAGCTTTTAACAATGTATTGCATAGATTAGGTGTTCTTTTATATACCAAGAATGAAGAGTCTGTGAAATCTTGGGTGAGGACTGGATCTTTTTTCATCAGAGGTAGGGATAAGGTTTAGGTGGTGATACAGATACTGTTACTTTTCAGTAGATTAGGGATCACATTCTCAAAGTATCTTATCTTGCCACTAGGAGTCCTCCTAAATGGTTTCTAACTCTTATGACCTATTCACTAAGCTGCCATGAGCAACTTTTAGTGCGGAGCAACTACCTCTCAACTAAAAGCTGAGAGGCAGGGTCGGCCTGTGTCTGTGGATGACATCATGTGTCATTATGTCCAGTGATTGGTGTTTGCCGGTCTGTGTCGCTAAATGTTAAATGAAATATTCATCAATACATAGGAGGGTGACATTGAACTAATAGTTAGGTTTCATGAAAAACATTTGAGATATTTTATAAACTGCATCACAGATTTCATACATGAAACAAATGAAGACGTTGACTTGTAAAATATGTTGTATCTGGCATCAAACATTATCAGCATGTGATCCCGGCGTCATTTAACCCAGGGGTCCCCAACCATTGGGCCGCGGACCACTACCGGGCCGTGGATCATTTGGTACCGGGCTGCACAGAAAGAATAAAAAGGGGTTTTTTTGTGTTGGTAATATTTATTGTAAACATTTGTCTGTATTATATATATATATTACAATTTAATAATATAAATAAAGTGCATAATATAAAATGGAATAATTACATTTACATTATATATGTAATAATTCAATTATATGTTTTGTTATACCTGCCCCCCCCGGTCCGTAGAAAAATAGTCTTGCATGAAACCGGTCCGTGGTGCAGAGAAGTTGGGGACCGCTGACTTAACCTAACCGAACTCGCAAGTCTTTTCAACCCTGTGTCTGTCAAATATATATTCCCACACTGCTTAACTGCATTCTCAATTACGTTTCTTGGGAAACATATTTGCTCCCAGATTGCGGTGGCAGTTTTATGCAAATTCAACACAGAAGAGCCAAAACTGTCAGTCTTCGAACCCAGAACCCTCCCTCATTAGACATTGTTAGCAGTGTGTGAAACCCTTATTAGGCTAAACATTTTGGTGTTTTCTTGTTTAGGCTGATGAAAACACTTGCACTAAAAGCCTGGTATTGACCTAACAACCTAATAAAAATGCCTTGCAGGGCGAAGTGCAAGTTGGACATTGCAAGGCCATTATTTTCAGAACAAAAAGCATTTTCTCTCTGGCAGCTGCAAAAGTCATAGCTGCATGTTGATATTCCAGCAGATTTTGGAGCCAGAGCTCAAATTGTACTTTTGACCCAAATACACTAACCTCCACAACACACATCCAATGTGAATCTGGAATTGACAGGAGGTGAAAGTCATGGCAACAACAATTTTGTTGTAGCAAAGCCTCACTGCACTAAGATAGAGGAGGTCAAGGAGCAATATCAATTGAGTGAGGGATTTATCTTTTGTTGTCCAAAATGAAAAGAAGGATTGGACTACTCAATGCTAATCTTTAACCAATGTAACTTATTACACCCTTGAAGTGATTTACATTAAATCAATAGTAAACAGATGAGAAATTATACATAAAAACTTAATAAAAATTAACACCACCACTGCAAACGTGCAACAAAATAGAAAAATGAAATGTGGACTCTTAAAGATCACGTCTTTGTCATCTAAAGCTGGACTAGTAAATGATTTAATATCAGATAATCAGATTGATTTATTTTGTCTCACTGAAACCTGGCTGAGACATGAAGAATATGTCAGTCTAAATGAATCCACTGCGCCTCGTCATATTAATACTCACGTTTCTCGAGGCCGAGGAGGTGGAGCTGCAGCCATATTTGACTCAAGCCTATTAATCAATCCTAAACCTAAACTAAACTATAACTCTTGTGAAAGCCTTGTTCTTACGCTTTCAAACCCAACATGGAAAACAATGAAGCCAGTCTTATTTGTTATAGTGTACCGCCCTCCTGCTCCGTATTCTGAATTTCTATCAAGTTATGCCTTAAAACAGATAACATTATTATTGTAGGTGGAAGTTTGAGAGTTCAATACCAGGCTGCCACCATTGAGCCCCTGAGCAGGGCACTTAACCCCAAGTTGCTCCAGGGGACTGTCCCTGTAGTTAGTTCACTGTAAGTCGCTCTGGATACATGTTATGTAATGTACATAATATTCATGCGGATGTTGATAATGACAGCCTTAAAACTACAATTAGAATGTACATAAACCAACTTACTGTTTAAACCACACCCTGGACCTTGTTCTGCATATGGTATTGAAATTGAACATTTATTAGTCTGTCCACATAATCCTCTTATATCAGACAGGAAGTGATTCCATGAGCACTTAATTCATTACCATGTCTCATTATCAATGTAACAGAGGACTCCTGTGCTAACTTTGGTCCCTCCCAAATTAATCATCTTGTTGATAGTACTGCAGCCTCACTGCGGATGACATTCAAATCTGTTGCTCCTCTATAAAAGACACTAATAAATCAGAGAAAGCAAGTTCTGTGGCTTAACCCCCAAACCTGCAAACTAAAACTAAAATCGAGAAAACTTGAAAGGAAATGTCAGTCCACCAAGTTGGAAGAATCTTGTTTAGTCTTTGCTATATAATAATCTTAAAATCTATAAAAAGGCTCTTCGTAAAACACCAGAGCAGTTTATAACTCATCATTAATATAAGAAAATAAGAACAACAGTTTCTGTTCAGCTCTGTAGCCAGGCTGACAGAGAGCCACAGCTCTACCAAGCCTTCTATTCCTGTATCGCTCAGTAGTGACGACTTCATGAGCTTCTTTAATGATAAAATAAAAATGATTAGAGGCTAAATTAATCACCTCCTGCCCTCAACCAGGACCGACTTATCTTCAACCACCGGAACCTGAAAAACAGCTATAACCCCTGAAATATATCTAGACTGCTCTTCTCCCATTGACCTTCACAAACTTCAACAAATAATTTTTCTAAGTCATCAACCCGTCTCTTAGACCAGATTCCAACTAAGATGTTTAAAGAACTGTTACCCTTAATTAACACTTCTTTATTATTATATACGATCAACCCGTCTTTATTATCTGGCTATGTCCCACAGTCCTTTAAATTAGCTGTAATAAAACCTCTTCTTAAAAAGCCCAGTCTTGATCCAGAGGTTTTAGCCAACTATAGACTGATATTACAGGTAATTTAGCATCCAGAGTGACTTAAAGTGAACTAACTACAGGGACAGTATCCTGGAGCAATTTAAATTAAGTGCTCAGGGGCTCAAAGGTGGCAGCCTGGTATTGAACTCACAAACTTTCCAGGGTTCTATTTGAAAGCCTAACCACTAGACCACTAGACTACCACCAACCATATCTAACCTTCCCTTTCTCTCTAAGATCTGAGAAAGCAGTCACAAAACAGTTGGGTGATTTTTTTTACATAACAATATTTGAGGTTTTTCAATCTGAAGTTCATAGCAAAGAGACAGCACTGGTGAAAGTTACCAATGACCTTCTATTCTGAGCGATCTCAGTTTGTACGTGTTAACGTTGAATCCTACCTGAAAGCCAAAGTCAGTCATGGAGTCCCGTAAGGTTCTGTAGTTCTGTTCTATTCACTTTGTATATGCTTCCTACAGGCAATGCTATATGAACCACTCCATAAACTTTCATAGTTATGCGGATGATACCCAATTATATCTCTCAATCAAGCCAGATGAAACTAATCAATTAGCTAAACTTCAAGCATGCCTTAAGGACATAAAAATGTGGATGACCTGCAACTTTTTAATGTTGAACACAGACAAGGCTGAAGTTATTGTACTTGGCCCAAAACACCTCCGTAAGGAATCTCAGCGTTATCTTTGATCAGGATATGTCCTTTGACTCCCGCATAAAACACATTTGAAGGACTGTGCAATGCAGTAAAACTAGTCCATGCATTGGTTACTTCAAGGCTGGATTACTGCAACTCCTTTTTATCCTTATTACCAGAGCCTTCAACTATCAAGCTCCTCTACTGAACCAGCTCCCAGTTTGTGTTTAGGAGGCAGACACCCTCTCCACATTTAAGACCAGGCTAAAGACTTTCCTCTTTGATAAAGCTTATAGTTCGGGCTGGCTCAGGCTTTCCTTAGACCAGCCCCTAGTTATGCCGCTATAGGCTTAGACTGCCAGGGGATTTACACCTCTCTCCTCTTTTCTCCTCCTCATTCTCTATCTCTCCCCTCCTCTCCCTCTCTATCTATATACATTCATGTCCCTTAAATGCATCCTACTAACTCATCATCCGGGGCATCATCCCCGGAGTCTCTTTGTCTCTCATTTGGCCTGTTGCCACTATTAAAGGTTAAGTCTGGATCATGACTGCTTGACGCCCACACTAATATATATATTTTTTTGGAGACACCGGGAAGCTTTTTTTTGACATCCTCCATCTTTTTCATATACGATCACATCATCATTTCTGTCACATAGATTGTCTATGTTGTATTTTTACTATGTTGTTTATTCTGTACACATGTCATCTATTACAGTCTGTCCGTCCTGGGAGAGGGATCCTCCTCAGTCTCCCCCTTTAATTGTGGGGTTTCTTTTAGAGAGTTTTTCCTTGTGCTGTGCGAGGGTCTAAGGATAGAGGGGGTCGTATCCTGTACAGTCTGTAAAGCCTGTACAGGATACGAGACAAATGTGTAATTTGTGATATTGGGCTGTGTGAATACATTTGATTTGATTTGAATTTGATTCATCACACAAAAGTTACTTTCATCCTTATTTATTGAATAAAGCACAAGTGCACCTTCACATTACTGTTTTATTTTACCCATTCTGTAAACTACCAAATCATAAAATCTAACCTTGAAGATTAAAAAAGGCTCTTTGAGGCATTCTTTTGATAAAGTGATGCTAGCAGTGTCTGAAATCATTAATGTATTGTTTATAGACTAGACAGTATCTCTACAGAGAGCCCTGTGACAACTGATGAAAGTAAGAACTGAGAAGACAGGGAGGTGAAGACACTTGAGAAAAACAGCATGAAAGAACTCTCCAGCACTATTTCTCATAGCACAGACAATACAATGTATAACTTTTGGAAAGGAGACATGTTTATATATTCAGTGGTGCAATTTGACAGGTTTTGAGATGGCAGTAAGTGGAAAGGATTTTCAAATCACGAATTTCTTATTCAAAACCAGATGTCTGATTTAGATGTCGGTATGCAGGGGTGTCCTGATCAAGAACGATCCCAACACACATCCTTGCCAAAGATGCTCAGCATATACAGTATATATTGTACCTATAGCAGCAGAAGCTATCAAATATTGATTGAATATGTATCTGACATCCTAATAACTGGTGTAGCTTTCTGAATTTGATACATCATATTTTTCATAACCTTCTTGATTCAAAAGTTCCTGCTTAAGCTTAAAGTATTGATATGATATGAAGTGCAAGTTGGAGAATGTGACTCCTGAAACTGATGTGACGCGATCAACTAGTTTGTTTTATTAGAAGACGTACCGCTCTGTTGGAGTTGTTGGTGCAAATCCCAGAGCTTATCGCAAACAGTGTGAGGGCTGCAGCTGGATATGGAAGAATGTTGTGGAGAGTGAAAAAGCAATATCCCTTCATTCTTTGTGGTATTTTACAAAGGTCTTAAGAACCAAATTATTAGTTTTTCTTGTAAAAATAGCTGGGATAATCCAAAAGAAAAGTACGATCAATGGATTAGTGTTGCCTTCATGTCCATTATTTACTGCTGGAGGGAAGACTCTTATGAATAAGGAGCAAAAAAGTCATAATGTTAGGATTTTGGTCCAAATTGTAAAGCAGAAGAGAAAGATGATATTTAGCAAGCACAAAGCTAATTTGGAGTTTAATGATTTGTGTTTTCTGCTGTATCTACAGCTGAAATCGATATTGCTGAAACTCATATCTCAAGGCACTATACTGGCCTCAGATAAAGATACAGATAATACACTGAAAGAGATTGTAACAAATAGAGGCACAGTATCCAAACTTAAACTTATATCTCTCTCCTCCTGTGGTGGCATGGACAAAGTTAAATTACAATGGGACACGTGATCTGGGAAAACACCTACCACAGAACTCAATTCAACTTTTTTGAAGTCTTGGACTCGTGCCTCGTTAGACTCTGAATTGTCTTGACGCGTAATGCGAATGAAAAGTATTATGGGCCTGTATGGAGTTTAAGTGGATGGACTGAAATATGCAGCAACACAATACCTGATAACATTGGCATTCCTTTCTGTAAAAAGGACTATCCTCATGAATTGGAAAGTAAGGAAATCCAATTGTTTTTGTTTGAATTACAGGCTAGAGTTTATGGAACTGATAATGAAAGAATGTGCTGCATCACCCTGGAGGGGCTTTATGGAGATAATGGCTTAGATGGACTATGCACACTAATAAAAGACTAAATAAATAAAATAATTTTAGTGTTTTGAAGATGTAAGATATAAAGCCAGTACAAGCCATAAACATTGTAAGTAGAAAACGGAATTCTCAGGATGCCTTCATTGTCATCCATGAATTAGTTTGGATCGGTTTGGTGGCCATAATTTGATTCCTTGTAAAAGCTCTCTCCTAAACATCGTCATCTGTATTTTTTCTGCAAGATTAAGATTAGTTGGGCGTCAAAGATCATTAGACCACAAATCTACATTCCTAAGTGTCTCTTTCTCTTCTCATACCTCCAAATATACAGAATGTACTGTATGTCGACTTGATATTCGGTGCCAGAAATTGACAATAATAAAGTGGTTTTCTTTGTGAGTGGGAGTGTTATTACTCTATTCCATTGCATAAATCATACATTTCCTGTATTTCTACATGTTCTTCATTCGTTCCCAAGTGTGGCTTTCTTTGATTGGATCTTTATACGTGTTACAAAGTCAGACTTCCATCACTATGAACATCTTTGTCTTAATGTACATTTGCTGTGTGGGTTGGTGGGTGGGTGGTGTTTCATATTTATTTATTCAAGTAATGTACTGCTTGATATACAAACCTTATTATGTTCAAAGATGATTCAACCTCATCGTGTCATTTTGTTGGGCTTGATGTTAACTGTAAAGGGGGCACGACACTACAGCTCCTCACGTTATTCTGCACATGAAGCACACTTAGTGGCTTGCCGGGAACACTTTAACCAGACAACAAACATGTTTCATTTTGGCATTCAAGTTACACAAAAGGTTGTGAGCAACAACATTTGAAAGGCTGTATTCTATCCCTGCTAACAATCCCTACGGCAGTCAGATCTTTCAGTAGTCCTTTTCACGCGTTTAACAGAACCGCTTCTATTATAAATCAACCTAGCTGTCTACACAGGCCACAATACTACATTTTCATTCCCACTGTACTCACATGACTGCAACCCGGGGAGTGTTTTTACACTTTAAGTCCATTTTCTTCTGTTTTATGCGCGTATCTTCAATATTGTGTGTTGGGATCCGAACACTGCCTAAACATGGGTGTCCTACACTCAATACCATGTCTGAAAGCATCCGATGTTGAAACTGTGTAAGGATCGATGTCATTTTCAGTTGACACAGAAGCTGCAGTTGCCAGTAGGAGGTTTTCAAAATAATCAAGAAATATGCAGATTTCTGAGTTATTTAAGTAAATCAGCCTACGACAACCTGTGCAGTCAAGTCAAGTTTATCTATATAGCACGTCGACCAAGTGCTGTTCAAGTTAAAGTGAACGGCGAGTAAAATATCGTCAACACAAGCAAGAAAAACATCAACAGATTGCAACGGATTAAAAGGCAATATTACAATATGTGCACAAAGCTAAAACAGAATAAAACTTGTAAGAGTCATTTATAAACAATTAAAGATTATAAAATACAAAACTATTAAAACTACAAAGAGCAACCAAAGGCCATTGAAAATAAGTATGCCCTGAGTTTTGTCTTAAAAATGTCAATGGAGGGAAAACATTTGTTAGAAAGCGGAAGGCTATTCAAAAGCTTTGGAGCTGCCAGCGCAGACGGTTCCCCTTGCACACTAGCTTTCATCGTGGAACAGGTCTAAGGAGTAGGGGTTCAGAGGACAAGGGATCCCTCCCATGTATGGCTTTAAAAATAAATAAAAGAACCTTAAAATCAATCCTGATGTTAGGGTTAGCCAGTGCAGGGATGCTAGTGCAGGTGTAATGCTGTCTCTTTTTCTGCAGCGGCATCAATCTCCTCCACACTTGTCTTCAAGCCTATGGGACATTGCTCTGTCTTGTGTGTTTTTCATGGTTGTAGCTATTTATCTGACGCACCTATTCTTACTCCTGCCAACAAGGCAACCGACTGCATCTCTAACAGAGTGAAACACACGTCAATGACGACAAGCAGGCCGACTTGGTTGTGTCTTCCGTATTTGCTGTTTTCTATGTGTTGTCAAATCGGTGAATATGTTTTCTTAATGTGCTTGTGTCTTGTCTATTTGCATGTGTTATCTTAATTTGTAGTGCATTGGCCTCTCAGGGCCACCGTATTATTTGGAAGATTATGAAAAACTAAAACTCAGGACAGTAATTAAGATGAAAATGACCTTTGAAATGTGACATATGTGAACCATATGTGGTAACTATTACAAATCCATACATGAGAGGGATGAAGCAGCCAGAGGAGAGATAGGAAGAGCTAATGGGAGGCTGCAAGGAGAGACGGAGTGGAGAACAGAAGTAAGGGAAGAGGGATAAAACAAGAAGAATGAATAAAGAAACAAAACCTCCTTGAGAGAGTTGGAGAGGTTAATGTGGTGAGTTCACGTGAAATAAACACCCCGACAGTCATTCACTTTTATCGCTTCAGGAAAAAAACAAAACGAGTGCGAAGCATAGAAAGGAGCTGCAGCGTCAAGCTTAGTTCCACCTCAGTTGGATTGTCATTGATTTTTTTTCTTTCTTTTTCCTCCCTAGTCTCCTCTCTGTCTATCTTTTTCTCTTTCTCCCTGTCTTTCTAGGTGCCGGATGTAATTGGATTCCCTCACTGTAAAACTGTGGGTTTAAAACTGTGGAGGTGGAGGAGTACGACGAGGTTGGACAGCCAGTCGGGCTTGTAAAATAAGCCGAGGAAATGAACAGTTGAAAAGTCCGCCCTGCCTCCAGCTAACCATGACTAACTGTGTCTAACGGATACAGTAGATATATTCATCGTTTGCATATGTCTTTATACATACCAATAGACTGGAATCTACAGAATCAGTTTTACTACAACCACAGATGCTCACACATTTCATACATCATACATCTATGTCGGAGTGACCACAGTTCATTAATTCTTCTCCAAACAGCAGATCATTGTTGTCATAATTCAGCATCATATGACCACAAATACTGGAGAGAAGCAAATAAAAACCACAGCATGGTCACAAAAAGTGATATCTTTGGAACAAAACCACAAAGGAATCATTGAAATAGACCACCTGGTCCCTGCCACAGTTTGAAAAACTCATATTTTCACTCTATTTTATTGTTATTTTCCAGGGCTAGACTCTGTGATGTAATCTAACTAGCATCATACGTTACACTAGCTCCAGACTCCATATGGGGTTCATGCCTGAATGTGGGAAAGACGCCCATAACTGGTGTGCGACATAACTTGGAAAATGGTTTTGACACTTCATCTGCGGGCACAGCTCTGTCTTCTTATATGTTTTGTACCCACAATATCCATTCAATTGAACTAAAGCATGATTAATGTTTTTTATGACTATGTTTAGGCAACTTAAAAGCACCTCGTTAAAGTAAGAAGAAGATGCACTAAAAAAAAGCTTGCGGGAATGCGTTGACTTTAGAAACATTTAACCATATCCAGTCTTCCCTTAAGTGGAGATAACTGATCTTTGGCTACTTGGCAGTAGAAACAAGCTGTAAAAAAACACTATTTACATGTTATCAAATTATAAAGTTGATATGGCGAACTTGTTGGCAAACTGTTGCTGCTGGAAAAAAAAGGTTTGACTATAGTAGTGAGAGTGAACTCTCAATAGAGCTGAGGAACTGTACAGTCAGGTGATGAATCCCTGTGAGCAAAACCTTAAGATACAAGTGGTCATGTGATCCATTGTTAATATAGAAATATGGATTATATCCACTTTAACTAAAGGCTTTGCTTAATATCAGATGATAAAGCAGGACCCACCGAAAGGTTCTTGTCCGTCAGTTCATGTTGGGCATTAGTGTTGCATAGTTACATTACTCAACTTACCACAAACTAATTACTATACAGTTTGCAATTCCCCCCCTCGGAACCTATAGCTGTCGCTACAGCAACGTGACAAAATGGCTCAGTGATCTGATCTAATTGAAATGTTGCACAATCCGTCCTTGTACAAGGCCATAATAATTCCCTGGATATATATACTCCCCAAAGATATATCACTTTGTATTTGGATGTTGATGTAGATCCAGATTTTCAAAACTTGAACACATTTTCCTGCCGCAGTATCAAAATAACAAATGCAGATGATCCTCTAGCCTTCACACAGGTTCCAGTTATAAATGTACCAAGCTCCAACAAGCTCTTGGCAAAAAACCTTCCAAAAATTCAAATTATAAAGGTACCATATACAGTATACTCTTCAGCAGCATGCATTGTGAAACAAAGAGCCTGGATGGGAATGATTCATTGGACGTGTAACCTAAGGCAAAGCACAAGAAAAAGCATATTCTATCATCAGTATTTAAAGACACACATGCTCAAACTGCCAGATGGAAGAGAAGGGCAGATTGTAGAGAGAGATTGCCAAACACTAGCCACGCTTTATGGGAGAGTGTGCAAAGTGTATAGTGTGTGTATAGCGTATAAAACATGTAGGTGGCTTCAGCGGGGGTCAGAGACAAACACAGCAGAAGCAAGAAGTTGGAAATGTTTTAATCTGTGGATGAAGTGAGTGGGTGAAAGCTTCCAACTGTGTCACTACTCAAAACATTTAGCAGAAAACTCTTTTCTTTTGTTCTGTGGTCATGTGAACTCCCATGAATAACTTAGAGAGTGTTGTTTTAAATGACCAGATTGAAAGAGAACAATTAAATCCATGTTATTTCCCTTGATAAAAGTAACCAAAACAAGAATTTTGTATTATTCACTCACACAACTTTTAAAACACAAGATGTAAGAGCAAGTTTACTTCTAACTCTTTAATCTATTACTAGCCCTATTCTACCTCAAAGCCGTTCTCTTACTTGGGACGATACATTTCTACCTGCAACACACCAATCAGTGTTCAGAATATTTATTATTCAGTTGCTAAACTTTTAGTTATTTTATGCTAACTCTACCATAATCCGAACTGGGTTTGTGTATGAGTTTTGCTTGTAATTTATGTAATTCAGCAGGCGTAAACTGATGACAGGGATTACATGCACAGCTCAGACTGTGACAGAGACAACTCTAGTTTGTCACAGACTGGCAGTGAAAAGATGCAGAACTAAAGCATGGTGAACAAATATCCTGTATTATAACTTCATTCAGTAATGAATACATTGGTTTTGTGTATTAAACCAAAGTAAGCCTAAACCCTCAACTTTTTTCAATAGAACCTTAGAATATTCTAGCCAAAAATGCGTTCTCGGTATTGACGGGTTCTATCTGCACAACATATTTTTAGATTAGCCTTTACAGTGCTTGTTATTTTAAAGAGTAAAAAATGATTTGCTGTATATCAGTTTTGCAATCTAGGATGTGAAAACGTTGTTGCCTAATGTCTCGAAACCACTCTCAATACAGATAGAACACTTTAAACCCAAGGTCACATGATTCTGATTCCATAGATTTTTTTCTTCACATTTAGACTTCCATGTAAATCGTTTTCAGTGTTTGTGTGACCTATTCTGCCCACTTTCAAGGCGAAAAAAACACAAGATCATATTTTGATCCAAACTGTCAAAACCTTACAACAACCCTGACCAATGGTTTTCTGCCCTCAAGCATTGATTAAACTGTTAACATCTACAGTGAAAACACATTTGTGTTTAGCTTTGTGGTGGATTTACTTGAGCTGAAACTAGATTTAAACAGTGTGGGAACCTGAACCCTTGAATGCACCAGAGTCTAGAGTTCAGATTTGAAACCAAAAATACTACATAGAGACGGGTTCTTCTTTTAAATGAAGTGACTTTTGCTTAAACTTTATAATGTTCCTTCAATGACTTTTCTCTATGACCCACAGTCCCTCCCCACCTCCCGCTCTTCTACTTGGCAGCGTTTTCTCATCATCCTATTCTTATTCAGCCCTAATTCCCCCACATCTTCTTCGTTTATCCCTCATTGTCTCTTATTCGTCTCCTCTCCCTCAGCCTCTTCTTGGCACTGGTAATACCGCAGCAGGATCTAAGGGAGTTTGAGGCTGATTAGGCAGCAGAACCAAGTAAAGCCTGGTTAATGGTCTCTGTTTTTCTCAATACAAACTACCTCTAAAGGCCTGAAAGATGCACTAACACACACACACACAATCAGGGTATACAAACATGGCCAAAGGAAGGTGGACATTTTACAGCCACCATTTATTTTGGGAAGGCTCTCTACAAGGTTTTTGCTGCAGGGATTTGCTCTCATTCAGCCACGATAAGATTACCGGGCAATCTGACTGAAAACAGCCCTGCGTTTAAACAAATTTGACAATTCACACCTCAAGATGTATACATACTTCGTGGCTACACTACAATCCAATGCAATCCAATACAACAGCTCTGTCATTAATTCTACCGTCACAAAGTTTTCAGTGTTTGTTAGCGTTGTCGGAAATGTACGTTAGATTCTATGTTCTCTTTCTGAGTTGTACTGCACTGCACTATAGACATGACACCTCTGAATATAATGCAGTCCAGTACAACACCATCACCGATACGACTCAATGCTAAAACATATAATTGAATTAACACCTCTATTTTTTAAATTGTCTTCAATGAAAGTGAAGCTTTTTGCTCGCTGCTTTTGCCGTTGCCGAGCACCTTTGCCTTTTTCCGCTCTCTGCGCCTCTCGTTTATGCAGGAGCACCTTCAACGCCTCAAGTTGAAAAAACTCAGAGCAGAAAAGCAACCAACCTTATTTGCGTTGTTTCCTGTTGTCAAATTGGATGAATTCAGAGAACAGGTGATTCACTGGTTGCCTAGCAGCAATTAAAAAAAGACATAGCAAGCTGCTCTTTCTTTTTTTTTTTACATGCAGGCTTCTGTAAAGAAGGCAGTACGGTGCACATAACATTTTGCAACCTTCAGAAAGCGCTCTGTCTGATCGGGGCCTAATAGGCTTAATGGCAGAGCAGTTGTATAGGATTGCACTAGACTCTACACGTGCACCTAATAGAGTGGGCACTGAGTGGACATCCAATGCCAATGTTCAGTGCCAATGCAGGAAGTAGTGTGCCCATTATATAACGAGGTGGAAAGTAAGGCTGTGGAGGTGTGAATCCTCATATTCTCCATTGCAATGATTAGCAGGGGAACAGTTGAAATACGGTGTTCATGTTACAAATTAATCCACCAAGATTGTATCCTTGCACGTACGTTGACATACTGAATCTTACCTGGGTTGAATTGCAACTTTATAATCTCATTCTAGTTTTTCTCTACCTGATCAAGCACTAACTTTAACTTGACTTTTTTTGGCAGATTTTTCCCTGTGAAAATTGTGTGGGGCACAGGAAGTGACGAGTTGATTGCAGCAATGGTGTTTGACTGACATAATCTCCATGAAGTGCAGTTCGAAAAGACTATTTAAAACCAAAGACTGAACAATCCCTAACTCTAATCTCAAAGCCTTAACCCAGGCCTGTCCAGTGACTACCCCCTCGAGGGTCTTTCTATTTATGTCAGGACATTAGGTAAAAGAGCATGGTCACACGCACACATGCACTGAACTGCATGCCAGTTCCTGATACACTCCATCTCTGTGGCAGTTATTTGATTATACCCTGGGGCACCATATGAGCGAAGGACAACGTGAGTAAGGGAGTGAGAGAGAGAGAGAGAGAGGAGGAAATGAAATGGGGCACATTTGAATTTCACAGCGAGAGAGCAAAGGATGGAGAGACTGGGAGCAGGAGGTGGGAGGGCTGAGATAAAGAATAGTAGTGACAGTGTTTGGATCAATAGTGTGTTGAGATATTCCTTTGGACTCGGTTGGGGTTCCCACAGTAAGCACACACTCTCCGTTTCTCTCTTTCTGTCTCTCTATCTTGCTCTCTTTAAATCCACATCTTATCCTCTCCCCCTCTGTGTCCCGTCTGTCGAGATAGTTCACCACTGGGTGTCACTGAGGGAACAAAAGAAGAAGCTGCAACCTCGTTCTGCTATCGAGAGCATCTGGACGGCCAAACTCAACAAGTAGCAGATCAAAGCCGGGGCCCATTCACTTTTTATTTGAGCCAATGTTGTAAAGGAAGGCTGTGGCATTAGCAAGCCAGTGTCTGGTTCAGTCTGCATTTGGAGTTGAGTGTGTGGGAAATTACAGTGGTAATAAACATTATTCCAAAAGCCAAGAGATTTCTTGTGGGAACCAGTCATGTTTAATTTTGTAGCCAAAACTCCATGTGTCTCCACCTCACGCAAGTGGGTGCGTAATTATTCAAACATAGAAAAAGAAAAAGTGCACCTAAGATTTTATTTTGAAACATCGTCGTCTGAGACCCTTTCTCCAGGATTATGATGTATTATGTTGCATGACTATGAGTATAATGGCAGAGCACCATTGTTCCTTTCCTTCAGGAGACACCTGCATGTGTCTTCACCGATACTGAGAGTTGTGATGATATCCACAATCAACCTTAAACCTTTGTGTAATTGTATGACAAGATGACAAAGTCCACATATGGATGAGGTCTGGTACGGATGGACGAGTAAAACAAACCCAGGACTTTCATCCACGAGACCACTGTTGGTGCCCCGTGTGGACACAAAAGTCAATGTTGACTTATTTTAACTTACCGAGCCTGTGTTAGTTAGGTTACATAAGGTACTTAACTTACGTACATAACCTGGTTACATACCATAACCAGTTTTTCAGGTCATTCGAAACTTCCAGGGGACAGTGCCGTATCAAGGGCAAAAAGATAATATAATGTTGTCAGATCTTTGTACTGTAAGCTTTCAATGCAAATGAAATTAAAATTAAAAAAAATACATCACCCATGAAAATGACCAATGTGATAAAAATGCACGTGTTTGGGAAGTAGTGAGCATACAACTGGAGAAATGAGACTTGGATTATACTGCACGAGTTGTAAAGCAGTGTTTTGATATAGTTTAGCTGTTGTTAAACCCGGCCCCCATTTACCTCAATCCGTCAAGATTTCTTTTGTTTTTTGAGTCTTTGTTCACTGTGGAGGCCTGCGAGAACATTCTGTTCAAGGACTCAAGGTGAGTAATTGATAAATAAATGGTCATTTTGTGGGTGAAGTATTATTTTAAGAGTTATGAAACAAAAACTTTTTTAGTATGACTCATAGGTTTCTTGGAAAAAAAGATCAAAGAAAAGAAGGAAAGCAAGGTCATGAAAGGACTTTTACATAACCATATTCACATGCTCCAAGTGTGTAACCAACAGACACAAACTCTGCCTCTGCAGAAGGAGTGGGCTCTCCTTCCTTTTTCCAAACAAGTCTCCACATAAACAGCTGCATGCAACAGCAACTCCATGTTCACACTTGCTTTGCATGTGAATGGGTTTCTTTGAGTGGTCCTTAAGCTTGAGCTAACAGACCTTGAAAAGGGCATGGTGGTGGGTGTCTGGAGGGTGGGTTTGAGGATCAGGATTGTATAGTGCATGGTCTCAAAGGTATGTAATGAATGGACCAAAATATGAGACAGCTCATGAAAAACAAAAAACAAACAACAAACAGGCGGCCTTATATACAGTAGATGGGAAACCTTGCGTTAAAGCTTTAACAAATACTGTTATCTCTCCTCTACTGTACAAGTGACACACAATGCCCACCGGTCTTACGCCGGCCTTACACTACACAACTTTTCAAGCAATTTCAGTATCACAGACCAATTTCCGATTTCGGAATAAAACAATGAGAGTTTTGCTGGCGTTGTGGTCTCCATTGTTTGGTGCAAGGCGGTCATAAAACTCAGTCCAATCCGTCTCATGTCAGTCTTTTTCTCGCCTTTATGTTCCGATCAAATTAAACGTGTTTAATATTACCGTACGTTTATTTTAAAATTGGCTCATGCTAATGGTGAAGTTCAATGACGTTGAACATTGTCAATAACCCATAGGTGTGTGTTATGTTGTATTAACTCCCTCCCCTGCAGCGAGCGGCGTCCTCCTGCCTGCACCACACCTGCTGACGGAGAAGAGGGAGCCGTTCACTGCGATTACTCTGAGCAACATGCATGGGAATAAATACAATATATTTGAATATATTTCTTGCTTTTTCGCTGATGTTCTGAATAAGTCGGTAAATTTGTTGCCACGGAGGGCACAGGAACGGGGAGTCGCGTTTTTTCTTGACTGTGGAGAAGGAGGAGGAACTGGTGGAGTTGTGGAGTGAACAAGAGTGCCTCTTTGACGTGTCACTGCACACACAAGAGCAGCTGTGGCTGAAAGCTACTTCTCTTTCTGCTCAATTGTTCAGCAGTTTCTCTTTTTGTACATTTCCACCAGGAGCAGGATGGGAAATAATCTCAAAGGGAATCTAGTTGTAGTCTGGCAAATAGTGACCCTGCAAGATCCCCACTCTTTGCAAACTCTTATAGTCTGTGACTAAAAACTCTGTGAGATGGTATGGTTTATAAAAGCAAAAGAAAAATAAGTTGTTTAATTCCAGTGGGAGGAGATAAGTTTGTGTGTTTGATTTACACAAAAACATTGTTAACTTAACACGTGGATGGTAACAAAGTATGAACTGCCTTGTAGGTAAGTTATGTTGATGGGGTGGAATTTAGAGCTTCATTTTTATTTTGTCAGTATGTTAAGGCAGTGATTTTCAACCAGTGTGCCGCGGCACACTAGTGTGCCGTGAGAGATCGTCAGGTGTGCCGTGGGAAATTATCTAATATCACCTAATTAACCATTGTCGGGTGTCTGTGCTGTAATAAAGTGTGGCAGATAATGTAATACTCTTCTATTTCAGTGGGTGGCAGCAGAGGGCTATAGACAATAGAGTTAGCGCTGCGCGACACGTGACAGTGACAGTTTGGGATCACAGCAAGACGAGCAAGTGACAGTGATGGAGAAGTTTTTGAGAAGGGAAAATGCAAATGCCGAACAGGGCCCTGGACAAAATTCTGACCCAGATGGAGGCCCTAGTATGAGTGGTCGACAAAAGAAAAAAGACAAGACGGTGAGCTTGAGGCAATACAGCGAAAGCTATCTTTCATTTGGATTTACTTTCACCGGGGATGCAACGGCACCGACTCCGCTGTGCTTGGTGTGTGGTGAGAAGCTATCCAATAGCGCCATGGTGCCAAGCAAGCTTAAACGCCATCTCCAAACGAAACACCCTTCCGTTCAAAACAAGCCGATGGACTATTTTGTACACTTACGTACAAACAATGAGAAACAGGCAACTTTTTTGAGAAAAACCACAAAGGTAAACGAGAGAGCCCTCAAAGCTAGCTACCTTGTTGCTGAACTCGTAGCTAAATCAAAAAAGTCCCACACTGTGGCAGAAACATTAATACTGCCAGCTTGTAAAGCCATTGTAAATGAGATGGTCGGCCCTGACGCGGCCAAAGAGATAGCTAAAGTGCCTCTCTCAGATAACACAATTGCCAGACGTATTGATGACATGTCTGCGGACATCGAAATTGTTGTTTTGGAAAAAATGCGCATCAGTAAGAAATTTGCCTTGCAACTTGATGAGTCGACGGATATTAGTGGACATTGTCAGCTCTTGGCCAACGTGCGTTTTGTGGATGGAGAAGCCATTAGAGAAAACTTCCTATTTTGCAAGGCACTGCCAGAAAAATCAACAGGAGAGGAAATATTTCGGGTCGCGTCGGAATATCTTGACAAAAGCGGGCTTACGTGGGAAAACTGCACAGGTGTCTGCACTGATGGTCGGGCGCATCAAAGGCTTCGTAAGTAGGGTCAAAGAAAGAAACCCAGATATTATTGTTACGCACTGTTTTTTGCACCGTGAGGCCCTCGTTGCAAAGACCTTGCCAGCAGATCTAGCTCCTGTGTTGGATGATGTTGTGCGCATAGTGAACTTTGTGAAGACGCGACCTTTGAAATGTCGCTTATTTGCGTCTTTGTGTGAGGAAATGGAAGCGGAACATAAAGTCTTATTGCTCCACACGGAGGTCCGGTGGCTGTCGCGCGGCAAAGTGCTGGCCCGTGTGTATGAGCTGCGAGAGGAACTTAAAGTTTTTCTGACAAACGAGAGGTCCGATTACTCAAAGCTGCTTGCAAGTGATGAGTGGTGTGCAAAGCTGGCATACCTGGCTGATATATTTCATCATCTGAATAAACTGAACACACGGATGCAAGGCCGAAATGAAAACCTGCTTACAAGCACTGATAAAATGAACGGATTCCGTTTAAAGGTGCAGCTCTGGCAACAACATGTGCAGCGTGGCAACCTTGAGATGTTCCCACTCACCGAGAAACTGCATGATGGCAACACTGCTGCAATGTGTGAGGTGATTGGCACACATTTGAAAACTCTTGAGGAGAAGTTGTCATTTTATTTCTCTTCAGCATTCACAGAATGCCTTGACTGGGTTAGGGACCCATACAGCTCAGCATCCGTTCCTGGAAAGGACATGACTTTAAAGGAGCAAGAGGAACTCATTGAACTGAAACAAGATCGTGGTTTAAAGCTAAACTTTGCTGATCTTCCTTTGGACAGTTTTTGGTTATCTGTTGCCAAGGAGTTCCCCATTCTGGCCAACAAAGCTATTTTGACATTGCTCCCGTTTTCAACCACATATCTGTGTGAGCTGAGCTTCTCAAGCTTGACTGCGATAAAAACTAAAAACAGAGAGAGACTGAGAGCTGTTGAGGAAGAGCTTCGTGTGTGTCTTTCTACCATTACTGCCAGGATATCCATTTTGTGTTCATCGAAACAGGCCCAGGTTTCACAATAAGTGAGTATAAATACATTTAGAAACTATATTATTAACTATATGTATTATATGTACTGTGTTAGAGTGTCATTTTGTGTCATTTTGGTTGGTGGTGTGCCCCAGGATTTTGTAAATGTAAAAAATGTGCCGCGGCTCAAAAAAGGTTGAAAATCACTGTGTTAAGGAATAAGCTTAGTGTTGAAAATAAAAATTAAAAAAGCTTTTCGAGCTGCACTGCAGATGGTAAAGGGCTGCAACAGCTGATCTGTATCATAGGAAACATAATGGCCCAAATGTAGATGACTGACATATTTTTCAATGTGATTTACTCTTAAGTGGCAGCAATAGTGTTCCATGCCCTTACAATAATACACAATAAGAAATTCTCCTTTCTGGGCGACATTAATCAGAGGTTTCTTGATACCCTGAGTTAAATGGAGAAGAAACTGCAGCTTCCAAATTCCAAATTTGACAGCTCAGAATCTGTGAGTGTTTCTTTATTTACTCTTGATGTCAACGGAGCACGTTAAAGAGCACATTAACCTCTTTTTCTGAAATGCTCTGCTGGGTTTTTCCCCAACACCTCTGTTTATGTGGTTCGTGTTCATTGAGCGCACTTATTTGCCAATGCTCTGCTTCACACGGTTTGATACAGGCTCACCTGGAGATGCCCCATATCGCCACGGTCCACTGGTTCGGATGGCTGAAAGGCTCCACTAGGGCAACCATCAGAAGTTATACTGGAGGATTTGATGTTGGTAAAAGGCTTGTTGATGGAAAGGCTAGAGCACAATATTTTTTTCAGATAGCTAGAGGTGTTGTTCCCCTGGTTTCAAAGCAGATAAGAGTAATAGGTTATAGCATCCTTTCATACAACACCCAAGGTTGAGTGAGTTCTCTAACAAACACTGTTTCTACTGCGCATCAATACAGTAGCAGCCGACACAACGCTGCCTTGGTAAGTTGCCTTTCAGCAAATTCTGCTGCCTGTTTTAAAATATCTGAACGTGCACAAGTATTGAATGAAAGGTCGTGGACTCTGGACAGGCGTTGCCAGACGGTAAATGTTAAACTATCGTACCAGAGGCTTAAAATGGTTGCATTTTCAGGGAAATGATGGCATGCGAGTCAGAACCACAAGTTCACCAACATCACAGCCTCACCAGGCATGATTGTCTGGAAAGAGCTCACGTGAGGAGAGATGCTTAAACACAGACGTAGGATTTATATAAGGCAGCGCGCAACCAACTACTCATTTTAAGCGTCACAAAATGTTCGAATTATGGTCCATTATGGCACTTTTGGCATTATTGATTGTACAGCGTACAGATGGGATGATTATCGTACATCTGGCAACGCTGGTCGGACTCTCATTGAATTTCCTATTTGTTCACATGCTGTATGTAAAGAATTTAACTGCATATTCATTTAATCCTACAGTTTTGGCTCCTAACAGGGGGGGGACAACATGTCGTACAAAGTAGTGTGTTCGAAGCATTACGGCAGCCTACAAACACTAGATGAACCGTAGATATCTCAACTGATTCGGAACTCATTTTCATGCAGGAAGTGACATCATTAAAACGTGTCTCGCAAACAGCAGTAAACAAGAGGAGTCTCTGAAGAGAACAGGACCTGTGAGATCAGCAGAACCTCTTCACCTATGGCTCACAGAAACACTGAATCTTATTTATGCTCACATCACTTCGCAGCATTTCTAGTCCTTTAAACCCTTTAGACCTTTGTACAATTGCAATACTTATTTGTGACTGCTATCTTTGGGTTTCCCAAGTGCAAAGACAGTGCTTCACCACAGAGAAGCTTATTTTAGGTTAGAATCATTTTGAGTTGGGTCCCAGGCGGAGGAACAAACAAAGACTACACAAACTGATGAAAAGTATTTAAAATTGAATTCAAGTTTCCGACCAATTCGGAAGAGTAGGCTGCCCACAGATACACAAAAATGTCTGACCATAAATACTTTCCTTCAATAACTTTTCAGGAGATGTACTTCTTGCCACCTCTGATACCTAACATGTTGAATGTATTGCAGAGGATTCTTAGCAGAATGAGGATGCTAAAGAAGCTAGAACAGCACGTTTGTCACAAACAGTTCACCCATACAAGAGCTTTATTTGTAGATCCAAAGCACCAAAAACAACAACAACAACAACAACAAAAGGGTATTTAAATGAACAGTCAACTCCGGCAAGCTATCACAAGGAATGGGTGACTTAAAGTGTGTGGTGTTGTTTTAAAATATCTTGTTAATAGAAAGTCTGATTTGTGTTACAAGTGGATGGATATGTTAGTGTTTAGTGATTGCCAATCCCTACCGGTGTTCTACCTTTTTATTACTGCTACAGTATGCCAAAGCACATTGTCATTATACTCAGATGCGGGCGTACCTTCGGAGGAAGATCAGTCAGTGGAAACTTATCAAAGAAACAGACCATGTGTTCGTGCAGACTGTCCTCAGCGTGGCACGATTTTTAAAACAACAGCTTAGTACTGTTCTACAAAGTTTGTTGGCCAAGTTGAAACACAGTACTACATTCCATTAGGATTTTCCAACCTTAACCTAGAATGAGAGAGACTCAAAATGGCAGACCCAAGTAACAGATTCTATTTTGCCCTCCAGAATGACAGATTTGTATTAGTGCCACTGAACCAATATATATATATATGTACTACAACAAGTATGGTTATTAAATGTTGACATACTTCTACAGCATGGGTTCTACAGCACATTCACTGCATACAATGCAAACGGATCACCAAGCTATCTGTGTGCGTCTGTGTTTTGCTAAAGTGGAAAACTGTATCACCATTAGGTTTCATTAATTTCAAATAAATTTAAGAATATCTGGGAATTTATTGGCGTTCGTACTTCACATTAGAAATAATCAACAATGCCAAACTTCAGGTGTTTTTTTTACATACTTACTCTCATCACATTTCACAACAGGAAGATTTTCTGATCCGTGTCTTCTTGCAACAGGTAACACAGGAAAATTAAAGAATTTACCTTTTGTAACCAACTATTATGTTCTATGTTAATATGGCTGTGGATATATCAAACTTACATGTCAAACGCTGGATTTAAGACACTGTCATTCTCCTAAACCTGCAGTAACTGATTTTAACTTTGCCACAACACAACATTGTTTTTCTGTGTCCGCATACCAGCATCAACATTTATAATTGTTTTTCTGTTCAGAAAGTGCAATATTCACCCCTCATTTTAGATCTATTTTGTTTTCTACCAACTCCTGAGGGAAATATCTGGCAATTTCGCTGCTAAATGCTGCACTACCATCTCCAGATCGCTGTTACCTTTGTCTTTCACTTTGTGGTTCTGGACAGGTATAGTTTACAGTGTGTTTATCAGAGCTGTTTCGTTAAGAGTGAACCAAATCAGTGAAGTTGCAAACCGTAGAGTCAAAGCAATGCACTGAAAGAAACTAAAATGTTTCAAGGTGAGGGGAAAAAAGGAATCGATGACGCTTCTCTGTGGGTTTGTCTACGAGCGACCACTTTGACATCACACAAAGTCATTTGATTCATTGTTAATACAAATATGCCCTATTTGTTACTGCAGCTTTAAAGCTGGAGTGCAGGACATTTACACATAACTGAACCTCCGTCACATTCAAGCCCTTGCCAAACGAGTTCACAAACTGCTGATTAATCCCATCTCCACCAGGGAGAGCTGTCTGTAGTTTGCAGTATACTGGGGTTGTGGTGTCTAAGCGAGTTTTTCTGTAACATTTCTCACTCAGTACATCTTTAATTACCAAATTTAATGGATCCCTATTGATAATGGTCGTTTGTTATGTTATGAGTTTATGTTGGAAAGCAAATACAATATAAACACAGAGTCAGCTGATCCATTGACAATATAAAAATATTGATTGTAGGTCCTTTAATGTCTTAATGCCATCAGCGGCATTTTAAACTAACCGGCATTTAAAATCATTCATCCCCTCTGCCATCCAACTTTTTAAATGCTCCATAGCTTTCTTTTTTTTTTTTTTAACCATCATTTATTTATTTATAGATTTTATTCCAAATAGAAGCTCCTTGTTGTAGGCTGTTTGCATGTTTCTATGTTGTTGTACAGTATGTTACTGTGTTTCTCTGTGTACAAGCTGCACGTAACTAATTGCCCCTTGGTGGGATTAATAAAGTTGTTTTGAATTTTGAATTCAATTTAGATGGCGAAGATGTTCTGACCCATATGGATAGTGTGAAGTTTCAGTGATCCTCCGGGTTGAGCATCGCTTTCCTATGTCTGTTTTCTACAGTGGTGACCTATAAATGCATATGGAATTTGTATGTATCGCCATCTGGGTGTTTATGTGTCTTTCCGCATTCCCTTCAAGTGAATCCCAGCATTTACAACATCCTCCAGCGTGCAAAATTAGATGCATGTTGGCCCGTCAGTCTGTGTTAGGGGTGCGTGACAAGACAACATACATGGACAGCAGTGGGACTGGGGCATTTTACATTTTGCATTCATTCAGTCATGTATGATCCTATTACACTCATTGTTCTAGCTGTGAGAGGGAGGCAGGGGAGAGGGGGGGCACAGTGCAGTTGAAGGACACTCACTAGAAACCTGCTCCTGCACCCTATACCTGTCCACATAGTAGCACAATGCATACACACATAATCACAAAAAGCAAAGACTTGAAAAAAGCATGCAAACATATGCATAGACATGTGTAGAAGTACATAACAGCTTGAGGAAGGAAACAGTGACGTAAACACTTGCTGAGATGTATTAGACATGCATGAGAAAACATGGAGACTTACAAATGCCTGCTCACACACACATATGCACAGTCACACACACACACACACACACACAGATTTGCAAAGCTTGCTGGCCCAGAGAGAAGGGTTGTACAGGGTCTGCAGAGCTCCATGCTATAGCTGGCAGCCTCCCTCCCAGTCATAAATTAGCCACGAGCTTATGAGTTTGAACTGAAAATGGCCTCATAACCTCAGTCTACCCGCATTTAGAGACATTTGACATGGAGACATGGTTATGTCATTTCAAACAGTAGAGTAAAAAAGCAACTAGTCGTAGATTGAGCTACAGCCACAGAGCCGGCTCTCAGAGACAAGATGCAGAGAGGTGGTGTTCTGTTCTTCTTTGAGGTGTTTGTTTGAGATAATGTACTTCAACTTAACAGGCTTTAGACTGATGAGTCAGTTTGTAATAAAACCTTAAACATGATGGAGGTTCCTCCCTGACCGCAGCTATATCCTTTACCACTGCCACATAAAAACGTCAGTAAAACGTGCAATAAAATGTTATTTCTATGCACATTCGTTCATTTAATTGTTAATTCAATGCTGTACTTAATGGCCTCATGTATCTCAAGAGTTTTTTCTACATCCTGATTTAACAAACTGTCAACCCGTTAAAAGATTTTCATTAGTCTGGTTTCAGGGAACAGTTAGATAGTTGGATTGAATGGATAGAGGGATCGTTTAAATGTTTGTTCAGGGTTTTTTTTCACGCTGATAAGGAAGAAAAGGAAATGCACACTAAACCAAAAGCACTGACGAAGTTTCAACAAATCATTTCTGAGAGAAAAGCTGAATTTGACCTGTTCTCATGGTGACCATTAGTGAACCCAAACCCACCAGCAATGCCTTTCTGTGATTTAACTTGTGTTGTGGATGATGATCAATGATTGCAATCAGAAAGCCCACAGAAAATACATGTGAGATGCATTTTAGACCACCGCACATCTGGAGGTGTTCACAGACACGTGGCCACACTCCTTAAAACGTGGAAACGAATAAAGTTTCTGTGTACATTCAGTATTTCTCAACAGAACACACGCTGTTTCGCTGTGATCTAACAAATGTCAAATGTGTTTCCTTACTCATTAAGCTAATTTTTAGTTGGGAACAGCAGCGCTATAGTTTGCTGTCGATCGGTCCCCAAAAGTTTACCCATCCTTTTGCGGCCACAGTTTTCGCCCTAGGAGGCTGAAATTTGGCATGCAGGTCACGTGTTTGTGAAGCTGCGTGTCTGTGTGTGTGTGTGTATGAATAAATGGTTGCAGCTTTGCAAATTTGCGCTTTAAAAAACTTTTTATTTTTTATTTTAAATCCTGCATTGTGTACATCCATGTGTGCTAGCCTGCAGTCTTCTTCCAGCGTGTGAAACCAGTGTCGGGAATGTCAATTGTGTAACCGGAGATCTCGATGCATCTCGATGCATGCGCATATGTGTCCTTGTAGTGGCGCACAAGACACAAACAAAATTGGTAGCCACTCCTAAAAATATTGCTCCATAGGGCTTTTAGTGGTCCAACACTCCACAGGGTATCTTTAACAGCAAACAATGTGCTTGATTCTTATAGGAGCTATATAAATAACACCGCCCTCTACAACTATCATTAAGATGCAATCTGTATCTGGATATCTTATCTGGATCGGGAAAAACAATTCTCACAACAACAAATTGAAAGGCCACCGTGTGCCACCTCTTCTTTCTAGCTCAGGCTGCCCATTGAAATGCAAAAGACGAGCTCTTTCTCTGCAAAGAAAGAAAATATGTAGAGCCCGTACTGCGGCGTTGCTTTAGCAGAATCTTATGAAATTGCCACAATTTTGCGAGACGTGGGTCACGTCACCAACAGGGGTGGAGAAAGCTAGGGCAAGTGGGAGCACATTTCTTACCTGGCTGTTTCTAACAGTATAAATCAGGAGTGGCAATACTTTAATGGCTTGCAAGCTGATTATTAAAGAAATGGTTTCTGCCAGTGTATTGATGGTGGATAGTGTGTAAAGTGAGTATTAAGTGGGGCTGAACAATGAATTGGATTACTTGAAAACTAATATGGACTAGAGCAATAGGAGGTGCAATATCTGTTAAAGGCCAAATATGTGTCAAAATACCATTCTGAATTAGGTAATTAAGAATTAGGAATTTAAGAATAATTAATTAATGAAAATTTGAATAAAGGGTGTAAAAGTTATCATTCCTCCTAATAGTGTGAATCATATCGCAATATCAGTCAAAAAAAATTAGATGAGATATTTTTCTAAATGGTTCAGCCGTAGTATGAAGTCAGCAGTAATGTATCTGTGCAATGTGTGCTCCGCTCTGTGCTGCCTGCGGCTGCGAGGGCCGGGCTGACCCACTCCACGGTTGAGGACCATACGGTGACAATCACAAATTGAAAAATAAAAACTCAATGACCACAATAGAACTAAATAGTATTAACATGTTGTTGAAGTTTCTTGTATGATCGTGTTAATCCAAAACTATATTGCCATTTTAATTCTACTCTATATAAAAAGAAAAAAAGTGTGTGTAGAGGTGTGTGTGTGGTTTGCACGGGATCTAGTCAAGGTAACCTCGTGGCTCTCAAATCAAAGGATTCAATATATTTCGATGAATTCAACTGAAGGAGAAGCTTCTCATTCAGAATAAAGCAGCTGTAGACGACACATAGTGTAAGAATCACTTATATTAAGCTCAAGATAATGCAGACATATTTACCAACACTCCTGCTTTAAACACATGAAACATTAATTGATGTCCGTTCAAACGTATCTACGCTCTAAGCATCATTCCGCCAATTTGCCACAAGTATGTAATTTTCTTGACGATAAAATCTTCGGATTGGCAGCAGAGTAACGCTGTGCCAGAAACAGACGTGCTTCTGAGACGTTTATTTTTAGCGCAAAGTCTAAGACCCAATTTCCATCACAATACCCAGAACTCTCTTCGCGCTGCCTCATTATAATGAACCTCCAGCCTGTTTGTACTTCTCCTCCCACCTTTGCACTGTGCACTCTGCACCAAATTGCTTAGATGGGTAAAGTGAATTTCAAGGTCAAGAAAATACCAAACTGTCGGAGCACTGCTTGTGCTGGAAAAACAAGACCCTTGCTGCTTAATGCTTATTTAATCATGGCTGTACAACTCTTCCATGATTGTGTTCATCTGCCCCTTCCTTGATCTCCATCATCTTTGTCTTCATTATCCTCTCTGTTGGTGCCTTTGTCTTCTTCTTTGCCATCATGTTCTTCTTTTTTTCCATTTAGCCTTCTTCTTTTTCTTTGTTGTCTTACAGAAGTAAGTGGGTTCATCAAAACAGAAGAGGGGATAAATCAGAACTGGAAGGGCACTCCGAGAGCGCAGACCTCCGCCAAGCCCAAATGCCCTATCTAGGAATGTTAGCGAAAGTGAAAAACAATTCTGTTCATCTGCCCTGTGATTTGGATCCGCTCCACAGTTCTTCTGAGGCCCATGCTACACCCTTTCATCAAGTTTCATGAAAATTGGACCAGTAGTTTTTCTGTAACCCTGCTAAAAACAAACAAACCAAAACATAACCTCCTTGGCAGAGGTAGTAAATCTCAAGAAATTCTAAGATTCACAGAATATATTCAATCATCAATTTGAACCCTAAGTGGTTTCTGCCATAAACTGAAAGTCAATTCATGATTTGTAACGTATGGAAAACGATGGATCCACTGTGGATAGTGATCTTGGAGTTATAAGGTTCTGTCCGGGTGAAGTACAGTCCGGACATAGTTAGTACACAGGTTTTACTCTGAAAGAACCTAATTATTCCCCCGACCACAAAATGTTTCAGCCAAATGAAACCTGAAATGAGGAATGTCTCTGAAGAGCCCACTAAAGATTGCCCTCTCTCGTTTCCATCCTCTCCTCCGCAGATTCCAGAGGGTTTTGGGAGTTTGGCTTGGGACAATTTTGGCACCGTCTGTTCCTGAGGAGGTAATTGATACCGATACTAAACCCTCTAATCCAGTTGATTGGACTGAACATCTGTTGAGGGTGTGTATGAGTGTGTGTGTGTGTTTGAGACAGTTAGGTGCTGCTGAGGCAGGAGAACGAGAGAGAAAGAGAGAAGCTATCATTTCCTATTAAAGTGATGTGGGTGACGCACAGAGAGGGGAAGAAATGGGGGGACAACAGAGAGTGAGGAGTGATGAAGATTAATAACTGAGGGATGCAGTGGAGGGTAAACCCTTAAATCAGTTTATCTATTTTTTTTTTTTTCAGAATAGGATTTACTTGCCTTATTGGCAATGACAATATGGCAGTATCACTGACATTCATCTTTATTATACGGAAGTCATGGCACATCTCATAGCAATGGACTTCATCGGAGGAGGCTGTATTTTCGGGGATAACAATTATAAATGGATGGTCCTTTGAATATCTACTTCACTTTTGTTTAAATGTGTGGCTTTGACAGTTTAAGGTCACAGTTTATCAGCGGATTTATTCTCCTGGTTAAGAGAAAATAAAAGGTACCTAGATGAAGAGAGAATATGAGTGAGAACAAAAACGCAGAGGATAAGAGAAAGAAGACTGGGTGCCAAGGGAATGGACTGAAGAACAAAACCAAAACACAGAATATGAACTTAAGAATGTAGGAGAAAGGAAGGATTGAGAAGATGGATGTGATTCCTTTTCATGGTTCTTGATTATAGAGTATCAAGAAATGGGACCCATGTGTACCTGGTATTAACATGCGATCTGTATTTGGATAATGACACCTGCTCGCGGGGCTCTTGCATTTATACCTGGTATGAAGAAGAGTTTTCGCTGTCTCAATTGTGCTTCAATCATAGCATAATATTATAATATTTAATATTTAAACACTCTGGTAAAGGTAAAAGATCTGCATTCAAATCTAGCAAAAGGAAAGGTGCAGTTACATGTGATATCAGCAAAATGTACTAAAAGCATCAAAAGTAGTCATAGGGCAGAAAAATGGCTCTTAAAATTATTTCAGATCAGACACCTCCAGATGGGGTCTGGTCGATCCGATACCATTCCACTTGCATTGCATTTCCACCTCCATTAATGTGCCTTTCCTCCAATCCTGACAAGATTCCCAGATACGGTTTGCATGTTAATACAAGGAGTAAATGGGGTCTGGAGCTCAATACTTGCGGCATCACAAAATTGCACTTGGGCGGCTATCGGATTCAAGGGTCACTCAGGAAATTTGAAATTGTGTAGGTCACATGGTGCTTTTACTATATAATTCCAGTGTAGTGCGACTTGTGTCTTTTAACTACAGTTTTTGGGCCATCATTCCTATCCTTAGTACTGACAAGAAGTTCATTTCTAAGGTCTGGGAACACGACAACATAAATAAAAGGAAGTCTGATGGGGCAGGAAACACAAGCGGGCGGACGATCAGGCAGGTTGTAAAAGAACCCCAATGTTAATCAAACGGATTTTTACTTTATTACCCAAACTGTTGTTTGTAACTTACAACTGAGTTGTAACATTCATCACAGTTTGTAGACTGACTCCCTTGTTCAACTTTAACCTACAGTACTTCCATAGATGTGAGCAGTTTTCTTGTAAAAGATGAGGGAACATTTAGGACACACTTATTTTCAGATTGAACTCTAAATACAATGGTTGGCTAAAGTGTTGGATTGTATAACTATTCACATTTTTTGCCCTTTTTTTTAGCGATGTTGCAATTTTCTCAGATCTCAGTGCACAGTTTAGAGTCCATGTAACTTTGGTGTATGGGTGGAGTAAGTGGATCAGGAGAGAAAAGATTTACCTCCTCTTCAACCTTTCTGAGCTCTTACTTTTTCTGATAAGCGTTTTGTGAATCAAAGCTATATTGGATTTCAGATAAGACAAATCCAGCCGTCAGCTGAGCTGATAAGTAACTGTATATTGTGAACTTAAGCTTAAAACAAGCTGTTCTTAAAGTATAGTAGATATGATGAAACATCTGGCAACTGCCTTTTTTATTTAACCACAGTCAGTCACACATGCTCACAGACGCAACTGATTCAGTGCAAAACTTTGTTCAGCGGGGTTTTGACGTGCAGCAGGCTGGCAGGAGGGAGAAGTGACAGTTACGTCTCCAACAGAGATGTTTCAAGGAGGAATGATTTTGTGTGGAATGTCAAGCCATCAAACAGGCCTCCCAACCTCAAAGATGTGTGATAAGGGTTGCTGTTTTGTGGGTAATTTCAGTGCAGTTTACAGTAGTACAAGTAGTAGTAGTACTACAGTAGTATTTTTACTTTATATTTTAGTGGTCAGAATGGTGAATGCTGATAATTTTTTTAAGAAAAACTAACTAAATCCCACATACACTGTCCTGCTGCCATAAATAAATACTCTGCTGCCACCAGAGCACCAGATGTGGAAGAATCCGAAGTTGAAAAACGGTCCCCGACTCTCTCCTGTTGGAGTAACCTTTGCTCAAAACTGTAATTTATGGAATTACTCAACCGTTTTTTTTCTTAAAAGTTAACTACATTTTTGAGCCATTTTTAAATATCTAAATCTCCATGAAAGAATCTGAGAGCCACAGTCAGGGTACAGAAACCAGAGAGCATTGAGAGATGCTCTGCCACATTGTTGGTTTTGATGGGATTTGTCAACAATAAGTCAAATGTAGAACAATACTAGCCCTATCCTTTACATCTGCAGGTTGACTATATGATCTCTACCTTAGAATAAAAGACAAAACAAAAAGTATATAAGAATAAGATTACAAAGGCTTGCCTTTTTTGACTGAAAATGATCCCATATAAAGCATAGCAGAAAGGAAGGCCATAGAGCACCCCGGTTATCACCTAATAACTACTTAATAAACAAGTTAATATACAACAGTTGAAGGGGAAATAATTATTACCCTCTTTCTTTATTTGGACTGACCGTTTGAGTTATTCAAAAACAATTGAAGCCAATGTGGAAGTGCCAAAATGAAAAATTCAGCAGTCTATGACTTCAGTGTCAGATGCGTGCTCAAGCTGTGGACCAGACGAGCAAAAATATATCTGTCTCAAGACCGCTCCAAGTCCAGGGTTGTTATTCTGCTGGCTATACACCAGAAACATATGTGACACTGACTCACACACAAGCACACTGAACCTCAGAGAGCCAAGGTCTAATGTGGAGTGGAGGCTAAAAAGCAACGGATAGGTTAAAGGCTAACTTCTATATATTTGATCCTGGACTCTATTTTCCAATGTTTTTGTGTCTAACTGACTAATGGGGACAACAATTTTTTAAATTGGGCCAGTATTGAGCAGAAGCGCTGTGGGCATCCACTTTGTTGAAACCAGCTCAATGTTCAGCCATGACATTGAATGTCTTTTAGATAACACTAAGCTACACTTTCTGTAGTCCAACACAACACACTCCGACAATACCGGCACTCCTCTCTCCGGATCTCACTCACGTTTCCACCGTTGTCTTCCAGCAACAAGTCACCTCTCACAGTGGGATCGCAGTTTTAGAAGGAGACTTCTCCTTGAGAGAGATTTGATGAGACACAATAAGAAACAAACCGGATCAAGAAGGAGATGAAGAAAAACATTTTCTGTATCTTGCTGTAAATGTTTCTCCAGGTGTTCTTCCATAGGAATGAAAATAAATTGTGCCACATTTCATGCAGTAATGAGTAATGCAAATACATGCTGAAGCTGTTTAAAATAATGATAAATAATCGCTTTCATGAACAAACTGCTTTGTCATGAAAAGATTGGCAGCAGTTTTCTTGCTAAATAAAATGCTGGACATACAGAAAGTGCTGATGATCTTCTTCTCCAATAGTGTTAACTGGACCAAACAGGCCATCCTAATAAATCACTTCTGCTGAGTCAACTACTGTACTTTATCATCTGCTTACATGGAAATTAGTTAATCACCCAATAAACAGATATGGAGATAAAAAAATATTTAAATCGTGAATATTTAAATATCCCAGTGGGAGTACAACCAGTGATGCACTCACAGCGTTATGGTAGGCAAAACCACTCAGAGTCAATACCCTCGCCAAGCCTCTATAGTCCCTGAAATGTCTTATGTTATTAATAATAACAACAACAACAACAATAAAACAACATGTGTGTCTAGTTCTGTTCTATAGGTTTTGACCTAATTTAGCCTAGCTGTTCAGGCTCCAAGAACAGACAAATAAGCAGCAAGCTGTTGGTAACTGGCAGGAGCAGTTTTGGTTTATTAGCAAATATCTTATTAATAAAAAATACTAACAATACAAATTCTGTTGTATATCACTTCAAATCTTGTTTAGAATGCAGAGCTGGACAAACGTGGACACACGTTATGAAAACGACATTCATCTGCGGTCAATGACCAAAAACGCTTACATTTGAGAAAGTAAATACTGGTACATATAAAATACCCCCGATGACATCATAGGTAAAGCACTCTTCCTTTTTGTGCTGTACAATAATCCAGCAAAGTTTCTGCTGAATCCCAACAAACAGTGCAGTGTTTGTCTGCCTGGCAGAGGGTTATCAAATGTAATATGGTAATGATTTATTACTGTTAACATCCTCCTACTCTGACTTCGTCACCTTCTTCTTCCTCCTTCCTCTCACCCTGTTTCCTCCATCCACTTCACAGACTTCATTCATATGCCCTCTCACCCTCACTTGTAACCCAACTTCAAAGTTGTCGGTAGAATTACCTCAAGTGAGAGGTATGGAGATGCGTGTACGTGCATGGGTGTGTGTTAGCATGCCTCAGCTTTTGCGTGACGGCTTCCTGGTATTAACACCATTTGAAGCACCAAAGGGTGTTTTGGCCTGACAGCTGTGCAAGTGAGAGCTGGGTGCAGATGTAATATCCTTCTATCATTCCTCATCAGCTTCAGACTTCCAGGTCGGTTGCAGACACCGACAGATTTCTACTGCCACTTAACAAGACGCCATTGACTGTGTTTTACAGCCCAACATGAATATTTGAAATGGACAAAATGCCACTGTAAATTGGTGTAATAAAATGGTATTTCTCCTGCAAGAGCCAATGATGGATAGGGACCTGATGTGCTCCTGGAGAACTGCTGTGTAGAAATTGCTGTCAAATACAAAGCAGCTTGTCAAATATGCGTTAAATGACATGTTTACGGATGTATGTGTAATATCTTACTTTCCACTCCACTGCCACTTGTCACATTGCCACATCTCTGCAAGCAATACTTTACACAGGTCAAACCAGAACGCATCCACACATCTTGGCGAATCAATTGGTTCTATGAACTCGGTGGCCTGTAGCTCTCCAAACTAGCCAGCGTGCCAACTGTCAGTTAATATCGAGCAGACAGTAAACAAGCGAAATGCAGTAACTCTCACCAAAGACTCCGCACCCTGACTTTCCACCTTGCTACTTCCTGCATCGGCACTGGTTGTGAATGATGCTACCACGTTAGCCTTTAGCTCACTATCTACAGTGGTTGGCCAACTAACCTGCAAGTGGTCCGAACCATATATTTTGTGTGATCAATATAGATGTAAACACAGTTCCCGAAGTGCCTCAGAATAAAGACATGTGTGGGACCATTGGAGCAGCATCTTGGTGGTAGTCTCAGAAAGAGTAAATAACAACAACGTAAGGCTACTGTTTCAAAATCAAAGATGACATTTATTAATCAGAGCTCACACCCCCCCCCTTCCACACCTATTACACACAACACACAGCGTTCACCTTTACTTTGAAAAAAATGTCGACATCATTTATCTCTGCCAATATGTTTTGTTGTTTTTCCATTTTTCTACAAATACATACATTTCCTCATCATGAAATGTATTACGTATTGATATACGAATATACAGATTTTGTATATAAACGTCATTTCAAGGAGACCGGGTTGTACTGCCAGGTGGTGTTGGTGCGTTGTGTCTATTGGGGCACGTTCAGGCTGACCACATTTTGGATCGGGTCTTTAACCTCAGGTATGTACTGCTGGGACATTTTGCCTTTCACGATAGAGAAGGTGTCGTGGAGCTCAACAGGTTTTACATTCCACGGTTGTCTCCGCTAGGCAGCTACAAGACAGGAGGTGACAACATGAACATCTGAGGGCAACAACAATTTAAAACTGCCTGGTGGACTTCTGACTAAACCAACAGAAGGGAAATTAAAAAGGCACAATGAACAGGATGATTATCTGTGTTGTCTTTCTGCCACAGAGAGCTAATTTTAGAGGTCACAATGAGAGGAAGGAGTCAAACAACGGAAGCATTTATTTGGAGCTTCATCTCCTTTTGTTTGAGCAAAAATAAAGATTTGTATTACAGCCTGTCAAAAGTAAAGTGATTTACTGGCACATGGGTTAAAATCTACAAAAAGATAATTACAGCTTTTGCTGATGTAGTGGGAGACGAAATTAAACCAGGATAGCACCATTTGTTGTCATGGGGGATAGATCTACTGATACCATCATTTGCAGAGCTGTTCCTTATGCTCTGCTATGTTTCAGACAGTAATGCTGTCAAAGAGAAGTGGAAGGATGTCACAAAGGCCAGGGGGGCAGAAGATGTTACAGCCCAGGTCCTAACATTTTTCGGAGGATATAATTATCTGGTGAGGATTGCAGCAATGGCCTCCGGTCTAAGCAGAGTACATGCCAAAGTCAAGATGAAGATCCCTCCGGCTCTTTGAATCCTTTGCTCTCCCTGCCTGAATGTGGCCCTGAACCGAGGAGCAGCAAAGATGACAGGATGTCAAATGTTCTTCTCACACGTCACCCGCCTGTCGGAGTTCTTTTCCAGGTTCTCAAAGCCAATATAACTGCTTGATGACATATGTCAGAGACAACTCCCACGCGTAGCGCCGACAGGATTGGATTTTACTTCCAGATTTCTTTGCACAGGGGTGAAGAACGATGCACTGGAGGAGTTTTTTCTTTTTTTTTTTTATATATAGAGAATTGTGTTGCTTCACAATTAACGATTATAATAATATGATGGTTATATTGCTCACTTGGCCCAACTTTGCTTAGAGTCATGCCATTCATTCACACTGGGAATATGTGCTTCTCTCTGGTGTTCATTTTGTTTTTAAAAACTGTGAAGAAATTTGTTCTTCTCTAAAAAGCCTTTTGTTTTATGACTAATACGAGACAATGACTAGATGGCACCGACGTCATTAAACACTAACTGTGACAATATCAACATGCAATATCGTTCATGAAAAATGACGAGACTAAAATGTAGTTTAAAAATGAAAACTCTCTCTCTCTCTCTCCTTTCCTCAGTCCTGGTAATTGTGATGCCATAATAAATAAAGTTCTGCGCGTCAAATCAGTTCGGATAGTGTGCATGTTTGGTGGTGCGGATTTGCGGTTGGGTCATCACTAATGAGCCCAGTCAGGAGCAAAGCTGCATTCTTAATCCAACCTGTGTTTTTCATCAGACAATGATTTTATCAAAATCTTAAGTAAAAATAAATTTGACCAAAACGACTGGTTTTGGCTGGATTAGATTGACTCACATGTTCAATATAGTCTGATGACTAAAAAAGGACATTTGACATAGGATGTAGGACTAAGATTTAGATTAGACAAAAATAATTGCTGAAAAATTAACGGTGAAAACATTTTGAATAAAAGAAATGACTGAAGTTGATTAAAGTGTAATAGCTTTTCTTAAACGTTTCAAGTTGTCATTGACTAAAACTATGAAAGATAAAAATGACTGAAATGTGACTAAAACTCATAAGCATTTTCGTCTCAAGAGCAAAACTAACACTAAATCTATAATAGCTCAATCAAATTATATTTATATAGCCCCATATCACAAATTACAAATTTGCCTCAGGGTGCTTTACAATCTGTACAGCCTACAACACCCTCTGTCCTTAGACCCTCGCAGTTGATAAGAACAGACTTCCTAAAGTAACCTCAATTAACTGAGGGATAAAAATGGAAGAACCCTCAGGGAGAGCGACTGAGGAGGCATCCCTCTCCCCGGACGGACAGATGTGCAATAGGGATGCCATGTGTACAGAATAAACAACATAATACAATTACAACAACAGCCAAAATTAACACTGTTTCTCTCCTTTTTGTGCACGAAAACAGGTTTAAATTAGCCAACCATCCTCATCTCACAAACAAACTGTTCAGCTTCCACTCTCCAGTGCAAATGAACATCTTTGCGACGCCTCAGCCATCTTAGAACAAGCGCGCAAACTTTCTAAAACAAACTTTGTGAAATTATCGCAGGGGGTGAATAATCACAGGACAGTGAAGGGATCGTTATGACTGCGCAGAGGAGAACTTTCATGTAGTGAGAGGAAAAACAGATGCTAAACGAGAAAACAAATGTTTAACGAACCTCACTCCTGCGACACAACATCTGGTGGTTTCCCAACACATTACCAGCACCACAGCTCTGTTTATTGGGCATATGAGGATGAATGAATACGATTACACACACAGTAGATCACATATAGTGGTCTGTTTGGAATATTGAACAACGCCAGGCCACAGATGCAGAAGTTGTCCTGTGTGGTTGGGACCATATGTATCTGCTTCATGAGATTAGCTCAATGAGTTCAGTACACTTCTCTCTGTCTTCTCTCATCTTTGATCTTCTGAGAACATTCTATTCTGTCCTTTTTTCTTTCTTTAAGAAAACATCCCTCAAACAATCTTACATTACTAGAAATCAGTGTGTGTATCTGTATTAAGTGCACTTCAAGGGGCAAAATACAAAATCTGATGCTGGATTAAAAATCTTTGTGCACAAATAAAAGCAGAAAAATGCATATGCACGAGTTAATTCCTCTTTTGTTTGGTGCTCGTGGTACAATTTCATAAATGCACTCTTTGGGTTCACAGAAATAAAAATATATGTGGATAAATCTGCAGCCTCTGCTTTGAGAAGTGCCACACCAGAGCGCAGTGCCGTTACACACTGCCCTCTACTGCATTTACCTTGATTATATTACATGCAAATAACACCAGGCTGCCGCAGAATAGCCACACACTCTGAACACCAGGCAGCTCCGTTATAACTCGGTACCCTCGTTTCACATTCAGGTGGCCTGGCATGTTGGAGTGGCTGTCTGAGCTGTTCCTTTGGGAGGAAGGGATGTCTGCACCGAGACCTGTCCATCCTTATTGATAACTTTGAGTTGATGTGACACGGGACGAGGACAGGACAAGATTTGCCCTTTCCTCACTTGGGCGTTGGCTCAGATGTTCATCCAGACACGTCTCCCACATCAACACGTTTTCACTCCCAGCTCGCCACATGTGGACGCTGGGTCAGGATGAGTATGGCATGTACATGACGTAAGTTAAATATGTTAATTCACATACATTACATAAGTGCACCTATGTACGTAAGCTAAAATAAATCAGTTTGCCACACGAGTTGGTTTCACAAACAACACGAGGAGCAGTCTCCTGGAGAACGACTTGCGTTTGTTTGCCTATTAAAGTCAGCGCAGCAGAATCAGTACACACACAATACACACCAAGACACACTTAAGTTTCATGTCTGTTAAAGAAAATGAAGGTTTAAATACCATATAAACAGTTAGAAGACCACTAAACTACTTAAGGCTTACAAGATATTGTTGAGGGGTCTTTACATGATTACTGGAGTAGGAAAGAAGAAAATGTTCAGCTCCATAATTAAAAAAAAAAATCTCTTACATTTTTTTGTGAAATAATGAATAAAGGCCTCAAACGGTTATTTAAATGAAACCCACTAAGACGTTTAGAGGGGAAATTTCCCGTTAATGGAACTGCAACTGCAACATACACATCTGAAGATGGCAAAGGGCTCCAACCAGACTGTGTTTATAATAATCTGGACATGTACTTTATCATGTGTCTTCTTCATCTGAAAAGTAACTAGTAACTACTGTACAGTATAGCTGTCTGTCACGTGCTTGTTGTGTGTTTTCCCTTCTCCCCTTTGTTCCCTGCAGGTGATAACCAGATAATGAGCTCCAGCCTGTGCAGACCAGACTGGCTGATCATTGGTTCCTCTCACTCCCAGCTGGCCTATTAGCAGTAAGAGCCCACAATAAAGGAGGCACACCAGGAAGAGCCCTCTCTCCCCCCCCCCTGTCTGTCTCTCTCTCTCTCCTCTCCCCCCTCTTTCTATTGCGCCCTCTCTCTCTATCTCTCTCCGTCTCTCTCCGTCTCTCTCCGTCTCTCTCCGTCTCTCTCCGTCCCCCTCTCTCGCTCTCTCTCCCTCTCTTGTTTGTTAAAAATGTTGATAATGGTAAAATGTGTGTGGTGGGAGGTTGCGGACGTTAGGTGAGTTTGGAGCACCGTCTACATACCGTCATCATTACTGATGGCTGCCATCCCTGTAGTTGTTTTGGAAGCCAACTTAGTAGATAAGTTAGTGAGGGCGTTTGTTTGTGTTTTGTTTAAAAGGGAAGAATTAGCCAGGCCTAGTTTTGTTATAGTAGTCTCTTTTGTTTGGCACAATGACCTTGTCCCTTCCTCCCCCTCACTGGGAGAGTTCCCTGCACTCACTGGCACTAGCTTTATCTGAAAATAAATACTCTCGTGCTCACTTCAACTCTGACTCCCTCAAATTAATTGGTTGTTGTGTTATTGTCTCCATTCTCCTCTACTTACACTGCGGGGGCGTAGCACTGTCTAATAAACGTAGTGGTGTAGAGGAATAAAGCAACGTTAAACTGGATATATTCATGTAAAGTAGTACCACACAATGCTACTTAAATATAGTTTCTGAGTAAATCTACAGTTACTGACCACCATTATATTATTATATTCTATACTTTGTTGTTGGGGTAGGAGAGTCTGACAGCTCTACTGCCTCTTTCTTAAAATAAGGGCCGTTCACCATGACAACACTGATAATGTGTCATAGTCGGAAAACCGAAGAGCAGGACACAATCTGTGTTCAGTGTGTGGGAGAGACATAAAAAAAAAAAAAAAAAACGAGAGATATGACTAACACGGTACATGACTGTTAAAAAGATACAAATGTTAAAAATAACTTGGAGGAATTTGGGCTAAACATTTCACGAACTGACAGTGTTGTTGGCATTTTGAGTTTCATTTGCGGCATTTGTTTCGACCTAAACAATACAAACTGACAAAAGAAGTGTTATTAATGATGATGCTGCTATGTGCTAAGACTAACTTTCCAGCCCACATGGTGCACTTGCTACAAACAGAAAAGCTACTGTAGCAACAAAATTTACACAAGGCTGTCAAATTATAAAAACCACATTGTTATTTAAGCGTGGTGATACATTGCTCAACATTTCTGATACACAACTGTCTCTACATTGTGACAATGTAACTATATGTCACTAAGTAGCTCGAGAGGAGAGGAGAGTGTTGTCGGGGAGGGACGTTCTATTGGTATGATAATGCATGCAGGTCACTGCTCATGATACCTTCTTGCTCTGTGCCCACAGGGTGTTTGACCTTTATCCTCACAGTTGAGTTCATCATCTAAGATATACACCTGGGCCCGTATTCACCAAGTGTCTGAGAGTAGATAAACTGGCCAGAGTGATGTATGTTTGGTCCTACTTCTAAGCCTCGAGGTGAATACATTTTATTAACTTTTCTAACTTAGCAAACGACTCCCATCAGTGCTGATATTTCGGGAGCTCCACAGGTGTCCCAACCTGTTAGGAGTCACCAGGAGTCTTTATTCAGGCAGACATGTTCACGCAGTCTGCTGAAGGAGAGAGATTTAGTGATGACGATGAGGGTATTAAAAGATGTTGGCAGTTTTTGCATCATTAAATCAATGTTCACATAAATCATGTTTTTAATTTATTCATTTAAAATGATAGATGGCGGAGACATATTTTCATATTGTGAAAGTGTATTCCCCAACACCGGGTGGGGCTGTAAGTAAACAGTTGTTTAAGATGATTGCCCTGTGAGGGAGAAGATAAACTGCTTATTTTCAACGGAGATGTCCAGAAAGTTTGTATCTACCTGCCCAGGGAAAGCAAATGGCATGGGCATAGGTTCTGTTTCAATATTTTGAGGTTAGACACATATTGTATTAAGCGGTTGTTTTGGAGTCCTCCCCCCGGGAAATTTTGAGCTTCAAACACCTGGATTCATGTGGATTTTAATGCAATTTGTGCCTTTTCTGTGTCAATTTATGGTGGAAAACTTGTTGCTTCTTCTTTCATTTTATGGCAGATTGCAACCATTGCTTTTGAGGTTGCATACTACCACTACCTACTTCACTTCAGGCATTGTTGTGTCTATGAGTGGCTTCTAGCAGTTTGTCAAAGTAAAGTCCTCTGCTACTTTCATGTTTTCATTGGGGGAGGGGACTCTAAATATTGAGGGGGATGTGTCCCTTGCGTCCCTATGGCAGATGTAAATTAGCTTGTAGATAAATCTGATACTCTTCTCTTTGTATCCTTCTCTTTGATATGAATGTTTTTGTACACTATCCCTCACAAATAAAAGTAATAAAACGAATAAAACAAAAACTAAGCCAGCAGAAGAATTGCAAGTTGCTGCATGTACAATATTGCACAATACATGTTACAAGTGGCACTATTATTAGCTTAGCTATTTCAAACAATAGCACGATTGATAAATATCATCATGAGCTATGAGTCATTTTCTTTTCTTTTGGCACCCCGTGGTTTAGGGGTTGAGGAACTAACAATTATCTTAATTTCTATTTGTAACTGGGTAACTGGGTGCAGGAAGCTTCATATTCCTATAATATAATATATAGTATAATATTTCCCAAGTCCTACTGTGAGACAGGACTGTTTCTACAGTCGTTGTGATTTTGAGACGCTTGATAAATACAGTCCCTGATTCTGAAACAACATATTGCACATCTCTCCCTGTGAAGGTATGCAATCCACAGAACCTAAATCACCTCTGCTCTCTCTCTCAGCTTTCCTCAAGTCTCAGAAAAGAAATGAAATAATACAGGAAATGGGATTATACATTGATTTTTAACACTGCAGTTCAGTAGAAATAATATTAAGCTCATGCTAATGTATGCACACTGGACTTTCCCCAAAAAGAGTCAAGCATATTTATGTATGAAGACTGATTTCAATTCAATTAGTGTTTCCTTTTTCCTCCTGAGGCCAGTGCTGTGGATTTCTCCCTCCACTACCTATTATTTTCAGGTTGTGAGGATGCCCCGAGGCCGGATAAACATCATGAAGATCTCTCGCACTAATTAAGCTCGAAGTTGCCGTCCTAGCCAGAAGTTCCAAATTTGAGTGGGCCAACTTAGCTGGGGCTAAATCTTTGTGTTTCAACCCCAAGGCAGTACAACAAACATCAATACTGCATTTTTAGTGGAAGTAAATGGGCCATGCATAATTTGTAGGCTCTATGATGTGTATGTGTTGCTTGTATAGAGACATAATCCATATTGCTGTGTGTCAGGCTGAGTCTGTAAATGATCTTGACATCTTTTATTCTATCTAAATAATACTATTAGTCCTATAGGCTGCAGATGGTTATTATCACATCCAGTTCCCCAATGTGTCAGAACTGGACAAATTACTGCGTTGAGAAACTGTAGGTGTCTTGTTCTTTAAAGATGACACTTTACTTCAGCATATGATACACACAGACTACAGCCAGGTGAGTGTATTCTCACCAAGAAGGGGTTTGACTACCAATTAAGAGCTGAAGATAAACAAGTGGTAGCCCATGGCGAATTCAGCATTCCCAAATAAATCCGTTCACAGCTGAGAAACAAGGTGTGACTGTGTCTTGCATATATTAGAGTAGCTCCTCTGCTCTGCAGTGATCATACACATTAGCATAAAACTCAAGTAAGGCAATGAGAGCGTTCGTCTGAAAACAGAAGGCCATCAGTAGGAAAAAACGAAAGCAGTGGAAGTAAAAAAAAAAACAAAGTGGTGTTTTGGCTTGGGTACCTCTTCTGCTTTGGTCTGCTCGAAGGCAAACTCCACCGTGGGCACAGCCAGTTGGTTGGCGAAGAAATTCACATCTCCAGGCAACTGCAGCGAGCTGACGTTGGGTCCAGGGCAGTTCCCACCACGAATGCAACTCAACAGCTGTCTCTAACAGAGAGGACAAAAGAGGAAGAGACAGATAAACACAGTGGGATGAGAAAAGTTCACTGGTGGAAAGAGAACAAATGTGTTTCTTAGGGTTTAGTAGAATAACAAGGGCACAGGGGTAAAGGAGTAGCTGCCATGTTAAGGAATTAAATGAATTCTAGATAAAAAATCGGCTTCTGTCTTGAACTGTTGGATTAATGCTTCCTTATAACACTTTGCTACATTTGCCTGAAATATCAATTCCTGTTTCATGTTTTACGAACACTTTATAGAATTATAATAGCAATGTGCATATGACGCATATGGAATGTGCGTTAAGTTTATCAGCATGTAAGCGTTACAGGTTTTAATCAATATTAAATACCGTAAATGAAGATCCTGATGTTTTTTGCGATTTCACACCATTCATTCACAGTTCAGAGTTTTATAATGTGTCTGTGTGAAAACATTTTCACAAAGACCATGTTTTCAAAGAGTAATTTGCCGCTTTGTATGTGGATGTCAGTGTTGATGGTAAATGTAGTTGATTGAAGCGATATATATTCTTTAGTGCACGCTACTGTATTTATTGACAGAGAAAATAATTCTCCTGCTGAACAATCTGTTGTTATTCCTGCATCCAGCAGCGACATTTAACGTGACAGTGCCAGCGGGCGTGCTCTGGATGCTTCTCAAAAACAGAACTTCCTTGTTCCCTTCACTTGTATTGCTGCTTTGTCAATAGCAAAAAATTGCATCACAAAATATGAGTGCAGAGGATGTTTTCGAATTCACACCGGGGAGCAGCGATGTGGGCCTGTGGGCTCGTGAGCTCAGCCAATAAGTAAACAGCTTCCTGCGACTCCTGTGACATGTTGAAAAACATGAACACGTGTCCCCATCAGATAAATGAAATTAATTTCGGCGAGCCACACTTCGCCGCTCCCCGGTGTGAATTTGGCGTTACTGACTCGGATACATTTTACAGTGTTTTGCATGACTCGAATATTCAGTCGTGTTTATTAGAGGCAGAGTATACGGTCACGGGGAGGAAATGGCCAGCAGGGATCCTCCGGAACCCGAGCTGTCGAGAGCAAACACCGACTGGTTGTTGTAAGAGTAGCGCAGCTCATTTGGAGAAGAGCAGAGCCAGTACTGTAGTGTAGTGTGGTGTGTGTGTGTGTGTGTGTGTGTGTATGTGTGTGGTGTGAGCCGACGACAGTGTGGTCATCACAGCAGAGGAGAGTTTAAGTTTAGTGGTGAAGATATCAAGTGAATGGACAGTAGAGTTTGCAGTTTGTGCACAAATGAATGCTGCAGCTCCTGAAGACCAACAGATATGTTCCCGGCTGTGGAGTGAGGAGGTGCGGGGGGGGGGGGGGGGGGGGGCACAGAAGCTTGCACTGTACAGCCCTTTTATTTTTTGTAACACTTCTTACATCATGATCATTTAAATGAATGAATATGTATAACACTTTTGACAGACCCCCTGGCAGAGTGCCACGTACCCCACTTTTAGAATCACTCGAACAAATATGAATGATGAACATCAGAGCATTTTGAATAAACAGCATTTTGTGAATAGAGAAATCTTTTTTTCTCCTGGGAAAAGTGCAATAGCCAATAGACACAGGAAATAATGGTGACTGCATTTCCAACCATTATAAGGTACAAATTGGTGTTTTAAATATAAATACACAGCATTCCACAAACATGGTGGGATTTATGAAAAAGCTAATTTGATCTACTTCTAACCCAAAATGGGTAACTAGCCTTTAATTAATGACTCATAGGACCCATAACTTGTTGTTGCATCTCATAAGTGAATCTCACAAAAGGCACGTTTGTACGTATGATTTGGATTGTGTTGTGTCAGTGAGTGAGAAAGGGCTGACTAAGTGTATCATTTCAGCCATCAAAAAATGTTCCAAGTTGTTTGAATGGTGACGCCATACAGAATAGTCAAGGACAAGCCTAAATTGCACTAAACACAGTATAGTGCTAAGAGCGGGAGGGGTGACGTGAGGCTGTCATTAACATTTGGCGGGCGGCTAATTGCACAATTCAAGCTTTTGTCACAGTTCTCCACAGCCAACATGTAGCTCGTCACCTGGGTTCACCCCTCTCTGGTGTTATTCCTAATTGAAAGAACAACAAGGCTGCTGTACAGAAAATGTTGAGAGCAGACTGGTGAGTGGAAAGAAACAGATTCCAACCGTCAATCAATTACAGGCTTATCTCAACTGTCCACAACTGCTGAGCTCGCCTGAAGTCAACATGTTCTTCTGTCACATTGCATTTAATTAGTTTTTTTTATCAAGGTCCGTCAAGGGGAGAGAGCTCTGGTGTCCAATCATCCCCACCACTGTCACTGACACAATGTTGTCAACCTTTTCTATTTTAGTTTTTCTAAAGGCTGTTGCTCTCTGAACATTAACCGCCACTGTGACATGTCCCCAACTATCTGAATGAAGGTCAGTCAATAATACCTTTAACCTTGCCTCAACCTACCAGCATGTACCTCAGTGTCACAATATTTCTCTTTTTAATCTCTCACTTCTTCATTTACACCAGCAAAAAAAAAAAAAAAAAAGCTGGAAGGACAAAAAATATTTACATGCATATCAATATTCATGAAAGCCATTTCATTACCCACTTATGGCTAATTGTGGGAGTTAACAGGGTGGGTATAAATGCTTGTTCATGTGTGCACAATTTAAAAGTTGATTGATATTCATAATAGGGAACCTTGCACCCAGAGGACAATCTTATCACAATATTGTTTGGCTTATTCAGCTTTCTTTTTACTTACAGCAGCCTATTAGTGTGGAATTCAAGCAAATTGCTGCATGTGAAGCCCATAGTGTTTATATCCACAACCAGGGAATTACTTTTGGTAATTTAGAGGAAATAATAATATACCGGGTAATTAGCCTTGTAGTTTTCATCGCCACCACGGCAAGAAAAAAACAACGAAATTCAAACTTACTCACCGTAAAAGAAATGGCAGATTATATTACAGCACAGGAAATTCTGTTTGATTGATTCCTTTTTCATTAATGACGGTGTACCCTGCCCCACCTCCTTTCATAACTCATGAGCTGTTTGTCGTAGACTCTTGTTGAATGCATCATTGAACTCATGGTACGTGCATTTCCCCACCTTTTGGATATAGAGATAGATAGAGAGAGAGATAGAGCGATAGAGAGAGATAGAGCGATAGAGAGAGAGATAGAGTGATATAGAGAGAGGGAGAGAGACATAGAGAGAGAGAGATAGAGAGGGAGATAGAGAGAGAGGGAGAGAGAGATAGAGAGGGAGATAGAGAGAGAGGGAGAGAGACAGAGAGAGAGAGATAGATAAATAGAGAGAGATAGAGATAGATAGCGATATAGAGGGAGAGATAGATAGAGATAGATAGATAGAGATAGCGATATATATATATATATATATATGTATATATATTTATATATGTATATACTGTATATACATATATATTCTGTATTTAATTGGATTACATTGCGCTGCTGTTGCCTTTGTGTCCAGCATCCACCCACTTTACAAGCTCAGTCACTGGCTGACCACAATCTAGAACTGGATGTCCTCACCTCTGCATTCGCCGATTGCACGTTCTTCCTGGAACATTGCTGCTGAACCAAGATATTGGATGAACTTCATTTGGCCTTGATTTGCATGATTGCCTGTGATTAGAAAAGGCATACCACCACTGAGCAATCCAATTTGCGAGCAAGTATGCCATAGAACAAGCACTGACTGTCCACGTTGTATCCATGAGTGAGCAAGTTAAAACAATTCACAGTGGTTTCTCCCAGGGTCAGTGCTCAGGAAAAACAATACAGTGGTAGTCACAATTGATGAGGCCATTCAAAGACCTACATTTATACAAGTCTCTCTCTGTACAAGTGGACTATAGTAAATTAGCCACGGCAGCATTGTGGACCATGTAGAAACATTGAGCTGTACACCAACTGCATTTTTTTCCCTCCATATCTACATTCAGTAAAGCATCCCGTATTAGATTGCTGGGGTGAAGAACCAAAAGACTGAGATTGCAGATACAAGCAGCTAGAATGAGATTGTGACGACACACGCAGAGAAAGGTTAAGGAAATCAGACATTGAGAAGAACCACTGCTCCTTCATGTCGAAAAGGAGCCAGTGGATGTGGCGTGGCCATTAACCGAACGTGCCTCCTGAACGCCATGGGTGAAATGTGTTCAATATCCAAAGAAAGAAACATTTCTTTTTCATTTCTGAGTGCATAATTAGCTATTGGCATCTAGTGATTATTGGCTGGAGCAGTAACTAGAGGTACATAAACTGCACAGGTCTTTATTTGAAATTTTATTTTCCTGCATACACATCCCCTGCATTCCTACAGCGCACGATTACAGTAAGTGTTAATGCCATGGTTTTTCAAAACATAAAAATAACTCGAGCAGTTGTGATATTATGACGTTCTGATATGTTTTTTTATTTATTTTTTATTTTTTTTACCACTAACCATGTTCTTTGATTAACATATCTGTAATTTGGCAGCATTTAGTCGCACATTCCTCCAGGTCTTTTCTCGCGCTACCTCTGAGCTCCACCTTTCCTTTTTCTTTGGTTCTTTTCTCCCGCGCTGTCCGTTATATCTTTTGTTCTCTCTTCATTTACCAACCATTTACCAACTCTAACTTCTTTCTCCCCCCTTTCTCCAAATGAAGTTATAACCCTTGTTAGTTCTAACCCTCTGCCCATCCTACCACCTGCCCGCTGGATCCTATCCCCTGTCACCTTCTCCTCTATCGCTCCTGACCTTCTTCCTTAACAACTGGTTGCTTTCCAAACACTCTTAAAGAGGCAAGAGTGAACCCTCTCCTAAAGAAAGCCACACTCAACCTTTCTGAAGTGAACAACTACAGACCTGTCTCTCTTCTTCCATTTCTTTCCAAACACTTGAAGCAGTCTTTAATCAACTCTCCTTTTACCTTCCCCAGAACAACCTTCTTGATCCGCTCCAATCTGGCTTCAAGGCAGAGCACTCAACTGAGACTGCCCTCCTCGCTGTCACTGAGGAACTTGGAGAGGGTCTCTGTCGGACCCTTGCCAACTCACCACTGGGGTTCCTCAGGGCTCAGTCCTGGGTCCCCTCCTCTTTTCTCTATACACCAATTCACTTGGCTCTGTCATTCACTCTCACGGCTTCTCATACCACATCTACGCAGACGACACTCAACAGATTCTGTCTTGTCCCACATCTGAAACCCATGCGGAGGCACGGATCTCGGCTTGTCTGGCTGATATCTCTCAGTGGATGGCCGCACACCACTTGAAACTCAACCTTGACAAGACCAAACTACTCTTCCTTCCGGGGAAGGACTTTCACATCCAAAACCTTACCATCAACATCGGCACCTCGGTTGTTTCCCCCTCTCGGATTGCAAGGAATCTGGGTGTGACACTGGACGACCAACTGTCCTTCCCTGCCAACATCGCAGCAACAGCCCGCTCCTGCAGATACACTCTTTACAACATCAGGAGGATACGTCCCCTTCTGACTCAGAAGGCAACGTAGGTTCTGGTCCAGGCCCTTGTCATCTCACGCTTTGACTACTGAAACTCCCTCCTGGCTGGACTTCCTACATGTGCCATCTGACTGCTACAGCTCCTCCATGCAACAGCCCGACTGGTCTTCAACATCCCCCCAGTTCTCGCACACTACACGACTCCTCCTTCACTGGTTACCAGTGGCTGCCCAAATCTACTTCAAGACTCTGGTGCCTAACTACCATGCTGTGAATGAATCAGCCCCTTCCTACATCCAGGCCATGGTAAAACCACACACCCCAGCGCGCTCACTTCGCTCGGCATCCGCCAATCGGCTTGCTACTCCCTCACTGCGAGTGGTACCCAGATATCCCTCAAACAAAACCCATCTGTTTGCTATCCTGGCCCCAAAATGGTGGAACGAGCTCCCCATTGATGTCAGGTCAGCTGAAAGTCTTCACACCTTCCGTCGCAGACTGAAATCCCACCCGTTTCAGCTGCACCTTGGCCATTTATTTATTTTAAATAAAAAATTCAGCTCTTTGTATTTTGCACTTAAATTGGTTAGCTTATTTGAAGCTAATGTTTTGTTTCTGTATGATTACACCTATTCGAAGCTAATGTACTTGCAAGATTCTCGCTGTTCGGAGTTGTATCCTCATGATTGTTTGCACTTATTATAAGTCGCTTTGGACAAAAGTGTCTGCTAAATGAACTGTACTGTAAAGGATGTGGCTTGGAAGAAGGACGTCTGGGCTACGTTGGTTAATCTGCTAACCCTGTGACCCAGACACGTGGTAGAAAATGAATGGATGGATGAATGAATATTAGAAATCAAACAATAAATAACAGAATTATTACTATTGAATACTGATGGCTCAATGTGTCCTTAAATAGTTGGCCTGTTCATGTAGTATATAGTATATTTTGAAGTGAAAATGATCTGAAATGCTTTGGTCTGTGAACCCTACAGGGATCCAACCTGCTATCTTATCTCTGTGCCAAAGGAAAACATATTTAGATTGCTGTCTTGGATGAAATTCTAGTTTAACCTATCAGCTTTGTTTTCGTCAAACTAGGATTTAAGAAAACATATAGCTGCTTTTGAAAGAATGTAGGCGACCTGAGGTTATGGCATTTTAAATGCCTGTGCAGTCTTTCATTTCAGCAATAAAGAAAATGGGGAAAAGAGAAAAATACCTCAACTTAAATCACAAAGGATTATATATAGAGATAGACTATCATTCCATCTGCTGGAGAGAAGATTTAAAGTCAAGCCATGTACCGCTTCTCTCTTTTTCCTCTCTTCTAGCCAGACACGGTGCATTAAAAGAGTGTCGGAGCAGGGAAAGAGAAACAGAGACAGTTAAAATGAAAGTAGATACCTTCAGAGAGTGAATTATAAAAGAGTGAGGTGTAAAAAAGGGGGATACAATGGGAGGACAGAGAGAATAAGCAAGTGAGCATGGAGTGAGCAGAGAGAATGGATCATTTCAGCCTGTGGTGCCACACCAGGAATCAATATTTAATTTCTTTGTCTGCTATGATAAGGAGAGAGCGAAATCATTTGAGATCTCTGCTTACCACTCAATCTACAAAATCATATGTGCTTTACAAAATAGGACTTGTTTGCCTTGCGAGGTGTAGAACTGTCCCCTTAGGAAGAAGATGAAGATGAATATGAAGAAGAAGAAGAAGAAGAAGAAGAAGAAGAAGAAGAAGAAGAAATAAGAGAAGAAGAAAACATATTAGAAGAAGAAGAAGAAGAAGAAGAAGAAAAAATATTAGATGATGAAGAATAAGAAGTATTAGAAGAAGAAATAATGGAAGAAGAAAAAGAAAAAATATTAGAAGAAGGAGAAGAGGAAGAAATATTAGTATAAGTATAAGAAGAGGAAAAAGAAAATAAAAGAAGAAAAAATATCAGGTGCAGAAGACACTTTATTAATGCCTTGAAGGGAAATTCAATTTTCACTCAGTTTTTTATTTACACGTTACAAACATAGGCTTGAAATACACACATGTGATATGTAACGGTTGGAGGATTCAGTGCTGTGCTCAAGGGCACTTTGGCAGTGAGCTGCCAGGAGGTGAGCTGGCACCTCTCCAGCAGTCTACCATCTGTAATTGGTTGGGGATTTGAACCAGCGAACCTCTGGTTACCAAGCCAAGTCCCTACGGACTGAGCTGCTGCCGTAAATCTCATCCGCTAATACCGCTCTAATCTAGATAATCTTCCGGTGGTGAGTATATTGAGGCTGTTCTTGTTTGAAAGAGGCTATGTTAGAGTTATTATATGTTTTGAATTGAGAATAAAAAGACAATATAAGAACAAAGCCATGGATGCCCACAGGCCAAGACAACACCACATACTGTGGATGAACTCACTCATAAAACAATTGTTGAAAGAATCCATGTTTTGTTTTCCTTAAGGTTTCAAACCATATTTTTAAAACCGTGTCCTAACCTTTGTTCACATCCTATTTTCATGCCTTCTGTGCAATAAAACGATTTGTCCCATTTTCCAAAAATAATATGTGGCCCTAACATTTTGTACACTTATGACATCAAATAAGGGTGGCAGAGTGGTGCACCGTATTTACAATGCAACCCACAGCAACAACAAAGTGCCAAATGACAAAAACAACTTTGTATTATGATAATGATAATAATTCCGTTCCAGACCGTGGTCTTTGGAAAAGCCATTTGCAGCTGTTGAACTGAAAAGCATGTCCCAGCCATCCAGAAATGAGTGACTGGGATATTAAATAGACAAGGAGATAGCAGGAGGGAGGGTGGGAGGGAGTGGCAGACACAAAGACACAGTTAGAGCTGATCCAACTAGTCCAAAGCTGGCCGTCATCTCTTTCTTAATCACTTTTACTTGACCTCAAATGAAACAAGTCATGGAAAGATGACAACTATAGTGCTATAACAGAGACCAAACAGTCCACTACCAATTACATTTCAAGTGCCTCATGAGTGTGCCGTTGCTTGTATGGTAACTACCTTTGTTGTTGTTGTGGTTACTTTTGAATTTTTTTTATTTATTTTTTGTTTCCCACAGTAGCCATGATCATCTGCACTGATGTAACAACTTTCCCAGATAGAAAACAACAACAATTGTTTGCATATACTTGAAATTATATTGTTTAATGTTTTTATCCCCAATATGCATGTAAATAGATATAGATACAAAATATTAGAAACCCCTTTCAATAACGCGATCTGATAAAACATAACCACAAGGTGTAGCCACAAAAATTACCTTAGAGTTGAATCCACACTGCTCTGATGCACTTTTACATTCCTTATCATCCGGTTAGCTAGGTGAGTCGAGCCACGGTCTTCTATGTTACATCTGTATGTAGACACGTTTTGGGTTAAAAGGACTCTTCTGTACAAACTTAGTACCACCATTTCCAGGTTATGGACCAAAATGGTGTCCCTCATTGGACACCCCCCTTGCCTCGCCGTCACTCTGGGACAATGATTGGCCTGAAGCCACATTAGCATTTACCCAACCCACCTTGCTAAGTGTGCTGTGGGCTGTTATGTGTGTGAACGTATTATGACTGGTTGTCAGTGAAATAATGAATAATTAATATTGTACTGGATAATGTATCCCTCAAGATAAATGGGCAATACATAATATACTGTAAAATATGCAGTACATTATGTATTACCCACATGCTGTACAATGCCTCTTCCCAATCACAGGAAAGCAATTGATCAAGTGATTGCTGAGTGGGTTAAAAGTCAACCTTGCCCACAGAGCAACAGTGCACTTAGGGAAAAGGCATTGATTAATCCTAGGTAAGATCAATTATGTATCTTCCAGGGCCATAGGTTTTAGACAAATTAGGCTGTAATCTGTCTTTAATTCATTTAGGGGGCATCTATTAAGTAGAAATTAATCTCAAGAAGCCTGTGACTGCACCTTCCTATTACAAACACTAAGTCTTACATGGCACCTGCAGACCAGGCAGGATACAAACTACTGTCTGAAAAATGCAACACACCACAGCACCTGACGAATGTCACAGCCACAAGTAATGACAAAAGCTCATTCCTCACCTAACAAATATTTTCACATTCGTTCCTCTACTTATGTTCTGTTGCTGTGATAGGAAACTGTGATGGAAGGGTGGCGCTGACAGTCGTATAAATACTTTCTGAGGCCGAGGCAGCTTCTCCTCGTGATTATGCATATTCATGGAGCCTGCCGCAGTCATACAATGCCTTTCCTGACAATACAAGAACTGTGATAATTCAAACATATTGCCGACAGTGTACTATGTCAAACATTATGCCAAGTGTGCTGTCAAACCAGCCTGGATGGCTGCATGGCCATAAAGAGAGTCATTCTGGGGATTTATTGTGAGCTTCGTTTCTGCTGGTTTTATGTGGGGAAACATATAAATTAGATGTATAAATTAGACTTCTGGGATATTCCCTAATGCAGATGATGGTCGTATTTACCATTTACGGTGTGATTCTGAAGCCGGTCTATTGTCATCCCTTCTTCATGTTTGAAAGCCTGTCATGGTGTCATAATTCAATTAAAATATCAGCCGTTACTTTTCCTATCAGCCCATACTCTAGCAACGAGAACAAGGAAGATGATTTGTGTTCAAAATACAACATATTGGAAACATGCAAAGATCAAAACCTATTGTGTGGAAGATTTAGATTATGCTCACTTATTGTGCCTTTGTGTCATTTTAGAGTCTCACCTGCAGCAGTGTATTTTGGGTCCCATGGACACAGGGGCATTTCATGGTATTTTCTCTTGTATTATCCAGTTTATTGAATAAAGAGGTGACTTGGACTTAAGTTTGGACTGAATGGGGATTGTAGATTTTGACCAGTGGAAACAACTTGAAAGCTCTGATGTCAAACACAGAAACTGCCCCTTCACTCTTCAGGGACAATCACACTGTATGGATAAAGCATGAGCAGCAAAACAAACAACCAATCTTTGGCTGATCTCTTCATTGATCCAGGCCGCAGCCTGCTGGTCCCAAATCTGTAATATATCTACTTCTCACAGCTCCGACTGCGTCAGAAAAAAAAGAAAATTAAGACAAAATTCTGTTTATTCCTAAAAGAAAGACACGAGGAACCAAACAGTAAGAGCTGTAGCCTCAATTCACTCAATGACTAGAAGAGATGCATTTGTTTTGTGATACTTGTACCCGTGCTTTAGTAATACAATAAACATGCAAGAAATCAATAAAAGATTAATTTGATTTTTAAGTTCATAGGATACAAACTTGACTTTGACTTGAACTGCAAAAAAGCAGAAACAAGAAAGAAATATTTGTTTTCTTTGAATAAAATAAAATTATCATCCTTGATTTTTCATGAAATCAAACCCTATTTGTCAAACTATTCACAATGTTCTGCAATAGCCATTGAACATATTTATATTACTATGGTAGTTTTTATAGGCAGTGGGAGAACATCCTACTGCTGCTGCTTCTTATTACTACTACTGCATTACACTATGTTGCTTAGCAATGATACTAATGATAATAACAGTAAAACTTTAGTGCAATCTTTATACAGTTTACTGATGATATTTGCATTATAGTAGAATGGTGTATAATAATATAATAAGCCTGATTTGGTTATTCTTGGTGGCTCTTGATAACAGTAAAAACCAACACCGTCTCCTAACCAGTAGTGAGTGAGAAGCATCTGACAAAGATGGACAAACCAAAGGCTTCATATCAAGGATTCTCTCAATATGCCTTCCTGTAAGGAACCAGCCCCAAGACCTGCTGTCAGGAGCCCAGTCTGTGGCGAAGTTCTATGGTGTGCATCTACAAAAGAGACTTTTATTTAACAGGTAACAAATGCAGCTCTTGATTCAAACTGAATAATTAAGGCCACCAATGTGGCAAGAGGGAACGTGTTTCATCAATATTTCTTCCATCACCAGTATCTACCTACAGTCTGCGTTCATTCCACTGTTGATGGATGCAACCTCTCTTTAATCATAGCAATCAGCCACATTTCTTTCTAGGTCTGTGTAAGCCAAAAAAAACAGTAATGTTTTCAACGCTCTAAGCACCACAAGTGAAATGTGAAGACACGCTTACCTTTCCAGATTTAACCAAATCCACAACCTTTCCATAACATTAACCCGAACGTTTTAATAGCCTAGACCTAACAACATGTGGGAACCCTAGTTTATGGTTTCAAAATCCTAGTGTCTACCTCTGACATCCCAATTCATCCCTACAATTTCTGTAGAGCAGAGGAAAACACTTCATTCCCAATGAACACAATGTTAATCCCGGCAAAAGCATTTAGTGTCATATAAGTGTAAAGACAGGGTTGGATAACATGGCTGAGTATTTACTTGAAAGTACTTACTAAATTTGCAAATTACCGCAGAAATATTAGGGCTTCAGGGAAACAAGGTTTTATACAGTATTAACAATCTTTTGAGCTCCATATGAACAAACAGAAGAAGCAGTATGGGATCATGTGACAATGACTAAAGCTTATTGTGTATGAGACACACAGGAACTACACTGTAAACAACTTAGGTCCCCACACAGAACTCCCGAGGGGTTTAGAGCACACTACAGTAGCCAACTAAACCTATGGAATGCACCCACCCACACACACACACACTTGTGAACACCAACACACAACTGCACAGGTCCATGGCAATTTCTTGGAGGGAGAGCAGATGAAGGATTCGGCACTCTGGTCTTTTTTCAGTCTAACAATGTGCTGTCCACTGATGACCATTTGTTTTCAAATGGAGGTACCTGCTACAAGCCAGCCACACTCCGACTGGAGACCAGACACACACACTGTACATCTCTGGAACAATACCCAATTAAAGCGCATGCTCCTCTCCATTTATTTTGTATTCTTCTAGCTACCAAAGCCCCCCTTGTTTCTCTTTCCACCCTTGATTTTATCTTGTTATTGCCTTCTTTTTGGCCACCAACCCCTCCGTTGTCGCCCATCTTTGTGTAAATCCCCAGAAAAGAAATATGTAGTTGTATTATAATTGGTTCCCGAGCACCCATTCCAAAACAATCAGTGCTGCAGCATCTCGACTTGGAAGACAGGTCCCAGCAAAGTAAGATAAGTAGGAAGTATTACGGCTGTTGCGCAAACATGATTAACGACATGCTTAGACGTGTTTTCTAAATATTGGGAGGTGGGGAGCATACCTGGGGCAGCTCTGAGACTCTTGAGATAATGAATAGAGCCACAGAGCATGCCAGAGATACAGCTGCCACCTAACGGACAATTAGGTACCATGAGGCGAGACGATAAGGTAAATGAAAAGTAAACACGAAGAAGGGATTCTTGGAGGATTCTTTGCTTAGTACAGTGTTACTCTGTAGAGCTGTAATGATGCATTTGACCCTTTTTTATTTGTTAACATGTTAACACACAGGTTCTGTACACAATAAAAAGGCTGCACCAAAAACATTTGAGCATGCTGCTATAGAATATCCCACATGGACGTGTCACAGCACCAAGATACAGTGGCTTAACTTGAAGAGCTATCTACAGGTAATATATAACACCGTTTCTGTTAAACACTATCAGAATCAGAATCAGAAATCCTTTATTAGTCCCACAGCGGGGAAATTTACATGGTTACAGCAGTAATGTATGCGTACATCATTTAATTACTAATTAAAGAAACAACATTGTTTCTGCAGTGGCTGAGCCATTTTCTGGTTCTACACACCTTTTTGTGTTTTGGTAATGCCGCTAAAACAGAGAAGTTTTAAAAGGGAGCCTAACAGGTGACGTGTACGATGTCCGTTTCCGACCTACACTATGACAGACCTTGTGTGTCATCGGGTTCCTGAGTGGTATAGCGCCACGTATGAGGGCAATGGAATAGGCAAATATTGTGGTTTATTACAACTTGGGTCCTTCTTTCATATTCTTGGCAACCATTTCTATTGGTTATGATGGGTTTAGTGGACCTGGTCCCAGACATCTGGATTGCTGCTCATATCTCAGATTCAAATAGGTCTGTAATTGTACTCATTAATGGCTGTTTTCCTAGTTGCCGAAAAACGGAGATAGTAAGTGCGTTTCCCTCCACCTGCTTTGTGCTCAATTTGTACATGAGGAAACCTGAGCGGTAACGCTGGTAATTCGAAAAATAATAAGGTCATCAATAAAAGCAAAATGTGACACAGTGCGATGGGAACAGAAAATCATGACATGCATGAAGCACGTGATGTAAATGTCCACTGAAACTTCTGCTCCACGAGGGACGAAACTTTGTGAAGAAAAACACATCAGATCTTTGTAAAGCAATGGCAACACTGTAACATTCCTCAAATTCCTACATGAAACTAACATAAATGCCATATTTCCATCACGTTTACCACACCTTTCATTTGCTTGAGGTTTGACTATTGCTCTTTTAATTGTATCATCCCAATTTACAATATTCACAAAACAGTAGTGGATGGAAAGGTACACTAATTTGCATTTATCTTGTGCAAAGTTCTTGGAAATTTAGTTAAAATGTGTTTTTAATTTGGAAGGAAACTGGATTACTCAGAGCTTTGTAGGCATGATGATAGGAACATCATCGTCCTATGCCAGAGCTGGAAGAGAAGTAGAAGCAGGAAGTTGGTCTGTAAACTATGATAGCAGATCTTTATCTATAAAAAAAATAAAATAAACAGTGGATGGTAATATCCTATTAAGGATTAAGAGTACATGTCTTGTGTTAAAACATCTTTACAGAATCATGTTTGAGATTTCTGTAGTAATGCAGGGACATTTCAAGGTTATAGACAACATTTCCAGGCAGCAATCGAGACTTGTGACAGTTCTGACATTTAAATGTGCTCTAAATCTTTATTTAATCTTTCTGATAGAGCGCTGTACATTAAACAGGTGGGGTTGATGCACTGTCAATCAAAGTGGGCATATAGAGCAATGTATAAGCAATTACACTCTAGGTAGCAAGATTTGAATAGAAAAAGTGTCGAGTTGAGTGAGAAATCGTCCTCTGGCAAAGAAGAGGAAGCCAATCAGATTGGAGCATGCCGCATATAAGATGGTGAAGGTTTTCTCTCCTACAGCAGTATTTACAGCAGCATTAATGTCCCCTGGGTATTTATGACCGGTAAGCGTGATGTCTGAGCGTAAGGTTTATGTAAACCATATTTCTTAAAGAAGATAGCATTGGAGTTGCTGCTACAAGCAAGAAAGCTTAACACAAAGTCTGACAAAATTAATGATTTTGATGGAAAAAGCAGAGCAGAAGCTTATTTCAAGTACGTGCACACATTGTCTAAAGTTTTTCCTTCTTCTGTGAAAGATATTTCATTAAAGGACATCAAAAGTTACTTTCTCTCTGTCTCCTTTTTACTTAATCTCTTTATATGGCTTTGGCAGAGGCTGTCTGTAGCTTCATTACAGCTGAATGTCACAGGTAGACTGGGCCATTCCTACTAATTAGTTAGTTTATGGTCGTGCAGGGGAATAAAGGGACATTGCACTATACGATCTGTTCACTCGTGAACTCTTGTACCTGCCTAGGTGCCTGGTTAGAACATGACTCTTTCCTGAGGATGGATGACTAACCTAAAGACACAAATAAAAATACTGTATAGCAGGACCTGAAGAGACAAAGAGAGAAGACAGAGGAGAAGTAAGAGGCAAATTTTAATGAGGAAGATGAGAGGGTGGCGAAATGCAGTGCTTGCTGCTGATGAAAGAGGAGATTAAGAGGTGATAGAAGAAGAGGGAGCAAGGTAGGGAGAAAGGTATGTAGTGCTTAAGGGAGAAGGGGAAGAACAAAAAAAAAAAAGGAGGAGGCGGTGGCGACAGTGGAGGCGGAGGAAGGACATGAGAGAAAGTGGCAATGAGGTGTGTTTTCTCTTTGGGTTTTTTCAAAAGGCAAAAGTTTTTAAAGATGGTGAAAGTTTGGAGGAAGATGTCTGGGAGGGTTGAACATATCTGCAAAACACCCCCAGGTAGGAATAAAAAAGACAGTTTGGGAAGCTGAATCATAGAGCTGCTATGCTTAATCAGTAGAGTGGCCATTGCACTTTGTGTGTGAATGTGAAGTGTGGGGTGGGGTGAGAGTGAAGTTAGGTTTAATTAGATCATATTGGGAGTGGCCTCCTCCCCCTCTCACAGAATAGGTGACATACTTGAAAGAACAGTCAAAGTCTCCCCAATTTCTTGTGATTATGCTCCTCTCATTATTGTGTTAACTATTGTGTCAATGTGTTGTAGAAGGCAGAGGATGTGTACAGATGAATGACTGCAGAGCTAAAAGACAGCATGAAGAGAACGAGGAGCTGAAGAGAGCAGAGTGCAGCAGAATTAGAAACATTGACTGAGGTAAAGTAAGCGTGGTATGGGTGAAAAGGTCAAAACGGTGGTACCTAATATGGAGGCAGCACAGCTGGCTAATTCTGTAGTAAAAACAGTAAAGCATGTGTTCATATGATATATTATAGGGTTATTTCTTATATATAGTAATTACATTATATGAATAATTTCTAGACAATATATTACTAAAAGTAACTAGACATTATTATAATTTTTTTACATCCAATTAAAGTACATGGGAATTGTCAAGGCAGCGCCACGGCATGTGGAAGAAGGCTGAGTCACCTTGTGCCTCTCAACCACAACACAATCCGACTGCCACAATCCCTAATAAACAGGCTCAAGGTTCAAGGCCACAATGGGCCAGCTCTCTCAGACGACGTACTGGGGACCAGACAAAAGTGGACCACTATAAGTCACCATAAACACAAATAAAGAAAAAACCCAATAAATAAAATAACATTGTTGGAAACATGATTTAGTACCTTAGTAAACATTTCGAGGTCACGGTCTCGTACAATAGTTTCAAGTCTTCTTCAAAAAAGCATAAATTATGGTCCCATTTAGAGTAAATAAAAACGATAAAGTAGAGTATATTTGAGGCTGGGGTTACCTTCTTATTGATAGGTAGCTACCACACAGCGTTGTCGTCCGCATTTTTGTCTTTAACACCTTTTTTGTCTTTAATCCCATTTTTTTCTTTAACCCCAACTTTATCCTTTTCACAGTTCAGTTCATGAAAGTTAATTGTAACATTTCCGTTGCCTAAAAATGTGTTATTTCAGTGTTCGGCTGTACTTAGCTCCGCCCTCTTGTGTCACATCTGGTTAAAAAAAAAAAACATGGCGAAATGCCAAACTTCAACAAACCAATGGGTGACATCACGGTGACTATGTCCACTTCTTATATACAGTCTATGATAATTACAAAAGGTAACAATAACAATACTGTTGATCCGGACAGCCTGACCATGATGACCTGTCTGGAGCTCCCCGATGGTGCACTTATATTAGTATTATTGCAGGTTACCCTCAATATATAACATGTGCTGCAATGGTGGTAGTACTAGAGAAGTTGGCAGTAGTGCTATTGGTAGTAGCAGTAGTCAACCCGGTCTACAAAATTACATTCCCATACAACTAAACTGGATTCTCAACTACATTTTGAGGGAAACAAAATTGTAGGTTGAACCAAAACAAAACAAAAAAGCAACAAGACTACTTGGTTAGGTTTAGAAAAAATGATCATGATTTGACTTAAAATGTGTACGTTTGTTACGTCATTGACGTTACAGACGTACATTTTAAAAGCCAAGGCTGACTTTTGGTTTCACACGGGACATGAACAGTGGAATTACTGGGTTTTTAGAGACCCGTCCATCCACGAAGCTACCTCCTTGTGCGGACTTCCACAGACTTTGATTAGAAACAAATTTGTAATTGACAATGCAGGTTCATCGTATGCGAACATCACATTGCTACTTACACTGAGCGTCTGCTAGCAGTAGTGGTAGAGCTAGCAGCAGCAGTAACACTTACTCTCTGTATATCTGAAGTTAGTTGCAGCAGTGTTGGAGAAGCTGTAGCTCGGAGAGTCTCTGTCCCTCTAACTGGAGAGTTCAGACTCACGTAGGCCACTGCACTGCTCTGTAGGACAACACTGTTATCCTGAAGGGAACACACACACACACACACACACACACACACACACACACACACACACACAAACACAATCATCATTACACTCTCAATGATATTCACAACAGTATAATTGTTATCATCACACTCGTCACAATATTGTCATTATCATCATCTCAAGTCCACAGAAAGAGTCCTTTCCAGTTCTCAGGATTACACGATTGTCCTTGGCAGCCATTCTTTGTCTTCTGCTGTTGCTTGTAATGTCATTTAATGTCATTTAAAACTATTAGATTAAAACCTATAGTTGAATATAATCTGACATTTTTATGAAGTATACATTATCATCTGTGTTCCCAACTGCTGGTTCCCAACTGCTCCAGTCTCAGGGTCCAGTTTTACTCCTTAGTCATTAATTCAAGGTCCACACATAAGATAAATTACTACACATTCAATTTCATTTCACAAAATGTTAAACAACATGTGGTCTTAAAAGACAATGAAATAAACCGTTTTACAAGTGCAACTACCTAATAAATAGCACTGCAGCCAAAAAAGTGCATATTATGGCTTCCAGACCAGTGATATAAAAACTGCTTCAAAGGCAAAGCATGGTAATAGGTGAAATAATACACCAATAATAATAATAATAGTAGTTTGATTGGTGGTCTCTATAAAGGCAGATCAGAACTGCCAATCAGATGACTTATCTAATTTTCCTGCTTTCTTCCTTTGCGGTTCCATTGTTGAAGACCTATTCTATAGAGTCATTGTCAGCCAAACTGTAACTGAGTTATGAGGGAATAAGAATAATGAATAGTCAATTATAAATGAAACCTACTCAATCAAAACAATATAGTCTGATTGCTGCCGTGGGGGGGTTATTCTTCCATTATAGCAGAATTCCTGTCTTGAGAGAAAAGCGTAGGACCAGCCACCCAGTAACTGGCGCTCCTCTTTCTTCTTGTAATCGTTTATTGTGGCCATGTCCACTTACATTTGAAAAAAGCTGCTGCATGAACCCAACTATTATCTTCATCTTTAGTATTTTAGCTTATTGCTTGCTAACTGTTAACAAGCCATAGCAATAGCATATGTTGGAGAAAGTAGAAAGTTTTTTCTGGAAAAAAATTAAAAGGTTGTGTATGGTGATCCTTATATAGCCACAATCTTTGACCCATGAGCTGACATTTAAAACAGATGCTCTTGTGCTTGCTGACCTTTCCCCACTCATAGGACCCGATGTTCCCCAGGGCTGAGCCTCCCCACGAGCAAAACACAGTGGTACGGTCTGGCACCCATCCTCGTTTGGTCTGCTCTGTCAGCGCCGCGATCAGCTGATTCATGATGGCGGAAGCCCCTCCTCCCTGGTCGCTGTCATGACGACTGCCAACTAGGACATAGCGATCTGCAAACATGTAAAAATGAGAAGACACATTTATGCATTTATTCCTTTGTTTGTAGGTGAATACTGCTACTGTACCACATGTATTATATATGGATGTATGGGCCACTTATGTCAACATTTATTCAATCAAATAGAAACAAAACACATGGTTGTAGATGTATTGCTGATGTATGGCCAATATGAAACAAGTTTCTAGTTTCCAGATCTATTATAAGCAGATGTAGTGCAGCTGTCCTATGAAAAGTGCAGTAGATGTCGTGCAGCATTGGAACACTTGGAGGTTGTTGAGGCAACAACAATATTTTTAATGAAACTTAAGCAAAAATGAAACCAAGTACATCACTTCTAAAATATTCTTATTCCATCATCATTTTAGGCTTTATTCTCTTTCAGTAACACTACTTTTAAACTGAGTAGATTCCAAACGGATGCTAATTTAAAATGGGAATTCAATGAGAAGTGCGTGGTGTATGTGCTCATGCAGATCCATAACAATACAATACAATCATACAGACTATTTTCCTAACACGATCTTATAAACATCCAGGGGCCGTCATCTCCATGGTCAAGGAGTGCTGAGGCTCCAGGTTGCATGGACAGTAATTAAAAGAATAAGTCTTTTAACTAATTGTCAATACTCAAGCAATTTGGTGTCTGTTTCCTTACTGCTTTTTAGAGCTTACTCATTAGTCTCCTGTTACCTTTGAACATGTTTTACATTGTTGCATTTAACTTCAGGGACAAATTCACTCATTGAGGGATTCTTTGCTAATCTTATGTAGTGTTTATTCTTGGTACCGTGAGACTCTTCCCTTTAATAATGCCTTGTTTGAAAAGATAGTTTTTCCTCTTGTTCTGTGTTCAAATGAATCCTAAACTCCAGACACCATTGAACTCAGACATATAAATCTTCTTCATGAATTCGATTCAGAGGTCATTGTATCAAGAGATGTAACGTGAATAGAGAAACAAAAGTAAATGGTGGGAGCACATTTATAAAATGAGAAGGTATAATACTACAGCTCAGTAAAATCACAAAATGGTATTCTTGTGCGGTGTCTATGTGTGGATTTCCTAGGAAACACACAGACACACACAAATGCTCCAGGCTTCTTTGTATGCCTTACATTTTCTACAAAGAGAGTGTTGCGTGTGGATGCACAAAGCAGCTTCCTGCAGGCGAAGAGAAGAACAGAGCAAAGCTCATCACTCCAGCACAGAACGCTGATGACTTTGTTTGAGAAAAGAGGTGCTTAGAGAAGCCTGCTAGCTTAGCCTAAGAATCTGACAACACATTATTGCACTGAGAGCAGCTTCCAGGGTAAATCAACCATTACTGTAAACTGCTCGGAATCAGTCATATGTGAAAGCGCAGTTTGCTCCTTTCTTTTCATTTAATTGTATATGTTTTTTCATGGGTATATGTATTGCTCAGGATTCACACACTAAAGGTTAAATGAAGCATTTATAAAAAAAACTTCAAAAAAAACTTAGAAAACTAAAATCATTAAATACAAGTCTTCAAGTGTTCTGGCTGCCCTTAGGCCTGCAAAAAAAAAAAAAAAAAGCTTTAGTGTACTCAATGAAGGTTTTTTGTTTTTTAGTGTTGTACCACAGTCCCACATTTTTATAATTTCTTCAGGTTTGTGGTTGTGTTAAATTTTGATGATCTACCTTCGCTATTCTTTCCAGAAGTGTTTAACTGCCGCTCTTTTAATTATATACTGCTGCGCTGTCTTCTTCTGCAGTGGTATAATGGTTTTACGACTGGAGAATTGACGCAACCTACTGCTTATCTTGGGGAACCAACTCCTAATGATGGCACAACAGTAGTGGATGGAAACAAGCATTTTTATCTTTTGCCGATCTTCTCGGAATTCGGTTAAAATATGCGATACATCTGGATGGAAACATGCTCGCAATGTGTCCTAGTGTAATGTAGATTCTATCTGTGACCAGTTCACATTGCTCCTTGCCTCCCTTGATTATATGATTTGGTATTATCCAATTTTTAGAGCTATATCAGCCCTGTCAGATGTTTTTGGACATCCAATACAACTAGATCTTCTGAATATTTGGGATCTCTTGGGTAAAAAAAAGAGTTAAAGATATTGTTGCAACCTTTGTAGCACTACTACCTTGTAGGTAAATGATGCTATTGCTACGTTTTTAACTTTTCTCCCACTTTTTTGTGCTGTTGTACTGTCATCTCTGTATCTCCCTCTATGTGTGCATTGTATGCTTTTGTTTAATATCAGTATGATCAAAAGTTATAATGTAACATTTCACTTCAATTCTTCAAAAATAAAAGTGCTCCATTATTTTTGCTGCGTGTACTCCCTACAGTGTTAGTAGACTTGTTTTTATTGAAGAATAGCCCTTAACAACACGCTATTTTGGCGATAAAAGTTCCTATAAATTCTTCCCCGCTATTTTTTTAATTTAAAGCTTTTATCATGAAGCAACATGTAGGGCACGCTTTGACCTGACTCCGGAGATGGTCCATCTAAGGCGGCCCGACACAACTCAGGGCACTAAAACTGGTAATGGAATCTCTCGCGTGATGACACTGCTAAAGAGGTAATCGTGTCAAGACCGCTAAAGGAAAATCAGGTGAAACTATATTTTGATTAGTCACTTCTTGCCGCCGCAAAACTAATGATTAATGCTCAATTAAGAAAAAGAAAAAAAAAATGAAGAAAAGAATATAATTGGGAAGGGAAGCCACCAATGAAAAGATAAAAAAGACAGCAACATCATTCAAATACGTGCACAGCATTATATTTAAACATTCTTTGCATATAGCAGTGATTCATGCAAATTGGCCCTCTATATTGTTATGGGCTGTTTGAGTCAAAACCGTTGCGAATGTGCATGAATATTCATTCTGTTTAGGGTCGAGATAAATGAGCGGCGAACAGACAAATGATCAAACGGCAACAACCAGTTAAAGCGTCGCTCCTTCCAAAGATTTGTGGCCCATATTATCTTCTTTAGTGGCCCATTATGGCTTCCTAATATCACACTGTAAATCAGCAAGGTAATTTTCCACCAGTGACTGGGCAGGGCAGGTACAGTAGCTATGCATTGCTACAAGTAGAGGGGAGGGCGTGAGACGAGGACAGCTGTGGGGCGAGGCAAGGGCAGGATCCCCTGCAGAATGGCAATTTAAAAAACTCATAAGGACAGAAACAGCTAATCAGAAGGGGCTGTGTTGCCATTTAAACACAAAAAAAAGAAAACCTGATTCATTTGAAACATATCCCAGTACGTCAAACCATTTAACCTTTTCTTTTGCATGAACAGCTCTCATTGTCCACTCTCACCTACCATTACACTGCACAAGCTGTTTTCACCAACAACAAAAAAAAGAATAAAGCTCTAATAAATCCAGTGTACACTAGCTATCCAGCACCAAGTGGCAGAGAATAGTGAGTAGATGTCGTGGTGCTGCTCATTTTCTTTGTCAATTAATTAATTAAACTACTCCAATAACTGATTGATGATAAAAAGTCAGAAAATGGTGAAAAATATCCATCACAATTCCAGAGCAAAGTGTCAGAAAACAGAGTAGAAAGGCTGAAATGCAGCTTCTCTGTGCTCCTGTGCTATTTGCACATATTTAAATGAGGTAATATACATACATTTGCTCCAAAATTGCCCCCTTTCTCTGCAAATAATAATGATGTTGATAAAAAAATCAAATTCACAAAGATCAGCACGAACAGCCACACACAGTTACAGTGAAATTATTAGCGTCTTCAGAGCGTTGGTGTAAACTGAAGCACATTTACCACCAGAAGGTCCGTGCAAACTCATTCATTTTGACAGGATGCAATGAAAGTTGTCTCATGAAAAATAAATAAATAAATCTCCCATACAGTACATGTCATTTTTGAGAATAAATAAGCAAAAAACAGAGAAAAGATTAATGAAAAATAAGTAGCCTAAGGAAGACTTGAATGCTTCGCATTTGTCATGGTAATCGACATCCAAATCAGTATTCGGATAAAGTGTTTTGTTTGCAAATAAGAATGGTAATCCTACATATGGTTATTCATTATGCATCAACATTAATGATTATTTATTCTCAAATGGATGGCGCCGTTAGTTGTGTGTAGAGGGTGTGTGCTAACGGAGCAGACAGACAGTATTTTATTTTATATGGCATAGGCTACAGCCTATATATTTATTCATTTGTTTATAGACCTACATATGAATTTTTATGGGCTATTACTGTCATTTATTTGATGTGATTTTTGCACATTTTGTAGCCGTTTTTGTTTCAATACAAAGGAAACAAGTAACATTTTTGTCCTCATCTCTCATTTGGTACAATCCTCAACATAAGGTGATTATATAGCTTAAAAGAATAAATAAATAATGTCTTCCCTCTTCTTCCTTTTTCAAATCCTTGCCTAACAGGTTTCTCTTTCCTCTCCTCTTTCCTCTCCTCTTTCCTCTCCTCTTTCCTCT
>CALSCE010010686.1:20971195-21032338 GCA_943593645.1 Bovichtus variegatus | reverse complement strand
CTCTTTCCTCTCCTCTTTCCTCTCCTCTTTCCTCTCCTCTTTCCTCTCCTCTTTCGGGAGGTTTGGGTGGAAGTGGCACTCGGGCAAGCACCTCCAGACAAGACCTCTTGCTTCAGGCTGACTATCACCCCTTATAACCGGCCCATTGACCCCAAGCACATACATACTTTGCTACATGGATAATTGCAATCAGACGCAAAAAAATGCCATATTGCACTCAGTGGCAAAACTTTATGGTACGCGTTTGCGCTGTGATATCATTTGCGCAATATCTTCTGTGAATCTGACCTTGAGACGGGGCAGATAGCAGGTGCAAATGATGTGCAGTTCATGGCTTTTCTAGTCCTTGCGACCACTCAAAGGACTTTTACAACACAAGTCAGCATTCACCCATTCACACACACACACACATACATACATACAGAGGCAGAGGCTACCATACAAGGTGTTACCTCATCATCAGGAGTGATAAACATTCACACAGACTCACACACCGTTGGCTATGCCATTAAGAGCAATTTGGGGTTCAGTATCTTGCCCAAGGACACTTTGACATGTTGACTGCAGGGCAGGGCATCGAACCTTCTGATTGGTGGACAACCACTCTACCTCCTGCAACCAATGTTTTATGAATTGGCCCCTTAGAGTGCTATCTTGGAGCTAATGTTAATGTAGCTAACAGGACTGGATGTGGAGGTAATGTTAACCTTACTTTCAGTAGACTATTTTTCATGTTTACTATATGTGGGAATGGGTGCGAGATTAATGTTGGCTGTCAACCATTTAAATCTTCAACCAGATGTTTTCTATGTTTTTGCTGTTTGTCTACCAGTGGACATCATTTTAGGTGAACAAGCAAGTATGCATCTTTTTGTCGACTAACACAAGCAATAACCAAATGACTAATATGTGACTTAAAGCAATCAACGTTTCAACAAGACTAAATTAAGGTCATGAAGAGGTTGAATAACTAGCTGAAAGAATGAACACTCCTATCTGTGCTGTCAAATACTGAGAAACAGTTTTAGCTTTCAGCAAATTTTACGAACCTGGGTTTCTCCTTCCTTTCAGGTATCCCACAACATTGTAAATCTTCTTGTAGGACAGCTGATTTCCAACAGTCAGAGTAATCTTCTTTCGTTCTAGAAAAAAGAAAAGACAAACTTTAAGATGAGCTGCTGTTGGGAAAAGAAATACCCTTTTGAAGTTCCCTGTTGGTGATTTCAAACATGATCCTATTTTTGACCAGCTTTGGCCAATTTGACATTGTTATTTGAATCCAAAATTGTCCCCAGTGTGATGACACAGGAGGATACTGAACTCTTATGTTGTTGGTAATTGCCCAGAGAGAGGATGTAAATGAGAAACAGCACGACTTGAAGGCTCTGTCAAAGATGCTGTTGCAGTGTAAACTTAAGCATACCAGACAGAAAAACAAACTGGTGGTAAACAATTTGAAAGTCATCAGCAGTGTGGTTGCTGAAGTAAAAAAAAAACATGCTCTATAAATGCAGGGTGCAAAAATACAACCAGCAACCAGCCAATCATCAGGTTGGTTTTAGGCTGCATTGACTGATTCATCCATTCCAACAGCCCAAAACCTTTACAAAAAAGAAATGTGATGTTTACAGAGCACATTTTGCAGGTATGTTAAACCTTCTTTGATACGCTGAATGAATAACAACCTAATCCCTGTGGCAATACGTTTCCTACAATACACATTTTCTAACTGCAAACTAGTTAAATACGATTGTGCTTTTTTTTCTTTTTTTTTTTTTAGGAGAAAGGGTTGCATATTGTATGCAGGATAGACAAAGGACAGAAAAAGTATAACAGAATGTGTTAAGAGTAATACTGGGGTCCAACATGATTTTCATATAGGTTTTCTAACTTTGCTCTATGTTGTTAAGAACAATACGAACCGATCAACAAGACTAGCAGACACCAAATAATAAATTCTATGTACAATTAAGTACAAACTCAGACACCGACTCTCTTCGTCAAATTCCTTTCTTACTCTAAGACTGTCAAGTGGAAACACACTCAATTTAGAAAAAATGTTTACGTGTGCATGCTTTATCAGTTTTCAAATGTATTTCATTCCAAATATTAGACAGTGATGCACAACATACAGTAAGACTATACATCTGCACCTCTGCACCTGCAGGGGGCGGGGGGGTTATGCATCTACTGTTGTACCAACATATTGTTTCAACATATTGTTTCATATCTTTAAAGGTGTTTCGGTCATTCTGACTGACCCCTTCATGTTAGATAGCAAAGTGAATATGATATGATATCACTGAGCTGTAAATATGTGAAAGAGTAGCTGTAATGTAATGTATTGTATATGCTAAGTGGCTAATGGAGTGGCCAGTTGAAGTGACAACAGACTCCATTTGTGTTTCTGTTTGTTGTATAATGTATATAGGAATAGGAATCAGTGTCGTCACCCATTGGTTTGCAGCCTTGAGTTTGATGTTTTGACCATCGGCATCTTGGTTTTTGACCATCAGCATTTTGTTTTTAAAAAAAAACAGAAATGACACAAGATGTTGAGCCAAGTCCAACCAAACACTGAACAAGACATTTGTAGGCAACTAAAAATGTTACAATTAAATTTCATGAAATGAAAACTCACTGTGAAAGGGTTAAAGTTTTAAGACAAAAACATGGAGAGCACCTAGACCTGTCAATCACTAGGTACACACACTCTAAAGCATACCCTGCGTTATCATCTAATTTACTCTAAATGGGACTGTAATTAAAAAAATGAACATCATGCTGTTTTTAAGAAAGACTTGAAACTAGCGATTGAGACCATAAACTAGTCAGGAAAATGTTTACTGAGGTAATGATCAAGTGAGAAGTATGATCATTTTCTCATAGACTTCAACAAAATCAGACTTCTTTTTGCAACCAGTGGAGCCCCCTGCTGGATTAGAGAGAATGCTAATTTAAGGCACTTCTGCATTTGCTTCACTTTACATACCCTGAGGTTGCCTACTGGTTCTGAGCAAACTGTACCTAATGTGTGTGTGCAGTATGTGTGTGATGTACCTGCATCACTGTCAGCCATTAGAGAACAAAGGTTGTGAGAGGTGGCTTTGAATAATAAGCATGTTATATTATTGTTGTTATGTATTGTTATAGAGCCTCTCAACATTTATGTACACTTTCACACATTCCCTCAGCATCTCGGCTTTTCCTCTCATGCTTCATGTGTCTATATTGGTAAATATAAACAATGATGTTCCTTTTAGGTGTTAGCATATTCAGAAGACTGTACATGAAGGAGAGGGCAGCAAATGGTAAACCCTAGCCACTTTGTTGGGTTTACACGCAATGGCCAACAAAATGAACCTGTTCAAATCTATAATCAGAGAGATTAGATGATTATATGAGGATAGGGGATAGGTAAAAAAAAATATCAATAGATAACCAATAATAATAATATAACATTACCATAAGTGGATTGTCATGAAATGTATTAACCCAGTGTCTTCCACTGCCAGCTTGATGAACCAGAATGAAATGAAGTAACTGAGATTTGTGCTTTATATATTTTTTATTTATTTATATATATTTATTTTTTTTTACAATTCTTACACTATGTTTTAAAGAAAGCATATTTTTTGAAAATGAACGGAGTTTAAGGAACCTTGTTCGTAGTTTCTTACTTTGAATAATTATTTAAAAGAAATCCATTTTATCCATCCATTGCTTTTCCTTAAAGGTGGTCAGAGTTTCCAAGTTAACGTTTGTATTCTGTGATTATTAAGTATTCAGGTGATGCATAAACATAACTTTTTAACCATCACAATATATTGTACAAACATTTAAGACAACTATTTTCTCATACTAGTCTTAAATTACCCCTATAAAGAAATAGGGAAGAACCCAAATGACCCCAATAGAAATGTATGTTAAAGTTTTAAATACAAACTGGCTCCAAAGGTAACAAAACCAGACCCCACACACCCCCAAACACGCACACACCCCCCACACACACAATGCATTTGACAGAGCAGTCACTGTGTCTGCCAGCTTTGCTGCCTTGCTGGATGGCTTTGAGCTCTAGGGGGGCCAATGGCTGGATATCTGAGGGAAATACAGACGAGGTGCCAGTAGAGATGTGAAGCAGGGGCTCAAACTGTGTGTGACAGAGGTCCCCTGCCTACAGCACAGCACTACAGCACAGCACTACAGCATGACAGCCCACTTTTACAGCTCCACTCCCGTCCTCCATCCCTTCCCCACTGCCTCCTCGCTCCTTTTTAATACATTATAAAAATTCACTGCTTTTTCTCATAGGCGCCACATAACCCATCTATCATTTTTGACATTGGCATAAATGACTTTGGCTAAAGAGCAGGGATGGAACATGTGGCCCGTTTGTGTATTCAATCTGCAGACGTACTCACAGGAAGCAGCGAGAGAGATTTGTCATTGGGCAATTTCTCTTCATGATGAATGGGTTTACACATAAAGCTGCTTCTACAGGTAAAGGGTAAATCTGAGTTAAGTTTTAAAGTTTGATGAACATATTTAAAAGAGACTACACTGTGTGTCTGATTTTTAAACGCTAAATTAAATGTGAAAGGAGATATTTCTATTGCCCTTCTCAACAGGTTTTACCCTTAGATTGCATGATTTTCTACCTGCTGCTCTTAAAATAAACCAGTAAATATTAATGGTAGAATGTGTCCTAACTTCACCAAATGTATCAGACTGACAATGAATTGTGACGTGACCAACAGTGCCATGTTGTCCAGTGTGTCGGGCTATTTTCAGGATTTCCCCTGTAAGCAGAAGGGTGGTTAGAAAGGTTTTCCGTCGGGGACACAGGTCCTCCCTCTGCACAGCTTTTCAGTCTCTGAAAAAGGCTTTTAAACAAGATACTTAACGTCTGTTTGCTCCAAGAAACATGACACGACTGACACTGAAACAAATTCTAACAAGTCTTCTTGCCAAAACAACAAAATAGATTGTTTAAAATTGCATTCCAAAGCAACCTACAATGATTGTTAGAAAAATTATTAAAGTAGCATTTCCTGATCTGCCAGCTCTTTGGTTAAGGTTTGGTTGGATCATAATTTGGGGAAAAATGCTAAATTGCATTCTTGCACTAAGCAAGCCTAATCTTGACCTGTCTCCAGCTCCACTTTTAACACACAGACATGAGATTGATATAAAAAGCAAATCAGAATGTTCCCTATATGTTAAAGCATTCTTTGTTAGCTTGAGTAAAACAAATTGAATTTACATGGTAGATCATCTTTGACATCTTTAGTGTAGCACCAAAACAACATCCCTCAAAATTACAGTTTATTGGATAAGTTATGAAGTGGTATTAGCAATGACCTATTAATGGAGTGTGATGAGCTGGAAATGACATACAGCTAATCTTGCAGCACTTCCTGTGTTCACTATGTGGTGCTAGAGAACACACACTTACAGTAAATCAGATGATGTTTGTCACATAAGACTGACTTCATGTTGCCAGTAGGTGGCACTATGTCTAGGAGTCAATATTGGCACGTAGGTGTCTTCAGGCCGCGACTCTGATCAAGCACAAGGTATTTGGAGCATATTGGAGAATGTTTGCTCAAGTTACGCCAACTTCCTGTTTCATGCCGAATTGTGCAAAATGGCTGGCACACCACGGCAAGGGTGTTCCATGAAAACAAAAGCTTTTGATAACTTTTCATCCTCAAGGTCTTTAGATGGTACTGACAAAATGTGAAGTCGAGCGGATTAAGTCTGTAGGAGTTATTTAAAGTACAGCACAAATGTTTAGGTCTAATAGTGATACATGTGCCTGGCAAATGTCGTGTCTAGGTGAAGCGTACCGTGAGGGCTACTTCGTTAAAGTTTTGTAGGGGCCGCTAATGAGTCCGCTTGCCACACCCAAGCCAAATAACCTTATCAGTTAACACATTCTAGCACTGTTAATGCATGTACCAAGTTGTGTTTGTTTTCAGGCATCCCTAGACCCTTAAAAACTACTTCCTGTTTCATGATTAAATCTCTAGGAAGAGTTTAAGTAAAATGCCCTCAAATGTTACAAAAACACTGTGAAACTCAAAATGACCAACTTCCTGTTTACAATATACCGGCTCCACCTGTTACATATACCTACAAAATGTCATATATATGGGTGAAACGCACGGCAGGGGCTGCGTTCTAGGTGGTGCTGTTGAGCCATTTTGGCACGCCCATGCGCAAGACCCATATTTTACATACATTTTCACCATGTTTGAATTTTGTTCTAAGTTTAATCGCGTTTTGAAGCATATTTAGACCCTCAAAAATGCAATTCAATGTGGAAAAATATAATAATAATAATAATAATAATAATAATAATCAAAGCTGCTAGCAGCGATGAACGGGCTCTTGCACATCTATGCACATCGGGGTAACTCGCAGGTCACCGGCATAATTACAAAGGAGTGCAATGATGCCTCCCACAAGAGTCTACGACAAACGGTTCATGAGTTATGAAAAAGGGCGGGGCTAGAGTGTGGGAGGCGGGGAAAACCCACACCAATGGCCTATAGATGTAATGAGGCCTGGACCCTTATCATGAAAGAGAAATGTGGGTCAGATTTTACCATGTACATTGGAGTGACAACATCATCGCGCTTCATGGCAAAGGCGACACGGCCAAAATGGCCACTTCACCACGGCAAGGTTGTTTCATGAAAACTCACAATTTTGTTAACTTTTCATCCTCAAAGTCTTCAGATAGTACTGACCAAATTTGAAGTCAGATTAAATCTGTAGGAGGAGTTTGTTTAAGTACAGCACCTGTAAAAGGCGCAAAATCTCCTAAAATTGCACATGAAATAAAAAATGGCCAACTTCCAGTTGGGTTTATGGTACACCTCCAAGAGGCTTTTTTGTACGTCTTTGGTAGGTATATATATATACCTATATATATATATCTACCAAATTTCATAAGTCTACGTGAAATCTAAAAGTGGGGGTTTTACCTTGAAAACGGAAGTGGGCCTGGTTTACACAATTTTTCACAGCCAAGCTAACGACCCATGTCAGATAACCATTTCCGCCACTCCCTACACATGTGCATAGTTTCATGAGTTTTCGAGAATCCCAAGCACCTCAAAAGGTCCTTCAAAGACGGCAAATAAAAAGCATAATAATAACAATAATAATAATAATAATTACTTAAATTTCAATAGGGTCCTTTGACCCCGATGTTGTCAGTGCTCGGACCCTAACTAATGAGTCACCCATTTGAAATCATAAAGCTGCTCAGGGCATATAAAAAAATGTTTGCCTAATATGATGAGAGGAATTGCTTTAGTCAGTATTTGAGAATCTTTCTAGTACATTCTAGCACCACAAAATACACTATATTACTCATATTTCAGTGGTGACAGCATCAACAACTTTAATCTCCACCTGTTGGCATATCAAATTAATCACATCTTGCAATAAAGCAAGCCAATTTTATCACCCACGAACCCATAGATTTTAAGTGGCACCTAATGAAAAGTGCTGATATATAATCATAGAGTCTAAATTCAGAAGCATCTCAGCGCCGTTCTCTGCAGGGTATTGAATGCAGAGTTGAGAAGAAAAAGTAGTAAGTGAATGTGGGAAACCTGCGCACAGCAATCAATAGTGGTGTAATTAAAGGGCCTGGGAGTCCTTTCTATAAAGTCATTTCAAGTTGTTCTGCTTCGCTCGCCTCTCCCTCCGCGGCCTCACAATGTAATTGCCTCGGAAATTTGTTACACTTTTGGCATTAGTTCTGAGTGGGAGAGAGAGGGAGACAGAAAGAGAGAGAAAGAAAGAATTGCATGTGTTAAAAAATTAAGAGGTGGAAATGAGACAAAGAAGCAATTCAGGCACAGTTGACTTGCTGAAGTCACATTCTTCAGCTATGATTTTTTTCTACAGCATTAATTGGTTTAAGATGAGTGTATTTGTGTGTGTGTGTGTGTGTGTGTGTGTGTGTGTGTGTGTGTGTGTGTATGTGAGAAAGCGAGTGAGAGGCTGAATGGCACATCACTGCACCTTTGGCGACTTCACTGTTGAGTCCTGGCCCTCTTTTTATGATTACGGTTAATATTAAATATTAAAAGGTAAACAAAGTCGATATAGTGTAGTAGTCTATCAACATTAAGGTAGACCTCAGACCAAAACATAACTTAAATGCTTTGTGAGCTTTTGGGCTAGCGTTTTTTATGGATTGGGCTGGACACCTTAGTTCCGATTAGGGCAAATATATAAAGCTATGGCATACAATGGTGTCCAGTTTTGGTATAGCTCTTGCTTGTTTCAACATGGCAATGTCCCCATGCACAAAGCCAGTTCCATAAAAAATAAAAAAATGGATTTCCCAGTTTGGTGTAGAACAACTTGACTGTAGAACAACTTGACTGCCCTGCAGAGCCCTGACCTCAACCCCATGAGGCTGTTCTCATACACTGTTTGTACTTAAACCTATGAAAGAAATGCAGTCCAATTTGAATACAACCCACTTAATCGTGAGCCAGTGTCGTGGTATAAAGAGCCTCATAGGAGAGCATAGGGAGGACATCAGGGTGAGTCCAAAAACACAGGACGCTCACCGAGGAGATTGGAAGTCAACGCTGACTTATTTGTAAGTAACGCCAATTCTGTAGTTATTTCAACCCAAACCACAATCTTTTCCTAAAGCTAACCAAATAATGTTGTTGCCTAAACCGGTTCTGCACTGAAGGGGCTTGTGCAGGCGCACTGATCGCTCGTGTTGAATATTCGTAGAAAAACGCACAATATCATACAAACCGTTGTAGCCGTATACGTTGACACCATCTAACTTTTACCGTGAACTTGAACGCTGACTCAGTGGCTGACCTCCCTAATGCTGTTGTGTTTGAAAGGAAGAAAACCTTGTATTTTACACAAGCTTATATCAACCATGAAATATTTAATTTTCAGGACCGTGAGAATTTATTTTATTGTCAATAAGGTCTATGAGAGCGCCATAATTAACCACAAACAAAGAGTTCAAAGCTGAAGATTAGTTAATTTAGCTGATCAGGGCGATACGACTCACACTTCCCACAGTCGCTGCACTCTTTGCGTCAACACACTGAGCATACACTCTAGTGAAGCCTCTGACTTCGACGATCATTGAGCCTTGCCGGGGGAAACAGGGGCTTGCAACACGCTTCAGAGCTAGTGACGGACTAGCTTAGTAATTGTCTGGGCAACAGCCTAAGATAGAGTCAGAGCCCAAACCCCCAAGGCCTGATGGGGACAGGGTGTGTTCAGTAAATTAATCAATCTAAAAAAGACTGAAGAGATGCACACCCACCCACATGTACTAACACTTACACAAGGTATTTATCCAGCGCATAGACATAAAAGACAGAAAGATTGCAGCAATACTCAAGACGTGAACATTTGAACGTATCCCAATACAACGGTTCGCATCAAGTTATTTGTTATTTTTCATGCGTTCTCTTCTGAATGTTGAGTGACAAGAGCGATCAGTGCGCTTTTGAAAGCCCCTTCAGTTCAGAACCTGTTAAGCCAACACAACTAGTTGATGAGCATCGGGAAAAGATCGTGGCTTGAGTAACATGCATTATTTTAACTTACTATTAACTTTAACTTAACAAACGTTACTTACGTAACAATAGTAAGTTAAAATAAGTAAATGTTGACTGATGTTGACTAATTGCAAACATATTAGCTACTGTCCATTGATAGCTCATGGGTTGCGGTATATTGAGACATTGTTAACGGGTGTTTAGCAGGTATGTGCTCTATATAGTTGGTAGTGTGTTGTAAGTACTTCTAGCTAGTATAGTATCATTCCGTCACAAATTTGCGTGGAATATAAAGTATGCAGAATTACAATATGTGTGCTTGTGTGTTGCACAGCAAGGACACGTAATAACTATAAATGCTATCAAACTGATAGAACTTATATAAGCACCGATATATACACACACACACACACACGCAGTGCTGAGAGTACTGTGAGGTTGACCGCATCATCTCATTAAGGTCTGTCGATCTCCATGAGGGACCCTGAGCAATTAACCAATGGCCAGCCAATACAGCCAGCTTTAATTGAATGGGAATTAAAAGAGAGAAAAAAACAAGAAGAAAAGGAATTAAAAAAAAGAGGAAAAAAATTAAAGGAGGCAGGCAGATGGAAACTAATGATAGTTGGATCCCAAGAGTGGTCAGAGGTGCAGCCAATCGATTGGAGACAGATTACATCTCTCTCGCTCGCTCTCTTTGTTTCCACCCTTTGTCTCTCTCCCTTTCTCACACCCAGGCTCTCCCTCTTTGGAACTCATTTGATGTAATGGAAACACTTCAAAAAGAAACCTGCCTTGCAGAACCCTTGGATGTACATTGTGCTCGGTCTACACAGATGCCTGTCTTCACAGAATGGGGACAAATACAAACGGACACACACACACACACACACATACACACACACACACACACACACACACACACACACTGAAAATGTGCACTCTAAAACCAACAGCTCTTCTGCAAGAGCTGAAGCAGCTTCTGACACACAATTTAGATATCCATTGACCATCCCACTAGTACTATGAAGAAAAAACCCAGCCTTCATAGCACTGAAAGACCCCCCTTACAAACAACACTAAAAAGATAGTAAACAAAGATACACTTATATTACATTAAAGATTCAAACATATAAATGGTCAATAGTGTCAATAAAAGACACTCAAAATAAAATCTAACACCAAAGAAAAACTTTAAATCCAATACCAGTCAAATTTTCTGAAATAGCTCTAATACTATGGGCTTAAAGCGTGCAATTCTGCGGGAAGAGTGGAACACACATGCACATTGATCATGATCAATTGAACTCATTTCTTTGGCCACCGCTTTTTGGGGGAGCATCATTGATTGTCTGTGTGACTCACTCGGGCAGCATGGCTGCACAACAGTGACGAGGTGTGTGTGTGTGTGTGTGTGTGTGTGTGTGTGTGTGTGTCTGTGTGACTGTTATCTGTGCAACATGGGAAACAGCAGAAAGCACTGTTCCAGTCACTGACCAGCTGCTTGGATTTATTGGGGAATAAATGGAAATGGACAGACCGTGCACACATACAATGGGGAAACATGCTGGCAACAAGAGATGACGACCCCCCATGCATGCCCCCTAAAAAACTGCTGGGGTAGGATGAGGGAGAGGTATACATGGGCGGAGGCTCAAGTGAAAGACAGAGGACTCAGAATGAGGGAGTGAAGGCACAGAAAGTGGCAAAGGCCTGTGGTGATGATGCTGAGATAATAGGGGATTTACGCTCTCCAAAGCAGGAATTACCTCTTAATACTGTATCCTTTTCATCGTTCTCTCTCTCTCTTACCCACACATATACAGACACTCTTTCTAACAACTCACACAGCCATACACATCAATATGCCAGGACTACTACTACTACTACCCCAGCAGGGGTCCCCAACCACCGGGCCGCAGACCAGCACTGGGCCGTTTTTTTTGTGTTGAGAATATTCATTGTAAACATTTTTATGTATTATATTATATATATATATATATATACACACTAAAATGTAATAATAATATAAATAAAGTGCATACTGTAAAACGAATAATTACATTTACATTATATATGTAATAATTTAATGAATGAATTGAATATATGTTTTGTACTTTGTGTGTTTTGTTATGCCTGCCCCCCTGAAACAGACTCAGTTCAGCTTGAGGTTTATTTATATAATATACTATACAGTGGATATTGACATGATGAATGCATGGTTTAGCTATAATGTTGACTTACAATGGTCAGACATCCATAACATTGGCACAATGTCCTTCATGTAACTAACATGTTGAATCCATTAGGTGTAGGCCAACCTCCCAGAAAACCTATGAAGGATGTCAGCAATGGTACAGCTTTGTTATTATACAGTACAGTATGAATACGATATTGTTAATGGTTGGTTTACCCAGTACACGCATCACTGTTTGAATACATTTTAGTGTATTTGCAATGCATTTTGGGTAATCAAAATGCAAAGCATATGTAAGCCCAAATAACAGACAAACTGCCTCAGGAAAGTCTTTAATATTGTCCATGACAATACCTCCTTCAAGTTCGATGGCAGTGGAGATGGGCTGGAGGTGCACTGTGTTTGGACCCTGCTGAGCACCATCTTCGCTGAGATAAGTCAACACAACAGTGACGGATTCTAGGGCCTCATCTCCCTGCGTATCCTGCAAAAAAACACACGTTATTTAGAATAGCAAGTTATGTTTGCTACCTATTGAATTTTCTCTTCCTATGAAAATATTCAAACTGCATTGTAACACATTGTAAGCCAAAGAAATACTGTATATGTAGTATGAATAACCTAAAGCTGGAAGCATTTTTTCCACACTAACTTTTTAATCTACACAAGATTGCATTAGAATTAGATTGTAAGTGGCAACTTTAAATCTTCATTAACGGGTGCATACCTATGAAATGATTTGTGGAGACACTTGAGCACAAAACATGTGTCACTGTACAAAAACCTACAGACCTCCCTGAACAGTATATTGAGCAGACAGAATTACATCTTGGCGAGTACTGGATATGATTTTTTCAATAAATTTAGACCAAACTGTGTTTTTGTGTGCAAGTACCTACAAGGCATGTCTTGTAGAAAGCACTGGAGTCGTAGCTGACTACATTAGGAATGCCTCTGAGGACAACAGAGCGCTTTGCAGTCACGTCTGGTGTCTAATGATAGAGACAGACAAGATCCATTAAGTGACACATTTACAAGGCACAGGTAAGACAGGGAGTGAAATAGGTTGGTCTTTATCATCTTTGAGGGGGTGCTCTAATTTTTGGACAGGCTTTTGAACAAGCACCTTAGTGTCATCAATGTAGATGAAAATAAGGATTCTTCAAAAGTTGCAAAATTGAATTACTTACCACTTAGTTGATGTGCTGCATTGTCACTTTCTGTGTAATGCTTCTATTTTAGAGTTTGATGAAACGTGGAGTGTGCTGTTCCAGAGCCTCAAAGAAGCCTCAAGATTCTTACTGCCAATTCTATTGAACTCAGCAAATACCTGAAAAAGTAGAGGGGAGGGGAGGGGGAGCAGAACGAGCACAATTAAGTAGACATTAATTTGATTCATAGCAGTTTTGCAAAACAAGCTATCATTATGGCTTACAAGATAAAAAGACAGAGTACACTTCTAGCTTACTACAATATAATACTGTATGCTGAGTTTTTTGGCCATATAGATGAATTTGTTTTTATTTTATTTAGTGCTGCAACGATTTGTTGACTAATCGATTAGTCGATTGACAAAAAAAATAAAAGCCAATTATTTTTATGATCAATTAATCGCTTTTCATGCAAAAATGCTGTTTTCAGCCTCTCAAATATGTAGATTTGCTGCTTTTCTCTGTTTTATCATCATATTGAAGTGAATATCTTTTGGTTTTGGACTGACAAAACAAGACATTTATAGACATCACCTTGGACTTGGAAACTGGGATGGACATTTTCATTATTTTCTGACATTATAGAACATACTATTAATTGATTAATCTAGAAAAAAATGAGCAGATTAATCGATAATTATTTGTTGCAGCCTTATTTTGAATGGCATTATTTGATTGTTGGGAACTTTGGGAATGTGAAATGCTGATATGGAGGAAGGTCAACCTTCCAGGCACTATTAAGTACAAATAAAAGTAGCTTACCTGTCTCTTCGTGAAAAGTGCTGGCCATCGTTCAACCATGTTCTGTACAGCAGGCTCCATTTTAATATCTCTTGTCTGCATAGTGGGAATGTTTTATCCATCATTTGTGAGATGAGAGTGCCATTTGGTGTTTTTTTTCTTCATTTCCTCTGTGAGAACCTTTGAGGCATTTTTAATGCTCGTTACATCATGTCCTTCAGGTAAATTAGGCAGATAATTAGCTTTGCCTCTTTTTGGCCGTTTGATATTGTTGCATGATGATTCACCCTCTGGGTTGATTTTACTTCTTTACCTCCAAAAAAAAAAAAACAGTTTGAGGAAAATATTGTAATATTTAAATAAAGACATTGAAACTACAACATAGCAGCAACCACAAACATGACCAAACCTCACAAATGAAAAAATATGGCATAGCCTATAAACCACAAAGACAGTTCCCAGTATTGAAATGTGGATATCTTAGATATGACAAATTTATAGAATATAATAGTCAACTGAGTATGCCAGCCAATATCTTTGCTATCATAATATTATGATAAATTAAGGCTACTACCAAACCAGTGATTTAATTGTGTGCAGAGCATTTCACGTATCAGATAAAATAGTTGACCTGTAGTGGCTTTATTGCTATGTTCATTTCAATCAGTTTGCCTAAAATTCACTTAACACATTTCATGTAGGAATAGAATAATAATTCAAGTTACTAACTCCATATGACAATCTTAATAAAAATGATTATAGCAGATAGCCTACTATTTCTGTCTAATACATGATTCAACTGTCATACATAATTTGTGTGGAAAACTTTCAATTTAAAAGTTAAATGCATCAATCTGGTGCACAGGATAAATCTATGAACCGTATGCTCTTGTAAACAATGTAAACATAAACACATTGGTTGTATAGATATTAACAAAAAATACTGGATAACGTTAATGCAGAAAAAACGGGTCAGCCTTAGTCTATCTTCACATAATATACTGTATGTTTTTACTCTTAATTATATCTAGTAAATGCTGTGAAACTAACTCAAAGTCGTGGGTTGACAATGTTTATCCTCCTGGGCCAAGTTGCAACAGGATTTCATGGTGTTGGCAATGTTCAAGCTAACATTAGCTAACATTAGCTAACAGGAGAGAGACATTAGCTAATGTTATTCCTGACTAGCAAGCACATAAACCTTGAGCCTAATTACAACAAGACAGCAAAATGGTTGCAAGTGTGAAATATGTACTTACCAATGCAGTGTGCCAAGCAAAAGAAACACGCTAATGCCGACATAAATGACCACTGCAGTTGAGGTGAGGCGACGTCCAGCTGCCGCTGGGCTTGTTCAAATAAGTTCCGCCGAAAAGTAACATTAAGCACCAGTAGATGAGGACTGATCTGCACATGTCTAAATGAAAAAAAGCACCATATCCAACAATGTATTTTTTCTAAATTAGCCTACCTCAAGTACATTGAGTTGGTTAACTTTTAAGTAAATTATAGTGTTAATAACTAATGTTAGGTTCACTAATTCCTATTTAGAATAAACACCATGTTAGTATTTACTGTGTAATGAACCCCAAATTGCCCATTGGTGCACTTTGAATGGTCACTAGACTAAAAAAGTGCTAAATAAATGCAGTCCATTAAGCATTTACTTTGTGTTTAGTGCTAATTAGGAAACGCTAAGATGCTCACACTCTTAACTACTTCTAAACTAAATTCCTCCATTGTATTGGTGTGGTGGCAGAAATCTCAAGGCCACGTATCTCAAAAACCTGAGACCATAAAACTAAAACCATCAACACATTTTGATACCACTAGAGGTAAGTGAGAAAATACGCTTCTTAAAATGTGGTTCAACAAGCCATTTAAAAAAGCATTCATCAACTTCTTCACCTGTATCTCACATTCTCTTTTTTTAATATTCACACCCAGCACCCTCTTGTTTGAATGATGGTGAAATATTCCTGCTGCCCTCTTATCATCTATTCATCTCTTTTCGGCAAAATAAATTAAACTCTCCCTCTATATATTTCTTTCGGACTTTTTCTGATTATTTGTGTGTTGCTTAAAAGCAGACACGCCTTCCTTTAAATGTGAGAGAAATTACTTTGCTGGTAAAGACACTGCTGCACTTGCTGATTTTTTCTAGGAGTGCTTTTACACAGTCATTTTTTCACCAGCATTTTATGGCCATCTTTGCCCTGAGGGTCTGTAATGTCCTGCCCTAATTCCCTTATATTTTATAGTGCCTTTCTTTGCCTTCAAGGAGGAATGTGGAAACCACAATCATAAGAAAGTATCTATTTTAATCCTTCTATCTATCTATTCATTCTCATTTTGTGTGAAGGAAGGTCTCAGTGGCTCCTAGAGCTTCTCTCACCTCATTCACTATAGGTTAATTAACAACGGCATCTAATTTGTGATGACCCGACCATGAGGTGCACCTAAAAGACAAGTTATATTTCAAGGTAATCAAAACTGTACCGCAATAAAAAATAGTTCAAGTAATTAAAAAGCACAAAAAAATAAGAGCAAGGACAGCATACAACTACAATAAAAAAAAAAGGTAATGTAATAAATGAAGTGTAGACAGCAGTTCTATATATAGTTCCTTTGCATGCTAATCTTTCTTGGGGACTTATTTTTTTGGATTGCACTGTGTTAGGAGAGACTTGAAATAATGGAGTGAGAGTAACATTCTACACAAGTCACGAACCATCCTGCTGGGTGACAGGTACAACTAGAACATATAGACTAAACGATATCTCTGCATGCCTTCTTACATTTGTTCCTCTCGCTATTTCTTTATCTGCACTGAAGGTCAAATCATATGGGCTTTTGAAGCTCAATAATAAGACACTCTGGATTAAAGTTGCCCAGAGCTTTTACTTTGTGGCTTGGAAAAGTGGAGAAGCCTCTAAAGCGACATCCAGACACATAAGAGACATTACAAAAGAAAATCCAGGAGGATAATATTACCCACAGCAACTATAATTACTCAATTAATGTTACTATTACTTCGTACAATTTTCCATCAAGTCCTCCAAATTCGGTGGAAAAATATGTTGTTTGTAATCCCCTTCTTGTACGACACATAAGAGTTTTCTGATCCCTACTGGCAGAACAGCCTCATTTGTTTGTGCCTTCCAAGACCGTTACAAATAACAGTTAAAAACTATGATCTGATCTGATTCCACTTGGTTAAAGGTTTGGTGAGGTTTAATGCCCAAAACAATTTGGTTATTGTCAGAGATACATGACTATACCTTTAAGGTTAGGGGATGGCCATGGTCATGATGAATATGAACCGATGTTAAATGTCAGTTGGAAAGTGGAAGTGAGCAGTGGTCTATCACGTCATAGTCAGACATTTTGTTGACCCATCTACCTCGACGTCCTCTCTCTGCTGACTTTGTAGTCATATAACAAAATGTTGTTTTTTGCTTCCCTTGGGCAAGACTCATACTTCCTATGGTCACTTAAACACACATCATTTTTGGGCATTTGCTAAAATGTCTTACCTGATGTCCTGGATGGTTTTCTACACAGAACCATCTGAGAAGCTGTCATTTGAAACTTTTTGGAAAAGGGAAGGCACTTTCAAAAAAACATTTGGGAGAGGATTGGATGAACCATCTGTCCATCACCGCCTTTCACGGGCCAACTTTAACGAATCAGATCCTTCCCATTTGCTTCAGTACCAGCAGAGCGAGTTTGTTAAATCAAACTCTTGCCGAAGCCATTCGGACGAAGAGCGAAAACAAAAAATACTCAGCATGCCAGCATCTACGCTAACATCTTTAGGAGCCGCTATTGTTATTGAACAGTCGCCTCACACACCTTTACCACGCCCGTAGCTGTCAGTAGCAGCTCACAGGAGGCTGATTGGTCTAAACAACTGGTGTAGACAAATGCCTTACTTGAAGCCAGACAAGATGAACTTTTGAGTGAACTTCGTGTGATAATGCGAGAATCAAGCTGCCGTGCAAGGTAAGAAATGTCTGCTGCTGTCATTTTTCTTGGAAGGACAGTTTCCAACAAGTGTTTTATAAGTAACAGCTCAGGCAGATATAGGTGAAGTCTTAACCTTCAATTCAAACTTTATTTGTGGTAACAATTTATTCTGTTTGTTTGTGTACTTTCAGTAATGCTTACAAATGAGCAAAACATGGATCAATGTGCAGTGAGCCTGTCAAAAGATTTCAATGAATCAGATATGTCAATTAACACACGTGACATAACTACTTCTATTTCCACTGAAGGCTGTCTGTCTGAATTAGGGCTGCAATTAACGATTAATTTTATTATCAATCAATCTGCCGATTATTTTCTTGATTAATCGATTATTTGTTTGGTAAATAAAATATCACAGAAGCTTAAAAAATGGCAAGAAAATTTCAAGACCAAGCCGACACCTACAAATGACTTGTTTCATCCGACAGTCAAAAACCCGAAGATATTCAGTTTGAAAAGTAGACTCACTTGTAAAAATCGATGAATGGATGGAATCAAAATACTTGCCGATAATTTTTCTGTCGATAGTTTAATTGACTGATTATTCAAACTCTAGCCGGAATCAAAGATAAGAGGGGCATCTTTAGTGTTATTATAGACACACAACAGTGACATGTCCTGGTACTGCACTCAACATGATTGAAAGGGATCCCTACAGAGCTTGTAATTGGATTGAAGCAGGGCATCTGTAGGACAGATAATAATATAATCCAGACAGCTATCATGCCTAACACTTCTTCTAGAATAAACTCTCCATGCTGACACAAATAGAATCACTCTCTGTCTCTGTCCAGATGTGGTGGCAGCGGGCTAAGCAAAGTCCACACATTCCTCTACTGAGCTGCGTCCTCCAGCTCTTCCTGGGTTATCCCGAGGCGTTAGGCTTAGTATGTCTAGATACATAAGCATATCTCCTCCCTGTGGATTTATTCTAGGAATGTCCAACAGGGAGGAGATATGCATTTACATGCATCCTGGAGATATGCTAACCAGAATGAACTCAACTGGCTCCTTACAACGTGAAGGAACAGCAGTTTTACTCCAATCTCGTCCCGGAAATCTGAGCTCCTAAACATCAGCTTTAAAGGTGAGCCCAGCCACCTGGTGGTGGAAGCTCGTTTCAGCTGTTTGAACTCACAATACAACTACTGAAAATCATGACCGTAAGGGAGGGTTAAAATTTAGATTGACTGGAAAATGAAGAGCCTTCCCTTCAGGGACAGTTTCTTTTTCATCTCAATAGTCTTGTATAGTACTTGTATTACTTAAAACACAGCACACATCTTTATTTCAGCCTTGCTGTTCCTCAATCATGCACAAAACCTTGCACACCTGTACTTGAGGTAGCATCTTGATTTTGTATGAGCTTAAAGCTGAGAGTCACTAAACTGTATATTTTTAACTCTTCATAAGGATGTCAGCCATTAAAATCACAAACAGGACACAATCTTGGTGGAGTCCAAATACCAATAAGAACACACTTGACTTACTCCCAAGAAGATGGAGATACAGCTCTCATTCTGGTGGTACAAAAGGCACCCTGTCCCCTGTACCTCCCTAGTGCTGCCACAAGACACCTTGGAGAACTTGATGTTTAGTCTTCTTCAAGTCCATGAAGCACATATGGACAGAAATATTCCTTATACTCGCTGTAACACTGTACAAATGAAACTACAGAACTATAGGCTAAAACCAAAGAACAAGTAAACTTTTTTTGGTTATGAATATTTAATAATTATTATATTATTTCTGGCCAAACAAGTGATGAGGTTAAGACATTAAACATTTGTGGAGGAATTTCACGTGTGACCTTTATATTTGACTTGTTTATCTTTGACACTTTTCTCAAATAATTATGTTGTTGCATATGGTATTGTTTGTAATACTATATATTTTGTTTGAATAAAAATAATTCTGTACCATATTATGTGTATTTACCTGTGTTGGAAGGCATTGCTAGAGGAATACAGGAGTCTCCCTGCCCCGTGGATGAAGAGGACAGTAATGTCTTTGCCAGGAAGGCAGAGATGGGCTGAACCAACAGAGATGTAAGACTTCTTCCAGCCCCTTTTGACCCCTCAGCTAGAAAAAAAACACAAAAATACAGGAAGAAAATCAGAAGATATCAAGGTGAAAACCAGAGTGAAAGCAGAAGAGTCACAGAAAAAGAGATAGCCATGCACTTCTGTAACTGACAGTTTTCTGTTGTCCCACTGTAATTTCAATTCCCCCATTTCCTGGTAATATATGGAATTCTGCATGGTTCTGTTTTTTGGCCCCCATCGGTTTCCTTTGCAACATTAAACAGGCATAGTGTCTCTTTTCATTGTTATGGTAGCCAGTTTTATGTACCTGTGAAACCCTGTAAATACAATGAATGGATATAATTGAATTTTGTTTTTCTGAGTAATATATACACAATACAGTCTGAGTAACATGACTGTACACAAAATGAAATCAGATCTGTAGAGGTACATTTTCACCTTAAATTACTTGTCAATCTAGATGTAAGTGTTTTTGTGTTTGTTGCCGAGTGTTAGTAATATCGGCCGTAGAGATGTCTGCTTTCTCTTGAATATAATATAACTAGATGGCCTTGTTACTAAAGATAATCCACAGACCTTGTTGTGAGCAGTTTCATGCAGGAACTATTTCCTTCCTACCATATCTTCACGCAAAAGGAAGCATGCATTTACTCATGGACTAGAGGCTCATGCTAGTGAGATGTAAACATTAATAGTGTCCTCCTTGGCTGAGCTGTAATGTTAGCTAGCTGGGTAGATGCACGCTTTCTTCTGCGTGGTGAAACGGTTGTCGGTTGTAGTTCAGTAGAAAGAAAATAGCTCTGACATGAACCTGCTCACAACAAGGTCTGAGGATAATCTTGTGTAACCGGGTCATGATTTCTGGAACGAGACATTGCTGTTGAGCTTTTCAAATACATTTCTTTTTGTGGTTTGAGCAGCACAAGCCGAGTGCCATCCAGTTCCATTATATTGGAGAGAAGACGGACATCTCCACGGTCGATTTATCCAACACTCTGCACCTCACACCAAAACAATCTACATTGATAAATAGCACTACAGGTAGAAGAGACATATGTATTTTTTGTATGCAACTGTCCCTTTAAGCAACTTAAAGGAATATATGAAAAATACAGTTGAGAAGACCTATCAGCTACAGCAAGGCCTAATGGAGCAGTTTGTTGTTAAGATGTATTTAGTTGATTGATTACACACTTTAAAACAGCAGATATCCTAGCATCAGATATACATAATAACAATACTTTATTTTTTGTCCTTTATAATTACTGTGAAATAAGATCTCCTGCACATACATGTTATGGTCATGTTATAATGCAAGTGGGGGATTTATTAATAGACAGTTGACGTGACAGTTTGTCACTGGCATCAGCTTTTAACTCAATCCGATGGGATGAGAATGAAGAACTATGCTTATTACCCTTCTCTTTCCACAATAGAAATGACTTACATTATAACAAACACACGGTGGAGCCTGACTGAACATTTATCTCTGTGTTGTTGGCTGCCAGATATATTGTTTGTCCTACGTTTAATTCATCCAGGATGAATGAGTGTGTGTGTGTGTGTGTGTGTGTGTGTGTGTCACATTGTTATTGTGTCCTAGTCGTCTTTGTCTTTCCCTTGCCCTTCTCTCCTCCATCCTCTGTATGTAGTGGACTGACTGCTAATAGAGTTGAAGTTTTCTACATGTGGAACCATTCAGCCAATATGTGCATAGCTCAGGCCAACAGAGATGGCTTCACTGTTTGATTTGCCCTCAAAAAGAGAATGTAATGTTCTCTCAGCCAATCACATCACGGCTCTCATAGCACTGAAAACCAATCACAGTAAAACAACAATTAGTTTAAAGAATGGATCTATGCTTCTTTATGGAAAACATTGTCTGACAGGAACACATGGAATATACCACCAGATGGTATATTCTAACAGTTGATTAGTAAAAGGACTACAGAAATAAAGAAAAATAATTAGTTTGTTGAAATAATTTATATGATCGAATCAAACACACTTTTTCAGTACTAATTCAACTCTAACTCATGTTGTTAAATCATATTGTTATACGTATGTGGCTATTTAGTTGCATCCTGGTGTCATTTGCTTGTGATTTAATCAAGGTCCAAAGTGTCAAAAGTCATGTTACTTGTACAGCATAAAGTTAGCTGATAGAAAGAAAAAAAAAAAACAGTACTAAAATAGAGCATTACAAACATGTCGGCAAGAACACATACATAGATAAAACATACAGAGGAGACCAATTAGTGCCCTCTTCCATGACTCGGTTTTAAGAGTAAATCTTCCTTTTTAAATTAAAATAGACAATAAATGAAGGAAGAGTTGAATGACTCTTGAGAGATCTTACATGAGAGTAGCCTCATTGTACACAAAAATTGTAAAACAAATATGTTCTGCATTATAATATATTATTTAGAAGTGTGTGGTTAACAACATAAGTAGGGTTTTACCACATCATAGTTGAAATGAACGTCATGTCAGAAAGCCAAAATGGCCGACACTTTTATAGACCGACAATGACCTGCTGAAAACAGCAAAATGTAGAATGAAAGAAAGCTAAAGCTGAAAAGAGAAAATGTTTTATACTCCGTTAAAGGAGCCGATAGGTGATTAAAACCCTCATTAGTTACGTTTCCTGTTAAATCATATCAACAATGTGAGTATCTGTTACAGGAGGTTAAGTCCAGATTGTGAGGCTGACTTGGCAATCAGATGGTTGTAATTCCTGTGGTGGCTCATAAGGTATCAGCTAAGATGAAATCTGTTTATTTTGCAACTGCCCAATATAGTGGTACGCCAAGTAAAAAGTAAGTGTCATGTATTAAGTGGAATGAAAACGCTAACATTTTGCTGGCATGATTGTGACGTCAAAAGATGTTAGTTTTACTCCTCCAACGACAAGATGGCGATGAGCCAGTATGAATAGATATTGAAAATGCAAGCCCCACGTTTGAGAAGAGCCACTCTGATATCAGTCTTAGCCATTGTAAAAAGTGTGTCAGTTGACTGGAGAGAGACTACTCCAGACCCACTGAGGCTGAGGCTGCAGAAGGCTCTGCAGCCTCAGCCTGCTGAGATAAATCTAGTTTACAGTCATAATTACACATTGACAAAAGCTGTAGCAAACCAAATGTGGTTATTTTTTTTAAATCAGTTAAACTTGCTATCTCTGTAAACTACCTGCGTCCAGCTGTGCACCTTTGTGGACTGTCAGCAATTATTTATAACAACATGTGTTGTCATTTTACTGCCAAGCATGGCAAAAGTCCCATTATGTGACATTTTTCATTTTGATTATTATTATTAATTTTTATTTATTTTAAACCAGCCATGACAGCAACCCTGGTATTGTTATCAGATTGCTCTGATGACACAACTACCACATAGGAGGTTTTCCGTCTGTCTGCAGTCACAAAACGTTACAGATGTGTATTTGAATATAAAATCAAGGCCAAGTGTGAAAATGGCCACGGTCCAAGCAAGGGAGGGCAAGGGGCCATTGTCTCCCCTACCTAACACTTTACGCCCCTGGCCCGATTTGGTGTCTAGGCTGGTGTGATCCCATCCCAGGAAGAAATGCGTTCTCTGTGCAGAAGGGCATCAACAGGCAATTGAGAACAGAAATACACAAAAGGGTCATTTTGCAATATTTTTTGGTATTTTTGAACTAAGATGAAAGCTACAGCCGGTATCCATGTTTACAGATGAAATATGAGTAGTTTAATTGAGACATATTACATTTCATTTTCTAACAGTGTTCATTTGTTCCACAATATTATATTTCATAGCATCCTAATATATTAAGACTATTATTACGCTGCCCAATTTTTTCAGGGAATGTCTTTAATATGATCTCATTGCAAGGATTGACAATTACAGACATTTCTGACTTGGAAAGTGTTCTGTTGCATTTTCATATTACAATATCTTCACATAGAAATGGAAGCTGCAATCATCCATAACCGACAAATACATCAATCCTTACAAAAGGCACGCATCCTTTGTTCCTGATATATCAATTCCTCAGCAAGTTGCATCTTGTGTACCCCATTAACTTAAGCATATTGTTACTTTTCTGCTGCTCTTGCAGCTGATCCATACTTTGTCCAAGTTTGTGAATAATCTATACTCTAACCTTAGGTATGAGGACAAGTTCAGCAACTCTTGAAAAAAATTCCCCTTGCGGTTTCTTTGAACCGAACTTCTAGTCAATAGCCTTCTGTGGCTGGTGTAGAGTGTAATGGCGGCATTCCAACTCCACAAGAGGATTAATAATCCATGAACGACAAGGGAAACAAGACAAGGGGGAGAGGGCGATAGGAAGAGACGAGGAGAGAAGAAATTGAGTAGGGGAAATGAGGTAAAAAGTAAAGACGAAAAGGAAGGTCAGGAGATGGTTGGACAAGATTTGTGAAAAAGATGCGGGGTTAGAGGAGAGGAGAGGGATTAAGGCAAAATGTGAATAGTTGATGATGTGAAGAGAGTAGAAGGTTGAGAGAAGATGAGCAGAGAGGAAGCAAAGTACAAAAGAGTTGAGACATGGTAGGTTGGAGGGGAAGAAAGACACAGAGCTACGGTAAGAAAAGTAGAGCAAGTGGGGGAGTAGCCTGATCCCCACAGCCATTGCTGCCTTAAACAAGTGTGTACTGTTGTCTGTCATTGTGTATTTTGTCGTTTCTGGAAAGGAAATCCCCTTGGGGACAAAAAAAAGTCTTAAATCTGGTGGAGGAGAAGTGTGATAGCATGGCTAGGAAAAAAAGGGTAACACTGAGAAATAAATGAAAGGCCTAATTAATAAATTGCTAATAAATCATTCATGAATAACTTTGAAGCAACAAGATAAATCAATTAATTGAAACGGAATGAATATGTGCGATCAGTGGATTAGCAAGTCGTTTTTGTGGAGTTTAAAGTGAATTAATTTTGACATACAAACTCATGGTGTCAAGCTCGTTAGCTGTGTAGCGGCATTCTGCTAGAGCATAAAGTGCTCAACAACAGAGCACTTGTTTGCAGACAGTTATGAGACGGCAGTCGATGGTACACGCCTCTGTAATGGATTGTGTGAACTTATTGTTAGCAGCCCAGCTAGCAAGTTTACAGTTAGCAAGCTAGCAAGCTACCTAGTTCAAAGGGGTTTGTTGTTCCTGTTCTGTAACTTACTGAATGGCATGATGTACAATCCTGAGAACAAAATACCAGAGGGAAAGGGCCCAGTACAGAGAAAATAAAAAAATTTGGAGAGCATGTTCCTAGCTTGTTCATCAAGTAGCACTGTAAATAGCCTTCATTTATGCATCTAGCACTGCCTATTCCACGAAGATGAATGAATGGATTTCACTGTGCTACTTTCTGGTGTGAGGGTCTTAACTCTTAATATTAACATCAATGTGACAAATATTAGTTAACACAGCTACAATAAATGCTAGCCATATAAGCCACATGGAATTGGAGGTCTGCTGCCTCCTGTAGATAGTCAGGGCCGGGCTATAGTAGAGTGCAGCAGCCGCCATTGCTCCTCGTGTTATCACGGTTGGTACTAACAGACAATGGATTCAAATGCCTGCCTGGAAAACATACCAGGCAGAATGAATGTTTTCCAAAAGGTATCCAAAAAACACTCGGCAAGTATCTGGAGTCAAAGTCCTGAAATGGGTGTGAAAGAACAGAAGGATTACAGTAGGACTTTAGGCTGGAATACTCACTGGAACAGAAAATTAACCATTCAGTTGCTACAAAGGAAGGGATCACGCTGACTAAAGACACAATGAAAGGAGGGCGATAATGAGGGACAGGTGAAAACAATCAGGGCGGGGCAGACAATCACACAGGCAGGGCAGGAAGGGAAATAACGGAAACGAGAGACAAAGGTGAGTATACCTGAATAACACACGTAACTGGAAACAAGGAAAACATAATGTAAATTTCCCCGCTGTGGGACGAATAAAGGTTTTCTGATTCTGATTCTGATTCTGATAATGTTGTACAAGAGCGAGTACTGCTAACCTCTACTAAGAAATAATTCTGAACTCTTTCGACCTTTACTACCTATTGATATGATACTTTTGTTTATAGTTATTAATGAAATTATTTATCAGTGTCTCTAATTCATAGTTTATTGTATTTTATGAGGCTATTTTATGAGACTCTATGAATTGGCTATCATTTTACTTTGTACAAAGTCGGTGCCCCTAGAGGTGACTTTATGTTAATTAAGTCATACTAATTCATATAATTAATAATTATTTGTAATAATCAATAACTCCTTCCATTTTAATGCATGTTGGGCCACTGCACCTACTTCACTGTATTGAGATATTATTATCAACTCCTATTTATGATTTTATTAATATTAATAGTTGCATTGATATTAAATATCATTAATATGTGTTCATAACCAGACTTGCTCATAAAATAAATAAAAAAATCCTGGAACCACTAAGAGCTTTCATTCTGAATATTTTTCTGAGCGCATCAATGTTGTGGTGCAGACACAATAAGGAGGTAGAGGACCCTACATAGTAGCACTTTGTTACCACATACTCCAGAACTATCTCTAAACCCTTCATTAAAAGATGGTTGAGAATATTTGTCTTTGATGTTGAACCTTTGTTTTTTGTTTTCATCTTCTCCCTTTCTACATAAATCCTCTCTTGACAAGGTTCTTACATGTAATGAATTCACATTTATCACTTGAAGTCATTCAGAAGAGGAGTATCAGGGAAGTCTACTTGTGCTTTATTTACTGGCAAACACTGATTGCATGATATTAGTACTTCATCTTTGATGGACGAAACTGGCCATCTATGCAAACATTGAGCAAAGATTTGCATTTGTCTTGCAAGCACTTGTACTGTGGGGAGCAGTTTCACATTTTGGACTGAAGTTGGTATTACACTTCCATAAAATTGGGGGGCTTTTATTCCCAAATCAAGCTCCAAAAGCACTGGGTCTTACAGTGCATTGCAGTTTCATTAGAGCCTCCCTGTCTGGTAAATGCCCTCTTCTTTCCAACTCCACAATCTCAGTTTGTAACACAGGCTTTCTTATAATTTGATAGTTTTCAAACCCAAGCTGAGTTATCTTCTCAGACTTGACAAAGTCTAGCAAAAATGACCTTTATGTGTTTTCTGATATGCCACCTGTGTGGTTACAGTATGATTGATTTTTTTGGAAAAAGATTGTTGTCTAAAGCTATTACAGATTTCCTTCATGCTGGAACCAGTGCTGACTGTTGAGCTGAGACGCAAACAGATATGGCAGTGTACTTTGTATACCCACTTTCTTTTGTAACATGGATTGTCTATGTTGTAATTTTATTATGTTGTTTATTCTCAACGAGGGTCTAAGGACAGAGGGGGTCGTATCCTGTACAGTCTGTAAAGCCCCCTGAGACAAATGTGTAATTTGTGATATTGGGCTATATAAATATATTTGATTTGATTTGATGACCTCCAAACCATGGAAAAAAAAATTTAAACTGAAAGTTCAACTTTTGATCTTGAACTTTGAAAATACAGTAATTTATTCAAACCAAAATGAAGTGTATAAACATTTTTTTCAGGTTATTTTTTCAGTTCTGTAATTCTTTTTCAATAAATTATTTATTTTGATTTTTCACTTTCATATATTTTGATTTTTGAGTTCTTGTCTTTTTCATTTGCCGATTTGAGTTTTTTGGTTTCAGATCTTTTTTTCACTTTCAGATAAAAAAAAAAAAAAAAATGTTTGAAACAGTGGAGAACAAGTTTAGTCAGGTAAAAAGAAAGTGTTTGTTGTTGCAATACTCATTTTGGCCAAAGAGGCTGAAGTGCACCACGACCTCATGATTTAAATAGGACTAAAAGCATTCATGTTTTCTTCCAGATAATCTTTAATTTCTCAATTCACTCTAAACACAAGGTAAAAGATGCTAACACTCTATATGTACCTTGTTATAGGAGTGCATTGAGAAATAAAACTCACCTGAAAGAGAACATGAATGCTTTTAGTCCTATTAGGACTATTACATGGGGTAGTGCTGCAACCCCCCCTCCCACGCCCCCACCCCCCCATCTGTTTCACAGACAAAAAAAAAAAGAAAGAACTAAGAAAGATTATCCTGGCAAAGTCTTTTTTTTTCAACTGTTCTTAATCAGACTTAGAAAAAGGATCACCAGATTTTTTTTTTCTCATTTTTCCTCTGTAGATAAAGCCAGCATTTTCTATATTTTTCTTATCGTCAACAAATCCCATTAAAAAAATTGTTCCCATATGTTCCTGTTGAAGATGTGAGTCAGAATATATATATATGTAGTTTCATTTCTTAAAACAGCTGGGCTCTGTACTTTTTAGGAAACGTTACTCAAACAAGAGGAAATAAAGCATTTGAAAGGTACTATTTTCAGCACTGGATTAATACACATGTGGTTCTCTAGTGAGCATTTCTGGCAGCAGGATGGTGTATGACATGTGGTATTGAGATACAATAAACTACAGTGTGTGTTTGTGGTCGTGAAAGAACATGTCACACAGTGCAGCAGCTAATTGATGTGTTTTTGGACAACAATGGAGCTTTATGGCACATAGGAATAACATATCATACTTTGGATACACAGATAATGCTTTGTAATACAATTCATTCTTTTCAAAATATATTCTCATTGGATTTGTTGAAAATTAGATAAATAAAGAATATCATTAGCCTTCCTTTTAAAGTACAGTAGTTTGGATAATGAAACTTTGCTCAAATGTAACAATCTATAGGGATGTCCATTGTCGCATCTTTTAAACTACTTTTTGTTTGTTAGGTTTGTACCTCAAATATGGTTTCTAATGAGCTGGAACTTTATGGATGGAACAATTAAATTTTCTTGGCCATTAGATGTATTAATGATGGTGAAAGTCTTAAATTATTCAAAGGTTACAAGGTAAAAGACTGAATCATTTTAAATGGATGAAAAACAAAAAGAGCTTGGCACATTAAGAAATGATTTGGCCAATTATAAGAATTTGTTCAGGCCTATGTGAATTACTAAAAATGAAATTTCTACCTACTTAAAATAATGAAAAGAGGTTTAAGAGTTCTGCAAATGTAAACCTGGTTCAGGAACATTCCCCAAATACAGACAGACAGCACAATGACCCAGATGTTGGTTTCTGGTGTGTGTGTGTGTGTGTGTGTGTGTGTGTGTGTGTGTGTGTGTGTGCCTGTGTGTAAAAGAAAATTGATGCAGCAATTACAAGTATTTCACTTGAAGGGTAGTTAGTTTCAAGTGTCTCAACACTGACAAGAACATTTCCAGTCTTTTAGGATTTTAGATATATATTTACTCTCCTTTTGCATGAGTAAGTGTGCATTAGTTATTCCTACACTCAGGTGCAGAGTTATTTTTAATCTAATCATTTATTTATTCTGCAACAGTCTGCAAAGTGTGTTAAAGCTTGCCAACAAATTGAATTGTAGGCCTGTTAAGTAATACTGCCAAAAGATGTGATCATTTAACAACTTGTTCTGAGCTAAATTAAGCTGTTTTGCTCAAATCTAGGAACAACTACAACACGCCACATTCCATTACACGAATAGACACAGCCAAATACTGTATGGTCATCAGCTCTGAGAACAAGTTTTCTTAAAACAAAATGAAAAAAGTCTGCCGATGGGATGAGAATGTTCCACCTATCAAGCAGCATTGTGTCATATTAAGAGTTTTTTTTTCAAAATGCCACGACTCATTTCTGTAAAATTCTTCAAAGGAAAGTGGGAAGCTGAGAAGAAGTGGGAAAATCTCACCCTTCTGGCTGAATATTTTCTTGTTTCATGAAATATGTTCAATCAGAGACTAACTGAATGACAAATTATGATGGATGTTTCAGCAGTGTACTATTTCATTATTGATTGACTTACAGTCGAATGTAATAATGTTGTCACGCGGTAATTTCAATGCCAACAAGGTTCAAGAAACTCAATAACTGAGCTGTTCATTTGTGGTGTGGATATTCATTAATCCCTGGCCTGTTCAGTATGTGGTTCTAATCATTCTATTGATATTGCGGCGTAGAGTGCAAGACAAATGGCTAACTAAAACGACTATATACATATTTATCTTATTCAAGAAATGTACTTTAATGTTAAAAAGCATGTTCTTCCGGGATAAGTCATTGTAAAAACGATGATGCAATGCTTAAAGGCATCAGTGAGTCACAGTGTGCTACAGCTGATACCAGTTTCAAGATTGATACTGGGACAGCAACGTTAACCCCAGAGGTTTATGCACTGAAGATGGTAATATAATATAACATGTACTGTAATACACCCTATCAACCGAAGAATATCATATAAACCATAGGATACCAGTTGATACTTAAAATAGCTATTCAAAGCTCTGTGAAAGTTTTATAAATACTAAATTGTTGTGGTTTAAATTCATTACTGGTTAAATGTAAAGCCAATTAAAGCATTTCCATATCATTCACATAAATTCAGCATTTTTTTTTTTTTTTTACTGAGCAGTGTTTTTGCCCCTGAAACAAGAAATAAATGAAAAACATGAACATTATTTGATATCAGCTCACATCAAGAATACAAAAGTCTACACATTATAGTATAGATATAAAAAAAAAAAAAATAGTACACGCCTTATTCATGTTGTCATTCATTTGCCATGGGCTATGAGCAATAAGCTTCGGAATGGCTTTGTGCCATAATTTGTAACTGTACAAGACAAGGAATCTACAGCCATGCTGTGAGGCATCTATGCTAATGCTAAATAAGTAATGTTAATCATGTTAGGTTTGTGTGTTAACAGTTTCTAATTAGCACTAATGTCATTGTTTTGCAGGTATCTGGTCATAAACCAAAGTATTGGAAGAATTAAAAATTTCGACTTGATGAAAAAATTAGGATCAAAGCATTACAATTCATCCTGAGGGGGGCACGAATGCCTGCACCAAATTCCATGTCAATCTTAATAGTTGCTGAAGAATTTTACTCAAAACCACAAACATCGACCTCATGGTGGCACAAAAGGAAAACTCAGGCTGACCAAAGTCAGAAGGATTTATCATCCGGGAATGATGAACGTCTGAAGCAAATTCTGTGTAGTAGCAACACTTTTGACCTGCTGATGGTGAAAGAGGAATAGAAAGTCATTAAGATTCATTCTCTGGGTCCCATGGGTATCTGCACCAAATAGCCTGGCAATCCCTTCATTGCTGTTACCTTCCAACATTGCCACACCAAGAGCCATGCCACTGACATGGCTAAAAAGAGACGTGTGCTACCACTCTAAAAGTCATAAATAACATCAAATGTACAATATAACATGACATACGTAACATATTAGACAGATACATACTTAACTTGGCTCAGTCAGGCTTTTAGTCCACTCTGTATGTGTCAGTGAATGTGCATGTGGATATTTCTAAGCAAGAATGAGAAAGAGGCTATGAAAGACGGATGATAGAGAAAGAACATTTTAGACATGAAACAAATGAGATGGCAGGAAGCATCACACGGTCTCCCACAGTGATCAAAGCAGAGGAGAGGAATGCATTACAGCTAATAAGCACTGCAGGAGGGTCCTCTCCTGTCATCTCGTGAATATCTGACCTCACTATTACACACTTTGCTAAGCTCACGCCAGCAGACAGGAATAAAGGAGAGACAGGGATGGAGACGCAAGGAGAAAAACAGATTAACAGAAGAGAGAAGACACAATGCCAAAATTAAATCTGTTTTGTCTTTTCATTTCCGAATTATTCATGTTTTTTTGCTTCATCTGGTCTGTAGTAATTTCTTCCGTTCTTGCTTTTGCCTTTGGCAGCTCGGTCTAGTCAGTGCAAAATTCTTTTTATGGCTTTTGTCTAAATCCAATCACATGCAGTTGGATCTTCATTATGTCAGCGCTTGCCTCAAAGGGGCTGGCAATGGCATTGTTTCTGACATGTTATTCCACAATCTCAGACATTAGTTGTGAATTCCTATCAAGCAAATTTACTGTGTAAACGACTACCAGAAGGCAGCTACATGTTTGCTTTCCTTGGCGTCCACTTTATTTAGAAAGTGTCACTATAAAAGGTGTGTTTGTGTTATTTGCAGGAAAATTGACTGTTTGTGCCTATTCTATAGCCGAATATCGATAGTTGAATAAGTAAATTAACTGAATTTTTTTTTGACATAAATTTCCAGTGAATGCGACCGCTTGAAATTGAATGGTTTGGAGAGGGTATTTGTGTATGCCTTAAAGTTTCTTGGGGATTAAAAGTCTTTCTTTATCCAGAGGTGTATCTACCCAAGTTATTCTGTCCCTCAACTATACAAATTGGAATAAAGCATTCATCAGTCAGACATTCAGTCAGTCAGCGGGCATTCGGAAAAGATGGGACTTGGCAGGACTGGTGAAAGGAGAGCCAAGGTCGAGTGTTCTGTTTTCCTACCAAATGGAACAGAAAGGTAGATAGTCATAAATTCGACTTTACTATAAAAAAGAAAAAGGTCTGAATTTAAGTTTCAAGTTAAAAGTTAAACTCAATACAAACGACATATCTGATTTTTAGCCATTGCATTTATTCTCAAATTGAGTCTTACAAATTACATATTTAAAATCATTTATTCAAATAATACATTTTCTTCGTCGGGAAGTGGCCTCCTTCAAGAAGAGTGTGACACATTAAATAATTTGAATTTCTGGCACTGATCTTTTTCCATCAATATAATTTTCAAACACCTCTATCTCTCATAGTTTAATGATGAGAGCAGCTTTATTCATGTCTGACCTTAGCTTAGTGTTTCTCCTCTGTGATGAATAAGGGAAAGCAAGCTGTTTTGAGTCATTTTATTGAACCACATAGAACAAAATGAAGTAATCGGTGGTTTAGGAGAGTTTCCTGTGTCTTATTTTATCTTGTGTGTCTTATTTTATGTTGTTCGCTAATATCATTCTGTGACGATCAGCCCCCACAACAAATATTAATTAATGGTTAGTACTGGGCAATTGGTTCCTTATGGTGCAAAAAGACACACACACTGTACAAACAAGTATTGAAAAATGAACTCAGTCAGTCCCACATATTGATACTTTGTCTCGTCAATGTTAAGTAGAGATGCCCCTGAAACCTGGTTCTGAATGAGGACCAGTTCCCATTCTGCATGTAACCACAGTAAAAACTGTTGTTACTTTTAGCTCCAGTCAATGTCAATGTTCATTACCGTAAGTGCAACAAAGTGCTGCTTAGCAAGGCAGCATCAACAATTTATAAAACTCCTGTTGAGAAAGCATCAAATACATTTGCAGAAACAAGATGTCTTCGACTGCTCAACTAGGCAAGTATCTTAAAATGTATATTCCTCAAAACAAAGTGCTGTATCCAAAAACGTTTTTGGCATCCCTACCAAAGCTTAGTTTTAAAATAGAAGAACAAAGATTTTGTTTGTTAGGTCAAAAAACTTAGTAAACTCTTCCCTGAGTGCAAAAAGGGGCTAAGCACACATGTATCTTTAAAGTTACCTGAAGTTAGTATAGCGCTCCACATTCAGGAATACTTGAAGAAAACAATAATACTTCACAATCTAGAGGAATTAAACGTCTGAAAAAAGGTTTTCTGCTAAATCTAAAGTGTGTGTAGTCTTTGTGTGTAAATGAGAGTGTATATGCAGTTTACTCTGAGTTTTTACATGCTAACAGGGTCAGTGCCAACATGTTTTTGGCACGGTATTGACAGTTCCAGGTATATCTACAGCCAAAGTCTCTTACGAAAAAAAATTAGATAAAAAGGTAGCTGGTGGAAGCCAAATGTTGCTCCTCAGTGGGCCGGCAACATTGTTGTTTTAATAGACTTTGATTGTGTTTTGATATTCCTGAGCTGCTGAAGTGGTGGATCCAGGGAATAACTAATCCTTCTCTAATGATGATGGTGTTTTAATGAAAGCTTAATGACACTCTTAACACCCTGGTGTACTTACTGTCAGCGTCTGCCAAAAAACAGAGAAAGATGAAGAGAGGAAGAAGAAGAGAGACAAGTGGTACAAAGAGAGACATGACTACAGACATGTTGGGGTGAAGAACACTGTGTGTCCTCTCAAACCTTCCAAATCCATAGACTCCCATGTAACTCTTACCATGCATACGAACTATGGACACTTCAGAAATGATAGTGCTAGCCTGGTGTTTGGCTCATCATGATTCAGACAGCATGCCAAATGGCACTTAATGTTTAAATGGAATGGTTATTAACTACTTAATGGGAACTCTTATCCATTACTACTTGGATTTGTGTTTTCGACAAAATCGTGTTTCAAACTTGAAGTTCTCAAAAATGTGGCGATTGGTATCTTAAAAATAATAAATAATACTGGGTTTTTCTACCCAGTATTATAAAGACATTGTGTATCCTCATCTGTGATTGCCGAGGGCACCACTTCACCAACAGCTTCATTCATTTTGAAACATTTTTTATTTTCAACCTCACAGTAAAGTCAGGGCAATCTTTTCTAGTAATAAAGAAAATGTCACAAACTATTCTTGCAGTGAGTTTTAAATAAAAAACATGATTGAAAACATGCTTCAGGACCATCTTTTCTTCAGTGCAACACAAATATGTGTGACAAACATGTGTGACTTTTGCAGGCCTCACTGATTGCCCTATTGGTGTTTATGTCAAGCAAGAGGATGCAGCAGAGCAGTAAGTTTCTCCGTAAATGTATCATTGAGATTACGCTATGCATAGATGATGAGGAACATTTTAATAAGGTCAAGGTTTTACTAAGGACAAAGCTAAACACCAAACATGTATTTCCCTTTCTCTGGTTGTTGCATTACAGGACGAGATCAAGAGTCAGGGAAGCATTAGGAAAATATTATTAAAAATAAAGCAAATACTAGAAAAGCTCATCATCTTCTCACTCGACCCATGAGCCACTCAAAATTGGGCTCGTGGGGTCCGTACTGGTTCATTCACAGTCACTTTTTTGATAATTGGAATGTTGTTGTAATATTTCTTTACATGTTTAATATATTCCTGTTACCCAAACCGTCCAGTGCATCAATACGGCATCTTCTTTCTGATCACTGTCATGCCCATTTCCTTTCATGAACTCACACTTTTGTAAATGTACTTATATTACTTAAAAATATAGCAACATTAAATCCCTTTTTTGCTTTGCAGGAAAAAGTGTCCAACCTTTCAGAAAAGTCTTATCCAAAGCCACTCCAGACTTTTTGAGACAGTGGGTGACGAGGCAGAGCGGAAGGAAAAGATAAAGGCAAGGCAGCAATGTTAAGACTGTTTGCTATTGGTCAGCAGCACAAAATCAACGTGTCAAAGTTCACCAAAGATGAACTTGACGCAGGAAGATTTCTGACGATTTATTTTGCCTCCTTTAGAGAATCTGCTGATCGCACCAATTCAATTTAAATGAACTCATGTCACTGCAGACTTTCAACCTTTTGAATGTTGATGTGACTGGAATTCAAAGAATGTGCTAAAGACTTTCAAACCTAAACTAAATCTATCCCCATCTATTTGCTCAAATCTGCCATTGATCTAATGCTCAGTAAGTTGTTGAGTATACAAATGTCAACACACTTTTTTTTAATAGAGCATTCATTGGGTCTGTGTAACAAAGAAACAAAATCCAATTTAGCAAGGTAACAATATCAAGTAGATTATGGGAAAGCAGTCACTCCCTTAAATCATAAAGAGTTTGAGGTTTAGACTCACCACAGACATGTACAAAATATTCAAACATTTCCTTTCAGTACGTGCAGTAAAGCCACTTAATTTACGCTCGAGCAATTTGTTTGTTTCCTGTTTGTTAATTATTGGATTAAGTTTTTTCCTTCTTTTGGTTCTATCTGTTGTATCTAATTTCAGTTATTGTTTTTTCACTGCTATTGTGTGTTTCATTTTCTGACAATATATGGATGATTCTTTTTTGGTGATGATGATCATTTTTGCAGTGCTGCAAGCCAAATTTCCAACGCAGGAAAAATAAAGAATGGACTGAATAATGTATGTTCATAGTCTCTCTCTTAAACCTTAACCTTTATACCACTGTGCTATATATTTTATCGGGTTCCTTTTGCCATAGTTAGGGTTTACTGGGCTACACAAGTTGTCTCATTTATTTACTACATGCCTTAGTTCCTCAAAGGACCGACTTATGTTTTAGGACAGGGAAGATATATAAAAGTAAAAAACAATCCAAATCAATTCATTTAGAGAGAAATTACCTCAATGGCCAATGTGTGTAAGAGCAACCCTTATAAAAATAGAGTAAGAAAAACACTACAGTATCTCTAAATGCATATATTGAAAAGAGTAAAATAGAAGCAACGTGCCAAAGGTCTCCTTTTTATTTACATGAGAAAAGAAAACGAGGTATGAAGCCAGAGAGAAGTCATCAGATGCCAGCAGCGTGCATTATTCAAACTGCAGAGATGTTAATAAAGAGGTTGTGGCTCAGAAATGACTTCTCACCGGGAAATGAAGAGAAAGCAGTAACACACCAGAGTTACACACAGCTGTACACATAGGCACAGAGTACATACATGTGGACACAGGTCATGCCCCGTGCAATTACTTCCAGTGTGTGAATATGGCCTATATATAATAGACTTGGCAGCATGATGTGCAGAGTGGAGCCTCAAGAGAAGCCAGACTAAAGCAGAATTAGCCTGACACAATTTCCATGGTAATATGGAGGAACATGTGTGGGAATACTGTTCTTAATGCCAAAAATCTTGCCTTTTGCAGTATACATCAGAAATGAACCGGTGCTGGCCCTGCATGCTGACTGTCATTTTAAACACATTCTGAATAAACATACAGTATGTATGAAATGTATGCTCAATGGTTAGTATCCAGCAAAAACACATTTGCTAGTATTCCATACATTATGAATCTTTGCCACAGTTCATAAACAAGATGAGATTCATCTTAGATTATAGATTCATGCTCTTATATACAGTATAAACAGCATACTAAAGGATTTGGTTCATGGTGTCATCTTTTGTGATTCAATTGTAGGTAAAGTTAGTTATTAGTTTCCATTATGTCTTTGGTTGGACATGGCATCTTGATCAGGGTCTGAGGACTGTCGAAACACAAGGAAACAGATTTCATAGGGACTATTTCTATACTATACTTCAGTAGAAAGAAGTTCTAGTAGTTATTTACCCGAAGAGAACAATGTGTCGGAAAAGAAGCGTGGCTCTATGATATGGCCAGACCTTTTGTTTAAAACATAAAAAAAAAATCATCATCAACAGAATGTGAAGAGGTAACAGTGTTGACGTTATCTCGAAGACGTCTATTTATTGTGTTGCAGAGATATCTACTGAGGTTAGCATGCTAACAAGCTAGTTCCGGCCCGTCCTGTCTTATAAGACCACAGCTACAACCCCCGGGTTAGTGGCACAGTAAACACAAAGATGGCTGAAGCGACCTTTATCACCACCCCAACCACCAGCTCCCGGCAAGAAACCATGTTCAGCTGCAAAGTTATTCAGTGATATAAAAAGAAGCAAAACAAGAGTAAACATTGGCGAGTAAAGAGATGAGGTTTGATGCTGGACTCGCAACGGTTTGTTTTAGACTGGTATCATCTAACGTTGGCTGATAATGAATGACACAATGACAACACAAACTGTGCCGAAAAACATTCAAAAGTGCGTCTATGCTGTATATGGTTATGTGGCTGTTTTCTTGCTACTATGGTCGCCACACGTGAAGATTTAATGATAGCGTTATTTTAAGCAGCTTTTTTCAGCAGTTTGGTTGAACTTTGTATACTCATGCTCTGCTGTTAGGTAGCAGATTTTTTTTATGTTTTTGTTTTTCTAACTGATTTGGATTGTATGGACCCAGTAGTCGAACGACTGAAAAACATGAGGTGAAATGTTGTACCCTATTAGTTTGGTACATGTGGCCAAGCATTACACATCGGACTTTTAATGTCATTTTCATCATCTGGCTAGATACCACTACAGATGTAAGGAACAAAATGTGTTTTGTAACTTTTCTGCTTTCCATACTGTAAAATTAAGTACAGGATCATGGGGCTCCAAAAAACGAAATTTAAAATCCCTCAAAACCGCGGAGAATTAATGACATTTGTTTGTTTAAGTCCTTTAATGTTACATCATTGGAGAAACAAGGATGTTATTCAGCAAGACTTTTCTATCTGAACAAGAGGATGTTTTTTCTAGTCTCTTCTGACCACTTCAAAATGTATTCACTACTCCTATTTATAATTCAAACTACAGACCTGTATAAAAACACATACAAACTCCACAAATAAGGAGACAAATTATTACGACTATTTGGTTGTCATTGATGTAGAAGGTTAAGTCTCTCTAAACCATGAATTTGCATTTTACCGTAGTGAATTAAATCACGAACAAAGCAAGCAGTGGTTTAATGCGATTTCACAAGAGGGCACCACTGCATTGCAATTAGGGAGTGGGCTCTAATTCTTGCAGCAAAGACGAGTGGCTACTGTATGGACCGTCTTGCCATATAGACAGGCTCACAGTTAAAGAGTTTGACCCACTGCAGTTGGTGTGTAAGCCTGAGGGAAGACATGCTCGGCTAGTGGCTTCAACTCAGAGTGGCGCTTCTAAAGCTGCTTACAGAGAGAGAGAGAGGGGTAGAGGGAGATAAAACGAAATAATGACACTGACAGACAGGGGAAATGAGTCAGAGAGGGGATAAACACACACTGTTTGATTTGACAGACTTTGTTCAACCCCAAGAGGGAAAAGTCTCATTCTGTAGTCTGGTTGTGGTGTGAGGTTAAGTGTCCTACCCAAGGATGCTTCAGTGTGAGTGTGTGTGACTGAACAAAGGATAAAATCTGAGACCTTTGATCCCGTATTCAACCTACCTTTTATTTTTTCTACGAACTCTTTTCAGAGTCATGAGGAGCTGCTCTAGCATGAGACTGACAGACAGCCTTTAGTTCAGTGCTTGTCCATTACAATTGATAACTCAGGTTGATTTATTTAATTGAATATGGCTTTCAATCCACCTGACTAACAGTTCATAAAATGGTATTGACATGGTGTCAAAATAGAGCAAAAACCTTCTATGAATTAGGTACAATTTTTATTTATTTTTTTGCGAGAAAAAGAACTACCGACTTTCACAACCAATCAGAGGGGGTATTATTTCATCATCAAACACATTTGCCTAGAACACAGCCGTCTCAGAATACAGGTAAGAAATATGAGGATTAAACTGAGGATACAATTTCACTGTTGGGATATTATAGAAGGAGCCAACTGCTTTTTGATCTTGAATTATCACATCTGTAGGATTACCTACCACACCCAGCGACCCACACCTGCAGTCCATTTGTACCTGAAGTCCGTACAAGTAACCGTCACATTTCAACAACAATGAGCTCCACGTCCAGATTGAGAATTCCCAGAAGATTCCCACACATGGCGTTATCAGTGTGACAAAGACGTCAGCCACGATTCAGAAAGTGTTTGTTACAGCAATGTTTGGTACATGTGATGTTGCAGCACATGAACAATGGGCCAGCCACCCAGCCTGCACCAGGACCGCACATTAGAGAGTCTGAGGCCTCGACCATCTGCTGCTGGTCCTGTGGAGCCTGCAAGATGGGATGGTACACCCTGCGGAAACCCCACCAAAACAGCTTTTCCTGCACAAATGTAGTCTTTATGTTAGCAAGTTAGCGCCCTACCTTTGCTGGCTGAGAGATTTACTTACGAGCATCAATTTTCTGCGAACAAAGTGCTTGCAGGATTGTTGAACGTTGTCTGAAACACTCTAACCCCAGCCCTTTTCCGACGTGATGACAAACTAGAGTTTGAACTTCTCTCTCAGGCCCTCTTTTGTTAATCTTTACACAACTACGACAACAATATAACTAACTATACAACACTTTTAGCCATGCTAGTATCATGGCTCTAGGGGTGGAAATATATTAGTTGGTCTGTTTGTCATTTGCTAATGTCCATCACTTTGGTCCCAAAATATCTCAATAACTATTGGATGGACTGCAACAACATTTGTTAACAGATATTCATGATCCACAGAGGATTAACCCTTATTACTGTGGTGATCCCCTGAATATTTTCGAACACCACGAGCAGGTAAGGTCACTTTCCTGTAAAGTATCTCAAAATCTACCCAGATGTGTCCTCGAGTGCCAACATGAGGTTGACATTTGTGGTTTTAAGTGAAATAGTTTTACAACTACTGAATGTATTGCAACACAATGAGACTCATTTTTCTTAACCATTTTTGCTCAAAAATATTCCAGTGTGGGTAGTCTGATGTGGGCCTCTGGAATCAAAGCCAAGAATCATAATGACCACGTTGGAGAATGACCAACATGAACACACACGGAAAGGAGAGGATAGGAAAACACTTTTGTATTTGGCCAGACTTAAGTGTCTTTCTCATCCTAAATGAGCTGCAGGGAGCAAGGGCCAGAAAAGATAAAGGCATAGAATGGAATACAGCTTAATTGGCCAGAAGACGCAACTGCAGTGAAGATAGAGGGTTTGGTTACTAATTCTGCCTGAATGCTTATTGCCATTCAATCTGGCTTACTTTGTGTTGAGAGAAGACTAAACCCCATAAAGGAAAAACAGACTTGTAATAGGCTGCTGAAAGGGAAAAAGGAGAACAACAGCTCCAGAGAGAAATTCAGAGAACATCAAGTACAAAATCCAATCCATTGTTCATGTATTCATGTCATATCTGCTCGTGTCATTCTGTCCAATTGCTATTCTCTATTCATCACTGGGGAAAAATAACCTGGAATTTATCTATGTTGACCTGGCCTATAAAACTTGTTTTTATAACACGATGTAGTGTGAGTTTGTGAGATTGACACAAATTTTGAGATTTGCTCAACAGTTGATAACAATACAAACCCACAAACTCCATAAATTGCCTACAACATTGTTGTCTATAGTGTAACATTACACATTCCTTTGTCATTAGCATGCGTTACCTCTCAGTCTATGTTCTTGCCGATGTGATCTTTGCTCTAAAAGTCTGTATGGATGCAGATATGTAAGCAGGTGTTTAGAATGTTCATGTATCATATTTTCAAATACTTAATAAAAGCCACAAATACCAGAAAAGCAGATCTACACTAGAGCTACTGTATGATCAGGCCACAAAATATCAGGCCCAACCCTACATGAACATGGCACTGTACAAAATCACTGTAATAAATAAATAAAGATATATATATGTACATTATATCAATTAAAGTATTTTTAATGCAGTAACAGACATGTGTGAGAGGATCTCTGACCGAATGTTCATATGCCATGAACATATGAGAAATGACAGCCAGGCCCAGCCCAACTGGGGAGAGAATCAAAGCTGTAATCTAGAGGAGATGTGTATTATGAATCTGGTCTGCCAAAAAAGGGTCATGTTGGGACGTCGGGGCGGACAATGATGTCAACAAAGCTTGTAACTTGGACACAGACGACTCCAGTTTCCCACTGACGGTCAACATTTTCATTCAACCATGGCTCCAATCTTTATGTAACTTTTCCCAAGCAGTTGTAGTTCCTAAATATATGATGAACAAAGACCACATTACAGGTGGAAACATGTTTTTTTACAATGGCAAATGGTGTTGCTTAGTATGAGAAGGGCTCATGGAAGATTGTCATAACTTTTTCATAAAGTTTTCTCATTGGATTTCATACACTACTGGCAAAAATATACTGACATTAAACTTTGTACACACATCCAATGTATTCTGTATTTACATATTTTCTACAAATGTGCCATATCAGGTTTTTACTTCACTATCTTAAGGACACTCACACGTTCTGCTTTTTATTGCTTCTATAAAATAAATATTAAATACATTCTATGATGTCACAGCAGTTAATAGACAGTTTTAGAAAAATAAAGCTATACAAATAAATGACACCACACAGCAGGACTGAAGGTGATAAATTGTGCAGAGTTTCTATACACGAGTGCAGTGCCCGTTCAGTCGATTGTTTGGCCTCCAGTATTGATGCTAGCAGCTTTCTTGAGAACAGCTCATCCAAACAACTTCACTACTGCCGTGGGCCCTCAGCAATGCACCTACCAAGCAAGAACTTGATCGATTGAACGGTCGTTTAGAAACTTGAAGGACAGTCATACATACGTACAGAAAAAGATACCTTCCAGGCTTGTGTTATTGTTAGGGAGGTTTGCTCCTTCTTCCATAATCCTTCTTCCCTCAACACATTTACCTGAGCACATCTTATTTGTAGAGTAATACATAATATATGTTATATTTACGGCCTGCATCATCCTTAAAGTTCTTGCTCTGGCACTGTGTATCCTCTTGGGAAAAATTTTTCCAAAAAAACATTTTACCAGACTGCAACCGGCTGGGTCTGAGAACATCTGATGGTGCCCTGAAGGGAACCTTTTCTCTCTTTTTTTTCTTCTTTTTTTTCTTCATCAAATGCGTTCTCCCATGAAGGACAACATAATTACGAAGAACAGTTTTATTCAAGTGTAATGAGTGCAAGCTGCAACTACACAAAAGTATAAGTAATTGCCAGGTTAACCATATGTTATATCATTTTTTCTTCTTTTGATATTCTACCTGCTGAAGCAGATTCCTTATAGGCAAACCATCTATTTCCAGCTCTCTCCTGGGCATTTTGAGGCAGTGAGACACAGATGTTCAAATTTCCCACTGGACTCTATTTTTACACACATGCACTTCAGAATGGCACACAAAAAACCCTCTTCGGGCGGAGAAATTGTCTTGAGAATGGCAATAATTATGCCAACACAATTAAGCAAACATGCTCCACATAACCCACATCTCAATTTGTCACCCTGTTACATCTGAAGAAGGGCAGAGGCTGGGCTCTGTAAACACCATTTACACCATCCCTTCAAGTGAGCCTGCGATGCTGCTTTAAAGCATGCTTGAGCGAGAAATAAACTGGGGAACTCAATTATGGAAGCATGCAGTGTATTCAAACCGCATTGTGATGTTGATTTTGATAAGCAATTAAACTCGACAAACGGAAACTTTGACAGGGAAAAAACAAAGTGAGAAAATGCGTTTGCACACGTTTCCTTTGGTGTATGGAGTAAACAGGGAAAAGGAGTGTAGAACTTTGATCACTTGTACTTTCTACCTCGCTCGCTGCCTTACTTCAGCAGCACATCTTTGTCCCTCTCCGCCTCTGCCTCCTGCCGTATGCTGTGATACAGTGTGTGACAATACAAACACCTCATTCTGTCACTGTCGTCGTGCTAACAGGCTCATTGGGCTGCCTTGTTATCCAACTCAAACAGTGAGACCCAAAGAATCCATGCCACATTTCCATAATGTTATTGACCGAGTGTCGAGACACAACGGCACCTGGAAATATAAGCACATACCCTGTGTTATTTGCATGTCTATTACCTCAGAAAACTGCGGCTCTCGACATGAGGCAAGGAGAGCCAATTTGAAGCTCCGCTGCACATCCAACATCCCCAACCACCCACACCCACACACAATCCCCTAACACACCAGAATCATGGCAAAAAAGTGGAGAGCAAAGCATTTTGGGAGTCAGGAAGTAGTGTAATGAAGGCCAACTGTGTCCTTTAGTGGGTTAAACAGACACACTTGAAATGCATGATGGATCAGCTGTGAAATAGGCTGGAAGGCAAAGTTCAGTGAAGCCAGTGTGACAGGAATTTCAAACAGGACGTACCTGTCTATCTTTCCAACATGATGTCAGACACCTCCAGTGGTGTTTAGATTGTAAAGGGAAGATAATAGGATCGTGTATGACACAGGTGGCAGATTTAGCTGTTGTGACAGTATGAGAGGATTATAGCACAGAGTCTGAGGATGTGAGGGGGATCCTGGTGGCTCAGTGAGCTGAGGGCTGTACACGATGTGTACTTGCAGCATGATTAAAAACACAGATTATAGTTTATATTTTTAGCTCAGGTGCCTTGCTCTTCCATTCGAGCTACGTAGGATACGCCGCTAGAAATACCTTTAAAATACCTCTGTCTTACTCTGTTCTTACTCTCTTATATTCACACAGTTAATACAAGTTTAGTAGGTACTTAGTGGAAAACTTTTACTTTGCCTGTATTAATACCTACTGATTTCATTGTCAGGGGTATTTGGGCTTGGAGACTACAGAAAGCCTGTATTTTACGTTAAATACACCATGCTAATTGTCTTATAGCTAAGCTTACAGATATTGCTATTTATTCTACCTTTTGTAAACATAATACAGAAACTATTTCTTACATTTTTTTTAAAATGTGAAACATCCCACACATTTCCGAGAGATTTGGAGGATCAGATTATGGTGCTCTTGAATATCTGCAATTGTTCTATAATTCACAAATAGAAATGTTTTCAATCATTTCACCTTTTCTCCTTGAATGTAATTCTCTACTGAACTCACTCAAATAATTAAACAACAAAATAAAGTAATAAGATTTGGGATGTATGGAACATTTCCCCCCGAAACCTCTGACTGAATATGTGTATATCTATATTATATTATATATCATGTATGTACAGGATGTACTCCTGTGTTTACATACTGAGGTATGAATCCACTTCATAACGTACAGAGATGAGAAAAAAAAAGCAGAGTGGGTGAAGGATAATAACAGAATAGCTGACATCTGTATAGTCCAAACATTTGCTCCTTTGAATGAATAAAAGAGGACTGCACAATCTGTCCAGATCTTAAAACCTCTGTACGTATATACAGTAGGATCAGAACACTTCTAACTTTGGTGTTTGTATGAAAAAAGACCAAATGTTTTCTACCAATAAAAACATTTTCATATGATAATTTGAAGGATGCTGTAATCACGGAAATTGAACACATATTTGTTTTAACAATCCCAAATGCCACCTTCAAATGTTTTCCCATTATCAGAGTATGCATGCAGATTATTCACATCCAGTTATCAGATTTAGATCAAATATAGATTTTAGGGGGTGGCCTGGGGAGGCCGTGGACAAAAGCTGTCATCTATTGATAGAGAGGTATTGTCATTTAATGTTTAGGCATGTAGACTTTCCCTCTGAAGGTCTGAAAACTTCAACTAACACTTAGCAGCAGCTAAACGTAGGCGAACTGCACAGTACTAACGTTAGCTTGCCAGCCTGACTGCAAACCAATCCAGCAGTTAGCATTTAGTTTAGCTATCTGGACTCTACCATGAAATATTTAACGCAGTATTTTCTGAACTGAACACTGAGGCTGTCTAAAACATTTTGTTTTGCAGATGTGTGTGTTCAATGGAGCGATACAGTTGTTCTAACTAGTGTTTACTGTGTTCGGGGTGTCCCGAAAACGTGAGCGGTAACACTATCACCGAACACAATCACGCTACACGATCCAAGTAGCTGATGTTACACAAGAACACGGCAGTTGTGTTTTTATTTATCTATTTTGGTGTTTCCAAGTGTCATGCAGGGCTACAGAAAGAGGTCATTCAACAGTGAGCGGTACAAACATCTGTTATTATTTTAGCTGTGATACAATTTGTTGGAAATTATATTGGAATTAGATTTTTTCTGTGTTGCTTTTCATTCTATATAGCTCATTACCTCAGTCAAACAGATCTGGATACGCCACTGCATGAAGCCGTGCCATACCATGAAGCAGTTATTTTCAGCTGGGCTCAACAGAGCTGCTCAAGGTGAGGCACTTGTCTTCCCGCAGTTTTTAAGTCTGTCTCATACACAATGTATGAAACTTTAAATTCCGTGAGCACCCACTGTTTCACAAATGTTGGAAGTCGACGGCATAATATCATCATTCTGGCTTTGATTTCCATCCGGTTTCATAACATAACTCCACCGTGACCATTGTGAATGTGTCATCGTTTGGTATCCCTGCCGCAGACCTAATCCATCCCTATCTGCAAGCAGACATTAATAAATCATAAGGAGAAGCTTTCAGAAGCTTTAACCTCCATGCATAATTCAGCCTGCACTGATGCTAATGCTACAGCTGCAGCTCCCACACTCAACTGTTCAGTAGTGTCCCACTAAACAGCCAATTAACTGTAATGAATCCAGCAAAGTCCAACTCTCAGCAAAATGAACAGAGAAAGTACTTTCCCCCTGAAAACTGTGTGAGCTAATTCCCAATGAGAACTCACTAAAAGTTTGTTTTCACCTTGAAACAAGATAGAAGTCAGGCGTTGTGTGATAGTTTCAGTTCATACTGGGTAGCCTTACTTTGAGCAGGCTGACAACTGTGCGGGCTAACTCCAATTGTGATCATGAATAAATTGCCTTCGATTTGGAACAATTTGATGTAAAGTTTGACTTCATACACTGCTTACTGCTATTCATGTCACTTTGAGTGTGTTGTTGAATGGGTATTACCACTTGAAAAACTTTCAATATTCAAGCAGCCTGCAATAAAACATTTCCCCCATGGATGATGCAAACCAAACCCTCCACTCTCCAAGCAACATACGATCATAACTTACTAAAAAAAAAACAGAAGTGAATCATAGGAGTTCAAACATCAATTTCATGGAACATAATTACCCAAAGCAGGATGATTCTGCACCTCACAATTTACGACAATGCCAACGTTCAGTGCAAATATGGAGGAAGCAGTGTGCCCTTTATGTGGCGAGGCAGAAAGTAAGGGTGTGGAGGTTAAGGTGGTGGATGGGTGTATGGTGAATCTGACTTTATGCAGGTGACTGGGGTCCAGGTCTCATCATAGACCTGCAATTCAAATGAGCATTTAATTAACCATAACCATGATCTTTCCTTAACCTTCATCATAACTGTAGTTGCCATGTGCAGATTTTGTATTAAGCTAAAACATTGGCACCGAACCTTTAAAATCTCATATGGGCTACAACATATTTTTTGCCAACTTGTTGGGAACACAACATTGACATATGCTTTCGTTTTAAGGTAAACATCCAGCAGTTGTTGAATTTTGAATGTTTATAACTTATTTCTTTGGATTTACATTCATCAGGTGGAAACAAACACAATCTCCTTCAGCTCTGTTTTTCACATATACCAACTCCTGTGACAAATATCCGTCTCTTCAGCTGCTAAATGTTCCACTCTGTTCATCAGCCAGTCGCTTACTGTGTCTGTCTCCTGTCTTGTGCTGAGCAGGTAGTAAACAGTGGATTTTAGGAGCTTTTTAGTTAAAAAGCTGCCAGCTGCGGACGAAAACAATGCTATGAGAGTGGCGAGAGTGAACCAAAGCAGTAAAGTCGAGAGCTGAAACTCACTATAAAGCTCTGTAAAGCCGAGGGAATCAGGTGATAATTCTCTGAAGGTTCATCAATACAAGCCGCCCCTTTCACTTTGCTTTCATAAAATGATACACCACTAATTTGAAACAGCAACCACCTGAATTTATTTTTATCAGCATGGTTATTTAGTGAAGTAGTCAACATCACTTGAGGCACAATATTTAACCAACACATTGGTTTTAGTTTCCTAACCCTAGAGATATCTTAACCATGACTTGCTGTTACGTCTTTCCAATGCCATATCATAGTTACCGTATGCAAATAAACATTGGCAATGGAATTAGAAAAAGAAAAACGGCCATTGAAGCTAAATCGAGGTTTTCGTCCAATATCAACTTCCTTTTTCTGATGATAGCGCCGCCAAAACCATGACCTTTTCCTAACCTACCAATAAGTGATTTAGTATGCAGAATGCAAACCCCACGGCGGCTGCCCATTGTCCCGAAAACCACTGCCCATTGTTCTGAAAATACACAATCTCTGTGCAATGAACAGAAGCACATGGCTAATTATTATGCATAATGACGGGATAACAGGCTGTCGGACCATTTGTCCCTTCCATTTCTTTCGTGTGGTACCAGGAGGTAAAACTTTCTGGAGTGGGAGAAAAATCTGTTGACATTAAAAATAATCTATAAAGAAATGACATTTTCACCAAAATCTAATTGGCAAAAAATGTACTAGTATATAAAGTAAGTCTAGGAAACAGAGTTGATTCACCACAGAATCAGCTTTGGTGTTCTTCCTTTACCAGAGCAAATGATATCAGATATACTCCTCTATTCACATAACCATGGCTATTTTTGTCCATTTAAAGGGGAAACATAGATGTCTTGTAGCAACCTTTTTATTTAAATCAATATGCTAATGACTACATGTTCAATTCATTGGGTTCATTTGAATCCAGCAGAGGTTTCTAAATAACCCAAAAGACGCAGTGAAAAGATCCACCTGTCAACCAGTTCATCAATGAACATGGGGAAAAAGTTGTGAACATTCTCTGTTTGGATTCAGGAGTGCGGAGAAAGAGGTGCTGCATGTTAAAGGTTAAACTAATTATGCGATGGCAGCCATACACATAACCCGTGGTGTATAATATCAAAGAGACCACTTACAGAGAGCAACCACAAGCTGATGGACAGCAGTTCTCATTTGTGGAGCACAGCAAGGGGTTATGGAAATAAATAAGTGGAACGCAAGCCGCTACACACATGGCCGTTCCTTTCAAAGGACGGAGGAAATTGCCTCACTACCAGGGGCAACAACTTGGCAAAAAACATAAGACCCCTGATAAGTAAAATGTGGCAGAAACAATTATTTTTCTCTCTTTCCACAAAAGGAGAACACAGTTTCCTTTCCCCTCTTGTGATCTGCTCGATCATGGGTCTGGAACATGGCGTGTCTTTCAGGCAGGTTGCCCCATTGTTATGATGAACAGAAACATGTCCAAGATCAGCATCTGCTCCACTTACGATGCTGCACCCTAAGGCTCCCTATCCCTCTTTATATCTGAATAGAATTATTCAATATATTATTACTTCACTGTCTAGTTGTCAAGACTATCAACATTTTCTGCAACTAGTTGAAGTTTTACAACTCAGATCTGAATAAGGTTGCATTCACAACAGCACTTTGTCCTTCATCTCAATACAACAAATCATCCAGCAACCAAAGTTGAACATGGCTCAACTTTGCCAGACGGGTGGCAGTGAAGGTCGGGGACCTCGACGGACCAGACCTGGGCAGCAAAGGCTGGCTCTGGGGACGTGGAACGTCACCTCTCTGTGGGGGAAAGAGCCGGAGCTTGTGCGGGAGGCGGAGCGCTACCAGTTAGATCTGGTTGGGCTCTCCTCTACGCACAGTCTCGGTTCTGGAACCGTACTCCTGGATAGGGGTTGGACCTTATTCTTCTCTGGAGTTGCTCAGGGTGTGAGGCGCCGGGCGGGTGTGGGGATACTCACAAATCCCCGGCTGAGTGCCGTTACGTTGGAGTTCACCCCGGTAGACGAGAGGGTCGCCTCCCTACGCCTACGGGTTATGGGGGGGAAAACTCTGACTGTTGTCTGTGCATATGCACCGAACAGCAGTTCAGAGTATTCGGCCTTCTTGGAGACCCTGAATGGAGTCCTGTTGGGGGCTCCAGTAGGGGACTCCATAGTTCTACTGGGAGACTTCAACGCGCACGTGGGCAGCGATGGAGACACCTGGAGAGGCGTGATTGGGAGGAACGGCCTCCCTGATCTCAACCCGAGTGGTTGTTTGTTATTGGACTTCTGTGCTAGACATGGGCTGTCCATAACAAACACCGTGTTCGAACATAAGGATGCTCATAAGTGTACATGGTACCAGAGCACCTTAGGCCGAAGATCGATGATCGATTTTGTAATCGTATCATCTGATCTGAGGCCGCATGTTTTGGACACTCGGGTAAAGAGAGGGGCGGAGCTGTCAACTGATCACCATCTGGTGGTGAGTTGGGTCAGGGGGTGGGGGAAGAGTCTGGACAGACCTGGTAAGCCCAAACGGGTAGTGCGGGTGAACTGGGAACGTCTGGAGGAGGCCCATACCCAAGAGACCTTTAACTCACACCTCCGGCGGAGTTTCTCTGGCATCCCTGTGGAGGTTGGGGGCATTGAGCCTGAGTGGTCAATGTTCAAAGTTTCCATTGCTGAAGCTGCAGCGGGAGCCTGCGGCCTCAAGGTCTTAGGTGCCTCAAGGGGCGGTAACCCTCGAACACCGTGGTGGACCGCGGTGGTCAGGGAAGCCGTCCGACTGAAGAAGGAGTCCTTCCGAGATATGTTATCACGGGGGACTCCAGAGGCGGTTGCAAGGTACCGACAGGCCCGAAGGGCAGCGGCCTCGGCTGTGACAGAGGCAAAGCAGCGGGTGTGGGAGGAGTTCGGAGAAGCCATGGAGAAGGACTTTCGGTCGGCACCAAAGTGCTTCTGGCGTACTGTCCGGCACCTCAGGAGGGGTAAGCGGGGGACCATCCAAGCTGTTTACAGCAGGGATGGAACACTGTTGACCTCAACTGAGGAGGTACTCGGGCGGTGGAAGGAGCATTTTGAGGAACTCCTCAATCCGACTAATACGCCCTCTTTGATAGAGGCAGGGCTGGAAGATTATGGGGGATCATCAGCAATTTCCCTGGTGGAAGTCACTGAGGTAGTCAAACAACTCCACAGTGGCAAGGCCCCGGGGATTGATGAGATCCGTCCAGAAATGTTGAAGGCTTTGGGTGTGGAGGGGCTGTCGTGGCTGACACGTCTCTTCAACATTGCGTGGAAGTCGGGAACAGTGCCTCAGGAGTGGCAGACCGGGGTGGTAGTTCCCCTGTTTAAAAAGGGGGACCAGAGAGTGTGTGCCAATTACAGGGGTATCACACTGCTCAGCCTCCCGGGTAAAGTCTACTCCAAGGTGCTGGAAAGGAGGGTTCGGCCGATAGTCGAACCTCAGATTGAAGAGGAACAATGCGGATTCCGTTCTGGCCGTGGAACAACGGACCAGCTCTTCACTCTCACAAGGATCCTGGAGGGGGCCTGGGAGTATGCCCATCCGGTTTACATGTGTTTTGTGGACCTGGAGAAAGCGTATGACCGGGTCCCCCGGGAGATACTGTGGGAGGTGCTGCGGGAGTATGGGGTGAGGGGGGCGCTTTTGAGGGCCATCCAATCCCTGTACGCCCAAAGCAAGAGTTGTGTCCGGGTTCTCGGCAGTAAGTCGGACTCGTTCCCAGTGGGTGTTGGCCTCCGCCAGGGCTGCGCTTTGTCACCAATCCTGTTTGTGGTATTCATGGACAGGATATCGAGGCGTAGTCGGGGGGAGGAGGGGTTGCAGTTTGGTGGGCTTGGGATCTCATCGCTGCTCTTTGCAGACGATGTGGTCCTGTTGGCATCATCAGCCTGTGACCTTCAGCACTCACTGGATCGGTTCGCAGCCGAGTGTGAAGCGGTTGGAATGAGGATCAGCACCTCAAAATCTGAGGCCATGGTTCTCAGCAGGAAACCGGTGGATTGTCTACTCCGGGTAGGGAATGAGTCCTTACCCCAAGTGAAGGAGTTCAAGTACCTCGGGGTCTTGTTCACGAGTGAGGGGAAAATGGAGCGGGAGATGGGCCGGAGAATCGGAGAAGCGGGCGCGGTATTGCACTCGCTTTACCGCACCGTTGTGACGAAAAGAGAGCTGAGCCAGAAGGCAAAGCTCTCGATCTACCGGTCTATCTTCGTTCCTACTCTCACCTATGGTCATGAAGGTTGGGTCATGACCGAAAGGACGAGATCGCGGGTACAAGCGGCCGAAATGGGTTTTCTCAGAAGGGTGGCTGGCTTCTCCCTTAGAGATAGGGTGAGGAGTTCAGTCATCCGAGAGAAGCTCGGAGTAGAACCGCTGCTCCTTTGCGTAGAAAGGAGCCAGTTGAGGTGGTTCGGGCATCTGGTAAGGATGCCCCCTGGGCGCCTCCCTAGGGAGGTGTTCCAGGCACAGCCAGCTGGGAGGAGACCACGGGGAAGACCCAGGACGAGGTGGAGAGATTATATCTCCACACTGGCCTGGGAACGCCTCGGGGTCCCCCAGTCAGAGTTGGCCAATGTGGCCCGGGAAAGGGAAGTTTGGGGCCCCCTGCTGGAGCTGTTGCCCCCGCGACCCGACCCCGGATAAGCGGTTGAAAATGGATGGATGGATGGACAAAGCAACATCATTCGACAAGGAATTGATTTATCAAATATTTGCAGCCACACTTTCCTGGTAGATTACATCGTAGAAGGAACATCGTGAGATTGTTGAACTGTTCACCTCAAAATTGCCAAAGAAAGTGTTGCTGCTGTGATACCTTTCCAGAGTTGCAAAGTCCAGCATCATAGAAGGGTAAACTGGGGTCAATGCCACAAAAATGTGGTTTGGTTTGGATGATGCACCGTTATTATGCTACTTCTGAATGTATTTTAGTATTTTAACAACCATTGAAATATTAAGATAAGATTAGATGAAACTATATTGTCATTGTACACAGTAAGTGCAGTTTAGCATCCAACCAGACCCTGAGTAGCAAAACTACATATAGAGATATATAAAGATAAGCACATTTACAAACTGAATAATAGACCAATGGAATGATATAGAAAGAAGGGATATAACTGTGACATAAAAATAATAAACAAAACAATATACAAAATGTGAAGCAGCTGTGACACATATTTAGAGTATGCACAGAACTTGCCAAACATCAGGCATGTTTCGTTTAATTACTTAATCACAAGTATGTTATAACACAAGTATGTAATGGTAAATATCTATGTTTGAATTCTTAGTAGCAAAGGGATTGCTGCACACATACAAACAGCAGCAGCAGAGAGTGCAGCACTAAGAAGAAAGTTCAAGTTACCAGAAAGTGAGATAATTCTCTTGGTATTGATCCTTTATACTCTTTCAATACTCAAAACAAGAATATACTATAGGTACCGTGGGGATCAATAGAGAGAAGCACTGCAAAGAATCTTCATGTTTACAGAAAGTGAGAATTGTTTTTCGTATCGATCATTTGACCCTCAAACTTGTGGGTGTATTACCTAAAGTAGACTTCCTCGATCATATTTCATTTTCTCACCAGTACCTGTACAAACACGCTCACACCAACACAGATTCTTGCTTTTTTAAGTGCTCTATTTGTTCCCCCTTTGTAGTTTAAGATGGTCATTCAATGAAATCTAATTGGAGAAAGGCAACAGTTGACATTGACAGTCTGGTGTTTCTTGTGTTTCTTTTTGTCTTGTGATTATTGTGATTATAGAATAATTTCACTTCTTCAGGACTCCAATCAAACAATACATTTTCTTTTACATTTTACTGGTCACAACTGGTAGACTGATCACAAGCTAAAAAGGTAATGACCAAAACTGCCCTCTTTCAATATTGAACCAACCTTTCCCTAACCTTACCCAAAGCGTTTTATTAGCCTAAACTACATGCAGTACGTGAACCATGGTCTTCGTAAGTCTTGATCCTTTTATTCACCTGCTTTGGATGTTATCAGCCCATTGGATGGGTGTTATCAGTGGTTCTCAGCCTTATAGATATGGGTTGTGGCTACAGACAGGCAGACAGACAGACAGACAGACAGACATACAGACAGATACACAGACAGACAGACAGACAGATACACAGACAGACAGACAGACAGACACACAGATACATGGATGATGATGACCATTCAATGGGCTGACACTATATGAAACAGCTGTTTTATGCCCACAATCAATCCATCCCATCCTCGTTCCTATTACTTTATGTGTGGAATATAACTTGAACTGGACCATGTTTAGGCCGATAACATGAAGTCTGATCCAGGTGTGTGTGTTCCTTATTCACAAGTGTATGTTTCCCTCACATTTCACATTGCCTATGTGTGCTTCCCCCAGGACAAATGTGTTCCTCAAATCAACCTATTCATCTGTTCTCTCCAAATTAAACTGCTGACCAAGCTTTTATACACCCAATCAAACCAAACAAAGTTACAGTCATTAATGATTTATAAGCCAATCATTTTTATTGTGTCTTCAAGTTGCATAGGCTTTTCAGTTGCCACTGGGTTAGTTTTACAGCAAGTGTCGAGACGGTTACAGGACAAGCTAGAATATCCTAGCTGGTGCATATCTTCCAAGAACAAATGAATGCTACAGCAGCATGGTGCATATCACACTAGATGAATGCTGGAGCAACAAGGAGTAAACCTGACAGCGAACACCTGCCGATGATATCTGACCAAACACTGTGGGCTCTGCAGGAATCTGCGGACAACTTCTTTTTCTTTTATATTTTCATTCATGCAGCGCTACACTTGACATTCAAAAGCATATAAGAAATACATGTAAAACAAACAGAAATATATGCACATAGTCATCCATAAAACATAAAGACACACTTCTTCCATCCTACTGAGTTTTTTATGTGTGCAAAAACACTGTCGCTTTTTTTTGTAGTTGAACGCACACACACAACACACACCTACACGCTGACATACATATTCATACATTACATACTACATGAGAGAATTGGGATCGATGTACAGAGGCTTTGATTTGCTGTGGCTGTCTCAGCAGGCAGCGTACGACAACACAGCAGTGATACAACGCTACAAGGAAGAGTCAAATTAACAAGCGGAGGAAGGAGGAGGAGAGGGTGGAGAGAGGAAGACAACAAAGTCCAAACAATAAACTGAGAGGTGGGGAAAGTCTGGGGAATGTTATACAGAGCCCTGGCAAACAGTGGGATTACATTTACTCTAAACAGCTCTTCCACTGGCAGCATTTCCACTGGGGAGCACTCCTGATAGCTTCCTGTGTCTTATATTTCCATTTGAAAAGCGAGGTGCTGTTGACATCACTGAGAAGTGGTGTGTTTTAAAGCTCTTAAAACACTGAGGGCCTGAAAGGAAAAAATCTTTTCAACTTAAGCAAAACAGGTGCAATACAACAGCTTTTGTAACAGTCACACAGAACAGTGGGAAATGCCTCAGTTCCCGCAACATAAAGTGCACATGAAGTATGGAAAAGTGGCCTACATTTCACTAAATTGTGGGGGATTGTTTTGAACCCCAGTATGTATGAATTACAGCCCCACCCCCTAAAATGTTGAATTCACGTCTTCTTGCCACCAGGAAATGCAATGATACTCTTTCTAACATACAAAACAGCTCGTCTGTCTGATAAGCCAGGCTTTATCAGAATCAGAATCAGAAATCCTTTATTAGTCCCACAGCGGGGACATTTACATGGTCACAGCAGAACGGTAAAAAGAATGCAATAAAAATACGTGAACACTAAAATTAAGTGGCTAATTAGGTAAAGTGCAAATGCAAGTAGTACCGGGCTGAAAATAACAATAGATGAGTAAGTAATGAAATATAAAAACATTTAAACAGCATCATCAAAGTAAAAAAATGTAGTATGTTTGTAGTAGAGGACCATTAAGCACATCTTCCTGAAGAAAATGGCTGAATTTTGAATGGAATTAGCTTACTTTACTGACCAATGGAACCAAGTTTCATCTTGAGTCATTTAAGACTCATTCAAAGCTGACTGTTGGTCATAACTAGATCAAGGGTGGTATGTATGTAAGGTAAGGTATGCCATGTTCTCATTCTTGCTTGATGTGGCACATCACAATGTTACGAGTAATACATTCACATTTGCATGTGGTTCATGAATTATGTCACATGTTGTGTGTATAGCACATTTCAACATCTCTCATATGTCAAATGTTATACGTATATAGCACATGCAGACTTCACATGTACTTTATTTTTTACGGATGTGGAAACTTTTTCTTTGAAATAGAATGAAGAGAGATATTTAGTAGGAAATCACAGCCGTATTATTATTACTGTTATTGAATATGTTGTATTTAACTAAATAATGTATTAGTTTTATAAAATTCATACAGTAACATCAATGCAAATGTACCTTGCCTTCGAACCTGCACAGTGTTGGGAGTGGATATGTTGTACATCCTTTCACAGACACTGCAGTTCAGTCATGTCAATACTAATTGAAATTACTGTAATGACAGTCAGTCAGCACTGAGACTTGTACACTGTACAAATACTTACACTCTATGACAAAACAGCAATTGTACATGATGGGGAGATTCCAGGATTTAAAGGGCTTCAACAAGAGATTTCATTCTCATTAAGCCAGATGACAGATGTGGCAGTTTTGGTTCTATTTCTCATAGGCATACCATTCTGACACTAGGGAGAAATCTGCATGTAATGTAGAAGGGAATATAAATCTGAGAATTGTGAAATGACTCGAAAGATAATGAATCTTGCTGGAAAAATCAATGAAAAAAAAATAAACAAAAAAAACGAATAAAAGAAATCTAATACTGGTCCTTTGTCAAAAAAAAGGACCAGAGAAAGATAATTTCAGCATTTTTCTATCTATAAGCTGGAGTTTTCATACAAGCAACAAAAATTATCATAAATTATGTTCAGATATGAATGCAACATACTTCTTCAGCTATTACTTTCTGAATAATATCTGAATTAAACGGCTGCATTATTAGAAATCTAATTAACTCAGCCTGAAACGAATGAACCGATACTACCACATGTATTATTCAATTGAATGGCTGACAAGTTACAGGCAGGACATAAAAATGACTCCAGCTGCATTGACATACATTGAAGCAATCAGTTTTGTTGGGTCTCGATGAAAGCATCGTATGTTTTGAGGATGGTAGACAGTATCATTTGCAATGCAGGAACAGATTTACAAACAGCTTTTTTAAACCAAATAATCTACATTTGTACTGCGACACGACACGGCGTAGATTTACCATCTGCGACGGTCAAATTGGCATGATAGAGCTGAAGACAGCAGATTAGAGTAACTGACTTTTACTGTATATTGAAAAAATAAACTGTTTGTAGCTTCAATTGAATGCATAAGAAATTGAGCTGCATGCAAAACCTTTCGTGACTTTTAAATTCATGAAGTGGGAATATATTCTGTGATTGCACATTCTGAGGTTAGGGTACTGTATTGTTAATAATGTATACCGATTTGAAGCTGTAGTCCTTAAGATTTCACTCCTGGTTGATTTGTTAACTCTGTGGTCACCGTGGTAATAGCAAGTGTGGCTAAACACTGGTTGAGCTGCTAGTTGTCAGATATAGAACAAAAGAGCAACTGGTGAATCTTTTTATAGCACAGACAAGAAATCTCTCTGATATGCTGTAAAGAGAGTGAGGCTGATATCAAGGCGATTACATTGTGCTGGACTCCCTGCATGCATTGCGTCCTGTGAATCCATTATGGTTAGCTCGGCAATCTGAATCCGTGCAGGAAGGGTGCCACTGGCAATAATAAAAAGTATTACTGACTATGAATACATTAAATGTCTATTTCATGAAAATCTTACAGATTCTAAATTCTACTTTGAATTAATTTCATTTTTATAGTCTAAGTTCATATTTTGCATCTTGTGCTGCTGTAACATGTGAATCCCCCCTCTGGGGATCAATAAAGTCTTATCAGGAAAATTCTCTGCTTTGGTGGAAAAAAAAGAAAAGCTTTGACACGCGACGAACGCACCTCTTTATTGAACCCTAACGGGAATTGCAGATTGATAAAAGTTCACAGGCTTAGAGGATAATTTCACCCTCAAAATGATTGTTTGTAAATCAATTAGTCACACCTTATTGTCTCTTTTCTCGCATGCCTTCACAGTGAACGAAGGATCAAAAATCGAGAAAAGTCTTGAATGAACTGAAGTAAATGGGCGCCGCATGTAACAACAGCAAAACTACATCAAAACATCCGTTCACAAACACACAGAACTCTTGCAGTAAAATCCCAGTGTCCTTTATTCAGTTGATGCTCACTACTTTCCAAACACATGCCTTTCGACTAAAACCTTACTATTAAAACACTTCTGCACAAACAGTCTCGCGCAGGCGCGCTACTCATCCATGCGAGAATACAAATGATTTTGGGGATAAGTATTCCTTGAATGGGTGGAACCCATTTCTTCTTATTCATTTATAGAACATTTCTCAGAAATAAAAACAGTCTCTGTAAAGTATGGTAGATATGAGTAATGAGGTGTCCTTTCACATCTTCTGTTCTTCTGAGCTGTATTAGCACAGGGGACCTGAGAGCTTTGCGATTGGTGAGAGAGCAGACAGCAAGCATCTGTCTCTCTCTCTTCCACTTAAACACATCCCCCAACATACACGTCCTCACACTCTTACACATGCTCACACAGCAGTCCAGACATCTGGTGGGGCTCTACTGGGTCTTGCCACTGTGGTACTGGGACTCTTACACGGACTAAAGATACTTCAGTGGTAATGATACATCCCTATTGGCCAGACCGGGCAGAAAAACAGGAAGTAGGGACAAGACTTAGGGTCGGAGAGGTCACCCATCTTGGGAGGGTGATTTAAATACAGTAGAAAAGAGTCACAGAGATACCGAGAGATATAACGTCCTCTGCCTGAGGCCAAGTGAGAAAAGTGAGTACATTTTAGACATTGACCAGATTCCAAAGAGAAATGTAATTGAACTGAGCTGAGCTTTATTTACAGGTGATAATAAAAATGATGTAGCCTATTTTATTCGTAACATGCCTATTAATATATGTTGTTGATTGTAAAAGACCCGATTTCCACCAGTTTTATTATATATATTATACTGTGTGTGCTACAATGTTATATGTAGTTTTTTTTTGTAAGAAACATATATAATAACAGAAGAGTTATAAATACTGGGAAAATATATGCTCAGACAAATGAACAGAATACTGCAGGGCCATAGGATCTTTTGCTAATCTTGTGTACACATGCTTTGTAGATTTGTTAATGAATGTGTCCTGTTGGAGGTGCTGAGGTGTGTGAGGTGTCAGGTTAGCCAATGCAGGACATTTAGTCCTGATGAAATCACAATGAGAACTGTGTTTCAAGCGTTGCCCCTTTGTTGTGGGCTGAGGGCTTTTTGTTCACCTTTATTTTACAGACGACAGTGTAGAGCCTCAGTGGAAATGGGGGGAGAGAGAGGGGTGATGACATGCAACAACAATTACATACAATTATGTAACTGCTGGTTTTGTCAGTGTGTTAGCAAAATAAAAGTATATAGTTGTTTATAGTTGTAGTATAAAGAATGACCAATCCAGGCAACACATTTTGCTATTTTACCTGTTTTAACAAACTTGAACAGGTACGTTGAAATGGATTTTACAAATAGAAAATACACTTACCAATGGCAGGGTTTCCTCCGGGGTTGAGGGTTACTCTGAAGGCTTGATGCCAGGTGTGGCGGCCAGGGGGAGCGTCACATGGGTCAATGTAAAGCAGAACACCTCCAAAGCCCAGCTCCGACAGTAGGGACAGCTGGACACACAAACGTGCAAACAATGTTTGTACACAAACATTTGGCACTTGCAATGCTTTAATTGAGTGGAAAAAGACAGCAACTACACACAGTAACACACCAAAATGATTGAAAACCATTTTCACTTGTGTACCTGTTGGTTGTTTTTGGAAAACAACGGCGTTATATTGTCACGTGTGAAGGTGTTAAGGCACACTTGTTGGCAAAAAACTGTTAATTTACACATAGAGTATATCTCTAACAAATCCAAAGGGAAATATCCGGCTCTTTAGTCTGCAGATGCTTCACTGTGTTCATCACAGAGTTGCTCACTTTGGAATGCCTCCTTCATTTGCTAATGGGCAGGTAAGGTTGGGTAAACAACAAACAGGCTTTCCTTAACCTGAAGTGCCACGTGAAAATCAGTGCGCGAGTCATATTACACAGGTTGGAAAGAGAGGGAGTCTTGCACGTAAGTCTTCTACATCTTCTTGTGGTCCATGCTTGTTTCTTGAACAAAAACAAATATCTGTAATAACAACATCCACCATCTTGCTACTACTGTTGACTTCCGTTGTGCATTTTGCAACATCCTCCGTTAATGGCGCGCTCCTGATTACAATGGTTCCGCTCAAAACTGGTGGAAACGCAGGGTGATTCCAACAATCCTGAAAAGAACAAGTTCAAGAACCAGAGCTAATTTGGTGGAAGAGTGGTCTCTGTAGCTTGGTCTCTTAGTGCAGCGTTAAAAAAACTTTTCTTTATTTCTTTAAATAAAAGAAAGGATTTTCAATCTGATTTTCTTCAATAATACCTCTCAGAAAAGCTTTGTGAATTTGACTTATTGTACCTGAGATCATCATATTGTACTGGCAGTATTTATTGCTTATACCCCCTACTACTGTAATTATCATAATATCTAAAGTTTTAGGACTACTTGCATTGCGGGGAACAGATTCACACAAAGGATTTCTGCTCTGGATGTCAGTGTGAAGAGTGAAATAATGGATGTAGAGAGGGTAGACCTTTTTACCCCAGACCCTATCCTTAATAAAACAAAATACTTTATGTCAATCATCAGTACATAAGGTTGGGCAATGTGAAAATACAGACAGACAGGCTTACACAGAACTGAAGAAATACACAGTAAATATATCAACACTAGAAGAGAGAGATATATAGCTGTAGAAATACAATAAATATGACACACATAGTTATTTTTTAATAACTGATGGTTTTGATGGTTGATGAATTTAGATTGTATGGAGCCAGCAGTAAAGGTGAAATATTGACCCCTATTTATTTGGAGCAGGAGGCTCAGAGTTACACATTGAACCTTTAATGTGCTTTGGCCTTTTGCAATGTTGCAAACCAATGAGCAGGACTGCTTTTTGCCACTAATGGATTATTATATAAATTTGGCATCAATTTGATGAAGTACATTGATTTTTCTTTTAGGTATTTTCTAAATCACACATTTTCATCTGGTTATGTTTATCCATAAACAGTTTCTCTATTGATTTTCCAGAAAATAAAATACTGTATCGCAATATACAGTATATTGCTATCATTACATAAAATCTCCTCCAACACGAGTTTTGCAAGGGTCACATTTTCGATGATGCTTCTCTGTGTGATTGTCTCCTTACTCTAAAAAAATGAAAGTGTCATACAGTGGGCAGTAGGGGTATTTCTATTTTTTTTATACATTTTTGGGTAGAAAAATGCAGTGTCAGTTTACCGCACTGTGTGTGTCTTTGTAGTAAATGAATATTAGTGTGAAAGTGGGGACATTTCTGTGGTGAGAAGAATGTACCTTTATAAATACTTCTTATACGTATATGATCTTTTTGAAGTCAGTGTTTCTTTATATGGCTGGTTTTCCTCCTCATGATGATCAAAGATTAGACTGCGTTGGTGTTTATTCGTCCCATATTACTGGCAAAAAGAGAATAGTTGCTGGGTGGGAGGAAGTGTGCTGCAGCTGCCACAGTGCACAGCAGTATTTCATTGTTGTCCATGGGAAATGTAGCGTCCTTGTTTTTTATGAGAGTGGATGACTATTTTATTGAATATGTGACACCAACCACGGTCATTCTCCTCTCATCACAACTCTGTCCTTCACTGGAAAACTAGGACACTGCACACACACACACACACACACACACACACACACACACACACACACAC
>CALSCE010010686.1:20917096-20953633 GCA_943593645.1 Bovichtus variegatus | reverse complement strand
GAGGATGGAGGAGCGAGGATGGAGGAGCGAGGATGGAGGAGCGAGGAGTGATCTCGAGGAGTGATCTCTGAGGATGGAGGAGCGAGGATGGAGGAGCGAGGAGTGATCTCTGAGGATGGAGGAGCGAGGATACACGAGAGCGGCCTTCAGGGGAGTTTTTTACCAACTGACACGCCCCCTTATTGGATATCAGTTATTGATTGGATGCTGCAGCTGATCGGACTGAGCTGATCTTTATCGTTATTTCCATTTAGTCAATTGTGAGGCTGATTAGTCCTGAGCGTCAGGTTAGTTATATAATCTAAATTTTCCCTGAAACATTTCATATTCTGGATTATGCGAAAATAAGAGTATCAATAAATACAGACGCAAAATAAATAAATAATTAAAAAAGACATGGAAACTGTCCCTGTGCCTCTAAGCAGGACACAGTACACAGTATAAAGACAGAATGCAGGCTTGTTATTTATGTGCAGGTGTTTGTTAACTAAGTAACCGGCTGATGCTGCTTCTCTTTTTAGTATTAGCACAACACACACGTGTGCAGACAGGGAAAGTTGCTCTAGAGCTGTTAAAGCCGACTGACAGCTGATCCAGCTGTGATCAGCTGCCGTTGACATCAACAGACGTCGCTTCACTTAACGCTTCACAGGGAAGGACGTCTCATTTCTCTAAAAACACATCTTCTTTTTTGCAATTTAAGAGACTTGGGATGCACCCTATGTCCGTACCTTAAAGGGATGTAAAGAAGTGAAAATTGTGGGATTGGCAGCAGGTTTAAGATATTTCTTACAGAACATTTTACAGCTCCTCTCCACTCTAGCTGTGATGTCATCCGTTCTAACTCTCAATGAGCCGTCCAACACACACTATCGTACAAATCGGAGAATTTTTTACCAAGGTTCAATCAGGTTTGAATATTTCAAAACGTTTTAAAGGGATTTAATAGTTGAATTATGCCTTTAATGAATGAAAGATGTGAAACATTTAAAAGTTTGAATGCAGTTTCTAGCTGAAAGTATGAATGAGTAAGAGTCGAAGTTGTTTGAACATTTTACAATTCTGAACATTTCCTCTATTCATTTCAATAGAGAATTTGTGTCGGAGTAGGTGGAATATTTCTGAAACTATGAAAGTCATGAATGATGAAAGTAATAGCGCGCACGTCCATATTGAGCTGAACGTTTTAATGTTTGAATGGAGTTTCTATATTGAAAAATGTGTAAGAAGAGGGCCAAAGAAAGGATGATTATAATTTTTTTTTGCAGTAGAAGAACATTGGTTGTAAATGCTGACTCATTTACACCAAATATACGCCTCGATTCAGATGGGTGAAATATGGTTCCGCATTCCACCTGAATGCAGCACAAAATGCCCTATCCCGCAATGTTAAGAGAAGTAAAACATTAATGTGTACCTGCCTCAGGATCCGTTTGCAAAATTCCACCATGTTCCATGAAAAGTTCATGAAAATCGGGCAAGCAGTTTTTCCGTAATCCTGCAAACAGATAATCAAACCCAGCAGAAAACATAACCTCTCTCTTGCCCGTCTTGCTGAAAATAACAGCACTGAGACACCTTTGGTCCCTGAACTGTGGTCAGTCGAGCCGTAACATTTAAACACACAACCTCTGGCTATGACCTTTACTGATGGTCCTTCGGTGGTAAAGGGGCTTGGAGACTTAGACAATCTGACAGTATAACGGTGATGAGGGGCAGGAAGAGCATGAGAAGAGTGCAGCAGTCAGGACTGTGAACCTTGGTTTAGGAAATGTCACGGCGATGGTACAGTACCTGCAGACTTCCAACAGCAGAGTAGGCTGCGTAGGCGAACTGCTGCTTCGGCAGATCCTTTGGTCCACGCTGGTCACAGGGGATCCCGTTTGGCAGGAAACACTGGTGACTAGACCTGTCAGTGATGGTGTTGGGTGTGGAACCAGGCAGGCTGAGCAGAACTGTGTGATTGGACAGATGGACATCAGTCAAGCCAAGTCCCACCCACTGCCTGTAGAGGTACCTGGCTACGGCTTCCTCGCTGTCATCTGACAGGCTGGAGAAAGACCTGCAAGCAGCAGACAGAGAACAGTGCTCATTATATCACGCAATACAACACTATGACTTATTTATGACTCAAAATAACACAGATTTTCACTGAGATCCTACAGATTTGTATTGACTTTCTACTGATGTTGAATGCAAGGAACTGAGATCCTGGTATTTCCTGAAATCCTCAACAAAATTAAAAAATAACTGCAGAAACCCAGGATTCTTACAATGTGACCTTGGGAGCCTGTTTTATAGTATGTTGATAGCTATTGTGAAGTCCATGTCCGGACCTCATTACCACCACCATGTATCTGTCATATGTTACATATGAGTCTGACCCTGAAATGGTATATTATGTTAATGTCACTGAATCAACTGCTTTACCACATACAGTCGTTCTCTAGGATATGCTGATAAAACAATTGTGTATGTGGTATTGTTTTTTTCCACTTCAAAGATTGCCTAAAAGAAATTGAAGATATTGTCACATAATCTATTTTATATGTGAAAACAAAAGTAGAGGGAGTTGCCCTCCTATATTTTACAGATACGATGAAATTCATAACCACAGCAAATTTGATGCACATCTCAAGGCTTTTAATGAAAGACCAGATGAAGAAAAATTCTGTTCTTTAGAATGAAAAAAGTTCTATAAAAGATTGCTTCAGATATAGAGAGAAGTCTATTCGGCACAGCAAAACATTGAAGACGAGAATGGTAACTCTTCTGCTAATTGATCTTCATAAAAGTAGCAATAGCTTTACTTTTTTTTTTTATTAGTTTTGCTCGAGTTTGGTGAGAGCTCAACATGAACCTCTTTTTCTTTCTCACACACACTCAGCTCCTTTCTCACACACACACTCAGCTCCTCACAGGAGCTGCTGTCAATTCCGTTTTCCTAATTGCATGAAAGACATGTCAATAAAATTTGATCCAGGCCTTATTTGAGTCTCCTCTGCCGGTTTGTTTGGTGCTTGATGTTTACTCTCTTTATTGTTCTGACTCTGAGAGGACTGGACTCAAAAGTTCAGCAATAAAGACGTTTCCATGGACTGACTGGTATTTCAGACTTTTGTCTGAAAGAACAAATATGCCATTCAGCACTGCATTACAATACCTGAGCCTGAGAAGATATCTCAGTAAAAGGTATGTTTCTCAGATATCAAGCTACATAAAATCAAAGAATGCAATTTTCTTTGTGGAAAAAAAACTGAAAACAGCACACAATTGTGGGCCTACTATTCAAAATACACACCATTTCCAACTAATGAGGCCATAAAAGCAAGAAATAGCAGAGAAGATGTTTTATCACTTGTCTTTCTTTAATTTTCCATTTCCATCTATGTTTAGTCGTGTCTTTCTTTCTCTGCGGCTAGGTGATTTTATTTCAATTTTGAAAATACACTTTCATAGAGTGAGATGAGAGGATTGATATCTGTGTTACGTATGGAGCTGATGTCAAGTCAGGCTGTGTTAGACGTCTTTTACATAAAGAAATGTGACATCAGGGAACCATTGTCCATCACAAATTTGATATTTGAGCGCCAAGCATCATTTATGTAAACACAGCAGCATATTTCACACAATATTTAACTGTGGGCTATAAATGGCTAATAATCACCCAAATCTTTTTACATGTGCATCTGAAAAATGTGCTTCTGCCTGTAGTATATGTGTCTAGTGTGTGTGTGTATGTGTGTGTGACATCTATATCAGTCTCAGCAGCAGATGGCCCAAACACACAATTCTGCTATTCTCTAGTCATCGGGCCACGTCTCATAGCTCGCCAGGAGCAGCAGCAGGAGGCAGCGTGTGTGTGTGCTGCTGTGTTTTCATGCGTGTGCGCGAGTGTGTGCGTTCCCGTATGCGTGCGCTCGCAGAGACCTTCATCTACAAGCCAAGCTGTTGGAAGGACTCCCTGTGGTTTGGGAGACATGCCCAACTCTGCCGACGCCTCACGTCTCAAGTGACTTTGAGTGTGTCTGTGTTTGCATTCGTGTGGTGATCCACACAACCGTGTGTTTATGTGCATGTCTTTATGTCTCCGTCTTTTTTCGACAAACATGTTACCCTGATGCCATGCAGTATGTGAAAACATCCTACCCCTTCTTTTCTCAAAGTACATGGTATTCACGCAGGTCTTTTGAATACGTACAAGTAGAAATACAACGATGGTAAATACAAAAAAAGTGGCGGGAAGTATCACCATAAAGTATCAGAGGTAGAAAAAATCTTTACTCCTTTAAAGTTCCACCAATCAATATCTTCATACGGACAATAAATCATCTGACTGCGTTATAAAGGGAGTCGCTGGTAGAGAGATCCACAGATAATCAACAATCCCTCTGCAGTTTCTCTCAGCTACAACAGCAACACCACCCTTATCAAAACAGCAGACAGATGAAGTAACGACTTTAGTGAAGCGTCAACTAAATAGCCACTAGATGCAAAGGTTAAAGAAGAGCTAAAAGAATAGTGAATATGTGACTTACATCATGCTGAACTCCATTAAAATGCTTCAGTTTCATTTCCATGTCCTGCTATTGTGCATGGTGGCTCACTGTCATGCTATCAGAACTTACTGGGATGAAACATGTGCTTCTCCTACACGTCAAAATGTCTGCTGTGAGAAAGTCCATTTTTGAGGCGGAACTCCCAATAGGCGCTAGAAAGCTACAGAAGAGTAAAAAAAGATGTTGATCAGTCTGTACAAAGCCACAGTCCAGAGAAGAGGTCTAATAAGTCACTACAAGTGTAAACCTGTGTGTGGATCATGTCCGTGTAGGGACTTTCAGTACAGTTCTTCAGCAAATGTTTCGTAATAACTTTCCATAACTGCTTTAATGCTATTGCTAGTTCTCTTGTGGCCATTAGTATGTTATCATGTTATCTTATCCTTTTTTTGTATTAGGCTTATGTATCTTAAGGGGCCAGCTGGGGAAAGTAAGTCAGTGTTTTTGCCAACTAAAATAACAACGGACAACGGTATTCTATTTTATAATATCATCAGAAAGTTTGTGAGTTTGTTGGGAACTCTGGCTGACTCTTTTATGTTTCCAGTTGACTCGTATGCATATGAGAAAGTGGAACAAATGGTCTTAAATATGTATTTTATGGATACATACGTGTCATCATTCTAACTCAGTGTTGGGTAGTTTAAAAAAAGACTGAGGCTTACACGTTCCAGGTAAATGTAGACACTTGATAAATCATTAGACATGAAAATAAAGGACCACCTTTAGGGTGCAGGGCATCTAACTAAAGATTTAAATGAGACTGCTTTCTAACACACATGTATCACTTTTACATGAGAAAAGGACTCACTGAACAGTTTGTCAAAGCCATACTGAGCCATATTAAACCCAAAACCCTAAAGTGATAAGGATGGGGCTACTAACAATACCCTAAACTGCTGCGATTAATAGCATCTGGCACTTGTGTTCCATCAGCTCCCACACACTAGAGATGTCCATCCTGAGCAGGGCTTTATCTAACATAGCCTGCAATCCGGTAGAATAATGTAGTTGTAAGTTAACGACATGCTACCTCTTGGCCTCGAAGTAATGCTACGTTACTACTGTAACTAGTTAGCCAGTCATGCTAATTGTAGTAGAATGTAGAATGTATGTTGAAGAAGACAAATATACTGCTTTTGCTCTTTTGTTTTTGTATTTGCAGGGGTGAAACAAACTAACGGTTAGTTCTATTTGTCGAGTTTTACTCCGACTTAGCTACAGCTCCAAGAGTTCTTTGGCATGTGGCCAAAGCTTGACTGACCTGCTGTGTCGAGTTAGGATTGTTGAACTATGACTGGACGATCACCGTTTGCTGTTGGGGTTTACAACTATCATTTTGCCTATATCTCAATTACTGTAACTTTATGGATTATCATAGCAACATGATGTATGTTCCCTGAAAACAGAGCAGTGTAGGCTCAGCGTGCCTTTTAGCAGATACTTTGCTTTCCCTTCTTGCTTGTTGTTTTGCTTGTTGTTTCATTACTTCTTGTGCGGAAAAGATTTCCCACTGGAATGTATGATGTCTCACTTCGTCTGAAGGACACTGGTCACTCAGCACAGTGGGCCACGTTGCCATTTTGTGATGTAGTTTATTAAAACTTTAATAGATCCACGTTTCAGACTCCACTAAACCTGTCATTTCAGAAGGTTACTATCACATTAATATCATGTAGACGGGGCTCCTGTTTTAAGGCAAAAGGCTCCCCCTCATGACATTTTCTTCTAGCTAATAGGATTTAGCATGGATATCATGTACGTCATCTGCATTTATTTGAGGGGAAAATTATTCAAAAAAGCATTTTAGAAACTTCAAAAAAGAAGGAAATGTGTGTTATTTCCATGTTGTTTAATCTTTTCCATGCCTGCAGAGATGCTCTGATTATTTTTGAAGTGTTGACAGGCTGTATTTGAAGCCCTGAGCTTGTCTTTATCTGATGAGTGGATTGAATCCTCTCCTCTGAAGCCTCTCTACCCCACAGAGAACGATAAAGAACTGTTTATCCAAACTTCAGCCTGCTGTAATTGTTTCATAACAGCCATTTTTTTTTTTTTTTTAATGTTTCATATCTTGTATCTGGCATCTAAGCTTGAATTAATTCTTTATTCTCAATATCACTGACGAATGGGTTGAGGAAAAGAAACGTCTCTTCATCTTGATTTAAAGCGACAGTTCAAAGTCTGGTCCCTAAGTTCCAAGCTTACATTTCTGTGCAAGTCAAAAGCTTCTCTATTATTGTAGTTGGAAAAAGGTAATATTGCTTCAAAGCTGTCTTTAGCATCATTGAACCATCTCCTTTGAAAGAGTAACAGACAAATTAACTTTGGCAAAGTATGCCTTTCTGGTCTGCAAGTCCAATTTAAAAAAAATCCACTTTTTCTCTTTGTGTCGCCATGTTTTTAGTACATGTTTTATGCTTGTTATAATGATAATGTGTAAGGGCTATTAGCATGAGAGCAGGCAGATAAATCACATGTTCTGCTCATGCGGAGTGTGGATATAATTGCCTTAGTGGGAGCTCCGTGTGCATTCTTGGGCCAAGCAGACTTGGAATATGAGTCGCTGTTGCCTCTGCTGGCAGCTGCTGAGGATCCTGCAGCACACGATCATTTTTAATAGCTCATCCATTTGTTCAGGAGACAATTGATTTTCTCTGTCTCAATACACGTTAGTCACATTTGATTTCTCTCGTCCCATTTGCATTTGTCACATTTTAAGAGCGTGGCGCCTGTGCTCAGGCTCCATGATAGGAAATCTTTATTCAGGTGCCAGGGCTGGTGTTAAGGTGGAATCTTAGTGATGATGGAGTCTGCCAATAAAGAAGATTCAACACATCACTGAGTGCTCTATGCAGTGCTATATAGTTCAAAACAGACGGGAAGCATTAGGACGGTACATCATCTGAGAGTTCAATCACTGCTACCCTGACAGGAGTTAAATGAATTAAAGTCATGTGGAGCATTTGTGTATAAATGTAGGTATTTATAGTGTGGCGAATATACCAGAAAAGTATTGATTAACCCCTATATTCAATTATGAATGAACAATTTATGTCCGGTTCACTTGGAATCAGAAGAAAGATAACTTGGTGGTTAAAAAAGGAACCGCTGCCACCTAGGCTTAAGAGAGAAAATAATACAACAGTATCTTTCAATTACCGCTTCACTGGCTTACTCAGTTAGAATGCATCACTGTGAATCACCCACACAAATCTGTGCAGTTAAAAAATAAATCAGACATACAGGTCATGGCAATTTACTGACATATTAATAATGAGAGTTTGAGCTTCCTCAGAAAACAGCTAACTCCAAATGGCAGTGGATCGTGAGTATCGGTAGAAACTTTATTAGAGGGAACATGAAGTTAATTGTTTATTTCATTTTTCTTACTGTTTGTGTTTTGTTGCAGGTGTGTCTGTACATATGCTGCGGCATTTGTCTGCCAGCTGTGTGTGTGTGTGTGTGTGTGCAGGTGTGCAACGTTATTGGGGACAGACAGGTTATGGTGCCATGCCTTCTATAAGGTGTAACTAAACACTAGTGACTCAAAAAGTATGGTAATAGCAGCCTCTTTGTGCAAATAAACCTTGTGCAAATAAACCTTGTGCCTCACAGAACCCAAATGTCTTGAAAGTTGACCCGCGATATTTTATCTGTGCCCAACCAAGTGGTATCTGTCAACTCTACTGCCCTTTAATATGTTCCATACAATACCATCCAAATAAAGTGTCTGTGTGTGTGTGTGTGTGTGTGTGTGTCTGTCTGTCTGTGTGTGTATTTTCGAGGATAGTGCGGCAGTCATGAGTCCAACATAGCAGTGATAAATGAAGACATCATTCAGAGACGGACTGACTTTGAATAAAGCTGCAATTAAAGAGCTGCTTCTCACTGAATGTCAAACAGGTTCAGTGTTGCTGCGCCCAGATACACTGCTGAATAGCAATGCGCACAGACACACACACGCGCACACGCACACACACACACACACACACACACACACACACACACACACACACACACAGTACAATTAACCTCTGGCACCCATGAACAAAATACTACATTTTGCTCTCTGAATCGCGTTAATAAGGGCAGTCAGGAGGAAATTTTGAAAAGAAAAAAAAGCGGTGCAGTGTGAGCTCCGTACAGCCATCATAATCCCGGTTTGTCAAAAGTCAAAAATTGTGTGGGGACCTCATCTAAGTAATGAATTTAACTCCACCCTCTGCCTTTTTAGAAATCCCATTTCCATGGGGTAATTAAATTCACTGAACTCAGAAAAGCCCAAAACAGCTGTATCTCAGTCAGGAACACGTGTCATCAAGTTAAATGATTATCTCCAAGCCATTAAACTGTTTTATTTGACAAGAGACCTGGTTGAAGGCAGGTATTATTTTTGAATTGTCACAGCACACGAACCGTAATGCACAACGTTATTTGAAAACGTCTGACGTTAAAAGGTCTATGAAGAATGAATCCCTTAAGATTCCGCAGGGAGCATCAACAAGAAAGCCATTCTTATTGCTCGCCTTGGCGGGAAGTTTAAAAGCCTTCTTAACAGCAGAAGTAGACAAAACACTGAACACTTGCATCTCGATATTGCCAAAGGTACATCATGCAAAATGCATTGGCCAGACCGCATCTGGAGGTTGCGTCTTAAACAACTTCATGAACAAGGGTTTCCTTTGCCTTTCTTTGGGTAAATAAACTTAGTAGAGTGCATACAGCAGCATACTTTCTCTTGCCGTGTGACCAGCCATGTTGACAAGTCTACGTATTAAGGTCCAGTCACGATGTCGGCGGAAAAGGATGTTAAACGGTGTACGTTCAAAGGGCCGTGATCCAATGTTATGATCCAGTCAAACAGATGCAGATGGCATGTCCGTACCATACGGGTCCTTGGAAACAAAACATTTACCTCATGTCCAAATGAGATGTCTACAGGGCATTCACTATGGCACCAAAGAAAACGTGTTTTCCTCCAAAAAGGGCTGCAGTTCTTGGCTGCATTTGGAGGAGTCTTTGAAACAGGACAGCCTGGACAACCCGTTACATTTTACTCAAGTCTAAAAATGTGGAAAACCTTATAGAACGGACCCGTACCTCCTCCCCAAATGAGACGGTCTAGCCTTACAGAGACCAAATTGTGGAATAATACGTTCAGGCGTGAACTTCAAAATCAAATATTCAGATGACAAAAAGGACACATTTCATGAAATTTGAGTTCACAGTAAAAGTTGTGACATAAACACAAACACATGTGGCAAATAAAGTTTCAGGTTATTGGCAAATGTATTCATGACTGCATTTACATGTGCACGAGTATCCTGCTCTTTCAGCTTGATCCCATCTTTGATCACATCCACATGGAACATGAAACACCTGGCTATTCATATTGTATTGTATCCAGGTTTCTGCCTGCAGGTGTGACTTAATTTCTCCTCCATCTGAGCCACTACCTTTTGCTCTGTACCAACAACAGGATGTTCAGAAAGCAGGATGAGGTATTTACGTGCCATGGTATCCTGGTTTCTATCGGAGTAATCTAGGAAGCATATCCAGGTTTCTCAAAACTGGGTAATGGTCTTATCCAGGTTTCTGAAACAAGAATCGGATGTTTACACGTGCTAACTGAAATAGTCCAAAAAAACTTGATTCTATAACTGCTGTAATTAATAGCACATACCGCAGTAAATTAAAAAAAACACTCTTCATTTGCTTCTCCAGTTGCATTACATGTCATGTAGGCTACAATGTTTAACATTGATGACCACCACGACTAAATTTCAGATAAGTATAACATGCTCCTTCTATTTTTACCAACTAAACGGGCACTAAAAATTCCATAAAACAATTGACCGCCACACAATGGATTAATGGCTGTTGATTATCAGCTGCACTGATTGAGTCCTTCAATTCTAGGCAATGAAGGGTGCATTTCTCAACCCCATCTGAAGAGGCTGAGAAATGCAAAAGAGAAATTGGGACTTCAGAGGATCCTGTCCCTTAAATGAACACGCAATTAGTACGTTTGCAGTGCTGGTGTTCAGAGAGATCCCTTCCTCACTTCCTCAGTGCACTCTCCTGCTCTGCACACCTGTTGCTCATTAGCCCCGTGAGCTTCTGTCTGCCTCCTCTGTGTGCACATTGAAGGAGGAAAAGGCGAGCAATTTCTCAATTCCATGTGTCACCTGCCTCAGCGTCCCTGCCTTTTCTTGTATAACCTTGTATAGCCTCCCCATTCGCAGGGCAATTAATTTGGTTATGGTTTGACATTAACTATAACATTAAAGGTAAAATACCAACATTTTTGCTTCATCGACGCTAAATGACGACGCCAGCTGATGAGTGACATTTTTTCTTAGAGTGACATTGACCTGAGTGTACTGCCCATAAGCGTACTACTTACCAGTCATTTAATAATATCCGTTTTGTTGGCTAAGCCTTCCTTTGGGTCCAAATGTGTGTGCTTACACATATATTATATTAAATTACAGGTCATTTAGCAGATGCTCTTACCCACAGGGACTTACAGTGAACTAACTACAGGGACAGTCGAGCAACTCTGTAGACCACTAGACTAGCACCACCCAATATACAGTAGATTGTACCTGTCTTGTGAAAAGCAAAATAACATATGGCCAAAAATGCGGACACAACCTTAGGGGGTTTTTTAGTGTCACATTCAAGGACATTTGCACAGAAGACAAGGTGGCTTGTTCAGTTTTTGACAGAAATACAACCTGAAGACATTAGTTGAGGGATAGTTTTCCGTGAAAATGAGGCTACCCTGACTGATCTGAGTCAAACATTATCTTTGAACAAAATCCTATGAAAAAGTGAAATGGCTTTTCAACTTCAATGCATTCCAGGTTCATGGTTTAAATTGCAAAATGATCACGTTCAGGTAATAATGGATCATATGGCATTGCTCTGCATGTATGCACATAATATAAATGAAATTAAATAATTCTTTAGTGATATGACCAACAACTGAACAGGCCTGGCGGGCCACCGCCGGAAAAAATAACGGCAACTCTCCGTTACAGTGATTCCCCAATACGCATTCTGCAGCGGAGCAAGTGTCTGTAGTTATGTGATGTGGAAGTGATGTGGACTGCGCCTGACTCCGGTTACATTTTTTTATTTGAAATGCTACATTGCTTGTCAGAAACCGGTCATATGGTGTATGGTAATTGGGCCTAGTGCGCTCTGATTCATTTGGCATGCAGTTAACACACAATTCATAATTTGGTTTTAATAAAAACTCCTGGCATTTGATCTTAGTGTTCTTCACGACTGTTTGGGGAAAAGGAAAATAACGGGAGTAACAGGCGAAGCAGCTTTAAAAGTGACTTGTTTTATTTTTAAATAACTGCTCTACGGTGGACAAAATTATGCCCATGTGAAGAGTGGTTTAGGTGAATTTCGAAATGTGGCTGACACATATTTGGAAAACTAACTCATAAATATTCAAATAAACTTGTAGAAAAGTGTGTTTGTTTTTTAAGGGAATGTATTAAATTGCGTTTTATGGTCCAGCATTTCTAGGTTTAACCTTAAAAGATGAGGTACTCTAATATCAATTATCAACAGCCTCAATTTTAATCAAAACCCCCTGATGCAGTTTTAAAAAAATTAACATAACAAGGTTTAAAAGGTAGTACTCATTGCATGGCATTGCATTGTAAAGACACCATGTCCACTGAGTATGTATTATTGTTTATGTAATATCATCTGTGTCTCACAGATATAAAGCTTAATGTTTTAACATATATATAAATCTGTGTTTTTAATTTAATGTGTTTGCCATTGTGTGTCAAGATGAATCACTTTAGATGAAGTGTAATTTCAGTGCTGAGACTGTTAGATTGAAACCTACTTATTTATCCAAAATGACATGATTAGGTTGAATCATTTTGGACATAATGAGTGTCATACCAAGGAGTACGCCACTTGAATAATGAAATAACCATCACAACCTGTCACCTACCCACACAGCATAAAATAATCCTTTATAAGTCACACAATGTGGAAATGTGCAGTATGTTCATTAGGTATGTTTGTAGGGATGGAAAGCTGCTGGAAAGTCTGACTTTGTAACACATATAGAGATCCAATCAAAGAAACCCACACTTGGGAAGGAAGCTCATTCACATGGTTCACATGAAAAACATGTAGAAATACAGGAAATGTATGATTTATGCAATGAAAAAGACTAAGAACACCACCACTCTCAAAAAAAACCAAACCACCAAATTTCCAGTTGACATACAGTAGATGCGGTATCTGCGGAGGTATGAGAAGAGAAAGAGACGCTTAGGAATGTAGATTTGTGGTCTAAAGATGTTTGACGCCTAACTAATCTTCATCTTGCAGAAACCACACTGATGACAATGTTTAGGAGAGAGCTTTTACAAGGAATCAAATTATGGCCACAAATCCGATCCAAACTAATTCATGGATGACATTGAAGGCATCCTGAAAATTCCTAAAATGCATCATTGCTGTGGTGCTTTATATCCTAGAAACCTTTAGTCAGCACTGGGATGCTTTTGTTTTGTTTTCTTTTACTTGTGTCCTATGGCTACTCTTTACGGGGCAAGTCCAAAGGACTTGCAAGTCAAAACGCAAGTTTTACCTGGTCCATTAATGGTTAGTATGTCCAAAACCACACCACATACTACTGTTTAACCCTCCTGTTATCTTTGGAATCAATTTGACCCCAGGCTGTTTAAGCTTTATAAAACATATAAGAATTATTTTACACACATTTGTAAGGTTGTTTTGGCTGATATTGCGATCATTATTACATTCAATTTTATAATGCTTCAGGGCCCTAAGCTGCCATAACCATGCCTGTAATGTTGCGAGAACCCCTGATGGTTCACGTAACATGGGAGATGGAAAAACATAAGTCCTATAAGAACTCTGATATGTCCCATACCGTGCTGGAGTGGAAATATGGTTCCCACAAGGATATTGATAGTTCACACAACATAGAAAGAGGGGCAACTATATAAAAGCTGACAGCCGCCTTTTAATCCATTTCTCTTGGTGCTCTGTGTGCTGTGTGCTTAAGTTGATATGGCAACTGTCACAAATATTTGTTAGGAGTCCAGTTTCTGGCCGCCTGATGAATGGAATTCCAATATTCAATCTCCTTTTACATCAGTTTTACTTTAATTTGAATTCATCAAAACTTTTTGCTGAAAACAGATTCAGCTCAAGAGAAGTTTGATGGGAGTAGTGAGATTGAACCAAAACAGAAAAGTTGTGGGCCATAAAACCAGAATGACAAGCTGAAAGACTATAAAACGCTCTGTAGATTTGAGGTAACTGCAGAGTTTGTGACAACTACTTGTAGGTTATCTTTAATATTATACAGTGATTTGAAATATGGACTTGTGTTAGTTTTGTTTAAGGAAAACTATGACAAAAAACGTTTTGTCAACAACCATTTTTTCCATGACTAAGACAAGCAGATGACGAGCAACAGCGCCGTCATCAAACACAAGCTGCGACTACATCGACACGCAGTACTGTTGATGAAATAAGACGAAGCTAAAGTGTAGTTCAAAAAATGTAAACTTCATCACTTCAACTTCATTATTTTCGTTGACCTAAAAGAAGAGACAAAATATTGTTTGTTTCTTTTCTTCAATGCAGCAGTGCTGTTCCTGCGCTGCATGCGCTAAATCTGGACTACACGGGCAGCACACAATGAGCACTATGAGAGGGTCGGGGGTCAAAACGTGACAGAGCAGCGCAAGTTATTAATAATTTACAGAAACCTTCTCTTCCCCCCTCTCTCTCTCTCTCTCTCTCTCTCTTTCTCTCTCTCTAACACACACACAAACACACACTCAGTTCTTCTTTTGCGGGTTGGCTCTCATAATGGTTCCTTGTTGGTTCAAAATAAATATGCAAATTGGATTTATTCCTTACATTGATACCATCAGACCAGTAGATCAGTCATTTGCAAAACTGCATTGTTAATCATTCCACTTGCGTTTTTTCATCAGATAATGATAAATCTTATACAATCTTATGTGAAATAAGTTTGACTTAAAATGACAAAAATTATCGGTTTTGGCTAAACTACATTGATGGAAATGTTCAATATATTATGACGACTAAAAAAAGAGTATAACTAACATCTAGAGTAAACTAGAGTCAAATAGTTAGGGTTTTCTTTGACTAAGATGAGACTAAATGCTCAGACTTTTAGTCAACTAAAATTTGACTAAATAAATAAACAGGATAATGTTGACAAAATATAACAAAAACTAACAAAGACATTTGACACAGGACTAGGAATAAAAAAGAGCCCTCAATTAACACTCGTAGTGTTGAAACACAACGGGTTTAAGAGTAGGCACTTGACGCAAAGTATAAAGAGACACAAAGACCATGAATTCTGCTGCTTATTGGAGAAAGCGATTGCCTTTTCATTATGACTTTAAGTGGCATGACAGCTTAAAGGGAATTCCATTCAGTTCAACAATGAGGCCCCTGAAGACTCTTTTCTTTGGATTGGAATGGATGTGCAGAAATTAGTCTTTAATGACTTTAGAAGGAATTTAGAGCCATTCACACTTGTGAAATGCCAATCAAAGACCAATACTCTTAAAGGCAACTTCTACATTGAATGTATGCATATATACAAGTGCAAATGCCTGTGCTTTATATAGGGCAAGAAAAAAGAGAAAGGGAGAAGGAGACTGAGGGAGAATTTCTTATTTTATGTGAGGCATTTCTACATTTTTTGCAGTAATTCGTAAATGACGGAAACATATTCCTTAAGAGGTTCATTGGAATCTGTTACGAAAAAAATCCATTCCTTAGAAAAGTGTCATACTGGGTTTAAGAAAAGAAGAACGTCTGTGGCCCTAAAAGCCTTTACTCTTGTCAGTAAAGGCAGGCTATGATAGAAATAACTATTAATGGCAACAGCATGAAAGCTTGACATGCTGGCAGCACATTTAGTGTTTAGTTTTATCTAGGACTTGATAGATTCCAGCTTTAAAGATATGGGACCAGTATCTCTGTAACAGTCCTTTGTTTGCCAAAGCAGACGATTTCTCATCAATTACCGAACTCGTTGGATCTTAAACATTTGTTTATTGGGATATTGCCATTTTTGGTGCTTTGTTTTATCTTTGTTGATACAACCAAGCTAACAAAAAAAAAAATGTGCAAGGTGAAATTTATATCGTTTCACTTGGATTTTGATGTTAGAAATGTCCACATTTGATTTTTGGAAGCAGATATGACCATTACTGTAGGACGACCTTTGCTGTGACACCGACATACGGTACGTGCATCTTCAGAGGACTCATGAGCTGCAGCCCATGCTTGTGTTAACTAAGGTTGATTAAGTAAAGTCAAATAAGGAAAAGATAACTTTCTAAGAAATGTGCATCTGTTTAATCTTAATGATAGTCACGTATTTGTCATTATTTACGGAATCTAGTGTATCATTTGGTTGAATGCCTGACTGCGGCTTGACAGAATAACAAGGTCACAGAAACCTGGAGCTTTTAAAGAAACCTCCAGGCAAGTCAAACTTATTTGAAAGAAAAGGGGAGAGCAAACTGTAAAATTATTACTCAAACTGTCTGCGGTAAACAATCATCACAGGATACAGAGAAACTACAAAAGGTCCAATTTAGACCTACTGTACTTGGCATATCATCATCATCATCATCATCATCATCATCATCATCATCATCATCATCATCATCATCATTTTTGTGTTCCCCTTCAGTTTTGCCTTCAAATAAAATGGCTTAGATTATCAAGCTAAACGGTTGGTTTATTTACAAACTATCTTCTACTAATTGTATAACGGCTTGTTTATTGGCCCAGTGGATCTCAGCAATTACTTTAGTGTAACCTAGTGTTAGCATAAATTATAGGAATGGTCTGACATCTAATAAACCAGAATTATCTTTTAAGATAAAGGCTTCAATGTTAAAATAAAACGAATTGCATGGTCTAATAAAAGAAGTGTGGCTGGATGTCTTGGTCCTAAAACCAAATCCATTATAAACATATGGGAAACATATCTGACTAAAACTAATCTAAGAAGAGTGTAGAAGATGATGTTAAAACCATCACTATTCTGATGTGTCAAAATGAGCCAAATACATTGTCATATATATATATATATATATATATATATATACTGTATATATATATATGATATAATTTAATGATCAGATAATATCCACGACATGCTATCACTACATTACAGTTTTTATATTCAAATGTCACAAAACAATTTCAATTCAATTGTTGAATAAAGTACTGGAAGATGTATGTTACACTTGATATGAGGCAATTCAAAGAAAGTAAAAAAAAAAAAAAAAAAAAAAAAAGAATACAAAGATAAAGGTGAAACAAACGGCAAAAAGTAAGATACGTATGGATGGATGGATGGATGGAATGGCGGATGAATCTTGGCTGACTGAAAATAGAAGTGCAGGTGATCTTTCCATTCTAATCTCAAAAGAATCATTTTCAAATCATTCTCAGTTTTTTTCCTGCAGGTTGTTGAATTCACTTTGAAGAGCTACTGACTGTTCCCTCTAGCGTGAAATAGGGAGGATTAAAAGCAATACGATATAGCGTGGTTAAATTGACACAAACTTCCAAGTCAAAGTGGTGTTATAGTATCAAGGAGTGCGTTCACACCTGCAACTTGGAGATACAATCTGAAAAGAGGCAGAATGAGGGAAAACAGCCAGGTTTTATGAAATGAGGCACATCACAGAAAATGTGTTGTGTGCGTTGTGCGTTACAAAGTGTTCCAAAAATAATAGATCTTCCTACACATTACCCTCGGCCCTCTGCCTCATGAATTCATACTCTCTGGGTATCAGACCAGTTTTCGACCATTGTGTTGTAACCCTAGCTCCAATGATGAGAGCAGAGCCCTCTGTGGAGCTCAGGGCTTAACTACATCATTATTTAAAGCAGAGGTTCACAAACTTTTCCGACCATGTACCAATACCAACAATGTAAGAACGAAAGAGCTGCCTCGACTATATGCAGCCCTTGCTGTTCCTCCGGCCCTGTGACGTAAATCCCAGATTGATGTAGCTAGCCTTGTAACGTCTTTTCATTTCCTTGTTAGAAGTGACTTGGCAGCCCAACTGCATTGAAAGGTTTGTCTGACGCCCCAGTGTGGTCACTTGCCTCTCCACTGTTTTCTTTCTTTTGGACCTTGCAGTCATTACAAAATTCCACTCATTCTGCTTCAATCCACAATTGAGGAATCCTAATCCGTCTGTGTTTAGCCGAGGCTAACGTTACTATTTCATGCTCTAACAGACGTCCAACCAAATTGTTTTGTTTTTTTATACTTAAATGATTAACAACCCATTTTTACATTGTCATGTGATGTCTATATGTAATAAATAACAGTTGTATGACATAAAATGAAATTTGATGACAATTGTTTGGTTTTAAGTTTTAAGAGTTCAATGTTTTGCATTCAGCGTGGCTCTTGCGTACCACAAGTGGTACGTGTACCACCGTTTGGGAGGAATTGGCTTGCTGTGAGTCAGTTTAATTACATTTATTATTAAATTATTTTTGCCCTTTATTTCAGTACATGTTTTGTTGATAAATGCCACTTTATTTTTTGCACTACTCCCGTTTATCGACCTGGTTCTTTCAACATCCCTTTTTTTTTTTTTTTTTTTTTTTTTTAGTTTTCCAGTGCCAAACCACCTCATCTGCCCTTTATATGGGGCGGTGGCACTACACTGCTGAAGCCCAATTGTTACACAACTGCATCATGGCCGAGCACAAACATATAAGTGATCAGAGCAGCAAACGGCAGAGGAGCGAGACACTGGCTTGTTTGTGATTTATGTAGCCCAATCCCCAACACACAACACAACCTTTATTGGACAACTGACATCTAAACACCTGTGAATGCACAGTTAAAGTTCGGTGAAATCAACCCAACAACATGCAACGTGCCATTGCTAGAAGTCCTCTGTGAAGGGCCAAGGAGAACTCACCAGAGCTGAAATGAGAGGGCAACTGTGGCTGTCTATCAAGAGAGCGACGGCAATGTGATATACAGAATGAGTTGGTTCATGTGTTTTCATGGTTTGTTACAGAGGGAACAAGTCAGAGAACTAAACCCTTTATTGTGGTCTTTGTGTGCACTACTAATTTGGCTACAATGGTAAAAAAATTAAAATAAAATAAAAAAATCCCACCTAATTCTAACTTTTGGTGGGAATTAAAATGTCACATTTGACCAAATGTACATAGACATGAGAGAAGACGTAAAAGAACGAGAAGACAGTGAGAGATTACGTTTTCCGTGGTGTGTTTGCCCTCTGATTTCCATCCATGAATTTTGAAGAGAGTTTGATGTGATGAGTTTAGAGTGTGGGGGCCAGTGGGGATGTTTTATCAGATCAGATCAAAGATGTCAGGCCTAGAGTGGCTGTAGGTCACTGCAGATTGCACTGAGGTGTATGACCTGAGGTCCTGTAAAATGGACACTCAGCATCACACAGGTCTCTGCGGTGCTTTTTGGATGAAGTGACAATGGGTAGGATTACAACATACATAACATGTACAACCTTATGCTACATATACATACACGTATCTCTAATGAGTGTGGTTTTTTGGAAAAAATATGGGTTTTATCTCCAAAACAGATACTGTTTATCCTACTTAGCAATCTTCCCTAGTCATATTTTAATTTCTCAAAAAAGATATACCAATAAATCATATGCACTTGTGTTTTGTTGAAAGAGCAACAACAGTAGGGAAGTAGCAAAGAAAATGTATAAATGGTTTACAGTAGATGCTTAGCTCAGAAATACAAAGCCCAATAGAACAGTGTTTGTAGTGTCTGTACAATTGCTTTTTTGACTAGTTTTGCCTGAGGTTATGGAACATTTTATGCAAGTAAAAAGAGAAAAAACTAAAAAGGCACTCTAGATAACCCAAGGTTGTGTTTGTTGTTTGTTGACTTCAGATCCTAAATCCCCAGACACATCATTCAGTTTTTCCATTAATGGGTGACACTGAACGGATTAAGCAGTGCACACTAACAAGTGACATTTGCGGATGAAGTTGGAATCTGTTGTAAGAAAGAAGTTACACACGGTGCTTTGTTTACTCTGCAGGATGAGCAGCAAGTTAGAAATATTTGCAAAGGAAATTGTCTGCGAAGAGGCTGTTTAATTTAAAGCTGCAATAATCAAGACCTTTATATTAATGATGGATCAAATGACTATGCGTAAGGTGAAAGGGGTTGCTTAATAAACACATAGAAAATGATCACCTGACTTTGCAGCAGCCGTGGAGGCTTTTTTAGTCAAATGTAGGTCATTGTTTTTCTTTTTTCGGACCACATTTCTGCTCTCATAAGCACGGTTTCCAGCCAAAGCATACAGCTATTTTTAGTGAAAAAGTTCTGATAAACCTCACTGTACACTGCCTGCCCAGCACCAATGGGTAGACGAGTACAATCATATACATTTACACATTTAGTAGCTTAAAACACACATATTGTGTGACACACATGGATAATTATTTTTTTTTGCATGTTGTGTTTACAATAAAATAAATATGTCAACGCAGCTTCAAAGGTACCCTATAGTGGAATATTTCGATGAGCAGGCCTGAGTTTTGTTTGCATGCTCTGCCAGCACACACATGACGACGCACACGAGCATGTCAGCCATGCAGGAAACAGAAATGCCCCAGCAAAAGGTAGGGAAGAGGATGACTTCCAGCCAATGTAACATGGATAGAAAACAAGCAGCTTTACAAATGTTTTATGAAGGAAGAAATGTGTTCAACACGTTTTTTTTTAGGTCTCAAGGACACATTGGGTGAAAACACTGAATGTGAATAGTGTTTGTGAACAAAAGAAAGCTTAGTATGCAAACTTGTTTCAAGCTTTAAATGTAACTTTTACCAATTAAAAAGAGTGAACCAGTGAATAAAACATGAAACATGAATCCCCTCCGAGAACCATCACCTTACCGTGGTGGAGGGGTTTGGGTGCTCCTATGAACCTGAGGGCTGTGTTGTCGGGAGCCTAGTGCTCCTGGTAGGGTTTCCCATGGCAAATTGGTCTCAGGCGAGGGGCCAGACAAAGAATGGTTCAAACACCCCAATGGAACATCAAAAAAGAGGAGGTGTGACCCTGCCCGGAGGAAGCCCGGGGCCCCCGTCTGGAGCCAGGCCTGGAAGGGGGGCCCGTCAACGAGCGCCTGGTGGCCGGGTTTGCCACGGAGCCCGGCCGGGCATAGCCCGAAGAAGCAACGTGGCACCCCCCCCCTCTCCATCATGTGGGCCTACCACCCGCAGGAAGAACCGTTGGGGTCGGGTACATTGCCAGACGGGTGGCAGTGAAGGTCGGGGACCTCGACGGACCAGACCTGGGCGGCAAAGGCTGGCTCTGGGGACGTGGAACGTCACCTCTCTGTGGGGGAAAGAGCCGGAGCTTGTGCGGGAGGCGGAGCGCTACCAGTTAGATCTGGTTGGGCTCTCCTCTACGCACAGTCTCGGTTCTGGAACCGTACTCCTGGATAGGGGTTGGACTTTATTCTTCTCTGGAGTTGCTCAGGGTGTGAGGCGCCGGGCGGGTGTGGGGATACTCACAAATCCCCGGCTGAGTGCCGTTACGTTGGAGTTCACCCCGGTAGACGAGAGGGTCGCCTCCCTACGCCTACGGGTTATGGGGGGGAAAACTCTGACTGTTGTCTGTGCATATGCACCGAACAGCAGTTCAGAGTATTCGGCCTTCTTGGAGACCCTGAATGGAGTCCTGTTGGGGGCTCCAGTAGGGGACTCCATAGTTCTACTGGGAGACTTCAACGCGCACGTGGGCAGCGATGGAGACACCTGGAGAGGCGTGATTGGGAGGAACGGCCTCCCTGATCTCAACCCGAGTGGTTGTTTGTTATTGGACTTCTGTGCTAGACATGGGCTGTCCATAACAAACACCGTGTTCGAACATAAGGATGCTCATAAGTGTACATGGTACCAGAGCACCTTAGGCCGAAGATCGATGATCGATTTTGTAATCGTATCATCTGATCTGAGGCCGCATGTTTTGGACACTCGGGTAAAGAGAGGGGCGGAGCTGTCAACTGATCACCATCTGGTGGTGAGTTGGGTCAGGGGGTGGGGGAAGAGTCTGGACAGACCTGGTAAGCCCAAACGGGTAGTGCGGGTGAACTGGGAACGTCTGGAGGAGGCCCATACCCAAGAGACCTTTAACTCACACCTCCGGCGGAGTTTCTCTGGCATCCCTGTGGAGGTTGGGGGCATTGAGCCTGAGTGGTCAATGTTCAAAGTTTCCATTGCTGAAGCTGCAGCGGGAGCCTGCGGCCTCAAGGTCTTAGGTGCCTCAAGGGGCGGTAACCCTCGAACACCGTGGTGGACCGCGGTGGTCAGGGAAGCCGTCCGACTGAAGAAGGAGTCCTTCCGAGATATGTTATCACGGGGGACTCCAGAGGCGGTTGCAAGGTACCGACAGGCCCGAAGGGCAGCGGCCTCGGCTGTGACAGAGGCAAAGCAGCGGGTGTGGGAGGAGTTCGGAGAAGCCATGGAGAAGGACTTTCGGTCGGCACCAAAGTGCTTCTGGCGTACTGTCCGGCACCTCAGGAGGGGTAAGCGGGGGACCATCCAAGCTGTTTACAGCAGGGATGGAACACTGTTGACCTCAACTGAGGAGGTACTCGGGCGGTGGAAGGAGCATTTTGAGGAACTCCTCAATCCCACTAATACGCCCTCTTTGATAGAGGCAGGGCTGGAAGATTATGGGGGATCATCAGCAATTTCCCTGGTGGAAGTCACTGAGGTAGTCAAACAACTCCACAGTGGCAAGGCCCCGGGGATTGATGAGATCCGTCCAGAAATGTTGAAGGCTTTGGGTGTGGAGGGGCTGTCGTGGCTGACACGTCTCTTCAACATTGCGTGGAAGTCGGGAACAGTGCCTAAGGAGTGGCAGACCGGGGTGGTGGTTCCCCTGTTTAAAAAGGGGGACCAGAGAGTGTGTGCCAATTACAGGGGTATCACACTGCTCAGCCTCCCGGGTAAAGTCTACTCCAAGGTGCTGGAAAGGAGGGTTCGGCCGATAGTCGAACCTCAGATTGAAGAGGAACAATGCGGATTCCGTTCTGGCCGTGGAACAACGGACCAGCTCTTCACTCTCACAAGGATCCTGGAGGGGGCCTGGGAGTATGCCCATCCGGTTTACATGTGTTTTGTGGACCTGGAGAAGGCGTATGACCGGGTCCCCCGGGAGATACTGTGGGAGGTGCTGCGGGAGTATGGGGTGAGGGGGGCGCTTTTGAGGGCCATCCAATCCCTGTACGCCCAAAGCAAGAGTTGTGTCCGGGTTCTCGGCAGTAAGTCGGACTCGTTCCCGGTGGGTGTTGGCCTCCGCCAGGGCTGCGCTTTGTCACCAATCCTGTTTGTGGTATTCATGGACAGGATATCGAGGCGTAGTCGGGGGGAGGAGGGGTTGCAGTTTGGTGGGCTTGGGATCTCATCGCTGCTCTTTGCAGACGATGTGGTCCTGATGGCATCATCAGCCTGTGACCTTCAGCACTCACTGGATCGGTTCGCAGCCGAGTGTGAAGCGGTTGGAATGAGGATCAGCACCTCAAAATCTGAGGCCATGGTTCTCAGCAGGAAACCGGTGGATTGTCTACTCCGGGTAGGGAATGAGTCCTTACCCCAAGTGAAGGAGTTCAAGTACCTCGGGGTCTTGTTCACGAGTGAGGGGAAAATGGAGCGGGAGATGGGCCGGAGAATCGGAGCAGCGGGCGCGGTATTGCACTCGCTTTACCGCACCGTTGTGACGAAAAGAGAGCTGAGCCAGAAGGCAAAGCTCTCGATCTACCGGTCTATCTTCGTTCCTACTCTCACCTATGGTCATGAAGGTTGGGTCATGACCGAAAGGACGAGATCGCGGGTACAAGCGGCCGAAATGGGTTTTCTCAGAAGGGTGGCTGGCTTCTCCCTTAGAGATAGGGTGAGGAGTTCAGTCATCCGAGAGAAGCTCGGAGTAGAACCGCTGCTCCTTTGCGTAGAAAGGAGCCAGTTGAGGTGGTTCGGGCATCTGGTAAGGATGCCCCCTGGGCGCCTCCCTAGGGAGGTGTTCCAGGCACAGCCAGCTGGGAGGAGACCACGGGGAAGACCCAGGACGAGGTGGAGAGATTATATCTCCACACTGGCCTGGGAACGCCTCGGGGTCCCCCAGTCAGAGTTGGCCAATGTGGCCCGGGAAAGGGAAGTTTGGGGCCCCCTGCTGGAGCTGTTGCCCCCGCGACCCGACCCCGGATAAGCGGTTGAAAATGGATGGATGGATGGACATGAAACATATGAAATACAAAATCATATTGTCAATCTATCTGGTCGGGCACTACACGGTATCTGATATTAACATTTGTCTCAGTTGTCACAAAGACTAGACATGCGCAGTAAAACAGTTTTTAAACAGCAGACAGGTTTTAAGATTTTAACATTTGAAATAAAATGAATTAATGCAGTCCACCCACACAGAATCTCCCCACCTTTGAACAGCAGCGTATTTCATTCTTTTTTTCCTCGCCTTTCTGAAACGTGAAAGTGATAGGAGACACATCTGTGCACTTTCTTCAGCTGTGATGGAGGAAAGGTCACAAATGTTGTGTAAGGGGTACACTCCCATGGTTGAACAACACCAATTTTTTTTTCCAGTGCCTGAGTTCCCTGATTGCCCAATTTAAGGAAGACTATTTAAGAATAACATCATCAATTCAACACAGGCTTTTTCTTCTCCAGCTAGATAGAGTTGCGGTTCCGTGTAAACAAAATCAATCTCTCCCCCTCTCTCACTTCCCGTCGCTCCATTTACCCGGTCATGGTGGATATCTAGCTGTGTGTTAATAGGCCAAGCCCAATGTGTTGGCATTGATTATTAACCCTTCGGAAAATCCCAGCAGGATGGCTGTGAATGTTGAATAAGATCACACCTCTAATACCTCGCTCACTCGGCCATGTGCCTCTCGCTCATGTGCATCTCCTTCCATTCTTCTTGCAAAGTTGCCATTTTCTTCACCCTTTCCCTGCTCGCTTCTTTGCTCATCCATTTTCTCTGTATTTCCCTTCGAGTTCACTGCATATTTCCTTTCGCTCTACACATTTTCTGCCTTTCTCCATTGTTATCTTTCACTCATTCCTTTTCTCAGCCTGCCTAAACACGAACAGGCGATAATTTGCGGTCTGGTTATTAACTTGGAATACATTTGCACGCACAAAATATCCAAGGTCTAATCTCAAGCATTGGGCCCTGATGACGTAAAAGGGTCCACGAGGCCCGGGGGCATAAAAAAAATGCAATAAAATTCACAGGGAGGAAAAAAAAAAATCATGCTTGACTTGTGTGTGTTGCTCCCAAATGTTGTGTGTGTTAGAGCCCTGTAAAGTCAGGAGGAAGATGTTTTAAAGTAGGGACAGACTTTAATACCTGCAGTTGTTGATGTGTGCAATATTCTCCTGCTTGCACTACTTGTGAGTGGACAGAAGGCTGCATGCAGGCTTTACTTGCCAGTGTAGCATGAGTTTTATTTTTTGACATTGGTGCTCGCTTTTATTGTGGCCATTTAGACTTTATGGCACTTATCGGCAAAGGGCTCACTTTCATCTATTTGTGTGTGTGTGTGTGTGTGTGTGTGTGAGAGAGAGCGTGCATTATATGCATGCATTATGTGTGCGAGAGATGGATATACAGACACACTTTCTGTATGTGTGCTTCACTATGTGCCTATGATGATTACATGACTCGTATTTTGTACCTGCAACAGTCATAAAATTAAATTGCAGTCATGAGTGATTGTTGATGCATTATTCTATGCAAATTAAGCATGGCTGATATTTGTGCAGGTTGGACGGGGCGATAGTAGAGACCTCATGGGGCCTCTGGGAGGAGAATGTTTTCAGGCCTGGGGAGTTGGAGAATGTACATATACACACACATATATATATATTGTATATATACTATATATATATAGTATATATATATATTGTATATATACTATATATATATGCTTTTTTCTTCTATAATTTTCAGAGCATTCCATTCTGCAGAAATTTTTAAATAACCATACAAATTTGCTATGATAGACCCAGTTACATGAAAATCACAGCACGTTATTATATTTTCAGAAATAGTCAGAAAAGTTAATTAGCTCTATTTCACTTATTGCTTTACTATCATTGTTGAGCCTTTTAAACAATGCCAAAGACTCCATATCCACTTCTTGCATATTCTGTATTTAACAAGTGCAGAAAAATAAAAACAGGACACTATTGTTTAAAAGGCAGCCAGCCTGTAGTTCGGAGGTATTTGCTCACCAGCTTATCAGCTGATCTCGTGACTCGTACACAAACTCCAGCTCTGAACAAAGCCCAGCTAAATCCTCAATGTAGGCTGACCAGTGGCTAGTAAACACAATGTTTTACAAAACGTCTATTTGGATGCAGTTGCTTTGGGATTATTTGCAGTCATATGCATATCCTTAACCTGCAGTCAGAGACTATGTTGGATGAAGTGCTCCATCACCAACTCTGATTCATATCTTTTGTTTTTATGAAAGAATCTCTTTCAAATCTTTGGTGATGTCAGTACGTCTCTTTCTCATTTTAGAAGTTTGTTGAATCACCCCTACATCATTAATTTTACAAACCAAAGCTATTATTCTAATTTTAGAATTAATAGATGCACAGTTCATTTCACTCGAGTGGAGTTTAATGGCTACCTTTGCAAACATTTTGGAATGCTTGTTAATTCATTAATACGTTTTTAGGCAACATGTTGAAGTCTTATGAGCTTGCTGATCAGAGGTCAATGCATGATTAGCTGTTTCCTTAGTAAATCAAATGATTGCACACACATTATGAGCATGAGTAAAATAAAAGGGCAAATTTGTGCTGCACTTTGATTTATTTAAAGGTAGCCCTTAAAATGTACAGTACAGGAGTAACCAGATGGTGGCTGGGGGGCAAAATCATAATTCTCATTACATAATATATAGCGCTAGCAAAGCAGCGGGTCATCTGGCTGCTCCATAGATCGATAAAAATGTACTGATCAACAAAAGGGTGATGGATCCACACTCTAAGGAAATATAATTTAGTTTACTTGATCTCACTGATGTTAAACGTGATTTAAGCGAGCCATTACATGAATTACTGGACAGCTTTCTGGCAACCTTAGCTAACTAAACATTTCTGCAAACAACTTGACTCAACACTTACTAACACAGTGTTTTCCCTGTAATTGTACACCTGCCAGGCTGACTAGAACCCCCACCAGTCCAAAACAAATCTTTAATGCCAAAAATAAGGCAGTGTTTTCACTACTGTATATATTCACTCGCGATTTCAACACCTTGAACTGCAACGGCGCACCACTGAGTCCCGTGAGTCCAAGAGGTGAGTGTCTGCGGTTAGTTCAGTTTTTGTTCCAACCAGGTTCAAATAGTATCATCGTTGGCGCTGCCTATGTTTTGTCCAACAGCAACTATGTGAAGTACTCCATCAGGTCAGCTGGGTTACTCCTAATGCTACATCTGTCAACAGTGCACGTTGAAGCCTTATTTTTACACTTAACCCATATAAAGTGCAGCGCAAATGGACTGCAAATGTGAAAAAAAAATGTGATAAAACCAAAAGTAAAATGATGTGCAGTGTAAAAGTAGTATGTCAAATAAAACATATAGAAAGAAAAAAATCCCAAATGAAACAAGTCAACCTAATACTGATAGTCCAACATCATGTTTACATCAGCACCTGGCTATAAGCTAAATCACAGCTTTTTACTGCGGATGGTAGTCTTGAGAAGCAAAACAAACATGTTGTTATTATCATCAACCCTATAGAAGCAGAACACACGCTAAGTACCGTAATTTCTGGACTATTCAGCGCATCTGAATATAAGCCGCACCCACTGAATTTTTAAAAAATATGTATTTTGTACATAAATAAGCCGCACATGTCTATAAGCCGCAGGTGCCTACCGGTACATTGAAACAAATGAACTTTACACAGGCTTTAACGAAACACGGCTTGGAACAAAAATAAATAGGCCTTTAAACGCCTTCAACTTGAAAGCTGCATCATATGCCTTTCTCCGTGTCTTTGCCATGATGAGGGTGACAACATGACCGTAATCAGAATCGTGACCATTCATAATGTCCGCTGTTTAAAATGTCCGCTGTTCATAATGTCCGCTGTTCATAATGTCCGCTGCTGAAGACATTCCAAGAACTAATAATGCAATTGAAGGTTGGCATAATGTTTTTAGAGGTTCATTTGGTACACTGAATGAAACACCGAGAAATTTCGTAAAAAAGTTAATTACCGTAATGAATGGGAACCATCAGAATGATGGGAAGTTTGAGCGCGCTCGATTTACGTCACATTATGTGACGGTGCTCAGTTTTTTGGCAACATGAAGCTTGTGAAAGCGGGAAAAATCCATAAATTAGCCGCGTCATTGTATAAACCGCGAGGTTCAAAGTGTGGGAAAAAAGTAGCGGCTTATAGTCTGGAAATTACGGTATATACACACTGCCATTCAATGCAATGTAACAGCAGGCCACCAGCTAATGTGAAGGTCAGGGACATTTTAAACTGCTCACACCTTCTCTGCAGGAAGCCACCTAATAGTTTTTCCAATCTGCGTGTTTGGATTTTCTAAAGCCCCTTTCACACATGCATTGCAACCCTGAAATGATCTAAATGTTACCATGCCAGCTCCCTAGTACAAAGTCTGTGTAAGGTCCGATTGAGCCCATGTGTAAATCTATCATTGATGACTTTTCTATCGCGGCTGGCGTGAAACCCGAAAAAAACAAACATCCGAGGGTGAAGAAGAGCTGTCATTTACATGAATACGGCAATGAAAATGTCTAGTTGGAGAGACAACGAGATTCGGGAAGGTCTGTCTGTAAGGGCCATTTGCAAAATTGTCAGACAAATTTAAGTCACGGCAAGAGACTCGGTTGTTTATGAACACATTACAAAGAGGCTACATGCTTGTAATCCGCGTCATGACCTGCCTCCTGCATGCTCTACCCAGCTGACAACCTTTCATTACATCATACAAACACAAATTTAAGTTAGATAGACATTATTTTCCTTCCCTTGGAAATACTAATGCTAGCACAACTTCAGGGCTCTGCCTAACTTGTTTTAGAATAGATAACAACATGGCTTTTCCTTTGCAGTCAATATTTAAAACTAATTATATTACTTGTCTTTCTTTTTCTTTCTTCGCAAACAATTGTAATTACATTTTTCTGGTATATATGAAGCAATACAACCTCACGGGGTCACTAGCATGGTTCTAGAGCTTCAGTGCGGTTTGTAATATAGGTTCCTCCAACTGTATGGTTCGACCACTCTGCCCTAGGACGTACAGTATGTTGGATGAGGTTGGAGGTTACACTGATGTAACACTTGGGGAGAAATAAAAGAAATGCAAGTGGTAGGATAGATCGAGAAAAACCTTGGAAAACCCAAAAAGAAGACATTTTGATTGATTTGTAGTTTTGTACTAAGTTCAATTGGCAGTGACATCTCGCAGTGTTCATTTCGCATCATATCGGTTTTATTCATTTCTTTTCATTCATTTGAGTTGTTTCATTCCGAGATGTTCTGATGATAGTGGCTAGTTTGATTCATTGTTTTGGACTGTATATCCACCTATTTACCCTTGAGTGAAAGCTGAACTGTGAACATAAGCTGGATCAGCTTTAGCATGTTATCCAATGTATGTCATGCTCATAAAAAAAACAAAACACAAATTGACAGAATTTGTACCAGTGTCAACACTCACATATTTCCATTTTTTTCTTATCAAATTCTAGCTTAATGTCTACAGATGCCACTGTGGGGTGAACCTCTATCTTTAATACCACCACATCCATGAGTGTGTTAGCCTTAGATAAGGAGGAAAAAGGACCATAGAAAAGAAGATCCGCTTTTTACAGTTTACATCATTGATCCTTCATATGTGCCTTATCCTCTGCGATCCCTCCGTCTACCAGGCTCCACATCTTCTGGTGAGCGTGTATGGTTCAGTATCATGGGCTTAATAGCTTCATGAAAGTTGTAATCCTCCCTCTGCACCATCATTGATCCTTGTGTAAAGGTTTGTCTAATTCCCTCTATCACACACTCACACGGTCAACACACTAGCACATACACACACATTGAGGCAACTAGGCACAGTCATGGTAATAGGCCGGAGATTCTATAGTGCTCAGAAGAAATGTAATTCAAGGGAAGGAAAAAGTACAAGAAAATTGTAACTCAAGTAAAAGTATTGTTACTTTAAGTAATTTCTACTCAAGTAAACGTTGAACTACTTATATAAAAACGTATTCAAAAGTAAATGTTGGGTCAGTTAGTTACTCTGAGTAAACCTTGCTACTGTAAGTGTGTGTGTGTGTGGGGGAGATTTACTTTTTTGTCGGACATCACTTTGCAGTCAGTGCATACACTATCAGTTACAAATAGTAGTCTTTCTAGAATTAACCAGAAAAATCACCAACAATAAATAAAAAGGGCTATGGCGCGGCGGGTGCAACAAACATTATTAAGCTACATTCTACGATGCCTGGCACTTCTTATAGAAATAACAGCATAATTAAGCATCACCAAGGCAGACAATAAAGAGATAAACAATATGAACTCCACAGCCACGAACACATATATTGAAGCAACAAGAGAGCTGCACAGTTTGAGAACACAAACACACAACGTTGGGTTGCTAGGCAGCACAGCGGTTGTTGACATTGTCATCTGGAGAGACAATTACATTAATTAGTATTAGTATTATTGTTGTACTCACTGTTTATAATGCATTCTGTCAGCCTTGCATTGCAAAGTCCTCCACAATCGGCTCTATGTTCTACTTTGCTCATTCATTCTCACCACTTAGCCTCTGTCCCACTATAACCAGTCCACTCAGTCTCTGTCCCACTATAACCAGTCCGCTTAGCCTCTCTCCCACTATAACCAGTCCACTCAGACTCTGTCCCACTATAACCAGTCGACTCGGTCTCTGTCCCACTATAACCAGTCCACTCAGTGTCTCTGTCCCACTATGACCAGTCTATTCAGCCTCTGTGTCCCACAATAACCAGTCCACTCAGACTCTGTCCCACTATAACCAGTCAACTTGGTCTCTGTCCCACTATAACCAATCTACTCACTGTGTGTCCCACTATAACCAGTCCACTCAGTGTCTCTTTCCCACTATAACCAGTCCACTCAGTGTCTCTGTCCCACTATGACCAGTCCATTCAGCCTCTGTGTCCCACAATAACCAGTCCACTCAGTCTCTGTGTCCCACTGCACTCTTCAAAGTTTTCAAAACCTTTTAAATAAATAAATAAATAAGTTCTGTCAAAAACAGCAGAAAGGTTGTTCACACATCACTGAAGGTAAATAACTTCCGAAGTCATTTTATCTACACCCAGCATGCATCTGTTGGGGACACAAAGTGCTCTATTAGTTTCACGTAGTGAGCTCGCCAGGTTGTGCAATAAATTAGTTATTTATTAAGGTAGGTGTAACCTTCTTTTATTTAGGCAGAGGTACAATAGATGGGTTCCCAAGAAACTTTTTCTTGAAGGTTACCTATGACAGCTGGTAATAGCTTGTAAAATATCCACATGGGGCATTGAATTTGATGAATTTACTGTAATACAGAAATGCAAAACTTATCTAAAAACTTATACTTGACTTTTTCCCCTCAAAAGCTGATAAAATATAAGTTATGTTAGGGTAAAACGGAGGGAGGTTAGCTGTGACAAGTCTTTCTTAAGTTACTTTCTCTCTCACATTTTAAGATGCTAGCATTGATTAACCCTGATTCACATAACCGTTACACTGCTTTGTCAAAACTAAAAGTGATTTGAGTTTTTCTCATTTTCAGGGAAAGTTGTCTGCCATTTGAAACCACTACAGGCCGGTATCATTCAGACATGCTAGTCATGGTTAAAATAGAGTCTGCTGTTCCCAGTGAAAAATAAAATTCACACTTCCTGATGAATACAATCCCTTCCATCTACACACACACAATACTCCAAGTTGAAAGACATCTTCCTTTAGTGTCAAACTCCTTTCAGAAGCTATTACTCATGCAATTTCCTGACTTAATCTAAATGAATTTAAAACTGAATTTGCTTCCACTTTGGTATAATCACTCTTGAGCCTGTCGAGTGTGCTCGTCTTTTTTCCGCCCTAAACCTGTTCATTAACAGATTGATTCACTCTGAAAGGCAGGAGAAGTTGACAGATACACATGATGAAACAGAAAACACATCATTTACAAAGTTGTTGTGAGTGTGTGTCTGTGTGTGTATGTGTGTGTGTGTGTGTGTATGTACGCTGGAAGTTGTTTGTATGATTTCAATGTACTGTATAATTTTAGCCCTGAGGAGCGTGTTTTTGCTGCATCAAATGCAATCACGTCCAATGTAACACTCCTGTGCAACCTACTGATACACTGTAGTCACTGCTCACCTGGCTCTGTTTGAAATCAAACCCCCCCCCCCCCCCCCCAGGGTCATGACAAACATTAGGCATTATGATGAAACCTGTGCACATGTGCATGCATGCACCGATATGCAAATACCTTTTGAAGTCATTCTAGCTTCAGGCACTGGAGAGACTGATAGCAAGAGAGCTCTTTAATCTTTAAAATGCAAGATGTTATGCTGTGTCTTTGTAAAAAAAACGACTCTAACACAAGCTGTCAATCTCTGCCCAGCTGCTAATAACCTGCTAAATATCACACAGGTTGAGAGCTGAGAAGTTTGGAAATCTCTGAAAAATGTCGCTGTTGACCCAAGTACTTGTGATCATAAACTAAAAGGGGGGAAGGAATCGAAAGGAAAAGGGGTTGAGGATAAGAATACTGAGAAGTAACATTAAAAAAAGCACACGCACATAACCAGTTGCACATCCTTCATAACAGCAACTAACAGTTCAGCTGTTTCTGCAGATTCCCACAGGAAAAAAAAATGCCCTGAGGCTCATTACAAAGTGATAATGACAACATCTGGCACTGAAAACAGATTTCTACATGGCCATATAACCTCTGTCTGTACAGACCTACAACAAAACACATCGCTAAATTTCACTGTCATCTATCTTGCCTGTTTGTTGCCTTGCTATGCTCTACAGAAATGCATGAATCTCTCTGTACTAAGGTCATTTTATTGAATTACCATGTCTTAAATGACCTTTATGGACTATAAGTTATTCATCTTGTCGATGCTCATTTCTGGTGTTGGTAAGCAGTGTAAGATTTATTTTTAGCGATGTTAGCGGCATGGATGGGGATTTCATTCGATCAGTTTGTCTGGAATATTGGATTGGAATATCTCAAAAAATGGGAGAATGGTTTGCTGTGAAATATTGTACAACGATCTGGCTGAAACCAAAAGCCACAGAACGAACTGTAATAACCTTGGTGACCAATTGAATTTTGCTGTGGCACTACCATGACAACATTTCAGGTCATCCAACACTTTGATTTATGACCAAATGCATGCAAAACAATATTCCCATCAGTTTGAGCTGCGCTTTTTGTTTGGTTTTGATTGGCAAACGCTAGCATACTACACTGAGCTGAGATGGTACACATGGTAAAAAACTATACTTGCTAAACATTAGCATGTAAACATTGTAATTATGAGTTGCACTGTACCAGCCTTTAGCTTGATGCCTCACAGAGCCACTAGTGTGGATGTAGACATTAGTCTTGTTTAGTGTTCTGGGTCTTATGGAAGCAGCTAGTAACCTCCTTTAATTCAACCCAGCTTCAAGGCCCGTAAGATGAAATAAGAATCACATTGTTAATGAAAAGATCTTCAGCCCATCTCCCAGAAACACTTAGGATCCCAGTTACCTCCAGCTGGAGCCAGACATTTTTAGCTGTTGAGAACACTACAGCACTAGCACACATTATGTCCTTGCAAAGATTGTTTTCTTTTGTATTTGTTTTTATTTTTAAGTTAAATATTTTTTAGTGGATTTGTTTATCAGTTTTAGGTCATGTGTATTTTTTTCAACTATCATTAGAGTATTTTATTTGGCAAGGGCCAAACAGTGTATATCATTCTTTGCTACAGGCTTTATAAAACTTAAAATTGCTGCTCTGTGCTTGAGTTTTCAGATTCAATAAAACAGCTGCTCATTTGCAGACTGAAAGCCTGTTCCAGCAGGGTTCTAGTTAAATAGTCAAAATACACATTTGCTCTACCTCATCACCATATGAAACATTCTTGATATCTGTGACCGATCACTGATCATCGCTGTCACTTTGAAAAGTCCAATTTCAAGAGTCAGCATATGAAACATGATAACCCTTATACCTAAGTGAGTTTTATCAATACTAGTTTTTATTCAGTACATAACCACAAGGAAATAACAAAAAAATAATAATAATTGAGTTTGCAGTAGTACTTGTTAAATGGGGGTTCAGGTAAATGTTTGGTCAATAGCTGTCTTCACTTTGAAGTAATCTTGATGGCTTGCAGAACTAGCTCTTAAGCATATTTCCTCTTGTTTTTTGTTTTTTTTATACTGCTGTGAATACAACACTAATGTTTTATTCTGGAGTCATAACCCAGGGCTTTCGAAGGGGAGCTCTAGATGGATGGGTGGAGCGCTACGGTTGCCACGGAGGATGGCTGGATTACAGGGTGACTGGAGCTACAGTATCATGGCTGCTGGGGAAATTTGCAGCAGTCCTAACAGTGTGTTTGTGTGGCTGGCAGAGATTCATGGCGAAAGCATGACTGTGTGTTTATTGCTGGCTCTCCCAGGGCATCTCACGCTGGGCTGGAGGGGCATGGCTATCAGTCAGTGTGACACGCACACAAACACGGACAAATTGGTGCTACCCTGCAAATAAACACAAGCTCACACTAGGGCTGCTCCCTCTTGGTCGACTAATCCTAAAAATAGTCGTTTTGGTCTTAGTCGACTGAGATTTCTATTGTCAATAAGTCATTTGTTTGTGCTGTTTTCATGCTTGATGACTTATTTCCAAGAAACTTGTGAGCACATCTTTGGTAAACAGAAGATTTCAAGTGGTACTTTATCGATGGAACGATATGAGTGTATGAGCGAGTCGTCAGGTCGAGGAGAGTCCTAGCTTATACACACGCACACATCCTTTTTAAGTGTATTGACCTGTACGCAGGTGTGCATCGAAACAGAGGCCCACACCCCATCATTTGCACGCCATGGTTGGTCCAGTATATCATATTTGTTCAATATGTTCAAACTGGTTTTAGTTTGCCAGTTGTTTTTCTCCCAACCTGCCTCCATGTCCTCTCTGCCGGCTGTTGATTGATTCACACCGCAGCACAGGTGTCAGTAATGAGGTACCAAGAAGCAGAACAAGTTAACAACTTGATTTAGTTGAGCGAGCAATTTCTGCTCCATCACATACAGTACATGAAGGCACTCTGTCAGATAATCTAAAGGTGTTTTTACAGAGGATTCTGGAAGTAATATCAAAGCCCAGAGGCTTTCCTTCCTTCAGTTCTGTTCATTTTGGAACAGTTACTGTATCAGACCAAGACCATCTCGAGATTTTAAAATGATGGACGTCGTGATGGATGTATCCCTCTGTTCAGAGCAGGACGAGCAACAAACCGTGTGTGTGTGTGTGTGTGTGTGCACTTTGCGATGTATAAAAACTGGGCAGTATCTCCTTTGCTGTAATATGTTTGTTTGTGGTTAATGTTGTATATACTGTACATCTCTCTGTTGTCTGCTTTGGTGATTTTTTTTCTGCTGGTGATTCTATAAGAAGTGGAAGGTAAGTGAATTTATGTGGCTTGATAATGCTTGCTGTACCCGCTGTGGTGTCCATATACTTTTTTATTATTTGTTGGAAAATGGTTGTATAATTAATAATCAGTTGTATACACGGGCTGCAAATTGTTGTTTATTGGAATGGAACTTATTTTTGGTTTGTATATAAGGGCTCATGTTGCTGATGTTGTTCCACCAGTGTATACATTGGCAGTCGTGCGACCCTGTGTTGCATAAGACAATAAACGTTCCTTGAAACCTTGAATTTAATGCAATTTATTTTCCAGCCTATATGTGTTATTCAATTTAACAGCAGTATCATATATCTTCATGCAACATTTTCTTTTTACACCCGTTTTTTGAAAATGTATATTTAAACTGACCTAATTTTTGCTTTTATCTAAATACATTTTTACACAAGTACTTATACTTGAATAACATTTCTTAAAAAACATTGTAGTACTCTTTCCATCCCTGATGCTAACAAGTGCCGGTGTACTCTAAAATCCAGAATAAAAACAAATTGTTAGTGTAACATAAACTCAAGCTCAGTGTTAGTTCCACAATAAGGTTATTAATAAGTATTAGTTGGCTGCAAGTGGCTGACTGATAGAGGTACATGTAATCCATTCTGTTTCACTTTTGCATTCATCTTATTTTCGTCCCTGTCTGCAGCCAGTTCAATGTTGGAAGTTTCATTTTTGGGGGAGCAGCAGTAAAGAGCAAGAATAAAACTTAGAAAAGAAAGAGAAAGGGGAGGGCTGCCAGGTGGACCAGTCAATGCTTTGACAGTTTACCCACTGCACAGTACATTCATGGCAGCAGCCTGTCACTCTCAGATACTCTCCTGAGGCCCATTTATGTCTGTGTCTCTCCTGCTTTCTCTCTCCTGGTTTGTGTTCTTCTCCTCCATTTCTTTCCATCCTCACACTGGCTTTTTTTTCCTCGCTTATTCATCACACAAATGCGTCTCTTCTCTCCTTCCTTCTTACGTCTCTTTCAATTTTCAAGCAGAGACAGCCAGAGAGGGAGGGAGGGAGAGGGAGAGAGAGAGAGAGAGAGAGAGAGAGAGAGAGAGAGAGAGAGAGAG